>JBBDGP010000211.1:5000-1205000 GCA_037952835.1 Lithobates septentrionalis
ACCCAATGCAGAGGAGGCGTATGGCACCTATATAGCCAGCAGATTGCTGGAGTTGGAAAAGGGGCAATGCCTCCTCTGTGAGGGTTTGATATTTTAGGCCTATCAGAAGGGCTTGAGAGTTGAGCTTACTGCTACCACGTATCTGGCAGATGAAGCCACTCCCCCTCCTCCTCCTCCTGCCCCAAGTACATCACCAGAGGCCCAGCCTCCGAGGAAGGCTGCAGAGAAGCGTGGAGGGAAGGCTGCAGAGAAGCGTGCAGGGAAGGCTCCACGGAAGACTCGAAAGTGATTGCCTGGTTTCTGTCTGGTCTGACTGTGGTCCCTGTGCTCCCTAGTCGCAAGATATCAATTTTCTTTTCCTAAAACTTGATGTGTGTCCTGGGGGATGAAAGGCCTCACAGATTCTAAAAGTGTCTCCAGTGTTGCCTTCCTAATTTTTTTTCACCAAAATAAATGGATTTTTTTGTTACCTTACATTATTGACTATGTGTTTTGATTCCAAAACGACATTTTGTTTGGGAGTAGGCAGGTACAGGTCAAAAAGACTATGGGGTTGATTTACTAAAAGCAAATAGACTGTGCACTTTGCAGAGGGCAGTTGCCCTCTGCAAGTGCAATTGCTCCAGAGCTTAGGAAATGAGGTAAGGCTTGACTTTGCAAAGAGTACCCAATCCTGTGCAAGGAAAATTCCAAAAAACAGCATTTTTGCTTGCACATGATTGGATGATGGAAGTCAGCAGAGCTACTGCTCATTTACTAAGCTCTGGAGCAACTGCTCTTGCAGAGGGCAACTGCACTTTGCAAAGTGCACAGTCTTTTTCCCTTTAGTAAATCAACTCCTATGTGTGTTTTTGCCAAAAGGCTAAATCATTTCTAAAATCAAGTGAAAAGTACTAGTGAAAAGTTCACTTCAGAAATTGCACAGCAAGTGCACTTGTTGGAAGTGCAGTCGCTGTAAATCTGAGGGGAAGAGCTGAAATGAGGGGAAGCTCTGCTGATTTTATCATACAATCGTGTACAAGAAAAAGTTTTTTTTTTGGGGGTTCCTTGCATGTGCCCCTTGGATCCACAGCGAAGGCACTTCAAAATGCTCTTTCTGTGCAATTCCAAGTAGAATTTGCACTTGTAGTAAAAAATGAATTTGCCTTTGGAAAATAAACCCCCCTATGTCTAATTAACAAGGGACACCAACCTCATTAAGGTTCATTAAAACAACACAAAATATTAAGGTTATTGTGGTAACTTGAAACTACTAAAATAAAAAAAATAAAAAAAGTTTGTATAATTGAGCACACATTGTAAAGTAGATAGTGTTGAAATCAATTTAGAAAAAAAAAAGATGAGTCCAAAATCTAATTTAATACTTTATTTATGGAGATCTGGCTTTTTAAAAATATCATATTAGTCATGGCATGAGGATAAATCATGAAGAAAGTAGTTTGTGAGAACTCTGTGTGAATATAAAGCAGAAAAACAACTTCATTCCTCTCGCATTATAAAGAAAAAAAAGCGCTGTATTAAAAGATCACAGAAGAGGAATGTGCTAGCTTCAATACGAAGGCTAGTTTTACCAGACCGAGAGCTTCCGTCTTGTAATTGCTTTAGAGCATGCGTCAGTTTGAGTTCGTCAGACTAGCACACAGACGACCGGTTTGTCCGCTAGAAAGAAGAGTCAGTCGGATTGATTTAAAACTTGTTTCAAATCTAAGTCCGTCCAACTTTGGAGCAAACAAAGTCTGCTGGAGCCCACACACGATTGAATTGTCCGACGAAATCCAGTACGCCGGACCAAGTCTGCCGTAAAGTCCGCTCGTGTGTACGCGGCATTACAGTGCATCTTCCTATTACCGCTTTAGCCTAATGCTCTCTTTCCACTATTTCAACCCCAAAGTTGCGTGATTTACAATGTGCTTTTTCGGCTTGTTTTCCACTATTGCAACTTGTCATGCCACTAGGGATTGAAAAGTAGCATCACAAGTTCTACCCCCTGATTTACAATGAGTACCATTCATATGTGTGCGACTTGCTTACGCCCATGCGCACATGCCGTATACACAGCTGGCACACATCTTTATTACAGAAATCCATATTTGGCATGGAAATTAACCACTTGCTTACTGGGCACTTAAACCCCCCTGCTGTCCAGACCAATTTTCAGTGCTGATGCACTTTGAATGACAATTGCGCAATCATACTTAGCCAAATGTTTTTTTTGTTTTTTTTTAAAGTTCCCACAAATAGAGTATTCTTTTGGTGGTATTTGATCACCTCTGTGTTTTTTTTCTTTTGTTCATAAAAAAGAAAAGACAGATTTTTATAAATAATTTTGTATATTTTGCTATATTTTGATATTAAATTTTGCAAACAGGTAATTTTTCTCCTTCATTGATGTACGCTGATGAGGCCGCACTGATTGGTTACACTGATAGGCAGCACTGCTTGGGACCACTGGTGGGCATTGATAGGTGGCACTGGCAGGTGGTACTGGTGGGCACAGATGAGGCAGAATTGCCTCTTCGGGACCAATGTCCCTTGAACCTAAGGCGGTGATCAGCTTTTATTTTTATCCTCATGCTGTCAGCATTAGGAGAAAAAATAAACAATTACAGAGCTTTAGTTTACATCATGTGATCAGATGTCATTGGCTGACAGCTAATCGCGTGGTAAGAGGCCGGGATCGGCCCTTACTTCGATCTGTGATCACCTGGGTCTCAGTGCGCACTGCGCGCCCTGCAGGGAGCACGCGGGGAGCCCGTCCTATGACAGCCTCCCAGAAATTCATGCATCACAATTGAACTTAGGAATGTGTCTTTGCAAAGTTAAACTAATTAAAATCCTTTCTTATTTTTGCTTGGGGATAGACTGCAGAGGGATTAGAAGTTTTGGGGGATGTCTACACCCCTGATAGGATGAAGACACCTCCCAAATTTTGCCAATTTCTCATACAAAATTATTCACTTCCTGTCACATAGCCAAACAGGAAGTGAGGGTAAAACCCTACCAATGTATGTCCTCGGGGACACACGGGTCAATCTAAATAGTTTCCCCATTCAGGAAATTGCACTCTAGCATTTTGCCATGTACATCCCAAATTATTCTGTATCTTGGGGTTTATTTACTAAAAGGTATCATATTTATCGGCGTATAACACGCACCCCAAGTTTAGGAGGGAATTTTAAGGAAAAAAACCTACATTTAAATGCCCATCATTACAGCCTTCTCAGTGCAGCCTTGCCCCAGTGCAGCCTTGTCAGTGCAGCCTTCCCCAGTGTCCAGTGCAGCCTTGCCCCAGTGCAGCCTTGCAGCTCACAGTTTGAAAATCCTGTGATCCCCTGCGATCCTGAGCTTCAAAATCGCTGACCGCGATTTGAAAATGGCGCCGCCGGCGCCGAAATACACAGAGCCGGTCCTCGGCTCTTCTCGGCGGCTCTCGTTCACTTTCGGCTCCACTCGTAGTCCCGCCCGGGATGGGCGTGACTGTGAGCGGAGCTATCCGAACCTAGCCGAGTACACTCGGCTAGGTTCGGGCGGCGCTCAAGTGAAGCCGAAAGTGGCCGAGAAGAGCCGAGGACCAGCTCTGTATTTCAGCGCCGGCGGCGCCCTTTTTTAAATCGCGGTTGGTGATTTTGAAGCTCAGGATCGCAGGGGATCAGCGTATAACACGCACCCGCGATTTCCCCCTGATTTTAAGGGGAAAAAAGTGTGTGTTATACGCCGATAAATACTGTAAATCCACTTTGCACTACAAGTGCACTTAGAAGTGCAGTTGCTGGAGATCTGAGGGGGACCTGCAAAGAAAAGAAAAAAAAAAGCCATCTTTGCCGCTACATGATTGGATGATAAAATCACCAGTGCTTCCCCTCTGATTTTCATCAACTATACTTGTATTGCAGAAAGGATTTGCCTTTAATAAACCCCAAAATACCTAATAATTTGGGGTGTACACAACAAAGTGCTAGAGTGCAATTTGCATAATGGGGACACAAGTTGGATTGACCTGTGTGTCCCCAAGGAAAAATATTGTTAGGGTTTTATGCTCACTTCCTGTTTGGCTATGTGACAGGAAGCGAAGCCAATTTTAGGAAAAAGGGACACAAAGCCCAGAAAAAAAAAATTATTCACTATCACTTATATCACTATCTATGGCAGCATACGCACAATCCATGCATGTGCTACCATGAAGGCACCAGGAAAACGGAAAATTGTATCATACTTACCGTAATTTTCCTTTCCTGGTGCCTATCCATGGCAGCATACTAGTGATAGAGCTCCGCCTCGACTCCTCCCTCAGGACCAGTGAATAGCATAAATTAAAGACGTAGTCCCTCCCCCAACATTCTCCGTAAAATAGAATACCGAGGGTGGGAGCGTATGCTGCCATGGATAGGCACCAGGAAAGGAAAATTACGGTAAGTATGATACAATTTTCCGTTTTCCTGGTGCCTCCATGGCAGCATACTAGTGATAAATAACTAGCTGACACGGGTGGGATAATGCTTAACAATAAATGTTTAATTAGAATGGGACATTGCAGCCTGAACTGCCCTTCTGCCGAACTCAACCGTTGTGAGCGCTCCTGGGTCGATACGGTAGTGTCTGAGGAAAGTATTGCGAGAGGACCAGGTGGCGGCCCTGCACACCGTCTCTAATGACACGTTAGCCCTTGCTGCCCAGGAGGTTGAGACTGCCCTTGTAGAATGAGCACTCACTCGGGATGGAGGTTCCATATTCTTTATCCTGTAGGCCTTCTGGATTAGTTTTACCACCCAAGATGCCAGAGTTCTGATGGAAGCTTCTTTGCCCCTGTATTTACCGAATGGAACAATCAAGAGTCTTTCCGAGTTCCTGAAGGATCTAGTGGCCTCTAGGTAGGCTCTGAGCACTCTGGATATGTCCAGTTCGTGACATGCTCCTGAATCTGCTTCAGCAAATACTGGCAGTGCCCAGGGCTCCAAAAGGTGGCTTGGAGTAGTGACCTTAGGTGTGAACCCCCGAAGGGGACGAAGTTCTACTCTATCGTGAAAGAAAGAGATGTGGTCATCACCTATTCCCGAGTGGAGTTCTGAGATCCTCCTACCAGATGTAATGGCTAACAGAAAAACCGTTTTCAGAGTTATGTTCCATATTGTCAGTTGTTCCACTGGGGTAAATGGATGGTCAGAGAGGACTTCAAGGACCAGGGATAAATCCCACTTGGGAAAAGACCGTCTGGCAGGTGGCCGGATCTTCAGCACTCCTCTGAGGAAAGTGACTACTAAGGGCTCTTCCGCCCATCTTCTATTTGTTGCGGCAGAAATTGCTGCTACTTGCACTTTGAGGGAACTTAGGCCAAGGCCCAGATCAAGTCCTGATTGGAGGAAGCCAAGAATACCTGATGTAGAAGGAGAGATTGGATTAAACTCATTTGAGGCAGCAAATGACAAGAACTTGTCCCATATTCTAGAATATATAGCATTGGTTGCTGGTTTCCTGGCTCCTAGGAGGGTTGTTATGACCCCTGGGGAGCATCCTAGGGACTCGAACCTTCGCCTCTCAACCTCCAGATTCGAAGGTTCAGCTTCTGAGGGTCTGGATGAACTAAACTGCCCTGCGTCAGAAGTTGCGGGAAAGGATGGATCCTGATTGGAGCGCTCACACTGAGACGCATAGCTAGAGGAAACCAAGGTCTCTTCGGCCAATATGGGAGTACTGCCAATACCTGGACCGTCTCTCTGAGAAGCCTCAGGAGGAATTTGAAAATTAATGGCCGGGGGGGAAAGGCATATGCGGTGGTGAACCTCCAGGGGCATGACAGGGCATCTATTTCCTCTGCTTGCGTATACGGCAGGCGAGAGACGAATCTGGTCAGCTTGGCATTCTCCGGAGAGGCAAATAGATCTATCTGAGGAGGATCCCAGAGGTTGGCAATCTGACTGAAGACCTGGGGATGAAGAGCCCACTCGTTGTTGTCCAGGAAGTTTCTCGACAACGTGTCTGCTTCCGTGTTCAACCTTCCCGGGAGATACATCGCCCTGAGGTCTAGGATGTTCTTCTCTGCCCAGAGCATGATTGGCTCTACTTCCCTGAGGAGTGATGTGCTGCGAGTGCCCCCCTGCCTCTGCAGGTATGCGACAGCTGCCCTGTTGTCCAGGCGTAAGAGTATTCTCTGGCCCTTGATCTGAGATGCCAATGAAGTTAGTGCCAGGAATGCTGCCCTCATCTCCAGGATGTTGGATACTACTCCCTGGGTGGAACAGGACCATCTCCCCTGTATCCTGGTTTTCCCGCAATGGGCTCCCCAGCCTTGTCCGCTTGCGTCGGACGTAATTGTGATCCAGGAGAGGGAACCCAGATGACGAGGTTTGGAGAGGTTTTCTGGCAGAGTCCACCAACGAAGGCTCCTGCGCATTGCTCCCGTCAGTAGAATTGTCTGAGAGAGTTGCTGTTTCTTCCACTGCGCCAAGAAACCCGTCTGAAAATACCTCAAATGCCAATGGGCCCAAGGAATCATTGGTATACAGGCAGACATTGTGCCAATGAGGCTCAGGCATTGCGATGCCGTTAGGTATCGGCTCGCAATGGTTTTGACCATCTTCTGGATAATAATCCTCATCTTCAGGGATGGTAATGACACTGTCCCCTCCCGGGTGTCGAACATCGCACCTAGATAGATCATCCGCTGAGTAGGCGTGAGCTGACTCTTCTCTAAGTTTACCAACCATCCTAGTTCTTTCAGGGACTGGAGAAGAATATCTCGGTGATCCACCAGCTGACCCGGACTGCTTGCTAGGAGGAGGATATCGTCCAGATAGTGGTATATCCTCAAGCCCCTCTCCCGCAGGGGAACCAGAGCGGATATTAGAATCTTGGTGAGAGGGGCGTGGCTTGGCGCGCGACGGAGATGGCAGCCTAAACGAGGAGCTCCGTCAGACTAACGGCCCAAACCAGCCTTTTCTGCCGCACTACAAGCGACGATGAGCAGACAGAATCGTTTCCCACAGCACACCCGTTCCCGCCGCTCTACCGCTGCATCAGCTGGGAGGAATATCTCAGAGATTTTCAAG
Organism: Lithobates septentrionalis; assembly: GCA_037952835.1. NCBI lineage: Eukaryota > Metazoa > Chordata > Amphibia > Anura > Ranidae > Lithobates > Lithobates septentrionalis. The sequence continues at coordinate 12,044 of JBBDGP010000211.1, forward strand.
AATCAAGCCGTGATACAGAGAGTGACTGCAGGAGGGAAGATGGCGCCGGTGCAGCGTGAGGAGGATCTCAGCGAAGATTCCCTGTCTGCTACAGAGGATAATGGTAGGAGAGAGACACGTCCTGACCATCCACTAACTTATGCAGACATGTCAGTCTTTGCAGCTGACATTAAAGCCTCATTCTCTGCAGCTATCACGGACCTCAAAACCAACCTGTTAGTTCTCACAGAGAAAATGGCCACCGCTGAAACAGCAGGAAAACACAGAGATAAAGCCATAAACAGACTGGACAGAGTGGTCTCATCTCATGCACACCATTTTATTGAGATGAACAGACACCTGGAAGACCTCGATAACAGGGGGAGACGGTGTAACATCAGAGTTCGAGGTATACCAGAATCGGTTGATACAGACCAAATAACTCATGCACTGCAGAGGGTTTTCAACAGCCTCCTGGAGAGACCAGAGGACACGGACATTGAATTTGTCAGAGCGCACAGAGCCCTAAGAGCCAGAGGCCCAGACACACTTCCCCCCCGTGACATCATTTGCTGCCTGCAAAGCTTCTCCCTGAAAGAGGAGATCATGCACAAGGCGCGCAGAAATGAGCAGATTATTTTCAACGGCGCCCACATAACTTTATATCAAGACCTTTCCCAAATTACGCTGAAAAATCGCAGGGCCCTGCGACCCCTGCTAGAGGCGCTACGGGCAAAAGATCTTCGGTACACGTGGCGCTTCCCCTTTGCCCTCTCAGTGTCGCACAATGGCAAACAACACTTTCTCCGCACTCCAAGTGATCTCCAGGAGTTCTGCAGCGCCCTACAGCTAGGTGAGATTGATCTTCCGGAGTGGTATCAGGAGTTTCTACTCCCAACCGGAGACAGAAGCCCACCATACTCCCCCACGGTGACACCTGAGAAGCATCAAGCCAAGAAACAGAAGCAGAACCGGCAGGAAGGATCAATCGCTGGCACTCCAAGGGGCAAAGCACATTCCTCTAGGATGCTAATAGATGCGTGAGTGAGAGGATACCATCGCAAACTGTTGTTCTGTTTTGTTCAGGTTTCAACTCACACTTTATCATATGTACTAAATTGAGCAGACACTTTGTTTATGCTACAGTTAAGGCTTCACACAAGGACTCCCCATTCCGGATTACTGGACACTTAGAGGAAAAGGCCCACCACTATTAATGTCTGTAAGGCAGAGAACTAGGCACCTACCAACCACACACATAGGGGGTACTACAAGATCCCTGTGGTGAATCACGCTAACCTTTGCCCCACTCCCGGTGAACTTGTCAACCTAACGGGAATATGGGGGAAAAGGTCGCTGCCCAGGGCGTTGACATGTTTCCCACTCAGAACACATGACACAGCTTGCTGGAAGATTTGTCTCCACGAAAAGCCCTGTTGGATTATGGTAAGGGCTCGGCCTACCTAGAGACCTAACAAGATCCTCAAACCTCCTATACATTTCAAATGTCTATACACGCCGGATGGGAACTTTTAGCTTACTGTAGAGTTTCTGCATAGACTTCCAGCAGAGAGTTTGTTTTTTATTCCTTTTTTTAAGTTTTCTCTGTTTTTTGGTTCCTGCACTAAATGATTCCCGTATGGGAAGGGGGAGGGGAAAGGGGGGGAGGCGATTATGCCTTTCACGTCCTAACCCCACCACCCCACATGTTTCTACAAGTTATAATAGATACTGCTTGTCCCGCTCCACCGGTTGGAGCCCCGCTCTAATAGCTGAAGCGGCAGAAAAGACCATCAGGCACTATCCACTAGCTGAAAGGGGCCGTGGTCTGGCTATCCTAAATCCCTAACAGTTCATTTCATTCTTTTTTGTTAAAGTTGGGTCTGGTATCTAGCCGCGAGCCTCCTACGTCCCCACAGAGTGTGTCAGAGGGGTTATAAACCCACTTTCACACACTAAATATTGATCCACTCAGACGTTGTTATTGTCTGGGAGGGTTGTAAATCTCACTCTCCGTACTCTTACTTCGAATTTCCTACTAAACTCACATCTTTCAATCTATCTCTTTCTACTTTTCTTAGTCACTGGTTGAGGTGGTACAACGACGTTTTAGTATTTAAACTCTAACAGGTACCTCTTTTTTAGTTGTGATCACAGGTACTGTTTGAGATCTCTCTCTGACCCTGAATAATGGCCTACTCTGCGTTGGGTCGGACCCCTACGGTGGTATCTCACAACGTCAAAGGCCTAAATATTCCGGAGAAACGCACCACCCTCTTGCGGGAATTGAAAAAAGGTAAGCCTAAAATTGTTTTCCTGCAGGAGACCCATTTTAAGACAAACCAGGTTCCCAGGCTCACCGACTCCTACTTCATAGAGGCACACCACGCCACAAACGACAGCTCCAAATCTAAGGGAGTGACAATATTACTCAGTAGGGAGGCCTCATTCGAGATCACAGACAAATTGGTTGATCCGGGGGGGAGATATATTTTTGTCAAAGGGAAGTGTTCTGGGGTACCCACCACATTAGCAAATGTCTACTTCCCCAACACTGCCCACTTGTCCTTCTGCAAAAAATTGATGAGGGAGTTAGAGGGTTTCAGCACAGGTCGTTTAATTTTAGGGGGAGACTTTAACATTCCCTTAAACCCGTTAGTAGACACGTCAACAGGGAAAACCTTCATCACCTATAAAATATTAAAAAAAATCAAAACTCTCCTCCACTCTTTAGACTTAATTGATACCTGGCGCTTCCTACACCCTGAGGATAAAGACTTCTCCTTCTATTCAATCCCCCATGATCGTCACTCTAGGATTGACTACATCTTCATCACACAGAGGGATCTCCATATAGTCAGAGAGGCAAACATAGGGATACAGACAATTTCTGACCATGCCCCAGTCTCCATTGGCCTAAACCTGACCGATTACCCGGCCGGATCGGGAACTTGGAGACTGAATTCCTCTCTGTTAACAGATCCAGGTCTGCTGTCTACACTGACCGCAGCCCTGAAAGAGTTCTTCAGGCACAACGTGACCCCGGGCATGGACCCACTGATGGTTTGGGAGGCCCACAAGTGCTCCATCAGGGGAGAGCTAATTAGGATGGGGGCACAAAAAAAGAAAGACCAAGAAAAGGAAATTTTCCAACTAACACAAAAAATACGCCGCCTAGAAACCTTACAGAAGCAATCCCTGACATCCAGTTCGGCGACTGCCCTTCTCGAGACAAGACTAACCCTTAAACAGCTTCTAGAATATAAAACGAAACGCTTCCTTTTCTTTAGGAAAAAAATATACTACGAGCAAGGCGACAAACCCGGCCATCTGCTTGCCAGGGCATTGCGGGGACCCACCACTAAATATAACATCCCAGGCATTCAAAATAAGGGGGGTAAGGTAGACAGAACAACGGACAAAATAGCACAACACTTCCAGGACTTTTATTCCAATTTATATAATCTCCCAACCCAACATAGACCACATGACTTACAAGGAGAAAGGCTCCAGGTAATGCGGGACTTCTTGAGGGATTCGGACCTTCCTTCGCTCACAGCGGAGGATGCCTCGTCACTCGAGAGTCCCATAGACCTGTCGGAACTCAAACTTGCCATTAAAGACCTAAAACAAGGTAAGAGCCCGGGCCCTGACGGGTTCACGGCCATATACTATAAGACATTCATTGACACATTGTCCCCACACCTCCAAGACGCATTAAATACCCTTTCAAAACCTAGAACGATTCCCCCAGAATTTTTATCAGCCTTTATTACAGTGTTACCCAAACCAGACAAGGACCCACTTCACTGTTCTAGCTACAGGCCTATATTGCTACTAAATCTAGACGTGAAGATACTGGCCAAAATCATCTCCAACAGACTGAAACCTCTACTTCATAATGTAATAGGACCGGAACAGGCGGGCTTTATGCCTGGAAGAGAGGCAAGGGATAATGTCACCAAAGCCCTAAACCTGATTCACGCTGCCCGTGGGCGAAAGATCGAGGGTCTTCTCCTGTCCACGGATGCGGAGAAGGCCTTCGATCGAGTAGCCTGGGACTACATGTTTGAAACTTGCAGACACATAGGCCTGGGACCAGGAATGATGGGCTGGATAACCTCCCTGTACCAAAACCCCTCAGCTAGACTCAAAATAAATGGTTCACTATCCGATAAAGTAAACATAAACAATGGAACAAGACAGGGCTGCCCATTGTCACCCCTGCTATTCATAATATCACTAGAACCATTTGTTAGACGAATTATAGCGAACACGGCCATAAAGGGATTTGAGGTCACAGGGCGTGAATTCAAAGTAGCGGCTTATGCCGATGACCTACTCTTCTTCTTGACTGACCCGCATATATCCATCCCCTCCCTCCTGAGAGAGTTCGCTTTATTTGGTTATATATCTAACCTTAAGATAAACTTTTCGAAATCGGAGGCGTTGAATATTTCACTCCCAGAACAAACACTAAAGACACTCCAAGACAATAGCCCATTCAAGTGGGAAACACAGGCGGTCAAATACCTAGGAGTTTGGCTTACACCTAGGTTGTCCTCAATCTTCTCCCGAAACTTCCTCCCCCTTCTCAAAATCATAGAAAAAGATTTACAAACATGGCACACGGGGTTTTTCTCGTGGTTTGGCAGGGTGGCCGTCTGCAAAATGGCCATACTGCCTAAAATTCTATATTTATTACGCACACTCCCTATTAAAATCCCACAAAGCTTCTTTAAATCACTTCAGGCCCTACAAATGCGATTCATTTGGGCACACAAACCACCACGTATTAAATTCTCTCTACTAACAAGAGCCAAAGCAGTGGGTGGGTTAGGGATACCAGATTTTAAAATGTACTACCATGCCACACATATTGCCAGGATCGTAGACTGGCACTGCCATGGCAGCATAAAAGACTGGGTGTCGTTAGAAAACGACTTGAGCCCAATCCCCCTACGGTTCTCCCCCTGGATACCAAAACTCAAATACCCCCCGACTCTGAAAGCCCACCCTTTGATAGGGACCACTCTAGAAATTTTTCATCATCTAACTAAACAACCCAAACTTTCCTCACCTCTCAGCCCTCTCACCCCACTGCAAAACAACCCAGACTTCCCGCCTGGAATGGGGAACCGCCTTTTGCGCTCCTCAGATCAAAAACTACCACTTCTGACTTCCCATTGCTTTGACAACAAGACAATGAAAGACCTGACTAATCTAAAGACTGACAACAATATACCTTCCCTCCCCCTGTGGTCATACTTCCAGGTCAGAAGTTACGTTAACAATGTCACTCGTAAGAGACACTTCACTAGAGAGCCCACTGAGTTGGAGTCGGTGTGCCTAAAAGGAGAACAGGTCGAAAAGACCACATCAGTCGCTTATCAATGGTTACAAAACTCGGAAAAACCAACAGATGACAGGCTCAGAGAGAGATGGTCGGACTGCCTTGACATGACAATTTCAGACACCCAATGGGAGAGAGCTTGTATTATGGCGCATAAATGCTCCTTAAGCACGAGAATACAGGAGACGGCTTATAAAATGCTCACACATTGGTATGCAACCCCAGCAAAGATTCACAAATGGTTCCCCCAGACACCTGACACATGCTGGAGGTGCAACAAAGAAAAAGGAACTCTAATGCACATTTGGTGGCAATGTGAACGAATAACATCGTACTGGAATAAGGTTAAAGAAATAATTTGTCGAATCACGGAGACCAAGCTCGAACTTAACGCAGCATGTTGCCTGCTTCACATTACAAATTTTACCTTTAAAAGATACAAAAACTCTCTCACCAGACACCTACTAAATGCGGCCAAGTCTCTCATTCCACTGTTTTGGAAATCAACCACAGTTCCTTCTCTGAAAGACTGGTTGAAAAAAATTTCAGATATTTGCGAAATGGAAGACACACAGGCACAGTCAGAAGAAAAGGTAGAACGTTATCACAAAACTTGGTCTCCCTGGTTCATATATAGATATTCCCAAGATTATGAAAATTTGGTTAAATAACTGGTCAATGTTTACCATTACCTGTCCGAACACATAACCATGTAACAACCTGAACCACTCTGTTATACTGAACCTGAGAAAGTACATTAGAAACTGGAGCCCAATAAGCTCTTAATAGCTCCCTCAAGTCACTGTGACGTATAGGTCATAACACCTATCCTTCCTGCTAATTTTCTTACCTCCTCTCTTCTTATCTCCACTCTGTTCTTTCCCTACTCACCAAACAACTGCAGATTTCAAAAAGATACTTACAGGTGGGCATAGTTTCCAGAACGCATAGAAGTTCATATTTAAAGACAGCTTGTTTAACTGTCAGAATGCGTAGCTATGACTCACTGACATGTTAGATACGACCCTGCTTTTAAGCCTGACACCAATTGATTGATGTATATCAAATCCTATCTGCACTCATGTATGTTTATATATGCTTAATCTTCTTCAATAAACTACTTTATGATAAAAAAAAAAAAGAATCTTGGTGAACACCCTGGGGGAGGTGCACAGACCGAAGGGCAGGGCTTGAAACTGCAGGTGGATCTGACCTACTGCAAATCTGAGATACTTCTGGAAGGTAGGTAGAACTGGCACGTGTAAGTACGCGTCCTGCAGGTCGACTGAGATCATCCAATCTGTTGGTTGTACTGCCTGAATAATTGTTTGTAGAGACTCCATCTTGAAGCTTTCTGGGTGTATGTGCCTGTTGAGTCTTTTTAGATCGATCACAGGCCTCCATCCACCCGTTCTCTTTGGAACCAGAAATAGAGTGGAATAGAAGCCTGCGAAGCGCTCCGCCAAAGGAACCGGCACAGCTGCTCCCTGAAGTTGGAGTGATGATACGAATTGTCTTAGGGCTTGAGCCTTCAGCAGAGAGGATGGAATTTCCGTTCGTGTGAATGAATTTTGAGGTGGAGGATGAGAGAAACTCCAAAAGTGTCCCCATTGGATTGTTGAGAGAACCCAGGGATCCTTGACGAGTCGCCCGAAAGGTCTTCAGGTGGGGAATCTCTGGCCAGTCGGCCTGATGGAGGTAGAGGCGTACTGGCTGCGGAGGGACCAGGAAGAACAAGTTCAACATCCTGCGCTTGGGACGTCTGCGGGACTGGCTGGGCAGGAACCAAGGCCGCAAGCTCAGAGAAGGAGTCTTTCATAGTTCTTTTGAGCAGGTCCACCACCTGTTGGTTTTCTAACTCGCGGCTGGACGCATAGTCCGCGAAACAATCCTTGCAGACTACTTTATTCGGTAGCGGACTAGCCCCACAGGTCCAGCACTTCTTTTTGTAGGATCTGGGAGAGGAGGACCGATCCCGTCTTCTGGATCTTGATCTATGTCGCGAAGAATGGGACTCGCGTCTTGACGAGCGGGACCGGTGGCGTGAGGAGCGAGATCTGCGACTTGGGCTGTCGTCATCCTGGTGCCTTGAGGATTTTTCGGTCCTCTTGGAGTAGGCAGGGCTATGATTTAAGAAAAATCATGTCAGGCCAGCGAGCGCACTTTTTTTTTTTTTTTTTATACTCACGTATAGGTGGTCCCATACCTAACGGAGGTGTGAGGATCTTTGTTACGAGATGAGTGGCTCATTTCGGAGTTGGGCACAAGGATCAGTTGCCGAAACAAAAAGACAAAGGAAAGAAAAAGAAGGTTTTTTTTTTTTTTTTTTTAAAAAAGGTATATATTTAACTTCCTCTTTTTTTTTTTTTAACTTACCGCAGCGTAGCTCAGAGAAACCTTTAGCAGGGCAGCCGAGGAAACTCTGACCACCCGACCCCAAAGCTGATGTTAAATAGCCCAAGGGTGGGTGGGGTAGTTCCCATAAACCCCCACACTCTCTGTCCCCACTTTTTTTTTTTTTTTTTTAAGAAAAGGGCAAAATTGGCCCTTTTTCCCATATCCAAGATGGCCGCCGCGGCGTCGAGAGACCGCGCACGCGCATGCGCAGTAGAACCGCCACCGAGCCGCCGAGAAGACGCTGGGAAGCCGAGAGCGACGGCTGTTTAGCTTCCCGGCTCGCGCATGCGCAGTACCCCGAAGAGGACGCCAAACCACGCTGCCTGCAAGGGGAAACGAACAGCCACACTGTCCCCACAGCAACAGGAAACCTTATTGTTACCTGAAAAAAGACAGGTAACCAACGCAATATAAAACTATTATCCCTAATCCTCATTCAAGGGAAGGCAAAGAATAACATAAAGGGGAGGGGGGAGAAGAGAAAATGTAACTTTCTTAGACTTTTTTTTTTTTTTTAAAAAGATTAAAAGAGAATGTAAAATCACAGGCCTGGCAGCTGATCCTTCTGCGACTCCTCCACCATCATCATAGGATATGGTGGCAGACTGCGTTCCAGTAAGGAAACTCTGCAAGAAGACCCCAACAGATCCACAGAGGGGTTCCCAGTCTTATTAGCGCTGTGAGCGGCCCAAGAACAGGGACTGCGCACGGGAAAGGCTAAACCCGGCGGACGCTGCCGACTGCAGAGGTATGGACATACTGCTACTCTTCACCAGCACAAGAGGTATGAGGAAAAAAAGGAGAATGTTGGGGGAGGGACTACGTCTTTAATTTATGCTATTCACTGGTCCTGAGGGAGGAGTCGAGGCGGAGCTCTATCACTAGTATGCTGCCATGGAGGCACCAGGAAAGTAACTTAAAACTAAAAAAAAAAAAAAAAAAAAAGGGATTGGTCTAAGACATGCCAATCAGCCTAGTTAAGCTGCAGCTGTGAAATCCGTTGCATGAAAAGAACACATAAACCATAAAATAATTGAAACAATTTTTATTGGTCCAAAAAAAAAAAAAAAAAACCCCAGGACTTGGAAAAGAAGCAAGAAACGCAAAATACACACATGTATGTTAATTTGAGACACTAACAGAATGTTTGAGGTTTGACCCTTTTGCAGTGTAAATTAACAGGACTTAAAAGGAGGGCACAAAGGGACATCTATTAAGGATTAAAACAACATTAGTCACAACATCTTGAGAAAGAATTTAAAAAAATAATGCAGGCACAGACAGTTAAATCAAAGTGAACAATGTAAAAACAACAAAAATGGCCAACATAAAAAAGATTTCATGGTAAAATAACCACCACCCAAAAAAATACAACATACCAAAGTAACAAATAAATTGCATAAAAACACATCTGTTTTGCAACAACATAACAAACAAAATACAAATAGAAAATACATGTGTTAGAAACTCGATAAGGACACCCAAATGTACTCTCTTGCCTCCCCCACGATCTTGGCTCTTTTCAGAGCAAAGTAAAGAATGTTATCTGCAAGCTTTATATAACATAGGTTTGTGTGCTAATAAGGCAATTGCAAACACATGGACAGTCCATGAAACACACAAAATGCAAGTTCACCCAATGTAGAGAGAACTTCAAAGTGAGCACACCTGTTAAGGATGTCCTTAAATTACTAACCCAAAAAACACACTCTGAGCATGCTGAGAAACATCCAAGTGCTAAAATCAAAATAAGTAATTGTGTATGCGCTAGATAAAAATAAATACCGTGATAAAAATATAGATAACACCAAAAAATAATATCGTAGCGTAAAATCTAGGGGAGGGGCAGGACGGAGCTACAGACAAGCAGAGGATTACACACCACACCGCACGCCAGACGTTTGTTCCTGTATCCCTGTGTATTACACTATGGATAGGATGGTGCACTGACGCACCCATACCTTGTGAGTACCCTCCTGGAGGGAAGTGGTTTTATAATTTAATAAATCTCTGACGGTATTACACTATGGAGTTTCTTTCTTTCCTACATATGTTACCATTGATGATTATCTGAGAGAGGTGCAGATCATTCCCAACAGATCCTATATGAGCCCAGGAGTGGCTCTACTGCGTGTATAGACACTGTTTAATCACTGTGTCACACGCTCAGAGGTGAGCGCATGAGCTATTGGGGGTCACTGGAGGGCACCAAAGCATGCCGTATTTTGCACACCATATAGGAAGAACATGGGGAATGCCTATATATATTTTTTTGGACACTAATGCCTGCACTTTATATACCATATTTTATTGATTATTTTTATTGAATTTTTGGACACTTCAATAATATTAATTTTTTTCATCATCACTTGGATTTTTCACGTGTTGAATGTTGTATTTATATATATTAATTCACTGGTTTTTATAAATGAATAGCACTGATTATTATTGAATATTTTTAACGTGATTTATAGATTATTTATATATATTCATTTATTGGTTTTCACAAATGAATGGCACTGATTATTATTGTATATTTTTAACGTGATTTATAGATTTTACGCTACGATATTATTTTTTGGTGTTATCTATATTTTTATCACGGTATTTATTTTTACCTAGCGCATACACAATTACTTTTTTTTTTTTTGTCACATACACGATATGAAACGTGGATAGTGTGTGCAGCTGATTGAAGCATTTGGATTCACTTTATAGGCATCAATCCATTTGTGGCTCACAAGATCTTTATGTAAACATCCAAGTGCTGTTCACACACAAAAATCACCCCCAAAAAAACCCCCAAAGTCCCTGAGCATGCCCAGCCCACCCAAAGGCATTTCACACACCAAAAGGCACAGGAAAAAAACAAAGTCCCCGAGCATGCCCAGAACAACCCAAATGCAGCTAGCACAAAATAAGCCACCCCCCTGTCCAAAATTAAGCACATCATCCAGCATGCACCAAAATTACAGATGGGACAAGACACCCCCCAGTCCAGGGGGCAACTAAAGAGCCTAACATGTGCAAAAGTAATACAACAAATACCATTGCAGTCTAAGGGAACTGACTTGGCAATTTTACTAGTCCCCACTTGGCTGGCTTATCTTCTAGTTATTGGCCTTAAAATGGGTATGGGGGCCCAGATCCCACCCTAAGGGACATATATTAATGTGGACAACCCCAAAAACGAAACAAGGAGAAATGCCTTTAAACATGCCAAATTGCTTAAGGGCTAGTTCACACCAATGCAGTCCAGTGCATATTTTATGCATCAAAAATGCATGGAAATTTGGTTATATGGTTTTCAATGGCATAGTTCACACCAGTGCTTGCAGTTCCAGTGCAATCCAGTTCCAGAAAAAAAAGTAGAACATGCTGCATTTTTTCTGCATTGGACTGTACTGGAAAGCTGTAAAACACATCAAAAATGCACTGGAACGCACTTGTCCTTATTTAAGGTTAAGAAAAAAGAGGAGGGAAAAAGCACTGGACTGCATCAAAAACGCACCAAAAACGCACTGGAACGCATCAAAACTGCGCATGCAGAAAAGCACCTGGAACGCGTCCGGACTGTATTTCTATGGTGTGAACTGGCCTTAAGGGCCAGATCACACCATAAAAACGCAGTCCGGATGCGTTCCAGGTGCTTTTCTGCTGGCCATTTTTGATGCGTTCTAGTGTGTTTTTGGTGTGTTTTTGATGCAGTCCAGTGCTTTTTCCCCCTCTTTTTTCTTAACCTTAAATAAGGACAAGTGTGTGGCAGTGCGTTTTTGGTGCATTTAGGTGCATTCCAGTGCATTTTTGATGCATTTTACAGCGTTCCAGTACAGTCCAGTGCATAAAAAATGCAGCACTACTTTTATTCTGGAACAGGAAACGCACTGGAACTGCAAGCACTTGTGTGAACTATGCCATTGAAAACCATATAACCTACTTTCTGTGTGTTTTTGATGCAGAAAAAAAATGCACCGGACTGCATGTGGTGTGAACTGGCCCTTAAGGAATAAAAGTTATTTAAAACTACTCGTGGCTATAATAAAATGTTGTATGCAAACAATGTGTGGAAATATACCGCCTCTACCTCACATTACTCTGCGCCTCAAAACTACTCCGAAATCTGCCGTAGTAGACAAAAGCAGCTACTTTAAATAATAAACATGTGATAAAGCAATAAATCATAAATCATGAATAAACGTGCCAAGTCTCTGATTTTTTTCCTTATTGCAGCAGCGCTATGTGGAAACACATTAAATAAAACCAATATTGGAGAAGTAAGGAAAGTTCAAATAAAGCTGTAGTCTGTGGGTATGAAGAATTCCTTCCACCAAGAGTGATCACCGCGTGAGGGGGTAACCTCCCGTGAGATTGCACTCACCACAATTCCAGTAAACACAAGCCTTTCAGTTGTTATCCTTGAAAACTTTCCATCTCCTTAGTCCAACCACCAGATGGCGCTAACACTCTCGGTTAATATAACATGCATAGGGAGAAAATAAAATATCCATATAGCGTAATATTGCTTAAGAACTTTTATTGATATGCAAGAAAACTCCCCCCTTCATAAATATGCGTACCAGATGAACTATACATTAGAGCATTTGAAAAAGTGCACTGTGCCTGTATTCCCATCTCCCGGGAGGTGTTCCGGAACGCGCGTTGTATACAGCTGGTTGTTCGCTTCCTGGTTACCTTCCGGTGCGTGGAGCGCACACGTCACTTCCGGTAGATTACGACCCTGACGCGTTTCGTCACTTCTGGACGTCGTCTGAGGGCGTAATCTACCTTCCGTTAAGCCGGTTTATATACCAGTGACAGGTTAAGCAGCGAATGAGAGAGGACGAATAGCCGGCCACTCCCACTTAATGATAAGTGCTCACAGAGCTGTCAGCAATGGGAAAACAAAGTCCCCATCGCCTATAATGTATTTAATCTGCTTTAAACCCGGTGCTGCCGACTTTGCAGGGAAAATGTGACTCATATGTCTATTATAAACATTTTACCTTTACATCAATACACCAATATCATATATCATTCTATGCATTTTCTACGTATTGGTAAGATAAAATAAAATGAAACAGACATATGTATATTTTATATTTGATGGGATATAAGCATCCTCCCATGTATTAACCTGTTCTGTTTCGATTTACTGTTACCAGCCTAGGGTGACAGCCCTCAACGTAAACATGAATATCATGAGAAATTGAACAAGGTGTAAATTTAAATTTAATTTAAATTAAATTAAATTAAATTAAATATCTAGATAATTTAATAAATTAATCAGATCTCTGAATAAAATATACTATACATGGAGGATGCGATACAATGGCATTATGCACATTAATGATTAAAAATTAAAAATTAAAAAGTACACAAACTCTTTAAAGCGGAGTTCCACCCTGTTTTACAAGTTTTGCTCAATCACATGCCAGGACTATATTCAGTTATAAACGGATATTTTTTTTTTTTTTTTTTTCGTTTGTACCTGTGTTTTTTCAATGTCCATCTCTGCTTCCTGTCTTAGCTCCCTGCGGATATGGGCGGGTCATCTGCGGCTATTTCGTAATTTCCTTTGTAGCTGCAATGTCTCCTGGGAGCTCCTGTCATTATTCCCAGGAGTCATTGCAGAGGCCTGCCGCGAGTTCTCGCGGGATTTCGATGACGACGCCCGCCCGTTGTGATGGCAACCCTGAACTTTACAGGGCTGCTCACCGTAAATACTGAGCATGCGCGGGAAATAGCGGTGAATGCTGGGAGCTCAGCATTCACCAGATCCCGGAAATCCATGCTTGTGGGTTTCATATGCCCACAAGCAAGATGGGAACGGTCACGATCGAGATTTATAAGTATATATTTAAAACAAAAACGGACAGCAGCAGCTTAAAACAACTGAAACAGTGAGTGTCACTTTATGATTGTACATGTGTAAGAATGATTAAAAAAAAAAAATGGGAATGGTCGAGTGGAACCCCGCTTTAAGCTAATGTGCGACCAAAAAAATATAATATGATCTAATATTTATGGAAAATTCTAAAAAGTATGCAAAAAATATATAAAAATATATGTATAAAAAATAATATTAATAGTTGTCCAAAGATATAAGGAAAATTGTATGAATCAAAATTAAAAATTAAAATTTAAAATTAAATTCATTAATATTATAATATTATTTAAAGTATATCAAACAGGGACTATGTAAATATAAAATCTGAAGATAAAATTGTATATATTATGTGTCACTAATAAAACAATTTATATCCAGCTCTATATTGAGGCCTCTAGGGGAAAGAACGTCCACGGAATAGATCCACCGAGTTTCATGTACAGGTACAGGTTGAAGAACATTCGTCAGTTTTTTATCCATTAGAAGAATGTGCTAATGCTCTCTGAAAATATCCTCAACTTCTTTGTACTGAGAATGAAATTGAGAAATGAACCCCCATTCATTATTCCGTTCATTTACTTTCTTGGAGGGCGCCTCCTGGCATGTTTAAAACTTGTAAAAACTGTTCCAGTGACCCGGCCCAAATAAAAAACAAGTCATCAATAAAACGTTTGTAAAAAATTAATTCTGGGCGTTGTTCATTAAAAATAGTTTTATCTTCCCACTCTGCCATGAAAAGATTTGCGATGCTCGGCGCAAATTTAGTGCCCATCGCTACACCTCTCTGTTGTGTATAAAAAGTGTCACCATACCAAAAGTAATTGTGACTAAGGCAGAAATCGAGAGCGTTCCTCAGAAAAACTTTTTGATTGTAGGGCAAATCATCTCTTTGACAGAGGGCCCAATTAAGCGCTAACAGAGCATCGTCATGCTGTATAATAGAATACAACGACGCAACGTACGCTGTGACTAAAAGAACTTGTGGTTTGCCCGTTAAATCCACATTCTGCAAAAAATTCAAGAAATTTTTTGTGTCTCTCAGATATGAGCGAGTGCTCATAACACTTTTTGTAGGAAGCAATCCAGATACTGGCCCATTCTTGCAGAAACTGACTCTATACTATTTACTATACGTCTTGCAGGAGGATTGTTGTGGTCTTTATGAATCTTTGGCAGAGTGTATAATGTAGGTATGTGGTTACTTGAAGGTACCAAAAACCGCCTCTCTTTGTCACTCAGGACCCCACTTCTTGATCCCATCTCCACCAAAGTTTTCAATTGATCCCTATACATTTGAGTCGGGTCTTTCTCCAGGGGTTTGTATGTCACTTGATCAGATAACATCTCTATGATCTGACCATGATACATCTCCTTTGGTAGTATCACCACTCCTCCTCCCTTGTCAGCTGGCCTTATAATAATTTATTTTCTTTTTTCTAACATGGAGATCCCCTCACTGATATATCTCGTGTTTACTTCTTTCTTTGGTTTCAGATGTTCCAAATCTCGTAAAATCAATCCTTTGAAGACTTCCACTTGATGGTTTGGATTATTCAGAGGATTAAACAAAGATTTGTTTTTTAAGCCACTACTGATCGCTTCGTTGGGCTTTCGCGCAATAGCAGTGCTAGAAGGAGGATTGCAACCTAAAAAGTATTTTTTGATGTTCAATTTTCTGATATGTTTGTGAACATCAATAAAAACGTCAAACTTATTAATGGGCTTTTTCAAGCCACATTTAAGACCAAGGTTTAAAATATTAGTTTCCTTATGTGTTAATTTTACTTTAGATAAGTTAAAAATACCTCCTACTCGGACCCCCTTCTTCTTTTTTTGGATTCTAGATCCTGCCCTACAGCCCCTGTGTTGTTTTTTTCTGCTGCGGCTGTTTGCTGGGGATGACTTTTTTCGAGTGCTGTTCCTTACAATAGGGTGTTTTTAGGTGATTCCAGGATTGTGGCCCTCTGTGCTGGGCCGGGGGTTGAGGACCCCTGTACTGGGATGGGGGTTGTGGACCCCTGTACTGATTTGGGGTCTGAGGGTGCGATGGAGGCCTCCCTCTGCATGGAGGAAATCTGCGTCCCCTCTGCTAGAATCCCCTCCCTCTCCCTAAAAAAGGACGAGGTTGGGGTTGACTATTATGATACTCTGGGTTTGTTTGGTATCCCTGTAATGGCTGAAATCTATTATGTACCGGTACATCAAACAACCCAGGTGGATGATAGTCCTTTTGATTATTTCCCTTTTGTTTACCATATTTCCTCAGACCTCTTCCTTTCCCTTCCCGCTCTTTGTATGGGAGTGGAACATTTGGGAGTGGAAGATTTTGGGGAATAAATGGTTTCTTCTATATAATCATTATCATATATGTATTGATTAATAGGCGTAGGGTTGGGAATAATGTGATTTGGTATTTGTGTGGGGCCCTGTGATCCCTGAGTAGGTACTCCAGTCCCCTCTTTATTGTTGGGAACCTGCTGCCAGGAGTACATGTAATTGGTTTTAAAATCTTCTAGATCTCTGTGATATTTCTTTATTTTCTTTTCTTGTGTTTCTTTATCTACTTTCTCTAATCTCTTTTGGACTCTATTATTATAATCAATGATTACCTGACTATCTTTGATGGGCTCTAATTGTTGCTGTAGGTCAGTGATTTTTAACTCAATATTTGCCATTTTACGTTTCTTCCTTTGGAGTACTAGTTCTTGTAATTTAAAACCGACTCCATTGAAGAAATCTAACCATTCCTGAGCTGAGCCTTGATCTTTCAGCCCATCCTGTGGGGCAACATCCCACCTTAGGCTTCTTATAATGATTTTCTCTTTAATGCATTGCTCAAGAGTGCAAATATCCCACCAGGTGCATACTTGTTTCTCTAAAGTATGGCTCAATGCTGACAAAGCTCCATTGTAATTAACCTCTGTGGTGGTGGGTTCATTTGTAGTGAACAAAGCATTTACGTCTATGTGTCTGCTACTTAAATAACGGAGAACATCCATGGCAGCAGAGAAAAAAATAAATAAATTATATGCAAACAATGTGTGGAAATATACCGCCTCTACCTCACATTACTCTGCGCCTCAAAACTACTCCGAAATCTGCCGTAGTAGACAAAAACAGCTACTTTAAATAATAAACATGTGATAAAGCAATAAATCATAAATCATGAATAAACGTGCCAAGTCTCAGATTTTTTTCCTTATTGCAGCAGCGCTATGTGGAAACACATTAAATAAGACCAATATTGGAGAAGTAAGGAAAGTTCAAATAAAGCTGTAGTCTGTGGGTATGAAGAATTCCTTCCACCAAGAGTGATCACCGCGTGAGGGGGTAACCTCCCGTGAGATTGCACTCACCACAATTCCAGTAAACACAAGCCTTTCAGTTGTTATCCTTGAAAACTTTCCATCTCCTTAGTCCAACCACCAGATGGCGCTAACACTCTCGGTATAACATGCATAGGGAGAAAATAAAATATCCATATAGCGTAATATTGCTTAAGAACTTTTATTGATATGCAAGAAAACTCCCCCCTTCATAAATATGCGTACCAGATGTACTATACATTAGAGCATTTGAAAAAGTGCACTGTGCCTGTATTCCCGTCTCCCGGGAGGTGTTCCGGAACGCGCGCTGTATACAGCTGGTTGTTCGCTTCCTGGTTACCTTCCGGTGCGTGGAGTGCACACGTCACTTCCGGTAGATTACGACCCTGACGCGTTTTGTCACTTCCGGACGTCGTCTGAGGGCGTATTCTACCTTCCGTTAAGCCGGTTTATATACCAGTGACAGGTTAAGCAGCGAATGAGAGAGGACAAATAGCCGGCCACTCCCACTTAATGATAAGTGCTCACAGAGCTGTCAGCAATGGGAAAACAAAGTCCACATCGCCTATAATGTATTTAATCTGCTTTAAACCCGGTGCTGCCGACTTTGCAGGGAAAATGTGACTCATATATCTATTCAAGGACAAATCTTATAAACATTTTACCGTTACATCAATACACCAATATCATATATCATTCTATGCATTTTCTACGTATTGGTAAGATAAAATAAAATGAAACAGACATATGTATATTTTATATTTGATGGGATATAAGCAGGATATAAGTCATAAAGACCCCAACAATCCTCCTGCAAGACCTATAGTAAATAGTATAGAGTCAGTTTCTGCAAGAATGGGCCAGTATCTGGATTGCTTCCTACAAAAAAGCATTATGAGCACTCGCTCATATCTGAGAGACATGAAAAATTTCTTGAATTTTTTGCAGAATGTGGATTTAACGGGCAAACCACAAGTTCTTTTAGTCACAGCGGATGTTGCGTCATTGTATTCTATTATACAGCATGACGATGCTCTGTTGGCGCTTAATTGGGCCCTCTGTCAAAGAGATGATTTGCCCTAGAATCAAAAAGTTTTTCTGAGGAACGCTCTCGATTTCTGCCTTAGTCACAATTACTTTTGGTATGGTGACACTTTTTATACACAACAGAGAGGTGTAGCGATGGGCGCTAAGTTTGCGCCGAGCATCGCAAATCTTTTCATGGCAGAGTGGGAAGATAAAACTATTTTTAAAGAACAACGCTCATAATTAATTTTTTACAAACGTTTTATTGATGACTTGTTTTTTATTTGGGCCGGGTCACCAGAGTCACTGGAACAGTTTTTACAAGTTTTAAACTGTAATAATAATAATATTAGATTGACCTCAAATTGGCACAATGAAACGATTCATTTTTTGGATGTCACTATATATCGATGTAATGACAAATTGGAGACCAAGGTGTTTTTTAAAA
The DNA here is from genome assembly GCA_037952835.1 of Lithobates septentrionalis. Classification (NCBI taxonomy): domain Eukaryota; kingdom Metazoa; phylum Chordata; class Amphibia; order Anura; family Ranidae; genus Lithobates; species Lithobates septentrionalis. Next base: position 30,460 of record JBBDGP010000211.1, read on the forward strand.
AAACGGATAGGAATAGCTATTTACCTATCACCAGCGGCCACCACCCCCTATGGCTCAAAAATATTCCAAAAGGACAGATCATGAGGGTGAAAAGAAATTGTTCTGAAGAAACTGAATTTTTTCTACAATCAAAAATTCTCACGGAAAGATTTGAAGCTAAAGGGTACAAACCGGAGATGTTACAGAAAGTGGTAGAAGAAGTGGCAGCTCTACCTAGAGCAGAGTGCCTACAAGAAACATGCCAGGAGGCGCCCTCCAAGAAAGTAAATGAACGGAATAATGAATGGGGGTTCATTTCTCAATTCCATTCTCAGTACAAAGAAGTTGAGGATATTTTAAGAGAGCATTGGCACATTCTTCTAATGGATAAAAAACTGACGAATGTTCTTCCACCTGTACCTCAGTTTATTTATAGAAAGACCACGAATTTTGGGGATAAAGTAGTTAAAGTAATAGACCACCCAAAGTGACCACAGACATTTTGGGATCGAAACGGTTTCTTTGCATGCAGAAAGTGCAAAGCATGCAGAGAAGTCGCTAGACCCCTGAGGGGCATTGACAACTTTATTTCTCCAGTAAACAATCGTTCTTTCGACTTAAAACAATTCATCACGTGCAATAGTACCTATGTGGTATACGCTCTAAGATGTCCCTGTGGCCTGATTTATATAGGCCGTACTAAGAGATTGTTACGGATTAGGATTGCGGAGCACATTAATAATATTAAAATTGGTTATAAAGACCATAATGTGTCCCTACACTTCAGGTTGAAGCATAATAGAGACCCCAAGGGGTTGGAATTCTGGGGTGTGGAACACCTCCGGACTCATTGGAGAGGCATTAATCGTATCCGAGAATTATCTAAACATGATACTCGGTGGATCTATTCCGTGGACGTACTTTCCCCTAGAGGCCTCAATATAGAGCTGGATATAAATTGTTTTATTAGTGACACATAATATATACAATTTTATCTTCAGATTTTATATTTACATAGTCCCTGTTTGATATACTTTAAATAATATTATAATATTAATGAATTTAATTTTAAATTTTAATTTTTAATTTTGATTCATACAATTTTTCTTATATCTTTGGACAACTATTATTATTATTTTTTTATACATATATTTTTTATATATTTTTTGCATACTTTTTAGAATTTTCCATAAATATTAGATCATATTATATTTTTTTGGTCGCACATTAGCTTAAAGAGTTTGTGTACTTTTTAATTTTTAATTTTTAAACATTAATGTGCATAATGCCATTGTATCGCATCCTCCATGTATAGTATATTTTATTCAGAGATCTGATTAATTTATTAAATTATCTAGATATTTCATTTAATTTAATTTAATTTAAATTTAAATTTACACCTTGTTCAATTTCTCATGATATTCATGTTTACGTTGAGGGCTGTCACCCTAGGCTGGTAACAGTAAATCGAAACAGAACAGGTTAATACATGGGAGGATGCTTATATCCTATCAAATATAAAATATACATATGTCTGTTTCATTTTATTTTATCTTACCAATATGTAGAAAATGCATAGAATGATATATGATATTGGTGTATTGATGTAAAGGTAAAATGTTTATAAAATTTGTCCTTGAATAGATATATGAGTCACATTTTCCCTGCAAAGTCGGCAGCACCGGGTTTAAAGCAGATTAAATACATTATAGGCGATGGGGACTTTGTTTTCCCATTGCTGACAGCTCTGTGAGCACTTATCATTAAGTGGGAGTGGCCGGCTATTCGTCCTCTCTCATTCGCTGCTTAACCTGTCACTGGTATATAAACCAGCTTAACAGAAGGTAGATTACGCCCTCAGACGACGTCTGGAAGTGACGAAACGCGTCAGGGTCGTAATCTACCGGAAGTGACGTATGCACTCCACGCACCGGAAGGTAACCAGGAAGCGAACAACCAGCTGTATATAGCGCGCGTTCCGGAACACCTCCTGGGAGACGGGAATACAGGCACAGTGCACTTTTTCAAATGCTCTAATGTATAGTATATCTGGTACGCATATTTATGAAGGGGGGAGTTTTCTTGCATATCAATAAAAGTTCTTAAGCAATATTACGCTATATGGATATTTTATTTTCTCCCTATGCATGTTATATTAACCGAGAGTGTTAGCGCCATCTGGTGGTTGGACTAAGGAGATGGAAAGTTTTCAAGGATAACAACTGAAAGGCTTGTGTTTACTGGAATTGTAGTGAGTGCAATCTCACGGGGGGTTACCCCCTCACGCGGTGATCACTCTTGGTGGAAGGAATTCTTCATACCCACAGTCTACAGCTTTATTTGAACTTTCCTTACTTCTCCAATATTGGTTTTATTTAATGTGTTTCCACATAGCGCTGCTGCAATAAGGAAAAAAATCAGAGACTTGGCACGTTTATTCATGATTTATGATTTATTGCTTTATCTCATATAATAAAATGTTGGTCCGGCAATACACATAAAAGTTCATTGATAAAAACAGCATTAAGAAAAAAAACAAAATTAAGAAAAAAAAATGTGTGGGGTTCCCCCAAAATTCCATACCAGGCCCTTCAGGTCTGGTATGGATATTAAGGGGAACCCCACACCAAAATAAAAAAAAATGGCGTGGGGGTCCCCTCAAAATCAATACCAGGCCCTTCAGGTCTGGTATGAATTATAAGGGGAACCCCACGCCAAAATTGAAAAAAAAAATGTTGTGGGGGTCCCCCTCATAATCAATGCCAGGCCTTTCAGGTCTGGTGTGGATTTTAAGGGGAACCCCATGCCACAAATTAAAAAAAAGGCGTGGGGGTCCCCCTCAAAATCCATACCAGGCCCTTCAGGTCTGGCATGGATGTTAAGGGGAACCCCGTGCCAACATTTTTAAAAAAATGGCATGGGGTCCCCCTAAAAATCCATACCAGACCCTTATCTGAGCACGCAACATGGCAGGCCACAGGAAAAGAGGGGGGGATGAGAGAGCGAACCGAACTGTACCAGGCCACATGCCCTCAACATTGGGAGGGTGCATTGGGGTCCCCCCAAAGCACCTTGTGCCCATGTTGATGAGGACAAGGGCCTCATCCCCACAACCCTTGCCTGGTGTTTGTGGGGGTCTGCGGGCGGGGGGCTTATCGGAATCTGGAATCCCCTTTAACAAGGGGACCCCCAGATCCCGCCCCCCTGTGTGAAATGGTAAGGGGGTACAAAAGTACCCCTACCATTTCACAAAAAAAGTGTCAAAAATGTTAAAAATGACAAGAGACAGTTTTTGACAATTCCTTTATTTAAAGCTTTCTTCTTTCCATCTTCTTCAGGTCTTCTTCCTTCTTCAATCCTTCATCCTTCTGTTTCTTCCTCCATCTTCTTCTTCCTCTGCTTCTTCCTCCGATCCTCGGCTTCTTGCTCCGGTTTTCTCGTCCGGCATCTTCTTCCGCTGCATCTTCTTCCCTGCTTCGTTCTTGGGCCGCTCCGCATCCATGATGGGAGGCTCTCGCTGTGTGACGCTTCTCATCTTCTGACACTTCTATAATGGAACCGTGCTTCAGAGGGGGCGGGGTCACCGGGTGGCCCCTGTCCTTTAATAAGTGTCAGAAGACGAGAAGCGTCACACAGCGGGAGCCTCCCATCATGGATGCGGAGCGGCCCGAGAACGAAGCGGGGAAGAAGACGCCGCGGAGGAAGATGCCGGACGAGAAAACTGGAGCAAGAAGCCAAGGATCGGAGGAAGAAGAAGAGGAAGAAGAAGATGGAGGAAGAAACCGAAGGATGAAGGATTGAAGAAGGAAGAAAACCAGAAGAAGATGCAAAGAAGAAGGCTTTATACCCCCTTACCATTTCACACAGGGGGGTGCCAGGATCTGGGGGTCCCCTTGTTTTAGGGGCTTCCAGATTCCGATAAGCCCCCCCGCCCTCAGACCCCCACTGCCACCGGGCAAGGGTTGTGGGGATGAGGCCCTTGTCCTCATCAACATGGGGACAAGGTGCTTTGGGGGCTACCCCAAAGCACCCTCCCAATGTTGAGGGCATGTGGCCTGGTATGGTTCAGAAGGGGGGGCACTTTCTCATCCCCCTCTTTTCCTGTGGCCTGCCAGGTTGCGTGCTCAGATAAGGGTCTGGTATGGATTTTTAGGGGGACCGCACGCCATTTTTTAAAAAAAAATTGGCGCGGGGTTCCCCTTAAAATCCATACCAGACCTGGAAGGCCTGGTATGGATTTTGAGGGGCTCCCCCACGCCATTTTTAAAAAAAATTGTGGCGTGGGGTTCCCCTTAATATCCATACCAGACCTGAAGGGCCTGGTATTGAATTTCGGGGGAACCCCACGCATTTTGTGTTTGCTGGACCGACATTTCATTATAGCCGCGAAGTGAACCAGCGTTAGAAAAAAAAAAAGTTTAGAGGTGCGCAGTTCAACCTATGCAAATGCATTTACATTGCCTGACATTTACTAAGATTTTGCCGGCGCACTACACCAACGCATTTGAACAAGCGCAAATGCCGTTTGAGAATGCGCAGTGCATAAATTCACCTCCCACAGTTCTAAATGTACTTGCCGGCGCAGCCGTTACTTTCTCATTCTATTTTAGGCATATTTGTGACTTGGGCAGTTAGTACTACACTTCCTCACATCACCCCACATCACCCCCACAATATTGGCACTTCCAGCTTGTTTAAATTTTAAGTTAAAGATGCCGTGCGCCATGTCTATAGTGGCTTACCAATCGCCTCTTCCCGTGCGCCGGGAAGAGAATAGTAAATGGGGGATCGCGCTGTGTTACCGGCGCAAATGTTTTGGAAATACGAAAATGTAATTTACGCATCGGCGTGCGCCGCAACTCATGGCGCAAACGCTTCGTAAATCAGCCCATTTGTGTCCCACTGGTATAACACAGTTGTTGGGAGTTGAAATCACAGTTACTTACCTTCCCCATTCCAGTGCCAGTGCCCAGTCTTTCTCTCCAGCTGTGGTCACTTCTGGGTATTGCCCACAGTGTCGTAACTGCATCATATGAAATATCTCATGATGACTGAAATAAGTTGTTATTTTCCGCGCTATGGTAAAACAGGTGTGGCTGCAGTCTACCCCCAAAGCTCCACAGAGTGGAGTTGGTAAGAAAGATATAAGTAAAGGGGAGGTAAAATGGCGCTGCCTAAATCTAATAAGTGGTTGTGTTAAAAAAGTCGGAAAAATAAAATAGACTGTCTAATAACATGTCCTATCTCTTCAATTCGTACAAAGATTATTAGTGTTAAAACCTATGAGTGCTGAATATAACATTTGCAATCCTGGATGGCTAATAAAAAGTTACATAAACCGAAAAATACATATATAAAGTGCTCAGTGTGCTTATTGTGCAAAAAGTGTCCATACAAAATATTTGTCCATAAAAATGGGATTATACTCCATATAAAAATATTTATATGTAAGAATCCACTGGTGTAAACAAAAAAAAACAGTTAAAAATATATATAATAACTTTCAAATTGACTTGTGCCTGGATAAACAATATCTCTTGGTGAAAAATTAGGTGAATTTCACACGTGCTCCCCTCTCAGTTCCACACTCACCAGAAAGATGTACCCCTGCAGGGGTGAAGCGCATTCAAGCAGGGTCATCTCTGGTCTCTTATCTGGTGGTATCTCCTCCTGCACAGTGGGTCTGGTTATTGGGTAAACTCACATATGGGTGGATGGAAAGAAATGCTCTTCATAGCGTGAATCCACAAAAAAGGAATTTTATTCAAATCAAAGTTTTCAAAGTTTTAAAATTACACTTTCAATAGTGCCACAGGGTCAGTACAAATACCACAGCAATAGATCAGGGACCCCTTGCGTTCCATGAACTGGAAGTAACGTGATGGCACTCCAAGCTCCGCCTTATGCGTATTCATCATCAGATGACGTCTGTATGACAAAACGTGAAACGTTACTTCCAGTCTGGGGAATGCAAGGGGTCACAGATCTATTGCTGTGGTATTTGTACTGACCCTGCATCACTATTGAATGTACAATTTTAAAACATTGAAAGGGGCGCATGCGCGGCGCCAAAGGAAATGGACGTCTGACACAGTAGCTCCGCTCCACCCGGGCCTTTCACGGCAGCCCGAGGGCTATTAACTGCTCAAATATCCTCGTTTCTTGCACCCCTCGAGCCACATAACACTGGTGCATGCCGTCGAAGAGAAGGAAATCCCGTGGCTCCGCTCAGAATACCCTAACTCACTATCTCCTCCGCACGCGGGAACGTTACAGTATGTCCCAAGATGGCGCGGCAGGGAAGGGGGACTCTCCGGCTCAAACTCCTACATCGCAGCAGACACCATCCCGGTCTACATGCAGCACGAGTGAGTACCACACTACCCTCTCTAAGGCTGACCTGGACAGCAGTCTGGAAGCAATGTATACCAAACTGGCTTCCAAATTTCAGATGGAACTGCAGAAAACTTCCCATACACTATCACAAGAAATTGCGGCCTTAGGCTCACGTACCGAGCTCCTTGAGACCAAGCACGATGAGCTGGCTCTGGCCTACAACGACCTTAGTCGGGAACATGACTCATTGGCCACAGCTCTTTCTGCGATCCAAGCCCAAGTCGAAGATCTCGACAATAGAAATAGGCGCAACAATTTGCGCCTTAGAGGTATCCCGGAATCAGAGACTGAACTTATCCCTGCTGTTATTCGTTTATTTAAATCACTGCTCCCAGAGTGTGACTCCTCTGCTTTTAAGTGTGATCGCATTCACAGAGCGCTTCGCCCAAAGCCTCCTGATGATAAACCACCCAGAGATGTGATCCTCTGCCTGAAAGATTTTCTCATCAAGGAGGATATCCTAAGGGCTGCACGGAACAAGCAAAGGATTATGCTGGACAATCACCAGATCCAGATCTATCCGGATATCTCCCCTGCCACCCTTGACAGACGCAGAGGCTTAAAAGAAATAACCACCGCACTCCAATCCGCCCGCATTCGTTACAGATGGGGCTTCCCGTTTAAGTTGCTGGTCCCCCACAATGGCACCACCTTTTCAGCCACTTCTCTACTCGAGGGCCAAGAAACCCTGGGGAAACTGGGCCTCCTTGATGCAGCTGCCATCCGTCGCCCACCGCTGACCCCTCGTCCGGCCCCCATCTGGCAAACCCCTCCATCACGAAGAGAAAGAAGGAGAATCCGTTACGATGTTGGAGAGGGCTTCTCGGAACTTCCACGGTGACATTCCTGATACCTACCACTCCTCCACCTATATGACGCATGACACTGTTTCTTCCATCACCTTATTACAGGCGACAGTCCCGCGGAGCCGTGACATGTCCTCCCCACCCAGCAAAAGTTCCGTTTGAAACCACAGGCTACATACTGGTTTGAATTTTTTTTTCTTTTCCTGTTTTTTTTTTTTTTCCTTTTTCTGCTTTTTTGCGAGCCTCACAGGTTTTTCCCCGCAGTGGGAATTAGTAAACCAGCTGGGTTCGAGACCAAGTTGTCTCGCTAATAAAGGTTTCTTTTATTAGTCTTTACTGTTAACAGGTAAAGTTTCGTTTACCTGACTCATTTTTGATACTGGACTTCATGTCTAGCTATACAATTTTATATGTTTTTTTCTTTTTTTCATTCAATGCTTTTTTACAGCTGTTCTCTTTTTATTTGGTCAGTCACCTTACAGTCTGGAATGTTTGCTCTCCCGATATTATGCTAATGCGATAGAAATGTTCTCCCCTGGTATTGGCCTGAATGTGAATTTCATATACCACTTTCTCCACTTGATGCTTGACTTAATGACAGCACCCCTGCTGGGCCTGGCTTGCTTGATACGCAACCCCTCTTACATGCATAGTTTGGTACCTTTTCTGCCTGACAGCACAATATTGACCTATCATGGCAATCACCTGTATTTCACATAATGTAAAGGGGTTTAACTCCCCTATTAAAAGACGCAAGGCGTTTGATCTTTATAACCGGTTGGGCACCAAGATTCTCCTACTTCAGGAGACTCACTTCTCCCACTCCTCCCACCCAAAATACCTTCATAGAAGCTTCCCACAATCATTTTGTTCCCTCCACACATCCAAAAGCAGGGGTGCTGCCATTCTGTTACATTCCTCAGTTCCTATGGAAATTAAGCAATGCTTTAAGGATAAAGAAAGCAGATTTGTTATTATTAAAGGTGTAATGCATAATAGGGAAATCACCATAGCCAGTATTTATGCACCCAATGATGCCCCTGCCTCTTTTTTTAAAATGTTTTTTGATAAATTAGCCTCCTTAGAATCTCCCCATATGATTATAGGAGGGGACTTGAACCTAGTAGCTAACCCCACATTGGATAGATCCTCCTCCACTACTGCTACCAAAGCCTTCCCCAGGTCTCTAACCTAGGGTCTTTTGAAGCACCAACTAGTAGATACCTGGAGAACACACAATATGGGCATTAAGGAGTTTACCTTCTACTCACACCCACATAAAAGTTACGCCAGGTTAGATTATGTGTATACTACCCCCATCATTTTAGCCAATTCCACTAGTGCCAAGATTCACCCCTGTGTTTGGTCAGACCATCACGCAACCTCCTTCACCACTGACTTCATCAGACTTGCCCCCACTCCGTATACCTGGAGACTTAATGAGGCTTTGCTCTCGGACTTGGTTGTAGAGTCAGAGACAGCCAAGTCCATTGACGAATATTTCTCACTTAATGCTCTCCCTGAAACCCCGCCCTCGATTGTCTGGACAGCCCATAAAGCAGTGCTGAGGGGCAAATTAATCAGCCTCGCCTCCGCTCATAACAAACTCCACAGACAGAGAATTGTCGACCTCACAAAAGATCTCGATAGGCTATACAAGGACGCTGGTTCTCTGGCTTTGGAGTCCACTAGACAGCTTATTGACCAAAAAAGCCTAGAACTAGACTCCCTTCTCTCCTCTAAGACTGAGAGGGCACTTAGATGGTCGAAATCGAAATTTCTACTTCATAACAATACCGCCTCGACCTTATTTGCCAGACGGCTCAATCAGTCCTCCCGCCCTCCACATGTCTATAAATTAACACAGAGCTCAGGGTTACCCACTTCCCATCCCAAAGAAGTACTCCAACTTTTCAAACAATTTTACTCAACCCTTCTGGCTCCTACCCAAAAGCCTCCCACCCAAGCTGAAGTTGACTGGCTCCGAGAACTACCTATGCCCTCCCTCACCCCATCTCAAACTGAGAAACTCAATGCCCCCATCACTACCTCAGAGGTACTTAGGGTTATTAAATCTCTAAAGTTAGGCTCTGCTCCGGGCCCAGATGGCTTTTCAGCCATTTACTACAAGAAATTTGTCAACCTTCTGGCCCCTAATTTAGCGCAATTATTTAATTGGGTTCTACAAGGAGGAAGCTTCCCTGAGGAGATGCTTCTGGCAAATATGTCCATGATTCCCAAACCAAACAAAAACCACTTACTCCCTCAGAATTATAGACCAATCTCGGTAATAAACAACGATCTAAAAATCTTTAGTAGAATCCTAGCTGACAGACTGGCACCCATTATCTCTTCACTTATTTCCCCCTACCAATCAGGATTTATACCCCATAGATTCATTACTAACAACATACGCTTAGCCACAAACATTATCCAAGATGCCAACCTAACCTCCCGGAAACTGTTTATGCTTAGCCTGGATATACACAAGGCATTTGACAGCGTATCCTGGAACTACCTTTCTACCATCCTACAACGAATGGGATTTAAAGACAAATTTTTCCATGCATTTCAAACCCTCTATTTAAACCCCAAAACCCGCATCAAGATCCCAGGTTGTAGCTCAGACTTCTTCTCCATAGGTCGGGGCACGAGACAGGGATGCCCACTTTCCCCCTTAATTTTTGCCCTTGCCCTAGAACCACTCGCTATAGCAATACTTAAAAACCCAAATATTTCAGGCTACACCAAAGGCCCCTCCTCTTACAAATTCTGTATGTACGCTGACGATGTCCTCATGTTCTTGACTAACCCCCTCATATCTCTACCCAACCTCTTACGGACTCTCTCGGACTTTGCGGGAGTCTCTGGCCTCAAGATTAATGTCTCGAAATCTGTTGCCCTCCCAGTAGGTTTTTCACAGTTGGAAACCCAACAACTGAAGAATGCTTTTCACTTTGTGTGGGCCACTACTCACCTACAATATTTGGGCATCGAGCTGACTGGAGACTTCTGCAGACTCTTTGAGGCCAATTATCCTCCCCTGACCACAAAACTTAAAAAAACTCTTAAACTTTGGAATCATCTCCATATATCCTTCCTTGGAAGAATCATGGCCCTCAAAATGACAATACTTCCCAGGCTGCCTTACCTGTTTCGTTCCCTCCCTATTAGAGTGTCCAAATCATACCTACTTACTCTTCAAGCACACCTTAATAGATTCATATGGCAAGACAAACCCCCGAGATTCGCTAGAGAGACCCTTTACCGTTCCTCCAAAAGGGGTGGGCTGGGAGTCCCAAATATCTGGCTGTACTACGTAGCCAGCAGATTTGCACAGCAAGCACAATGGAACATTAGAGGTTCCAAAGTCCCATGGGTTAGGTTCGAACAAGACTCCATTGCCCCCCTCTACCTACCTGGCCTACTTTGGTCCTCACACCCTTCCATCCCAGACCTTTCCACCCGAAACCTGGTAGTGACAGCAGGCTTGAAACTTTGGAAAATGTATAAGACCAAGTACTGTCTCTCCTCTCCGATATCCACTGATGCTTCATATCTCGGGGACCCTAGATTCCCCCCTGCATATGACCACCCGGAGGCCTTCCTAGAGTGGACCCAAAATAATCTGATTACTCTTGGGGACTTTCTAGTTAACTCCACATTTACCACATTCTCAGCACTTCAAGCCAGATGCCAACTACCCAACAGAGAATTTTACCGTTATCTCCAAATAAGACATTTTTTTCAGCTACACTACCCCAACCCTAATGCAGACTCCTCGACACTCTATGAGGACTTGTGCCACACATCCCCTCGTCAAAAAGGCCTTATCTCATTGATCCATAGTATGCTAGAATCTTCTAATGACCCACCTACCTTAAAATACAGATCACAATGGGAACAAGAGCTAGTTCTTGACCAGGAGGAGTTAGACTGGGATAAAAACTGGCAGAACATTCGCAAATGCACAAAATCATTAACTGTCAGGGAGACAGCCATCAAACTTACAACAAGATGGTATTACACCCCAACCCGTCTCCACAGGTTTTATCCGCAGGTGTCTCCCAGGTGCTTCCGTGGTTGCACCAACTTAGGCTCATACCTACATATATTCTGGGAGTGCGATAAACTACAACCCTCTTGGAAGGAGGTTTTTAAACTGATTGATAGATTGGCGGAGAAACCCATTAATCTCACATTCCACCACTGTATTCTTTTCCAAGACATCCCAGAAGTGACTAAACCTATGATGAGATTAATACACTCTATCTGTATTGCTACACTTTGGGTCATTGCACTACACTGGAAATCCTCTACGTTCCCCTTTGCACAAATTATCTCACGTATAGATAGTATGATGGTGTCCGAGGAAATATTCCATACCCTACATGATTCCATTCCGGCATATGATGCCTAATGGAATCCGTGGTTTTTATTCAGGCTCCAAGACTGACCACTCTTTGATTATATAGACTGACTATTAATAATCTACTATTTGTTCCATTTGTTTTGGAAATTCCTTTTTTTTCTTATTTTTTCTTTTATTATTTTACCAGAATAGATACCCTTCAGGGTGATAATTTCACGTGAGTCATGAACAGAATGTATTAGGCCACTGTGAATTCAGGATGGTCTTATAGCCTATCATGCCTACACCTCATCATATTGTTTTAAAAGATATCCCTATGACTCTGAAGGATGTACATGTATATCTATCTTGTGTACCGATTTTGTTACTCTCAATAAAACTATTTGAAAACAAAAAAACATTGAAAACTTTGATTTGAATAAAATTAATTTTTATGGATTCACGCTATGAGGAGCATTTCTTTCCAACCACCAGACAAGAGACCAGAGACGACCCTGCTTAAATGCGCTTTACCCCTGCAGGGATACATCTTTCTGGTGAGTGTGGAACCGAGATGGGAGCACGTGTGTAATTCACCTAATTTTTCACCAAGAGATATTGTTTATCAAGGCACAAGTCGCTTTGGAAGTTATTATATATTTTTTGAACTGTGATTTTTTGGGTTTAAACCAGTGGATTCTTACATATTTCTTATATATATATATATATATATATATATATATATATATATATATTCCAGTTTTTTGGACAAATATTGGACAAATATTTTGTATGGACACTGTTTTCCCAATAAGCATACTGAGCACTTTATATGTGTATTATTTGGTTTATGGAACTTTTTATTAGCCATCCAGGATTTCAAATGTTATATTGAGCACTTATACGATTTAACACTAATAATTTTTGTGTGATTTGAAGAGATAGGACACGTTATTAGATGGTTTATTTTATTTTTCCAACTTTTTTTAACACAACCACTTATTAGATTTAGGCAGCATCATTTTACCTTTATCTCATGATGAGTCAGGGGAATGGAAAACCCATTTAAGTTTGAGCAGGACACACTGGGGCTGATTTACGAAGCATTTGCGCCATGACTTGCGGTGCACGCCGATTCGCAAATTACATTTTTGTATTTACAAAGCATTTGCGCCGGGAACACAGCGCGATCCTCCATTTACTATTCTCTTCCCAGCACACGGGAAGAGGTGATCTGTATGCCACTATAGACCTGGTGCACGGCATCTTTAACTTCAAATGTAAACAAGCTGGAAGTGCCAATAATATGGGGGTGATGTGGGGTGATGTGGGGAAGTGTAGTACTAACTGTCCAAGTCACAAATATGGCCAAAATAGAATGAGAAAGTGACTTTCTCTGAACAAGCCGGCAGCGCCGGCAAATACATTTAAACTGAGGGAGGTGAATTTATACACTGCACATGCTCAAACGGCATTTGCGCTTGTTCAAATACTCTGGTTCACTGCGCCGACAAAATATTAGTAAATGTCAGGCAATGTAAAAGCATTTGCATATTTTGAATGGGCGCACCTCTAGACTTTTTTTTAATGCTGGTTCACTTCGTGCGGCTCTAATGAAATGCCAGTCCGGCAATACACATAAAAGGTCATTGATTAAAACAGCATTAAGAAAACAAACAAAATTCAGAAAAAAAATTGTGGGGTTCCTCTGAAATTCAATACCAGGCCCTTCAGGTCTGGTATGGATATTAAGGGGAACCCCACGGCAAAAAAAAAAAAATGGCGTGCGGACCCCCTAAAAATCCAAACCAGGCCCTGTACGTCTGGTATGGATTTTAAGGGGAACCCTGCGCCAAAATTTAAAAAAAATTGGCGTGGGGTCCCCCTAAAAATCCATACCAGACCCTTATCCGAGCACGCAACCTGGCAGGCTGCAGGAAAAGAGGGGGGACGAGAGAGCGCCCCCCCTGCTGAACTGTACCAGGCCACATGCCCTCAACATTGGGAGGGTGCTTTGGGGTAGCCCCCAAAAACACCTTGTCCCCATGTTGATGAGGACAAGGGCCTCATCCCCACAACCCTTGGCCGGTGGTTGTGGGGGTCTGCAGGCAGGGGGCTTATCGGAATCTTGAATTTAACAAGGGGACCCCCAGATCCCGGCCCTCCCCCCTGTGTGAAATGGTAAGGGGGTACAAAAGTACCCCTACCATTTCACAAAAAAACTGTCAAAAATGTTAAAAATGACAAGAGACAGTTTTTGACAATTCCTTTATTTAAATGCTTCTTCTTTCTTCTATCTTCTTTCTTCTTTCTTCTTTCTTCTATCTTCTATCTTCCTTCGGTTTCTTTCTCCATCTTCTTCTTCTTCTGGTTCTTCTGGTTCTTCTGGTTCTTCCTCCGGTGTTCTCGTCTGGCATCTTCCTCCGCGGCGTCAGCGTCTTCTTCCCTTCTTCTCCTCGGGCCACTCCACATCCATGAAGGTATGGAGGGAGGCTCCCGCTGTGTGACGCTTCTCTCTTCATCTTTTTCTCTTCATCTTTTTCTCTTCATCTTTTTCTATTCATCTTCTTCTCTTCATCTTCTTGTCTTCATCTTCTTTTCGGGCCGCTCTGCATCCATGATGGCATGGAGGGAGGCTCCCACTGTGTGACACTTCTCCTCTTCTGACAGTTCTTAAATAACTGGGGGCGGGGCCACCTGCTGACCCCGCCTCCCTCTGACGCACGGGGACTTGACGGGGACTTCCCTGTGGCATTCCCCATGATGTCAGAGAGGGGCAGGGTCACCCATTACGTAACCCTGCCCCCTTCTGACTTTACGGGGAATGCCACAGGGAAGTCCCCGTCAAGTCCCTGTGCGTTAGAGGGGGACGGGGTCATCGGGTGGCTCCGCCCCCCGTTATTTAAGAACCATCAGAAGAGGAGAAGCGTCACACAGCGGGAGCCTCCCTCCATGCCATCATGGATGCGGAGCAGCCCAAGGAGAAGAAGATAAGAAGACGCTTCGGAGGAAGATGCCGGACAAGAACACTGGAGGAAGAACCAGAAGAACCAGAAGGAGAAGATGGAGGAAAAAACCGAAGGAAGATAGAAGATAGAAGAAAGAAGATAGAAGAAAGAAGAAGCATTTAAGTAAAGGAATTGTCAAAAACTGTCCCTTGTCATTTTTAACATTTTTGACAGTTTTTTTGTGAAATGGTAAGGGTACTTTTGTACCCCCTTAACATTTCACACAGGGGGGAGGGCCGGGATCTGGGGGTCCCCTTGTTAAAGGTGCCTTCCAGATTCTGATAAGCCCCCTGCCCGCAGACCCCCACAACCACAGGGCAAGGGTTGTGGGGATGAGGCACTTGTCCCCATCAACATGGGGACAAGGTGTTTTGGGGGCTACCCCAAAGCACCCTCCCAATGTTGAGGGCATGTGGCCTGGTACGGTTCAGGAGGGGGGGGCACTCTCTCTCCCCCCTCTTTTCCTGTGGCCTGCCAGGTTGCGTGCTCGGATAAGGGTCTGGTAGGGATTATTGGGGGGACCCACGCCATTTTTTTAAAATTTTGGCGCGGGGTTCCCCTTAAAATCCATACTAGACTTGGAGGGTCTGGTATAGATTTTGAGGGGGACCCCACGCCATTTCTTTTTTAAATTTTGGCCGGGGTTCCCCTTAATATCCATACCAGACATGAAGGGCCTGGTATGGAATTTAGGGGGACCCCCCACGCCATTTTTTTTTTCATTTTGGTTCGGGGTTCCCCTGTGGGGAATTCCCATGCCGTTTTTATCAATGAACTTTTATGTGTATTGTCGGACCAGCAATTCATTAATAGCTGCGAGTAGTTTTAAATGACTTTTTTTCCTTTGAAATGTCATTTTGCTGTAAGACTGTTCTAAACACAGGAAACATGAGCCCCTTTACAGGCATACTATAGACACTCCCCATGTACAAATTTTAAAGGAATATTACACTTTTATTGTTTCACTTTAAGCATTATTAAAATCACTGCTCCCGAAAAAAACGGCCATTTTTAAAACTTTTTTTGCATTGATCCATGTCCCCTGGGGCAGGACCCGGGTCCCCAAACACTTTTTATGACAATAACTTGCATATAAGCCTTTAAAATTAGCACTTTTGATTATTCATGTTCGTGTTCCATAGACTTTAACGGTGTTCGCATGTTCAAACTAATTTTTTGCCTGTTCGCATGTTCTGGTGCGAACCGAACAGGGGGGTGTTCGGCTCATCCCTAATTGCCGAACCGACATTTCATTATAGCCGTGAGTAGTTTTAAATAACTTTTATTCCTTAAGGGCCAGTTCACACCAAATGCAGTCCAGTGCGTTTTTTTTCTGTAGGTTATATGGTTTTCAATGGCATAGTTCACACCAGTGCTTGCAGTTCCAGTGCATTTCCAGTTCCCCCCCAAAAAAGTAGAACATGCTGCATTTTTTATGCACTGGACTGTACTGGAACGCTGTAAAATGCATCAAAAACGCACTGGAACGCACCAAATGCACCAAAAATGCACTGCAACCCACTGGTCCTTATTTAAGGTTAAGAAAAAAGAGGGGGGGAAGCACTGGACTGCATCAAAAATGCAGCAAAAATTCACTGGAACGCATAAAAAAAGTGCATGCAGAAAAGCACCTGGAACGCATCCAGACTGTGTTTCTATGGTGTGATCTGGCCCTTATTTTGTGCTAGCTGCATTTGGGTTGTTCTGGGCATGCTCGGGGACTTTGTTTTTTTTTTTGGTGGTACTTTTTGTGTATGACCATTACTTAGATATTTCTGGACATGCTCAGAGTGTGTTTTTTGGGTTAGTAATTTAAGGACATCCTTAACAGGTGTACCCACTTTGAAGTTCAGTCTCTACATTGGGTGAACTTGCATTTTGTGTGTTTAATGGACTGTCCATGTGTTTGCAATAGCCTCATTAGCACACAAACCTATGTTATATAAAGCTTGCAGATAGCAATCTATACTTTGCCGTGAAAAGAGCTAAGATTGTGTGATGGTCTGAATTTTTCTTTACTGCGCTCAATGGAGCGAAAGGGGATTCAGAACACCTTGCGGTTTTAGGTTATGCCTGGTCATCTGCATAAAGTGAGTTTGGAGTTCCTTGTTCAGGATTTGCTGGAGAAATCAGTTGCAGTGGAACCACGTCACATCTATTGTATCCAGGACCATGCAGCACCAAGGTACTATGATGTTTATTTTGTGCATAGCAATTTTTGCATGGGAGTTATTGAGAAGTGTAAGGAATTGGAGAAAGCTAACCATTAGTCTATAAGGCCTTTCATAGTGGAACCCTTGTATGCCATGGAGGAGAAACCATTGGTTGTTCACCTGTTTAACCCCTTCACGAACATTGCCTTGGTAGTGGCCCTTTTGAAGAGATACTGCTCTGCAGTGAAGGGAGGCTTCAGGCTGACTAATCGTCTGGGGATCTTTAATGGCAAATTAAAGTTTTTTTTGTCAGGCTAAAGGTGGATTCTGAAGGGATTGGTGCAGTGCGGCATCCACCAGCTAATTTTTCAATAGCAGGAAATAGATAGTTTCTCTACTACCCTGGTCAACCGACATACTGCAGAAGATGTTATAAGTTTGGGCATACCAGAGATGAATGTAATGTGGAGATGCACTGCCGGAACTGTGGGGAGGAAGGACATGATGCTGGGGCTTGCTTGATTAGGCGGGCCTGTGATATATGTGGACAGCGTGACGCTTGGGGGAGACGCTTTGGGGAGCCCTAAGAGAAGGGCTAAGAAATTGAAAGTAGAGACAGCTGGGATTGAAACACCTAACCCCTTTGGGGTCCTAGGGGATGTTGGAGTGGAGGTAGAATCACCAGCACTAAGTCCAGGGACTCCAGAAATTTTTCAGCCGGCCACATTGTCACCTAGTCAGGAGTTTTTGGATGATGAAAGCGTTACGGCCCTGAGGAATGTATGTCAGTTTTCTGGCTTAAGTGATAGGTCTGGGGGCGAATAATGCACATCTTCATGTGAATGAGCATCAAGCTGGTGTCCCTCAATGTGAGGGGTTTTGGGTCTCCTGCTAGACAGTGTGCTGTTTTTGAGGACTTGAAGGTCAATGGAGGAGAAATCATCTGTTTACAGGAGTGCTTATTTAATCGACCGCCCAAGCCTCCGGAGTGGTTGGTGGATTACATATGGTCAGCAGTTGGGGAAAATAGGAATGCTGGGGTAGGCATTATCACAAATAGAAATATTTGCATTATTTCTCATGTTGTGTTAGTGCCAGGAAGATTAATTATGGCAGATTTAATTTTGTTTAACCAGAAGTTTAGGCTTTTTAATTTATATGCTCCTGTGAATAGCCAGAAACGTCTTGAGTTTTTTGAAGTTTTGAAGTTACATGCAGTGGGAAGGAGACCTAGTGTGATCATGGGTGATTTTAATACGATACGATTTGTGAAAGATCGGATAGGAGTAGCGGAGACTAAGTTAGATGTAGGTAGCACTATGCTGAATGGGGTAATTCAGGACTTGCATCTCAATGATGCTCATATTGTTCTGGGTTTGGTGGATCCATATTTCAATTGATTTGTTTGTTTTCTGATGCGTTCAAATGTGCTAATGTTAAACACAGGCCAGTCATTTTTTCAGACCATGTGGCAGTGTATGTTGTTTTGAGTATGGGCGATAGTATTAAGTTTGGTTTAGGGGTATGGAGGTAAATAGTTTATTGTTGCAGGACGAGCATGTCAAAGCCCATTTTAGTAAGGTATATAGTAGATGGGTTAATAGGAAAAAAGATTTTTGTAATATTTTGTAGTGGTGGGATTGGGTCAAAAGGAAAATTAAATTCTTTTTTTTTAAAAAGAGTAGGGATAAAAGTAGCAGTGAGAAAAGGAGATATTCTTGGTTACAAGTCAGGTTGGCTACATTATATTCATTTAGAAATATGGGCTATGACATGGCCGATGAAATAGACCATGTTAGGAAGAGGATTAAAGAGGTATTAACTGAAAGAGGAAAACAAATTATTTTTCAAGCGAGAGTTAAACACCTGGAGCAGCATGAAAAATGTTCTAGATTTTTTTTCAAAAGGGTTTGTAAGGAAAAAGGAGTGTTTGAGGGTGTGTATGATGAAGAAGATAGGGAATGTAAGCGAGAGAATGTGCTGGAATGCGTGACTAAATTTTATGAACGATTGTATGAGGGAGTGTGTGTTGATGAGTCAGATACTAGAATGTTTGATATGGTAGAGGATAATTTAGATGAGGATGATAAGGTTTTTTTGCAGAAAGCAGTGAATGAGGAGGAGGTGTGGGAAGCTGTGGCAAGCATGAGGGTGAATAAAACCCCGGGAGGGGATGGCTTAATAAGTGAGTTTTTAAATTGTTTTGGGATATTATTAAGAGGGATGTGGTTGAGGTATTTAGTTACATGTAGGGATGAGCCGAACACCCCCCGGGTCGGTTCGCACCAGAACCCGCGAACGGACCGAAAGTTCGCACGAACGTTAGAACCCCATTGACGTCTATGGGACTCGAACGTTCGAAATCAAAAGTGATCATTTTAAAGGCTAATTTGCATGGTATTGTCCTAAAAAGGGTTTGGGGACCCGGGTCCTACCCCAGGGGACATGTATCAATGCAAAAAAAAACTTTTAAAAACGGCCGTTTTTTCGGGAGCAGTGATTTTAATGATGCTTAAAGTAAAAAAAAAAAGTGAAATATTCCTTTAAATATCGTACCTGGGGGGTGTCTATAGTATGCCTGTAAAGTGACGCGTGTTTCCCATGTTTAGAACAGTCCCTGCACCAAATGTCATTTTCAAAGGAAAAAATCTCATTTAAAACTGCTTGCGGGTTTAATGTCATGTCGGGTCATGGCAATATGGATGAAAATCAGTGAGACAAACGGCATGGGTACCCCCCAGTCCATTACCAGGCCCTTTGGGTCTTGTATGGATATTAAGGGGAACCCCGCACCCAAATTAAAATAAGGAAAGGTGACCAGGCCCTATATACTCTGAACAGCAGTATACAGGCGGTGCAAACAAGACAGGGACTGTAGGTTTGTTGTTAAGTAGAATCTCTTTGTAATTTTGAACATTTTTAACGTGTTTAGCTCCAGCCAAAAAATCTTTTCTAAGCTTTTTGGAAAACATAGGGAAGGGTTATCACCCCTGTGACATTTGTTTTGCTGTCTTTCCTCCTCTTCAGAAGATTTCACCTCACTTTTTTGTCCCAATGAAAAATGTTTTTTGAAAATTTGGGTTTTTTTGTGAAACAAGGATTGGAAAGCATCAGTGGAAAGGAGAAATTGTTTTCCCATATTAACTCTTACAGGAGAGAATTTCCCTTCCTAGGGGTAGATTTCATCTCACTTCCTGTTGTCTCCTTCCGTTTGCAAGTAGGAGTCGTTTGTAAGTTAGATGTTTGAAAGTAGGGTCCTGCCCTATATACTCAGCAGAAATTTGGGCCTTAGGTGTTGCTGTGGCCACAACACTGTAAGCCCTCACAGGGCCCTGCTGTGAAATATTAGATCAAGAATTGTAATTACATGCCCCTGTTGAACAGGAGCTGAAAAATTAGGCCTTAGGCACTGGTGCTGGTGCCACAACACTGCAACCCCTCACAGACACTCTAGTTGGAACGCAGGAACGAGCCCTGCTGCAAAGTATTGCTTCAAAAATTGTAATGACACGCCCCTGTTAGACAGGGGCAGAAAAATTGGGCCTTAGTCACTGGTGCTGGTGCCACAACACTGCAACCCCTCACAGACACTCTAGTTGGAACGCAGGAACGAGCCCTGCTGCAAAGTATTGCATCAAAAATTGTAATTACACGCCCCTGTTAGACAGGGGCAGAAAAATTGGGCCTTAGGCACTGGTGCTGGTGCCACAACACTGCAACCCCTCACAGACACTCTAGTTGGAATGCAGGAACGAGCCCTGCTGCAAAGTATTACATCAAAAATTGTAATTACACGCCCCTGTTAAACAGGGGCTGAAAAATTGTGCCTTAGGCACTGGTGGTGGCGCCCAGAACCAAAAATGTTCTTACAAGCTATCAGCGTGATGATTGAGGAGGAAGAGGATAATTACTCAGGGATAGTCACTCAGCATCAGCATAGGCAGTCTTTGAAGGGATCTGAGATTTCAAAAAAAATTATTCGGTTACATCAGCATCAGGTACTTGGTAGCTGGTGGTGATCCAAGACTGATTCATTTTTATGAAGGTCAGCCGATCGACCGAGTCGGTGGACAGACGCACCCTGTGATCGGTTACCACGCCTCCAGCAGCACTGAATGTGCGTTCCGAAAGAATGCTGGATGCAGGACAGGCCAGTAGCTCAATTGCATACTGTGCAAGCTCTGGCCAGTGATCCATCCTCAAGACCCAGTAACCCAGAGGATTTTCGGTGGGAAAGGTGTCCAAGTCTGATCTTGCCCCTAGGTATTCCTGCACCATGTAAAACAGACGCTGGCGATGGTTGCTGGAACCGATCATACCTTGGGGCTGCGGACCAAAAAATTGTCTGAACGCATCGGTCAGATGGCCACCTTCTCCACCGCTCCTTCTTTGACTGACCGAAGCCTCAGCAACACGTTGTCCAGAAACAGGAGTTTGTAACCTCCCAGTCTCTGGGAACGCGTTGCACAGACCTTTCTGCAAGGCCTCCCGAAGATGTTTCATCCTCTGCTCCCTCTGCGATGGCAAGATAAGGTCCGCAACCTTACCCTTGTAACGTGGATCAAGGAGGGTTGCCAGCCAGTATTGGTCCTTCTCCTTGATACCAAGAATACGAGGATCCTTACGCAGGCTTTGCAGGATCAGGGAGGCCATGCAGCGTAGGTTTGCTGAGGCATTCGGTCCGGAGTCCTCTGGGTCACTAAGGACAACAACGTCCGCAGCCACCTCCTCCCAGCCACGTACAAGTCCATGTGTTCCTTGGGACTGATCCCTTAAAGACTGCTGCTGATGCTGAGTGCCAGGCTCCACCTCCATACTGACACAATCTTCCTCCTCCTCCTCCTCCTCCTCGTCCTCTTCCTGTGTGATCGGCGGGCACGCAGGAACACTGTCTGGATAAAGGGGGCCTTGAGAGCTAAGGAAGTCCTCCTTTACCTGCCTCTGTTCTGCCTCAAGTGCCCTGTCCATTATTCCACGCAGCTTGTGCTCCAACAGGTGGACAAGGGGGACAGTGTCACTGATGCATGCACTGTCACTGCTCACCATCCTCGTGGCCTCCTCGAATGGTGACAGGACAGTGCATGCATCCCTGATCATGGCCCACTGGCGTGGGGAAAAAAAACCAAGCTCCCCTGACCCTATCCTGGTGCCATAGTCGCACAGGTACTCATTGATGGCCCTCTGCTGCGTGTGCAGCCGCTGCAGCATGGCCAACGTTGAGTTCCACCTGTTGGGCATGTCACAGATTAGGCGGTTCTTGGGCAGGTTAAACTCCTTTTGGAGGTCCGTCAGCCGAGCACTGGCATTATATGACCGGCGGAAATGCACACAGACTTTCCTGGCCTGCCTCAGGACATCCTGTAAGCCCGGGTACCTGCCCAAGAACCGCTGCACCACCAAGTTAAGGACGTGAGCCAAACAGGGCACATGGGTCATTTGTCCCTGTCGGAGGGCAGAGAGGAGGTTGGTGCCATTGTCGCAAACCACCATTCCTGCCTTAAGTTGGCGTGGCGTCAACCACCTCTGAACCTGCCCCTGCAGAGCTGACAGAACCTCTGCCCCAGTGTGGCTCCTGTCCCCCAAGCACACCAGCTCAAGCACCGCATGGCATCTTTTGGCCTGCGTACTTGCGTAGCCCCTTGAACGCCTACGGAGCACCGCTGGTTCCGAGGAAGAGGCCATGGAGGAAGAAGAAGAGGAGGGGGTGGAGGAGAGAGGTGTGTCACAATCAGCATTTTGGAGGCGTGGTGGCGGAACAACCTCCAACACTACTGCACCTTGTCCTGCATCCTTCCCAGCTGCCAGCAGAGTCACCCAATGCGCCGTGAAACTTAGGTAACGTCCCTGTCCATGCCTGCTGGACCATGAGTCAGCGGTAATATGCACCTTACCGCTGACCGCCCTGTCCAGCGAGGCATGGACATTGCCTTCCACATGCCGGTAGAGAGCCGGAATCGCCTTCCGTGAGAAAAAGTGGCGTTTGGGTACCTGCCACTGAGGAACCGCACATTCCACAAACTCACGGAAGGGGGCAGAGTCTACCAACTGAAAAGGCAGCAGTTGAAGTGCTAGCAATTTTGCCAAGCTAGCATTCAACCGCTGGGCATGTGGATGGCTGGGAGCAAACTTCTTTCGGCGGTGCAGCAGCTGGGGCAGGGAAATTTGCCTGGTACAATCTGATGTCGGTGTACCAAAAGCAGATTGCCCACAAGTACTTGGCTGTGACACACCTAATTCTACACCTTCATTCCTCTCACTGCAGGTCTCAGAGAGGACTGAAGGTCTAGTGGGGTTGGAAATCTCAGCTGATGAGGAGCAAGGAGAGATCCTCTTTGTTCTTTGGTGTGGGTCTTTTAGATACGCTTGCCAACGAACTGCATGGCAGGTCAACATATGTCTGGTCAAGCATGTGGTACCCAAGCAGGAGATGTTTTGGCCACGCGAGATACGCTTGAGACATATGTTGCAAATAGCAGCGGTGCGATCTGATGCACTCGTCTCAAAAAAGGTCCACACCAAAGAACTTTTTGAATAACGCGCAGAGACTGCAGCGCCCTGCACATGTGGAGCTTTGGGGTGTGATGCAGTCAATGTGCTGCCCTTAGGCTGGCCCCTGGAGGGCATCCTGCCTCGTTGGTGATGTGCCGCCTCCTCCTCCTCCTCCTCCTCCTCCTCCTCCTCTCTCCTATCAGGCACCCACGTTGAGTCAGTGACCTCATCATCCCCTCCCTCCTCATCACTGGAGCAAACCTGGCAGTATGCTGCAGCAGGGGGAGCATGACTGCCAGATTGCTGTCCTTCTTGGGCACCCCCTCTGTCCGTGCTCATGTTACTGCCTTCATCAAGCTCAGTATCATCATCAGAGCCTTCCAAACGCTGGGCATCCTCCTGGAGCATGTACCCAACACTGTGGTCAAACAGTTCGAGGGAATCCTCAGGAGGACATGGTGGAGCTAGGGAAGGAGTCACTGATGACATTGAGCTGAGGGAAGAGGCCGCTGCTTTGCCAGACAAAGCACCCTGGGCATGGGTGAGAGAGGATGAGGAGGATGAGGACGGCTTGGTCATCCACTCGACCAAGTCTTCCGCATGTTGCGGCTCAACGCGGCCAGCTGCCGAAAAAAAGGCCAAGCGTGTCCCATGGCCACGTGCTGATGAGGATGCACCGTCTCCACGACCAGCACTAGACACAGAGCCTGCTTGCCCTCTCTTATTGGCTTGTGACTGTCTGCCTCTCCTTCTTGGCCTTCCAGACATACTAATGGCCTGTAGCTGCACTAAGCTGGGATAGAACACCTGTAATTTTCTTCAGGTAGCTTTATATACTGTAACCAGACAAGCCTGCCTGTCAGTAGGAAGATAACAGGAACGGATCTAGCTGAACACTGTGAGCAGGACGCACTGCACTAAATGTAAATAGCAGGAACGGATCTAGCTGAACACTGTGAGCAGGACGCACTGCACTAAATGTAAATAGCAGGAACGGATCTAGCTGAACACTGTGAGCAGGACGCACTGCACTAAATGTAAATAGCAGGAACGGATCTAGCTGAACACTGTGAGCAGGACGCACTGCACTAAATGTAAATAGCAGGAACGGATCTAGCTGAACACTGTGAGCAGGACGCACTGCACTAAATGTAAATAGCAGGAACGGATCTAGCTGAACACTGTGAGCAGGCCTAACTGCACTAAATGTAAATAGCAGGAACGGATCTAGCTGAACACTGTGAGCAGGACGCACTGCACTAAATGTAAATAACAGGAACGGATCTAGCTGAACACTGTGAGCAGGACGCACTGCACTAAATGTAAATAGCAGGAACGGATCTAGCTGAACACTGTGAGCAGGACGCACTGCACTAAATGTAAATAGCAGGAACGGATCTAGCTGAACACTGTGAGCAGGACGCACTGCACTAAATGTAAATAGCAGGAACGGATCTAGCTGAACACTGTGAGCAGGACGCACTGCACTAAATGTAAATAACAGGAACGGATCTAGCTGAACACTGTGAGCAGGACGCACTGCACTAAATGTAAATAGCAGGAACGGATCTAGCTGAACACTGTGAGCAGGACGCACTGCACTAAATGTAAATAACAGGAACGGATCTAGCTGAACACTGTGAGCAGGACGCACTGCACTAAATGTAAATAGCAGGAACGGATCTAGCTGAACACTGTGAGCAGGACGCACTGCACTAAATGTAAATAGCAGGAACGGATCTAGCTGAACACTGTGAGCAGGACGCACTGCACTAAATGTAAATAGCAGGAACGGATCTAGCTGAACACTGTGAGCAGGACGCACTGCACTAAATGTAAATAACAGGAACGGATCTAGCTGAACACTGTGAGCAGGACGCACTTCACTAAATGTAAATAGCAGGAACGGATCTAGCTGAACACTGTGAGCAGGACGCACTGCACTAAATGTAAATAGCAGGAATGGATCTAGCTGAACACTGTGAGCAGGACGCACTGCACTAAATGTAAATAACAGGAACGGATCTAGCTGAACACTGTGAGCAGGACGCACTGCACTAAATGCAAATAGCAGGAACGGATCTAGCTGAACACTGTGAGCAGGACGCACTGCACTAAATGTAAATAGCAGGAACGGATCTAGCTGAACACTGTGAGCAGGACGCACTGCACTAAATGTAAATAGCAGGAACGGATCTAGCTGAACACTGTGAGCAGGACGCACTGCACTAAATGTAAATAGTCTAGATAGAAGATAACAGGAACGGATCTAGCTAAACTGAATACAGTGTATATATATATATATGCAACACCTGGGATGCATATATATACACAATACACTGTAAGTGCAGCTAACTGACTGACTGTTCTGCCTAATCTATCTAACTCAAATCAAATGACACTGTGTCTCTCTCTCTCTCTATCTCTCAGCACACCGGAACACACACTACACAGGGCCGCCGTGCAGGCGGCCTTATATAGTGTGGGGCGTGTACTAAATCCCCTGAGCCATAATTGGCCAAAGCCACCCTGGCTTTGGCCAATTACAGCTCTCTCTACTGACGGCGCTGTGATTGGCCAAGCATGCGGGTCATAGTGCATGCTTGGCCAATCATCAGCCAGCAATGCACTGCGATGCGCAGTGAATTATGGGCCGTGACGCGCCACACGAATTTGGCGCGAACGGCCCATATCGTTCGCAATTCGACGGACGGTCGAACAGCCGATGTTCGAGTCGAACATGGGTTCGACTCGAACACGAAGCTCATCCCTAGTTACATGATGAGGGAAGGCATTATATCCGAATCTGAGAGAGGGGGTAGTGGTATTAATTTATAGGAAGGCGGGATAAGATGGATATTAGAAATTGGAGGCCTATCTCCTTACTAAATTCAGACTACAAGGTCTTTGCAAAGATGGTGATGAGGAGATTATCTAAGGTCATTAGTAGGATGGTTAGTGAGATGCAGGCCTGTGCAGTGCCGTGTTGAATGATCTCGGAGAATTTAATTTTAGTTAGGGATATAATTAATTTTTGTAAAGATAGGAATAGTTTGATTATCCTGACATCATTTGACCTTGAGAAGGCATACGATAAAGCAAATCATGGGTTTTTTGTGGGAGGTTTTGAAGCAGATGGGTATACCACAGCTGCTCATTAATGTAATAAAAGGGTTGTATTGGGGGATCAGTAGTCGGGTTCTGGTTAATGGGAGTTTGGGGCGGGCTTTTTTGGTTAAATCTGGGGTGAGACAGGGGTGCCCCCTGTCCCCTATTCTCTTTATTTGTTTTATTGATCCACTGTTAAGGATGATACAGAGGGATAAGGTGGTGAGGGGCTTTTTGGTGCCTGGGAGTGGGGGGAAAATTGTGAAATGTTTAGGTTATATAGATGACATGGTGGCAGTGTGTCAGTCGGTGGTGGGCGCAAGAAGGGTGAAGTTACTGTCAATTTTTTGTGTATGTGCGGGAATGAGTGTGAATTGGAATAAGTGTAGTTTGGGTGTGTATGGAAGACAAGTGGAATGTGTGGATGATCAGATTGGGAAGGTTGAGGATGGAGTGAGGATTTTGGGTATTGTGTTTGACTATGGAATGAAAAGGGAAGTGTGCTGGAATGAAGTGGGAGAAAAGATAGCCAAGAAGTTGAGGTTTTGGTGTCTAAGAAAATTGTCGATTTATGGGAAAGTTTTAGTAGTCAAGGCAGTAATCTTACCTTTAATTTTGTATACAAGTATTATCTTCCCTCCTGGGGGGATAAGATTGAGGAAAATTAATAAGTTACTGTTTACCTTTTTATGGGGTTCGAAAATGCAAAGAGTTGAGAGAATATGTGTGTAGACGTGAATGTAATGGTGGGTTTAGTTTTCCGAATGTGAAAGTGTTTTTGTTAATGCATTATTGGTTCTGTGTGGTGAAAGTTTTGAGGAATGGTGGCGTGTGTTCTAGGATGATAGCTTTTTCAGGTGGGTGGTTGTTTAGGAAATGGGGGTGGTTGGGAAGGGATTCAAGGATACCGGTGGCTTACGTGGTGGCACGCGACTACTGGGTATTGGAAAAGTTTAGGGTAGAGTTTAAGTTGGCAAATTTAGGAGAAGGGGAGATGGATAAAGTGAAGGTGAGAAAGTGGTTGATAGAGAAGGAGTATGTGTGTAACCTTAGGGGAGTTAATGTGTTAGTGGCTGGGGAAGTATGGAAGAAAATTAGTATATATGGGGTGACAAATGTGTAGAGACAGATAGTATGGATGAGTTTGCATGACTGTCTAGCTATGAGGCTATTTATGAAAAGGAGGGATTCGCGTGTGTCTGATATTTGTCCGAGAATTAATTGTGGGGGTGTAGAAGACAGTGAGCATGTGTTCTGGGGGTGTGGTGTAGCGAAAGATGTGATCAATAAGAGTCAAGATCTGGTGAAAGAAATAACAGGAGTGAAGGTGAGTGAGTTGGAAAATGAAGATGTATGGCTTGGGGAAACTGGAAAAAGATAAACAGAGTATTGTGGTTAGTGCTATGTGCATTAAAGGAAGTGTGGGATGCACGCAACTTGTATGTATATAAAAATCTTTCGTTATACAGTAAACAATGTATAGGATTATGGCTAAGCAAGCTATACTTTTTTTTCGTGTTGGATAAAAATAAGGGTGCGGATGCCGAAGGCATCTGGAAATTTAAAAAAATGGAGAATGTTGATTAAAAATTAATTCTTTTCCACGATGATGCAAGACCTTGTTGGAGACAGTAAATGAGCGTCAAGCTGAATAGTCTCTCGACAGTTTTCTGAAGTGGAATTAAAAAAAAAAAAAGAGTACATTTGGGTGTCCTTATTGAGTTTCTAAGACATGTATTTTCTATTTGTATTTTGTGTGTTATGTTGTTGCAAAACAGATGTGTTTTTATGCAATTTATTTGTTACTTTGGTTTGCTGTTTTTTTTTTTTTTTTTGGGTGGTGGTTATTTTACCATGAAATCTTTTTTATGTTGGCAATTTTTGTTGTTTTTACGTTGTTCACTTTGATTTAACTGTCTGTGCTGCCTTATTTTTAAAATTCTTTCTCAAGATGTTGTGCCTAATGTTTTAATCCTTAATAGATGTCCATTTGTGGGTGCACTCCTTTTAACTCCTGTTAATTTACACTGCAAATGGGTCAAACCTCAAACCTATTCTGTTAGTGTCTCAAATTAACATACATGTGTGTATTTTGCTTTCCTTGCTTCTTTTCCAAGTCCTGTTTTTCTTTTTTTTTTTTTTTTTTTTGGATCAATAAAATTGTTTCAAATTCTTTGTTTTATGTGTGTTCTTTTCATGCAACAGATTTCCCAGCTGCAGCTTAACTAGGCTGATTGGCATGTCTTGGACAAATCCCTTTTTTATTTTTTTTAGTTTTAAGTTACTTTCCTGGTGCCTTCATGGTAGCACATGCATGGATTGTGCGTATGCTTCCATGGATAGTGACCAGGAAAGTAAAATTTCAGAGTGGTAAGTATTCAATTTTCTCTTTGAGCAGTGGTTTTCAGCCTCAGTCCTCAAGTACCCCCCTGACAGGACATGTTTAGGAAGTTTTATCTTCTCTAAAATAGCTGTCCAAAATACAAAGCCATTGACTTTGATTTAAAGCACCTGTGCAAGATGAAGGAAAACCTGCAAACATGGCCTGTTGGGGGGTACTTGAGGACAGGGTTGAGAAGCACTGATTTAGAGCACTGAACTAAAATCAAGCTGAAGACAATCCTATTCTAATTGTGGACATTTGAGGGAAATCAAGATTTTTATTTTTTTTTAAAGGTTGGGCTTTGTGTCCCTTTTCTTAAAATTGGCTTCACTTCCTGTCACATAGACAAACAGGAAGTAAGAGTAAAACCCTTATATTTTTCCTTGGGGACACACAGGTCAATCTAACTAGTGCCCCCATTATGCAAATTGCACTCTAGCACTTTGTTGTGTACACCCCAAATTATTAGGTATTTTGGGGTTTATTAAAGGCAAATCCTTTCTGCAATACAAGTGTAGTTGATGAAAATCAGAGGGGTAGCATTGGTGATTTTATTATCCAATCATGTAGAGGCAAAGATGCTGTTTTTTTCTTTTTCTTGCATGTCCCCCTCGGATCTCCAGCAACTGCACTTCTAAGTGCACTTGTAGTGCAAAGTGGATTTACCTTATAGTAAATAAACCCTAAGATACATAATAATTTGGGATGTACATGGCAAAATGCTAGAGTGCAATTTCCCGAATGGGGAAACTATTTAGATTGACCTGTGTGTCCCCAAGGACATACATTGGTAGGGTTTTACCCTCACTTCCTGTTTGGCTATGTGACAGGAAGTGAATCATTTTGAATTTGAAATTGGCAAAATTTGGGAGGTCTCTTTACCCTATCAGAGGTGTAGACATCCCCCAAAACTTATAATCCCTCTGCAGTCTAACTCCAAGCAAAAATAAGAAAGGATTTTAATGAGTTTAACTTTGCAAAGACACATTCCTAAGTTCAATAGTGATGTATGTTAATGGCCCATTTAGACCTTTAATAGAAAGTCATCAGTTGCCTTTGACTCTAAACATTATTTTTGGCCAGTCCTAGAAATCTGCATATGTTTTTCTATTAACCACTTGGTGTCTGTGCTATAGCCAAACGACGGCCACAGCGTGCACCTGAATTTCTGCGAGGCTGTCATAGGACGGGCTCCCCGTATGCTCCCTGCCGCGCGCACTGAGACTCGGGTAATCACAGATCAAAGTAAGGGCCGATCTGTTTATTTTTTCTACTCACGCTGACAGCATGAGGATAAAAATAAAAGCTGATCACCGGCTTAGGTGCAAGGGACATTGGTCCTGAAGAGGCAATTCTGCCTCATCTGTGCCCACCAGTACCACCTTCCAGTGCCATCTATCAATGCCCACCAGTGATACCAAGCAGTTCTGCCTATCAGTGTAACCAATCAGTGCCGCCTCATCAGCGTACATCAATGAAGGAGAAAAATTACCTGTTTACAAAATTTAATATCAAAATATCCAAAAATATACAAAATTATTTTTAAAAATCTGTCTTTTCTTTTGTTTGAACAAAAGAAAAAAAAACACACAGGTGACCAAATACCACCAAAAGAATGCTCTATTTGTGGGAACTTAAAAAAAACCCAAACATTTGGCTAAGTATGACCACGCAATTGTTATTCAAAATTAATCAGCGCTGAAAATTGGTCAGGACAGCAGGGGGGTTTAAGTGCCCAGTAAGCAAGTGGTTAATTTCCATGCCAAATATGGATTTCTGTAATAAAGATGTGTGCCCGCTGTGTATGCGGCATGTGCGTAAGCAAGTCGCACACATATGAACGCTACACATCGTAAATCATGGGGTACAACTTGTGATGCAACTTTTCAGTCCCAAGTGGCCTTAGGCTCTCTTTCCACTACTGCGAGTTGTTGTACGACTTTACACATGTGAAGTCGCAGGACAAGTCAAAACACATGTATTTCAATGTTCCCCCGTTCTAATTGGTGCAACTCCAAAAAAAGTTCTTGCACTACTTTGTTCCAACTTCAGTGCGACTTTTTCTCAGATGTTTTGAATTAGTCGCATGACATGGCATTAAGGCTCGGTTTCCACTATCGCAAGCCCAAAGTTGTGCATTTTTTGCTGCGAGTTTCCCGCAACTTTTTGCCAAAACTTGAAGCAATGCCTGTGTATTTTTGAGGTCTATGGACCTCAAGTCGCACCAAAGTGGGACCAAAGTAGTGCAGGGACTACTTTGAAGTTGCTGTGACTTGAAGTCGCACACATGAACGGTACTCATTGTAAATCATGGGGTAGAACTTGTGATGCAACTTTTCAGTCCCTAGTGGCATGACAAGTTGCAATAGTGGAAAACAAGCCGAAAAAGCAGATTGTAAATCACGCAGCTTTGGCATTAAAATAGTGGAAAGAGAGCAAAAGGCTAAAGCGGTAATAGGAAGATGCACTGTAAGAATTGAATCTAATTTATGGAATATCTAACTGAATGGCCAGCGTATGGTGACCTTTAAAGATATGAAAACTTGAATTTCTGGTGTTTAAGCCTCATACACACGATGGGACTTTGTACCCCGTGTACAGAGCACGCTCTGCTCAGCGGGGCATCGCTCCGTCGATCCCCGCTGGGCAGGCAGATGACAGGCTTGTCTCTTTACACTGTGCAGGGATAGACCTGTCAGAGTGCCACTCTCCTCTATGGGCGATCGGATGATGATGGACCGTAGAGTCCATCGTCACCTGATGCGCAGATGGATTGAAAAATAGGTTTTTCCTCCGTTACACTTTTTAGGATTGGAGTGGGTCAGATGTCAGTGGACATGTCACCACTGACATCCGACCCTCCATAGAGGTCTATGGAGTGTCCATTCAGGTCTGAGGCGGACCTGAAAGGTCCGTCCATGTGAGGGGAGCCTTAGGCCCCTTTCACACTGGGGCGGTGCGGGCGGCAGCGTTAAAATTGTGCTATTTTTTGCGCTGCTTTACCGGCGGTATTCGGCCGCTAGTGGCTAGGGGCCGAAAAGGGGTTAAATCCTGTGAAGAGGGATGAGGACGTGATGTCAGAACAGGGGGAGGGGCCTGATGGCGGTGCTGGGGTGAGGGTCAGGATGGGCTGGACCGACCAGATGGTGTTTGCAAGGAGCGGGGAGAGAGTCCGCGGCTGCACCCGGGAAAAGATCCCCTAAAGGACTGTACGAGCCTCCCCGCCCCGCAAGCACCAGAAGCGTTGTGAACCCGGTGCGAACCCCCCCAGGCAGGAGCGGCCAGGAGAAAGATGGGCTCACAGCAGTCCCGGACCGTCAGCAGAGGAAAGCAAGGGAGGAAGTGGAGGTATGCCAGGTGAATAGCCACGTTCGTGGAGCAGAAGCGGGAGCAGAGTGCAGCCTTCTCTGGGCCTGGCCTGGATGTATCTCAGGCCGGATTTCTCTTCCCCCATCCCCACCTCCAGGAGTCTAATAGTTTCCATCCTGTAGCTGAGCCAAAGCAATCGGATTGGGGCCGAGTTATAGCTTGCAATGCGCCTGGAAACTGGAGATAAAAGGTATGAAAGTTTTTTCTACTTATAAAATGAAGGCTGACAATGAAGAGTGATTTGGTCAGAGTCCCTAGAAAGGCTCTTAGAGACCGGTGTATATTGGTCACCACAGCACCAGACTTTCCTTGTTTGTTTTTTGTTTCTGCGTGCAATGCGTGGATGCCCATGAGTAGGGCGTGATAGGACCCCAGGAACAAGGGAGTAGCGTTGCACCCCAGGTGTGTGCCAGTTTAGTCAGGCACAAGGGGGGTGAAAAAGTGGGGCTTGGTCGCGTCAGCGTATAAGCGGCACCAGCTGGCCTAGGCGGGAAAAATCACAGAATATAACGGCGTAACAAGGCAGTGGGCGTTATACGGAAGTCTGGGAGACCATAAATAAAATACCTATACCAACCACCATTGGAAAAAGATCTGTTAGGAAGGTCAAACATGAGAGGTCGGCCCCAAAGAACAACAGAACCCAAGACCCCAAGGGAGAGTCTAAACTCCCGCTCAATACAAAAATATCTTAAAGAAGCAAGCTCAAAGAGCCCCGGAATTGACACGAAACAAGCAGGAACAAAGGATAAAAAAGACCAACAGAAACAAAAAGGGGGGCAGGGGGAGAGGCCCAGGGAAGAGCCGGAGCTTGAAGGAGCGTATGCCAGCAGCGACACTGAAGAGCAAAGAAGCATGGCTTTTGTTCCTAATAAAACAGAAATGATGGAAATGTTTGCCAAACTTGAAAATGTTATAAAAGCAGAAATATTGAACGTGCGGATGGACATGGGACATCTGTTGCACAGAGTGGAAGAGGCAGAAGAGGTGTCAGGAAAGCAGGCAAAAGAAATCTTAGACCTAAAAGCGCAAGTGAGGAAAATGCAGAACGAAAATCGCATGTTGGCATATAAAATGGAAGAACAGGAGAACCAGAGTCGCTGCCAAAATCTGCGCATTAGATCTATCCCAGAACAACATAATGAGGACTTAGGGAAGAGGATGAGAAAAATATTCAACCCTATCCTAGGAAGGCGTGAAGATGAGGTCCTGAGGATTGACAGGGTACACAGGGTTAGAAAACCCCCAAAAACAAGACATTCCTAGAGATGTAATTGGGAAGTTCCATGCCTACGAGGACAAAGAAAAGATCTGGAATAACCTTTAGGGGTGAGCCTCCGATATGCTTCGAGAATAAAAATCTTCAGGTGTTTACAGATCTTTCTTCGGGAACTTTGGCTCGAAGAAGGCATTTTAGACCACTGCTGGAACAATTGAGGAGGGCCAATTTGAAATATAGCTGGGGGTTTCCAACATCCCTGATCGTTATTAAAGAAGGTAGATCCTATAAGATGAGATTCCAGGAAGAGATGCAGGACTTTTGCGACAGTTTGGGTATACCAGTCCTGGATGCGGCAAGGATAGAGGGTCGCTGAGTAGAGTGTACATTAACACATCATTCAATAGATGAACTGGGGGAAAACTGGGGGGGGGAATTGGGGGGGGTGTTTTTGTTGTTTTTTTTCTCTCTCTCTCCTTCCCCTCCCCTCTGCTTAGGGGAGCCCACAGGAAACGACTTTGGACTTGAATCATAGGATTGCCTGGACTGGGGAATAAGGGGGAGGGCAAAGTAACTGGGGGTCGCTGCTGGGGGGTTTGGGGAGGATGATATACCTGGTTGGGTTGTTCATCTCTGCCCTCCTGTCCCCTCCTCCTCCCTGTAAAAAGGGCGGGGGGGGGGGGGGGTACCGGAGGCTGTTGGTGGAGCTCCACCCTTGGAGATGAGGCACGCAGTATGGGATCAAGTGTATCCCCTACGTGCGGGCCATGGGCTGTTGTATGGCCGGGGGGAGGGATGGGATGGGGGCATGGGGGGAAAGGGTGGGGGTGGGACAAGGGAGGGAGGGGGTATTTCCTGCAGGGTTGGCTATAGATGAGCAACTGATAGGGGAGCGGGGACAATGGTTATTGAGTTAAATGACAGATCTTAAATTCTTGACGTACAATGTGAAGGGATTGAACTTGCCTGCGAAAAGACACAAAATACTTAAGGAACTTCAACACTATAAAGCAGATATTGTATTTTTACAGGAGACCCATCTGGCCATTGAATCTGGAATTAAGCTGTTCTCCCCAGGCTTGCCTCTGTGGTTCTATGGAGACACGCCTATTAAGAGATCCAAGGAAGTGGCAATAGGGTTTTCAAAGCCCTCTAAATTTTCGCTAGTGGATAGGGTGACGGATCCAGACGGCCGATTTATTCTCCTGAAGGGTAACCTGGGGAATAAAATGTTTACCTTAGCGAATGTTTACTGCCCCAATAAAAACCCAACTGTGTTCCTAAACCAGGTGCTGGCCAAACTAATGAAGTTCAGGGAGGGGGAGGTGATGCTCACAGGGGACTTTAATTTTTGCCTTGACCCTGTTTTAGATAGTACATCCCGGGCACAGGGGACAAGGAAGGCTCAACTCAGCGCGATAGGGCGTCGGTTGCATTGCTGTCATCTGATGGATGTCTGGAGGGTGCAGCATGCAAAGGTTAAGGATTATACCTTCTTCTCCCCTGTGCATGGGACGTATTCAAGATTAGATTATATACTTACGGACCACAGTTTACTGGATTGGGTGGAGGAGACTCAAATAGAAATTATCTCTATATCTGATCATTCACCGGTCACGATGAGGTTGAGGATCCTGGAGTTGCAAAGGCAACCCTTCTTGTGGAAGTTGAATGAAAATCTATTTAAGAATCAAAAAGTATTAGAAAGGGTCCAGGAAGAAGTCGACTTTTTTTTTAAAATCCAATGATACAGGAGAAGTCTCCCCTCCCATCCTATGGGAAGCACACAAAGCGTACATTAGAGGGGTCCTCATCTCCATTGGGGCGGGGGGTGAAAAAAAAGAGAAAAGAAGAAAGGGAAAGGTTGATCGAGGAAACCTTCTTACTGGAACAGAACCATAAAAAACTGAAGGGTCAGCGTCAGGAAGTCTTCCGCCAGTTAGCCGCTAAAAGGGAGGAGCTAAGGGACTGCATGGAGCTAGATTCCAAAAGGGCCCTTAATAAGATAACAAGAGATATTTATTTCTGGGCGAACAAGTCGAGCAAGCACCTGGCAAGGATAGCGAGAAAGAAAAGGGACCGGAATTTCATGGAGAAAATACAGAATAGAAAAGGGGAGATAATAGCCACCAGTAGAGGGATTGCGGAGGAGTTCAGAAAGTTCTATGAAGCCCTATACTTCATTGGACAAAAAGGACCAGGAGATCAAACTGCTATGGGGAGGGTAGAGGAATTCCTGAGGGGGGCGGGGGTGGCTGAGCTATCAGAGGAAGATAGAGGTATCCTCGATAGGCCTATAGCGGCAGAGGAAACCTTGTCAACTTTGAAAAATTCCCCGATGGGTTCACTACCCTGTACCTAGAAAAAATGAAACATATTCTCGTACCTAGGTTTTGTTACTTTTGGAATGAGTTGGGGTCTAACTGTGCAATGGAGAGAGAAGCTCTAGCTGCCTCTATCACATTGATATTAAAAGAAGGTAAAAATAATAGGCTCTGTTCGAGTTATAGACCTATTTCGTTGTTAAACGCAGACGTCAAACTTTATGCCAAAGTTCTGGCTAGCAGACTGAAGGATAGAATGACCACTCTGGTACATGCAGACCAGGCGGGTTTTGTGCCGGGGAGACAGAGTAGGGACAATGGGGTGCAAGCAGTGTTACTGCTGGAGTCCAGTAAACTTGGGGGGCCCCCAGTTCTATTCCTGTCAGTGGATGCAGAAAAAGCGTTTGACAGGGTAGACTGGGGGTTCATGATTAAAACCCTGGAAGTAATGGGGGTTGGCCCCAGATTTATTTCATGGGTCAAGATACTCTACAATAATCCTTCGGCATCCGTGAGGGTGAACAGGGTTCTCTCCAGACCCTTTCGGATGGAAAATGGCACTAGGCAGGGGTGCCCTCTGTCCCCCCTCCTATTTGTCTTGTCCCTAGAGCCTTTATTGGCCACCATTCGAAACAACCTAGACTGTAGTGGGGTGAAGATAGGAGCAGAGGAACATAAGCTTGTGGCCTTCGCCGACGATGTTATGTTCGTTATTTCGAACCCCAAGTCCGAGATCCTAAACATTAATGTGGGCAAACAAGAGGAGGCGAGTCTGTCAGAGGTGTTTCCCTTTCCCTGGAGAAAGGAAATTAAGTATTTGGGGATTAAACTATCCAACTCATTCAAAAAATTGTATGTAAATAACTACATTCCGCTGCTGGACGAGATCAGGCAGGAAGTTAGAAGTCTATCAATGAGGCTCCTTTCATGGTTTGGCCGCGTGAATGCGGTTAAAATGATGTTAACACCTAAAATATTGTATACATTTCAGATGCTGCCAATTCCACTCCCCCAATCATATATAATAATAAATGTAATAATAAATAAATCAAACGAGGTTTGATAGCAAGATTTGTCTGGGGTGGCAAAGCCACGAATTTCCTACGCAGTTCTGAGCAGAGAAAAAAAAAAAGGTGGACTAGCTTTGCCAGACTTTATTAAGTACTATTTAGCAGTAATACTGTCACGAGTCATGGAGTGGTCAAAAAAGGTTTCGGAGAAGAGATGGGTCAACATTAGGGATGAGCTTCGAGTTCGAGTCAAACTCATGTTCAACTCGAACATTGGCTGTTCGCAAGTTTGCCGAACAGCGAACAATTTGGGGTATTCACGGCAAATTCGAATGCCGCGGAACACCCTTTAAAAGTCTATGGGAGAAATCAAAAGTGCTAATTTTAAAGGCTTATATGCAAGTTATTGTCATAAAAAGTGTTTGGGGACCCAGGTCCTGCCCCAGGGGACATGGATCAATGCATGGGGTCCCCCCAAAAATCCATACCAGACCCTTATCCGAGCATGCAACCTGGCAGGCCGCAGGAAAAGAGGGGGGACGAGAGTGCGCCCCCCTCCTGAACCGTACCAGGCCACATGCCCTCAACATTGGGAGGGTGCTTTGGGGTAGCCCCCCAAAACACCTTGTCCCCATGTTGATGAGGACAAGGGCCTCATCCCCACAACCATGGCCGGTGGTTGTGGGGGTCTGCCGGCAGGGGGCTTATCAGAATCTGGAAGCCCCCTTTAACAAGGGGACCCCCAGATCCCGGCCCCCCTGTGTGAAATGGTAAGGGGGTACTTACCCCTACCATTTCACTAAAAAACTGTCAAAAATGTTAAAAATGACAAGAGACAGTTTTTGACAATTCCTTTATTTAAATGCTTCTTCTATCTTCCTTCATCTTCTTCTTCTGGCTCTTCTGGTTCGTCCTCCGGCGTTCTCATCCAGCATCTCCTCTGCGGCGTCTTCTATCTTCTTCTCCTCGGGCCGCTCCGCACCCATGGCATGGGGGGAGGCCCCCGCTCTTCTCTTCTTCATTTTCTTCTCCAGGCCGCTCTGTACCCATTCTGGCATGGAGGGAGGCTCCCGCTGTGTGACGGCGTCTCCTCATCTGACGGTTTATAAATAATGGGGGGCGGGGCCACCCGGTGACCCCGCCCCCCTCTGACGCACGGTGACTTGACGGGACTTCCCTGTGGCGTCACGGGGAATGCCACAGGGAAGTCCCGTCATGTCCCGTGCGTCAGAGGGGGCGGGGTCACCGGGTGGCCCTGCCCCCTGTTATTTAAGAACGTCAGACAAGGAGACGCCGTCACACAGCGGGAGCCTCCCTCCATGCCAGCATGGGTGCGGAGCGGCCCGGAGAAGAAAATGAAGAAGGGAAGAAGAGAAGAAGGAAGAA
The DNA here is from genome assembly GCA_037952835.1 of Lithobates septentrionalis. Classification (NCBI taxonomy): domain Eukaryota; kingdom Metazoa; phylum Chordata; class Amphibia; order Anura; family Ranidae; genus Lithobates; species Lithobates septentrionalis. The sequence continues at coordinate 68,441 of JBBDGP010000211.1, forward strand.
GAGAAGAAGATGAAGAAGAAGATGAAGAGAAGAGCGGGAGCCTCCCCCATGCCATGGGTGCGGAGCGGCCCGAGGAGGAGAAGAAGACAGAAGACGCCGCGGAGGAGATGCTGGACGAGAACACCGGAGGAAAAACCAGAAGAAGAAGAAGATGAAGGAAGATAGAAGAAAGAAGAAGCATTTAAATAAAGGAATTGTCAAAAACTGTCTCTTGTCATTTTTAACATTTTTGACAGTTTTTTAGTGAAATGGTAGGGGTAAGTACCCCCTTACCATTTCACACAGGGGGGGCCGGGATCTGGGGGTCTCCTTGTTAAAGGGGGCTTCCAGATTCCGATAAGCCCCCCGCCCACAGACCCCCACAACCACTGGCCAGGGTTGTGGGGATGAGGCCCTTGTCCTCATCAACATGGGGACAAGGTGTTTTGGGGGCTACCCCAAAGCACCCTCCCAATGTTATGGGGACATTGCCCATGCCCCCCTCTTTTCCTGTGGCCTGCCAGGTTGCGTGCTCGGATAAGGGTCTGGTATGGATTTTTGGGGGGACCCCACGCCGTTTTTTTTTTTTGGGGGGGCGCGGGGTTCCCCTTAAAATCCATACCAGACCTGAAGGGTCTGGTATGGAATTTAGGGGAAACCCCACGTCATTTTTTTTTTAAATTTTGGCCGGGGTTCCCCTTAATATCCATACCAGACCTGAAGGGCCTGGTATGGAATTTAGGGGGACTCCCACGTCTTTTTTTTTTTTTCATTTTGGTTCGGGGTTCCCTTGTGGGGAATTCCCATGCCGTTTTTATCAATGAACTTCTATGTGTATTGTCGGCAATGCAATAGCCGCAAATAGTTTTAAATGCTTTTTTTCCTTCGAAATGTCATTTTGCTGTCAGACTGTTCTAAACACGGGAAACATGCGCCCCTTTACAGGCATACTATAGACACCCCCCAGCTACGAAATTTAAAGGGATATTACACTTTTATTGTTTGACTTTAAGCATTAATAAAATCACTGCTCCTGAAAAAACGGCCGTTTTTAAAACTTTTTTTGCATTGATCCATGTCCCCTGGGGCAGGACCCAGGTCCCCAAACACTTTTTATGACAATAACTTGCATATAAGCCTTTAAAATTAGCACTTTTGATTTCTCCCATAGACTTTTAAAGGGTGTTCCGCGGCATTCGAATTTGCCGCGAACACCCCAAATTGTTCGCTGTTCGGCGAACTTGCGAACAGCCAATGTTCGAGTCGAACATGAGTTTGACTTGAACTCGAAGCTCATCCCTAGATTGGTATCAGCTGAGTTAGCAGTTGGAGGGAGGGAGGAATGCTAATTATTTTGGGACCCCAAAAAAAAGCCTCTGGCACTCTGCCAGAATTTCAAGCACAAATCACGTTTACACATTTTAGGGGTTGTTTAGGGTAAAGCACTACTATGGAGCTGACAAAATAAATTAAGTGACTACATGAGGTGAATATGGGCCCAGGAGAGCATGCTGGCGAGGTAAGTGAAAGCAAATATGTATGAAGGACAAATTACATAAAAATCCAGCATGCATGAGGACAAAGGGGACATTCACAGTATATTACAATCATGGTAATTAGGGAATGAGGAAAGAAATACAATATATTAACAAATATTAAATACAATAAAATGTGATGTTAAAGGATAAATCTTACCTTCATATACTTCTTCTGCAGGACCTGGATAATGGCAGAACAGGTCTCTGGGATAATGATCCCCAGAGCCTGGGGGGAGATGCCTGTCGAGAACTTAAGGTCCTGCAGACTTCTCCCCGTCACCAAGTAGCGCAGGGTGGCGACTAGCCTCTGCTCCGGAGTGATGGCTTGCCTCATGCAGGTATCCTGCCTGCTGATATAAGGGGTCAGCAAAGCCAACAAATGGTGAAAAACTGGGTCCGTCATCCGGAGAATGTTCCTGAAATCGTCAGGATTATTCTCACGGATCTCACGGAGCAAAGGCATGTGACAGAACTGGTCATGCTGGAGCAACCAATTCTTGGTCCATGAACTCCTCCTCGCCCTGTTCATGGACTGGGCTTGTGTCAAAGTAAGGACCCCAACACCAAGCCCCCGCACAGCACGAACTCTACGATGAGTACGTACACACAACATGGCTAGAAAACGGTTGGCTGCTCAGAACGAAGTAACAGAATGCACTGAAGAACAGCAAGTCCTGTGAAGAGCGACCTGAAAATCAGTAACGAACGACAAGTACACAATGACAAAGTCAAAGGTACTCGCTGCACGCACTGAAGACCAGATACAAACCCACAAGCACAAACTGAACACCAGAAATACGATCTGAAAACCACGAGTCTGAAAAAGCGTGAATCGTCTCTCACCAAACTTTTACTAATGCCCCGTACACACGGTCGGACTTTGTTCAGATATTCTGACAACAAAATCCTAGGATTTTTTCCGACGGGTGTTGGCTCAAACTTGTCTTGCATACACATGGTCACACAAAGTTGTTGGAAAATCCGATCATTCTGAACGCGGTGACGTAAAACACGTACGTCGGAACTATAAATGGGGCAGTGGCCAATAGCTTTCATCTCTTTATTTATTCTGAGCATGCGTGGCACTTTGTCCATCGGATTTGTGTACACACGATCGGAATTTCCGACAACGGATTTTGTTGTCGGAAAATTTTATATCCTGCTCTCAAACTTTGTGTGTCGGAAAATACGATGGAAAATGTCCGATGGAGCCCACACACGGTCGGAATTTCCAACAACACGCTCCGATCGGACATTTTCCATCGGAAAATCCAACCATGTGTACGGGGCATAACACAAGATTAGCAGAAGGAGCCCAAAGGGTGCCGGGCTTGGTACTGAACTGCCCTTTTATAGTTTTGTCGTATGTGTTGTACGTCACCGCGTTCTTGGCGTTCAGAAATTCTGACAAGTTTGTGCGACCGTGTGTATGCAAAACAAATTTGAGCCAACATCCATCAGAAAAAATCCATGGATTTTGTTGTTGGAATGTCCAATCAATGTCTGACCGTGTGTACGGGGCATAAGAGGTTTGCTGAAATTTTTATCCCTGACCAGAACAATTCTGTGGATGAATCCCTGCTCCATTTCACAGGCTGTCTGGCATTCGGGCAGTATATCCCCAGTAAGAGAGCCAGGTACGGATTGAAGCTCAACAAGCTCTGTGAAAGCCCCACCAGATACGTGCATACCTTTCATGTGTACGAAGGCAAAGACTCCCAGCTCCAGCCACCTGAATGTCCAACGAACATGGGAATAAGCAGGAAAATTGTCTGGAAGTTGGCATTCCTACTCTTCCAAAAGGGGTATCACATTTATATGGACAATTATTATACTAGTTTGCCCCTTTTCTACCACCTATACCTAAAGAAAACTTTGGCCTGCGGCACAGCAAGAAACAACAGGAAGGGCTTCCCACAGCATCTAGTCACCACAAGGCTACAAAGGGGGGAATCTGAAAGCCTTAGGAATGAGGAAGTGTTGGCCATGAAGTGGAGGGATAGGAAAGATGTGTACATCATGTCCACCATCCATGATGACACCTCGGTGGAACTTGGTAGACATGTGCTCACTGAAATATTTTGTTTCGGAATTTCGTTTTCGTCCGAAAAATACATTTATTTAGTTACTCCCGAAATTCGTTTTTATTAATTTAGTTTTTCGTTAATTGCATTAGTCCGAAAATCAATAAAAATAAATAAATTAATAAAATTAAAATTAAGGTCGAATCTGTCTTTGAAGGCTTATGGTGTCTGTCGAATGTTCAAAGAAGATTCGACGGAGCAGCTAAACTGTACGACGCCGTATAGTTTACCTGCTCTGTCGAATCTTCTTAGAACTTTCAACAGACACCATAAGCCAAAGTACGTGTGTACTTAGTTCTAGCTCTTTTACTGCTCCTCCTCTTTGCTTACAATCAGCCAATAACATTCATCATCATTATTTTTATTTATCTTTTCTCCCCTATATCGAATCTTTTCTCTCTATGTCAAATCTTTTCTTTCTATGTAGAATAATCTTGGACTAATAGAGTTAAGGGTAGGCACATTCGACCACAGGTTTGATGGACACAGATTGTTATTGTCATCATCATGTCAAATCTCCTATCTATATCGAATTGTTGTAGCAACGAAAATGAAAATAAAGCATTTGTTTATGTCGGATTTTTCGTATTTCGGATTCTGTACTTTCGTTATCATTTGTTAAAACGATAACGAAAATACCTGAAATTCAGACGAAAATGCATTCGGACGAAGACAAATGCACATGTCTAGAACTTGGCAGAAGACGCGATCCCATTTGAAAGCCTTGCTGTATCCATATGTTACAATCCTATCTTGAAACAAGAAAGTCCTTCTGGTATAAAAAATTTACGATTTACTTCATTTGACCATTTACAACGCATTCATCACCTATCAAACATTACCGGAAATATCCAACATCTTCCTAAAATGTATTGAAGACGTTGTCACTGCCCTGGTCTATCAACAAGGATCCCCCCAGAAAGCATTCACTCCGATTGTGTCAGCAGACTGCATAAGCGTCATTTTCCTGACAATATTCCACCATCAGCAAATGGAAGAAGACAGCAAAAAAAATATCGGGTGTGCAGCAAAAGAAGAGTTAGGGAAGATACCAGTTTTCATTAAGAGTAAAAATTATATCCGCGCTTAGAAACTAAAATAAAACAGCAGCTGTGCACTATAACCCAGATACCAGGCACAAACAATATGGAAATAAGAAGTGCATCGCTAAAAATATACTTGCAATATATAGCACAATACATATAACAGGTGCAAAGATTACGTTCAGTGCAATCAAGTGTATGAACAATATAGAAAATCATACTCAGGAGGAGTAGCAGTAGTTTTCCCATGAATTGTGGGAAAAAATTACAACTTCAAAAAAGTCACCATGCCTCTTGCTAAATACCTTGGAATGTCTACTTTCCAAAAAGGGGTCATTTGGGGGGTATTTGTACTTTCCTGGCTTGTTAGTTTCTCATGAAATGAGATAGGCCATATATCAGGTGTGATCAAGATTCAATGATTTGCACCATAGCTTGTAGACTCTATAACTTTCACAAAGACTAAATAATATCCACGAATTTGGGTTATTTATACCAAAGATATGTAGCAGTATACATTTTGGCCCAAATTTATGAACAAAAAATGTTTTTTTCCAAAATGTTCGCTCTTTTTTTCGCTTATATTGCAAAAAATAAAACAGCGGTGATTAAATACCACCAAAAGAAAGCTCTATTTGTGAGAACAAAATTATAAAAATGTTGTTTGGGTACAGTGTAGCATGAGTAATTGGCATTCAAAATGTGAGAGCACTGAAAGCTGAAAATTGGTCTGGGCAGGAAGGGTGTATAAGTGCCCTGTATTGAAGTGGTTAAATAAGGAAACAACTTACCTTTGTGTCTTTCCATTTACACAACTCATTTTGCAGCCTGAAAAAACTTTTGTTCAAATGTTAGATCATTAAATAGAGCATTCCATAGATGATGTTTATTGTTGGGTCTTTCCTGGTTAATAGATACCAAATTTACAGTGACACCTTTAATAAGAGACATAATAAATACACATTTAAGGAACTGTAAGTTTGCTTGGAGCTCAGATTAGAACTCTGGGTTTCTCTATGGGATGATATATAAGTTTGGTACTTCTGCTGAGATTCAAGCTACAAACTCTATTAGCTCTCTCTGATTTATGGGTCTGGCTTGCAGTGCATAGATCGAATATCTGGTTTAGGCTGGGTTCACACTGCTGCAGTGCGAATTTAGCGCGATTTTGATCCGATTGCGTTGCGAATTTGCATTGCGAATTCTTTGTGTGTTCTTGCAATTCTACTGCAAATTTTGCAGTCTATAGAGCTGAATTCGCATCGCACACGGATCAAACTCGCACAGGACCTTTTTTTCACGCAGGTTATATTCGCAACGCGTCGATGTGAACGGCACTAATGTTAATCTATGTCATTTAAATGACTTGCGAATTTGAGCGATCGCAACGGCTCAAATTCGCAATAGAATTCGCAGCAGTGTGAACCCAGCCTTAATAAAACATTATTTATTCTTATTTGATTCAATCTACAGTTGTTTAGAAAAGGTCCAGTACTATATCACTCATATAGCAGATGAACCCACTTCTCAGTTGATATATTGGAGGACTTATACACAGTTCTGGGAACTGTGATGTCGTCTAATTTGTTTTGACAAAATGTTTGAAATCCTTTGACGTCTAATCACACATACTGTTGACTTTTCAAAGTAATTAAAAGAAGAGTTTCCTGGTAAAAGTTTGTTTGGTATACATATCAGCCCATCAATATAACACATTTGACTTTACATGTAAAATAAAAACTAAACAACAGTAAGCAAAATCAGTCTTATAGGCATTGCTACCAATTGTTCTCCATACTCCTTAAACCTATTTCAACCTATAAGATCCACTGACTGATCAAGCCCATCAGTGATAATAATACACACATGTCGTGTGTTGCAGATGCAAATCACTGTTTGATTTCTTGTGCTTATATGAGGTCTAATATTCCAGTAAGCTGCTTTCCACTTTAAGTTAGAGGTGAGTCCCATTTGGACATTCCAATGTAATACTGTCAAGTGCTTTGTATACATATTTTCAAGTACCTTAATGCATTTCTTGCATTAACCACTTGCTTACTAGGCACTTAAACCCCCCTCCTGCCCAGACCAATTTTCAGCTTTCAGTGCTCTCACATTTTGAATGACAATTACTCAGTCATGCAACACTGTACCTAAATTAATATTTTGTCCCTTTTCTCATACAAATAGAGCTTTCTTTTAGTCATATTTGATCACCTCTGGGTTTTTTATTGTTTGCGCTATAAATGACTGAAAATTTTGAAAAAGAAAATTTTTTTCCTTCGTTTCTGTGATAAAATTTTGCAAATTAGTAATTTTTTTTCATACATTTTGTCAACAATTTATACTGCTACATATCTTTGGTAAAAATAACCCAAATTAGTGGATATTGTTTGGTCTGTGTTAAAGTGATAGAGTCTACAAGCTAGTGTGCAAATAAAAAAAAAAGTGATCACATCTGATGTACTGGCGGCCAGTCTCATTACTTGAGACCCTAACAAGCCAGGAAAGTATAAAAGCCCCCAAATGACCCCTTTTTGGAAAGTAGACATTCCAAGGAATTTAGTAAGAAGCATGGTGAGATTTTGAAGTTGTAATTTTTTCCCACAATTCTTTGCAAAATGAAGATTTTTTTACACAAAATTGTCATTGTAACAGGTTATTTCTCTCACATGGCATGTGCATACCACAAATGACACCTCAAAATAAATTCTGCTACTCCTCCTGAGTATGGGGATACCACATGTGTGGGACTTTTTTACATTCTGGCCACATACAGAGGCCCAAAATGCAGGGAGCACCATCAGGTGTTCTAGGAGCATAAATTACACATCTAACTTGTTGACTACCTATTACACGTTTGAAGGCCCCTAGAGCACCTGGACAATGGAAACGCCCACAAAATGACCCCATTTTGGAAAGCTAAGACCCAAACGTATAATCTATGAGGCATAATGGGTCTTTTGAAAGGTTCATTTTTTTTCCTGACGTTTTTGGAAAATGTGAGAAAAAAATGAAACCGCTTTTTTTTTTTACACAAAGTTGTCCATTTATAAGATATTTCCAACACATAGCATGTACATAGCAGAAATCACACCCAAAAATACATTCTGCTACTTCTTCCAAGTATGGCAATATCACATATACTGGACTTTTTCACAGTCTGACCACATACAAAGGCCCAACATTGAAGTAGCACCTTCAGGCATTCTAGGAGCATAAATTACACATCTCATTTCTCAACCACCTATTACAATTTTGAAGGCCCTGGAGCACAAGGACAATGGAAATGCCCACAAAATGACTCAATTTTGGAAAGCAAACACCCCAAACGTATAATCTATGAGACATAGTGGTCTTTTGAACGGTTCATTTTTTTCCAGAAGTTTTTTGAAAATGTGGAAAAAAAATGAAAGCACATTTTTTTACACAAAGTTGTCCATTTATAAAATATTTCTAACACATAGCATGTACGTAGCAAAAATGACACCCCAAAATACATTCTGCTACTCCTTTTGAGTATGACAATACCACATGTGTGAGACTTTTACACAGCCTGGCCACATACAGAGGCCCAACATGCAAGGAACACTGTCTGGTGTTCTAGGGCAACATAGCACGCACATACCAAGAATTACACTCAAAATACATTATGCTAAGCAAAGGGTAAACAAAAGATTACCTGTGGTTTTAGTAGCGCAGTTGTCCACAGGAGGATAGCACTTGTCCATGCAGCAGGCAGGGACTTGGTCAGCAACAGTGAACTCAATTGTCCAGGCAACAGGCAGGAATACTGTCTGTAGTCAGTACAGGCAGGGATACTGTCCATATACAGTCCAGGGAGAGATATTGTCAGCAGTGCCAAAATATTGGTCCTGGTAGTAGGCACTAACATGGTCGGTGTGGTCAGTGCGACAGGCAGAGGCATGATGGCAGTAAGTCCTTCAGACAGCAGGAGGAAGTAGGGCCTTGTTCAGGACAGAAAGGGGACAGGGGTAGAGGCTTCTCCCACCCAAATCTCTTTGAAGTCTCTAAGTCTCCAGACCCTAATCTAGGAAAAAAAATGTTCTCATCCAGAAAAAAACAGTTCTGGAGCCCCTCACATATGTAAGACCCCTGTGTTATGAATCCCATTAGTCCAGTAGCAAGGTACAAGAACAGTCCAAGAGGCAGGCAAAAAACATGGTCAAACAGTCCAGGGTCAGTTCCAGATCAGGCACAGGTATGTACAGAAGCGTTAGGCAGAAGCATGGTCGAATAACAGTCCAGGGTCAGTTCCAGATCAGGCAGAGGTATGTACAGAATCGGCAGGCAAAAGCGTGGTCGAATACCATTTTTATTGGCAAACTAGTGTTCGGAGAGTCTACTAAGAACATTGGATCGAATGTTTTCTGGTGGCCTTTCGGGAAAATAAGGGCAGTGAAAATTTCCTGATATACCAAATGTGCGGTGCTAAAAGTAAATAAAATTTAAAAATGAGCAATTAACTAATAACTTAATATAATTAAAGTGCACATACTTAATGATGCACACAAATCCTCAGTAATGTAAAAAGTCCATTATACAAACATAAACGTAGAACAAGATAGTGAAAATCTGCATGCAATGTCCAAAAACTATATATAAGGAAAGTGCGCGTGCTCTGTGTATTGCACAGAAACTCCTTAATATTTCACAGTCAAAACATAATAAACCATGATGGTGATTTCTTCATGGGGTGTGCACACACCCCCACCAGGTGTACCCTCACCTTAGAGGCTTTTTTAAAAAAAGCCTGTGATAAATAATATTATCAGCTTGGGAAGATCCTCCTATGGTTCCTCTTTCTTGTAGTGGTAAATTATGGCTTAAAGGCTGCTACAAAGATCACTCCTTCCTCGTGATCACAAACCAATTTCCTCCTGGCTACCAGCAATCTCTTCATGTATCACACACATGAAAGAAAATAGAAACTTGTAATGGTGGGATAATGTTTTAAAACACGTTTATTAAACTTAAAATCCCGCATAGATGTACACTCACATTTAGCACAATAAAAACAAGCCTTCATATGCTTATGGACAAAACAAGGGGGTGATAACGTCACCTGGAGACCAAATTTGCAGCTACGGCTCCCAGCGTTCTCCCCGTCCTTAGCCTGTAGTGCAAAAGGCACCTTACTTCCTCCCTCATCAGCCGATCAAGCTCCTCCTACCGGTTTCGTCACAGTCTCGTGATTGTCCTCTGGGATAATCACGGAGTCGCGTGACATCCCTCCTGCGCGGGAACCAACGATCACGGCACGGGCCCTATAGAAACGGCACGATCGTGACCTTTCTTTAGTGCGCATGCACCGATGACGTCAGCTCAAGCGTATATGGTAAATATCTCCTAAATCCTGCAGGTTTAGGAGATATTTCCAGTACCTACAGGTAAGCCTTATTATAGGCTTACCTGTAGGAAAAATGGTGTATAAGGATTTACAACCACTTTAAACCTCTTGTACATATTGCGATCATGCATGAAAGGAGGATAGAAGAAAGGAGGCTTCCATATCATAACCCTATCGACTACGAACAGTTTTCTGGACTGCGAGTGCAATACCGGTATGCGTGATGACATCAGCGCCCTTGCCCCTCCCTACGCATTTTGTCATATCACTGCCTCTCTACTCGGACGCTGATGTCATCACGCACGCTGGTATCGCCAGTGTCAATAGGTTAAGATTAAGATTAAGCACTGGAAATGTGAGTAGTTTGCTGAAGTCAAATGATACATTCCTGTAAATAGCTAGATTTTGGACATAACACTTATAGCAGGTATTTGCTGGTCAGACAGAAAAAGAAATGGAGGTATATTAGGAACTGGTAGTTTACTGAAGTTTACTAAGAAGACACAGTTCAGTTTTTGGATCAAGAGGGTTTTGTTTGGTATTCTGCTAAGTCTTTACAGTTGTATTGGTTGGGAAAGCTGCCCCAAATGTCAGCTCTAACATACCGATCTTAATTTATTAGCAAGTTTTTGTTCTCTTACACCAAACTGCATTCCTAATTTATCACACTATAGAAACAGAGGTCAGACTATACAGCCTTTCTTTGTACTGCATTTTCTAGTAGATGCTTCACAGAAATAGATATAAAAGAATGTGTATATGGGCGCCCACACCACCAAGCGCTTGAGGGCACAGTTAAAATAAGCACTTATTAAACCAAATAAATAAAATAATTATTGAAATAAAAATGTAACCAGTCTGTGGGCAGTTGTTTTAAAAACCTTCAAAGATCCCCAAGCAACATATGTGACAAAGGAATGGTGCTCTGCTGTGCAATAGATTCTCTGGCACCCACTCTCACTGGCACTCGAATCCCACTCTGAGGTTGAAGATGAAGTCAGTTTGACGAAACATGTCAGGGATTGAGCACACAGCATTTAATTAGGGTCAGCTAGGCTGCTGGAGAGACGAGAGGGGGTTCTAATCAGCTATTATCCAGAAATAAGAGAGTACATAGTTAATATCCTATCATCTGGGGTTTGTGCTGACAGTTTTTGTAACTATCCAAGTTTTTGAACCTATGCACATAGCATATGTGATTTTAAACGTTTTGCATCAATAAATCACTTTTCGGAATCACGTATGAGGCTGCAATTTGTTTCATGAGATCACAGCATCATTTTTGGGATCTCTGTGTGAGGACGATCGGGCAGTGGACACTATAGATGGAGCAATTAGCGGGGCGAGCCAATAATTCCCTGATGTCTGGATACACCTAACCCAGAATTATCCAGCAGCATTACTAACAGCTCAAGAGGAGGATTGATGAGACTACTCATTCAGGCTCTACACTTGCCGAGGTCTGATAAGTTTTCACTTACAGGGAGTGGGATTTGTATACACAGTGAGAGCGGGTGCCAGAGAATCTATTGCACAGTGGAGCACCATTCCTTTGATCCTCCTTGTGGAACTATTTTTATTTTTTCATTACTAGCACTGCATTTTTTTGCATGTTACATCAATTAAGGGAAGATGTAGGAGCACTGTTTCTGTTTGTCACATATACGATAGCAGCCTGGGCTTTCATCCAGGCTTCTCCTATCATAGTTGTGCTTTAGGTGGTGGAGGGATGGACTAAAGCATGCCTTTAAGCTGGGTACACACGGGTTATAAATCTGACAAAAACAGTTGGTTCGACGGGAACCAGACAACTTTCGGCCCATGTGTACAGCTGTCTGTTCTATAGAAACCAGTCTCATGACAGGCTTCTGATGAACCAACTTGCAGGAGAAGCAGCATCTGACCAGCACCCGGTCAGGACTGGCAGCCAATGGCTGCGAGGGCTGATCAGTATTTTCTGGTGGGGTGGCAGTCCCCTTGTTAGATTACAAAGGCACAGCTGGGGAGATCGGTGCATTAATATTGCTTGTGTTAGTACAGTGATCTCTCTATTTTTTTCTGTGTACCCAGCCATACTCCTCAGTGAATACATTTGTTTATTTTGAGTACATTTGCTCTTTAGTACCTTTTATTTCATGGCACATTCTGTTGTGCTATTTCACCTTTGAGGGATGAAAAAAATGATCTCCACTTTATTAATTTGTACACTGTAAAGAATAAGGGCACATGCTAGTAATTCATGTGTTTATGTCTGCTTATGTACATGTTTTAAACAACTTGTGTATTCCAGTCCATCAAATGAATGTATTACTGTTATCATAGCCTAGATTGCATTGTATACTATGGCAGGGCAATTGTAGAGAAATACGATTACCAGAGGAATAGGGAGCAATTTTCCAGGATCAATTTCATCTCAGGAACTTTCACTGACAGTTTTTGCTAAATCAAACAAAGCGCCCGGAGTCAGTTAAGGCAGTCTACAAGGCATGCCACTAACAGCTCACTAATGTATTGGGCATGCTACAGTAGCTGCCCTTGGAAAGTCTTTCTGCTTTTAGCTGTATATAAAACAGAGAAACCTTTTCAGACACAGGTCAGATCAAAGCAGCTTAGGATTACAAAAAAAAAAAAAAATCTTCATTGGCTACAGAATATCAGGGAAGTCACCTATTGCCATATATCAGTTCTCTACAAATGTGCTATTATTTCCTGTAATAAAGGAGAGTGCACTTTGCTTGACATGAGTTGAGACAAGTTATAACACCCTTTATGCTAGATGCAATGATCCAAAACTTCTTCTATGACATTCAGAGATTTTTTAAATGTTGGTAGAACAAGTCATGGAAAAGCTTAAAATAAAAATGTTATTTCAGGAAAAACAAACTCAAACACACAGATCATTACATTTAATTAGTATTAAATGGAAAGGTACAATTATTTGTTATTTATATTATTATATTTTATATCCAGTCTGAACCTCTTTATTTTTCCATTTTACAGAAGAGAGGGTTTATTTAAAGAAACACACCATCTAAAATAAATACTTTTAATTTGTGCAGAGTTAGACTTTTTTTTGTAAGGGCTTCACAGCTTTTCATGACCAGATAACAGTTCTCCCATCAACTTTAAAAGGTTGACCTCAGCTTCTCAGTTGAGCTTCCTGTGTTACCTGCTTATTGTAAAACCAGCTTTTCTGTATCCTTTCACTTTGAAGTGGAGTTTCCATAAGAATCGAAAGTTCACTTCTACTTTGTCAGACTGCACAGAAATCTTGGTTAAAATACCATGTTCAGCCTTTGAAAGCAGTAATGAGTGGGCAGGATCTCAGACTTTTTGGATAGAGTGCACTTTAAATAGAGGAAACAGAGTTTACTTTGCATACCCAGGGTCTGTGTCAACAAGCCTTTTTTAATAACAATAAGTTTTGTATTACCATACCATGGGCTTACAAATAAGGTTACCACCTCATCCCTTTAAACCTGAACACATATGAATTACACAGGTTCTGAGGCTAATTTAAAGCAAATAATGCAGATAAGGCATCAAGTGAGTTTAATTACCACCTAAATCGACCACAGAACTGTAATTAATATGTGTTCAGTTTTAAAGGGATGCGGTGGCAACCCTACATACAAACCTACTTGATGCAGGTTATATGCAGACCAAAGGAGGTAACCAGGTGCAGCCCTTATTTTGGAGGGTTATAGAAATAGCCAATCCCCAAACAAGATATTGCACTGAAGCTTTGCTGCTGCCCCAGGACATGACCTCTTTCTGGAAAATTAACTACTTGCTTACTGGGCACATAAACCCCCTTTCTGCCCAGGCCAATTTTCAGCTTTCAGCACTGTCACACTTTTAATGACAATTGCACGGTCATGCAACACTGTACCCAAATAGAATTTTTATGATTTTTTTCACACACATAGAACGTTCTTTTGGTGGTATTTAATCACTGCTGGACTTAAAAAAAAAAAAAGGAAAAAGACCGAAAATTAAAAAAAAAAATAGTTTCATAGTTTGTTATAAAATTTTGCAAACAGGTAATTTTTCTCCTTCATTGATGTGCGCTGATGAGGCTGCACTGATGGGCACTGATAGGTTGCACTAATGGGCACTGATAGGCTCCACTGATAGGCACTGATAACATGGCACTGATGGACGCTGATAGGTGGCACTGATGGGCACTGATAAGGCTGCACTGATGGGTACTGATAGGTGGCACTGAGAGGTGGCACTGATGAGCACTGATGGGCGGCACAGAAGGACACTGTGATGTTGCACTGAAAGGCACTTTTAGGCAGCACAGAAAGGTGGCACTGATGATGCAGCACTAATGGGCACCGATTGGCAGAACTTATGGGCCAACTCACTAAAGAGAGGAAATGATACCCTTCCTGAGGACTGACAACCACGTCCACCTTTGCCTGTGGACACATTTGTTGCTGGCCCCCTTACAGTGCCAAGAGAACGTCTGCCTCTCCTTGTTGTCCTCCCAGACATTATTGGGAGGGAGGGGGCGGTGCTTATAAGCAAATGTAAAGAAGTTGAAATCTGTACGTAGATGCACTTTAATCAATGTAAAGAGGTTTTTGGTGCACTTAAATTTGAGTACTCACACTGCACAGACACACTTCACAGATACACTAAAATATACTGCAATATAATGCGCCAAACATACAGTGACACACAGAACTATATGGCATTAAACTGGCAGTAACGCACACAAAAATAAATGGCGTTAAACTGGCAGTAACGCACAAAACGATATGGTGTTAAACTGGCAGTAATGCACAAAACTATATAGCGTTAAACTGGCAGTAACGCACACAGAACTATATGGCGTTAAACTGGCAGTAACGTACAAAAAACTATATGGTGTTAAACTGGCAGTAACACACACAAAAGTAAATAGCATTAAACTGCCAGTAACACACAAAACTATATGGTGTTAAACTGGCAGTAACGCACACAGAACTATGTGGCGTTAAACTGGCAGTAAGGCACACAGCACTATATGGTGTTAAACTGGCAGTAAAGCACACAGAACTATATGGCGTTAAACTGGCAGTAACGCACACAAAACTATATGGCGTTAAACTAGAAGTAAATGGCGTTAAACTGGCAGTAACTCAATCAAATAGACAGTTCTCAACCGTCACTATACTATACTCTGATCTGTCCCTACTCTAGCTATACACTAATGTAAAGATTACTGACACAGTCTCACTACACTACACTGAAACTATATGAGCTGTTCCTACTCTACACTAATGTATGTATGAATGACACGGTCTCACTACACTACAGTGAGACTATCTGAGCTGTCCCCACTCTAACTGCACACTATGCAAAGCTGAATGATGGTCCTCCTCACTACACTCACACTATCCCTAGACTGACACTAAACTAATATTCTACACTGACAATTGAAGCAAAATAGCACAGTATAGCAACTAACTGATAGCACTGAACAGAGCCCTGTTCTATCTCTCTCCACGCCAAAATCACACTGAAAATGGCTACCATTGAAAGAATACTTTTATACTGTGGGGCGGGAATGAGCCATGATTGGATAAAGTCATGATGACAGGGTCAAATCATGACTCTGACAGTGCTCTGTTCCCTAATTGGCTGAAGCTTTCACTGCATCAGCCAATCAGGGCTTACAATGCACCCTTCAGCGCTGCAACGCATTGTGGTTGGTTTGGGGGGGAGAACAAATGGTCGAACGACCCGTTTGTTCGGCTGTTCATCGAACGTCCGAACAGCGAAAGTTCAGCCCGAACTTATGCTCGGTGCCGAACCTTTCGCACATCCCTAACCACCAGAAGTGTAGTAGAAACTGTACACACTGTATTAGATACTTGGTACACCACCAGAAAAGTAGTAGAAACTGTACCTACTGTATTAGATACTGTGTATGCCATCTGAAGTGTATTAGAAACTGTACACACTGTATTAGATACTGTGTACATTACCTGCACTGTATTATAACCTATACAACAGCTTCACTGTATTATATACTGTGTACACCACCAGAAGTGTAGTAGGAACTGTACACACTGTATTAGATACTGTGTACACCACCAGAAGTGTAGTAGAAACTGTACACACTGTATTAGATACTGTGTACACCGCCTGAAGTGTACACACTGTATTAGATACTGTGTACACCACCAGAAAAGTAGTAGAAACTGTACTCACTGTATTAGATACTGTGTACACGGCCTGAAGTGTTTTAGAAACTGCACACACTGTATTAGATACTGTGTACATCACCTTCACTGTATTATAAGCTATACAACAGCTGCACTATATTATATACTGTGTACACTACCAGAAGTGTAGTAGAAACTGTACACACTGAATTAGATACTGTGCACACCGCCTGAAGTGTATTAGAAAATGTACACACTGTATTAGATACTGTCTAAATTAGAAAATGGAATCTCGCTGGGGAGGTAACTGGTGACCATGTGAATGGCCAGCACTCCTCCTTGCTAATAAAGTGAAGGGGTATGAGTGTATATAGCATATACAGTATAATAAATTAGGTACAGATTAGTTGAATAACAAATAAATAGCCCCTGGACGACGTAACTCTATTATGAAACACCGCGTAGGGCGGAGCGACGTGTTTGCGTTACCTCCCACCACTGCTGCGATACCAGTAGGACGGGTTGTCTGTGAGCTTCCGGCCGGTGCTTCAGACTTCTTTGCTAGGCACTCATTATTGAACATCAGCATGTGAGTGTTTTTTCGTCCTACTTGATATTAAAGCCATACGTTTTTACACTATCAGAGCTTTCTCTATTTCATTTTATATGACATCCATTCTGTTGAGAGTCTGATGTTGCAATTTTCGCAAGTGTGCACTATTCCATCATCACAACAAGGCCCCTGCTGCCCTACCCCAGTGCCAACCCTTTGGTCTTTCGGTGGTAACCCGGAGTAACAGATCAACAGCTCATTCTGACCCTCTGTAGTGGGGGGTCATGAGCTTCTGGTAAGCGGCCAGTCTCTCTATACATGGTGGTGGACTAAGCACACTGCCTATTTTCAACAGGATTTTAATTGATTTTCATTAATCACCTGGGTGATTCATAATCTACTGTTTACACATGGACTTTTGTATATTTTTACCTTTTTTTCACTGATACACATGACCAAGACATTTTGGATGGACAATTTATTTGTTATTCAACTAATCTGTACCTAATTTATTATACTGTATATGCTATATACACTCATACCCCTTCACTTTATTAGCAAGGAGGAGTGCTGGCCATTCACATGGTCACCAGTTACCTCCCCAGCGCGATTCCATTTTCTAATTTCGAATCTATTGTGTTTGTGTTGCATACAGGAGTTCGCAGCTTTGACATTTTTTAGGGGCAGTTTCTTTCCCCTTTTTCTTTAGATACTGTCTACACCGCCTGAAGTGTATTAGAAAGTGTACACCACCAAATGCACTGTATATATACGCTAGGCTGAATGCAGAATATATATATATATATATATATATATATATATATATATATATATATATATTGTTCATACATCACGGGACACAGAGACTTGATAATTACTTAGTGGGTTAGATAGTCACCATAAGGTGATTGGACACTGGCAAGTCTAATTACAAGGCGAGTTCCTCCCCTATATAAACCCTCCCATATGGAGAGTACCTCATTTTTTTCACCAGTGTCTAAGGTGGTTGGTCACGTTAGAAGATGTGCTAAGAAGAAAGCTCTGCTTGATGGTCTCTGTGGGAGCCTAGGAGCTATACAACCGGATCCATACCTCGGGCCAATATATACGCCTAAGATGGATGGTACCCAGGTCTCGTGATTGTTTGGAAGGAAGGATTACTACTGCAGAAAAAGGGGTAAATCCCCTCCCTCTGCTTTAGGTTCCCTATCGGATGAGCATTCTGATGATGAAATATCCCTACCTGGGGATGGGGATCATGAGCAGTCGGATGTTTCAGGGGAAGAGCAGAAGCTCTCTTCTGCCTCCCAGGCCCTCAAAGTACAGGTGCAATACTTTACTGAGTTGGTGCGTATCACATATAGATTGCCCTCTGCTGAGGCTGCCAAATCCTCTGTTTCCTCCCTGGGATCCCGGAAATCCCCACAGGCTGCATATACCTTCCCAATTCATCCCTTATTGGAGAAGTTGTATGATGACTGGGGTCACCCAGATAAACTATTTTCTCCTCCTAAGAGGTTTTCTATACTTTATCAGGTGGAGGAAAAAATCACCAAAAAATGGGAGGTGCCAGCAGTAGATGCTGCTATTTCTTGTGAATAAAAGCCTGACCTGTCCTGTGGACAATGCTCAGGGGTTCAAGGATCCAACTGATAAGAAGCTGGAAACTTTATTTGAAGCCTCCTTTTCTGTGGCTGGTGCTGTGGTCCAGCCTGCGGTTGCAGCAATCGGCATGTGCCAGTTCCTCAAGGAACAAATGAAGCAGGTACTTAACCTCCTCCCCACTGAGGAGGGTGAGGCTTATGCAGACCTTCCTAAGGCCTTATGTTTTGCGATTGATGCCATTATGGATTCTGTTCAGCAAGCATCCCTCCTTTCCCTCCTGCTCCTACACATGTGCAGGGCCCTTTGGCTTAAGCATTGGGCAGCTGAAGCTTCATGCAAAAGATATTTGACTGCATTCCCATTTTATGGGGAATGCCTGTTTGGGGATGACCTGGACAAATACATCCAGAAGATTACTGGGGGTAAAACTACGTTGCTACCGGTCAAAAGAAAGAGTAAACATCCCACATTTAGACGTTCTCTGTCCCCAGCCCCTGGAGCCTCGTCCTCCAGGCAGTGGCGATTGCCTCCCCAATCCAATACTGGGGAAAGGTCCAAGGCCAAGCCCAAGGGCAAAAGAAGTCTTGGTGTTCAAGATCTGTTAAGCAGAACCCCAAAACCTCCTTATGAAGGGGCGCCCCCACTCGGCCGAGTGGGGGGAAGGCTGCTGCAGTTTGCAGGCGCCAGGCAGGAAGACATTCAGGACAGATGGGTAACCTCCATGGTGTCTCTGGGCTACAAGCTGGAGTTTTGGGAGATCCCGCCTTCTCATTTCCTAAGGTCAAGAGTTTTCAAGGATCCAGAAAAAAGAAGACCCTTGTTTCTGGCCTTAGAACGTCTACTATCCCAAGGGGTGATTATAGAGGTGACCCCAGATGAGAAAGGCTCAGTGTTCTACTCAACCCTCTTTATGGTTCCAAAACCAAACGGGGATGTCAGACCTATTCTAGATCTAAAAGACCTGAATCAGTTTTTAGACATTCGTTCTTTCCGCATGAAATCTATCCGCTCAGTAGTTTCCACCCTTCAGGGGGGAGAATTCTTGGCATCAATAGACATCAAAGATGCATATTTACATGTGCCAATATTTCCCGCTCACCAAAGATTCCTGAGGTTTGCGGTGGATTAGCACCACTTCCAAGTTGTGGCCGTACCTTTCGGTCTTGCTACAGCACCTCGAGTGTTCACAAAAATTCTACTCCCACCCTTGGCAAAACTAAGGGCTCGGGCATAACAGTGACAGCTTATCTGGGCAATTTGCTTCTTGTAGAACAGTCCATAGCACGCTTAGACCGCAGTGTGCTCAGTACAGTAGAGTACTTACAGTACCTAGACTGGGTCCTCAATCTAGAAAAGTCTTCCTTAAAGCCCCTAAAAAGGCTGGAGTATTTGGGCATGGTCATAGACACAGTCCAAACCAGAGTATTTTTAACCGGGTCAAAGGCCAAATCCATAAAAGATTTGGTCCGGGTAGTCATGGCTAGGAAGAATCCCTCCATTCGGCTATGTATGAAACTATTACGGAAAATGGTGGTCTCTTTCGAGGCTGTCCCTTACGCTCAGTTTCACTCAAGGCCTTTGCAGAGCAGCATCCTCTCTGCCTGGAGCAAAAGGGTACAAGCCTTGGATCTCCCAATGTGCCTGTCTCCTTGGGTACGCCAGAGCCTCAATTGGTGGCTGCTGACCAAGAATCTGTTAGAAGGAAAATGTTTGTTCCAATTACTTGGAAAAAGGTAACCACAGATGCCAGCCTAATAGGCTGGGGAGCGGTTCTGGAAGAAGCTTCCACCCAGGGAAGATTTTCCAGAGCTGAAAGGCTCTTGCCTATCAACAATCTAGAGATTCGGGAAATTTGGCTAGCCCTCAAGGTCTAGACTTGCAGGTTGCAGGGTTGTCCTGTCCGGATACAGTCCAACAATGCTACGGCTGTGGCATATGTCAATCACCAAGGGGGCACCAAGAGTCTGGATGCCCAAAAAGAGGTGGATCACATTCTTTCATGGGCAGAGAGACATGCTCCTTGCCTGTCTGTGGTCTTCATCCCAGGGGTAGAAAATTGGCAGGCGGGTTTCCTAAGTTGCCAGCAGCTGTGCCCAGGAGAATGGTCTCTACACCCCAACATATTTTAGACCATATGTCAAAAATGGGGTACCCCGGATGTGGACCTGTTGGCCTCCAGGTTCGACAAGAAACTGGACAACTTTTTGTCAAGAACAAAGGATCCGCTAGCACAAGGGTCAGAGGCCTTAATGATTCCATGGGATCAATACTCTCTGATCTATGCGTTCCCTCCAGTTCCGCTTCTCCCACGATTCCTTCAGAGGGTCAAAAGGGAAGGAAAGCCGGTAATTCTGGTGGCTCCGGCTTGGCCCAAGTGACCTTGCTATGCGGAGATCATAAAGATGGCAGAGGGAAGACCTTGGGTTCTTCCACTCCGCCCAGATCTACTCTCACAGGGTCCAATATTCTATCCTGCCTTACAAAGTCTAAATTTGATGGTTTGGTGGTTGAGACACACATTTTAAAGGGTCGTGGCCTCTCAGGGCCAGTCCTGTCCACCCTGGTTAATGCTAGGAAGCCGGATTCCAGGCTCATCTACTACAGAATCTGGAAGGCATATGTTTCCTGGTGTGAATCCAGAGGGTGGCATCCTAGAAAGTATGCCATTAGAAGAATTCTTACCTTTCTCCAATTAGGCGTAGAAATGAAGCTGGCCTTGAGTACTATCAAGGGCCAGATCTCGGCCTTGTCAGTATTCTTTCAAAGACCGCTTGCCTCTCATTCCCTCATATGGGCCTTTGTTCAGTGAGCACTACGCTTTCGCCAATCATCATACAGTAATGCACTGCAATCTTGCAGTGCATTATGGGGCATTCTGCGGCACTCAAATTTCCCGCGAACGCCCCATTATGTTCGCTGTTCTGCAAGGGGCGAACACCCGATGTTCAAGTCAAACTTATGTTCTACCCTAACATCGAGCTCATACCTAATGATGAGCTTGATTTTACAGTGCCTTGAAAAAGTATTCATACCCCTTGACATTTTCCATATTTTGTCATGTTACAACCACAAACGTAAATGTATTTTATTGGGATTTTATGTGATAGACCAACAACAAGTGACACATAATTGTGAAGTTGAAGGAAAATTATAAATGGTTTTCAAATTTTTTTACACATAAATATCTGAAAAGTGTGGTGTACATTTGTATTCAGCCCCCCTAAGTCAATACTTTGTAGAACCACCTTTCGCTGCATTTACAGGAGCAAATCTTCTTGTGTATGTCTCTAACAGCTTTGCACATCTTGAAAGTGACATATTTGCCCATTCTTTGCAAAATAGCTGAAGCTCTGTCAGATTGGATGGAGAGCGTCTGTGAACAGCAATTTTCAAGTCTTGCCACAGATTCTCAATTGGATTTAGGTCTGGACTTTGACTGGGCCATTCTAATGCCCCGTACACACGGTCGGACTTTGTTCGGACATTCCGACAACAAAATCCTAAGATTTTTTCCGACGGATGTTGGCTCAAACTTGTCTTGCATACACACGGTTACACAAAGTTGTCGGAAAATCTGATCGTTCTAAACGCGGTGACGTAAAACACGTACGTCGGGGTTATAAACGGGGCAGTGGCCAATAGCTTTCATCTCTTTATTTATTCTGAGCATGCGTGGCACTTTGTCCATCGGATTTGTGTACACACGATCGGAATTTCCGACAACGGATTTTGTTGTCGGAAAATTTTATATCCTGCTCTCAAACTTTGTGTGTCGGAAAATCCGATGGAAAATGTGTGATGGAGCCTACACACGGTAGGAATTTCCGACAACAAGGTCCTATCACACATTTTCCGTCGGAAAATCCGACCGTGTGTACGGGGCATTACACATGAATATGCTCTATTCTAAACCATTTCATTGTAGCTCTGGCTGCATCTTTAGGGTCGTTGTCCTGCTGGAAGGTGAACCTCTGTCTCAAGTCTATTGCAGACTCTAATAGGTTTTCTTCTAAGATTGCCCTGTATTTGGTTCCATCCATCTTGCCATAAACTCTGACCAGCTTCCCTGTCCCTGCTGAAGAAAAGCATCCCCACAAAATGATGCTGCCACCACCATCCCCACCATATTTCACGGTGGGGATGGTGTGTTCAGGGTGATGTGCAGTGTTAGTTTTCCAGCACACATAGCGTTTTGCTTTTAGGCCAAAAAGTAAAATTTTGGTCTCATCTGACCAGAGAACATTCTTACACGTTTGCTGTGTTCCCTGCATGGCTTCTCTCAAACTGCAAATGGCATGACTAATAGTTGTCCTGTGGACAGATTCTCCCTCCTGAGCGGTGGAGCTCTGCAGCTCCTCCAAAGTTACCATGGGCCTCTTGGCTGCTTCTCTGATTAATGCTCTCCTTGCCCGGCCTGTCAGTTTAGATGGACAGCCATGTCTTGATTAGGGATGAGCCGAACACCCCCCAGTTCGGTTCGCACCAGAACCTGCGAACGGACCGAAAATTTGCATGAACGTTAGAACCCCATTGACGTCTATGGGACTCGAATGTTTGAAATCGAAAGTGCACATTTTAAAGGCTAATTTTCATGGTATTGTCCTAAAAAGGGTTTTGGGGACCCAGGTCCTGCCCCAGGGGACATGTATGAATGCAAAAAAAAGTTGTAAAAACAGCCGTTTTTTCGGGAGCAGTGATTTTAATGACGCTTAAAGTAAAAAAAAAAGTGAAATATTCCTTTAAATATCATACCTGGGGGGCATCTATAGTATGCCTGTAAAGTTTCCTTTAAAGGAAAAAAAGTCATTTAAAACTGCTTGCGGCTTCAATGTAATGTCGGGTCCTGGCCATATGGATGAAAATCAGTGAGACAAACGGCATGGGTACCCCCCAGTCCATTACCAGGCCCTTTGGGTCTTGTATGGATATTAAGGAGAACCCCGCACCCAAATTAAAAAAAGGAAAGGTGTGGGGCCACCAGTCCCTATATACTCTGAACAGCAGTATACAGGCGGTGCAAACAAGACAGGGACTGTAGGTTTGTTGTTAAGTAGAATCTGTTTGTAATTTTGAACTTGTACATTTTTAACGTGTTTAGCTCCAGCCAAAAAATCTTTTTTAAGCTTTTTGGAAAACATCACCCCTGTGACATTTGTTTTGCTGTCTGTGCTCCTCTTCAGAAGATTTCACCTCACTTTTTGTCCCAATGACAAATGTTTTTTGAAACAAGGATTGGTGATAAAGCATCAGTGGAAAGGAGAAATGTTTTTCCCATATTAACTCTTACAGGAGAGAATTTCCCTTCCTAGGGGTAGATTTCATCTCACTTACTGTTATCTCCTTACGTTTGCAAGTAGGAGTCGTTTGTAAGTTGAATGTTTGAAAGTAGGGGCCTGCCCTATATACTCAGCAGAAATTTGGGCCTTAGGTGTTGTTGTGGCCACAACACTGTAAGCCCTCACAGGGCCCTGCTGTGAAATATTAGATCAAGAATTGTAATTACATGCCCCTGTTGAACAGGGGCAGAAAAATTGGGCCTTTGGTGGTGGTGCTGGTGCCACAACACTGTAAGTCCTCACTCACTCTTGGTGGGCGCAGAAACGGCCCTGCTGTGAAATATTAGATCAAGAATTGTAATTACATGCCCCTGTTGAACAGGGGCTGAAAAATTGGGCCTTTGGTGGTGGTGGTGGTGGTGGTGGTGCTGGTGCCACAACACTGTAAGTCCTTACTCGCTCTTTGTGGGCACAGAAACGGGCCCTGCTGTGACATATTAGATCAAGAATTGTAATTACATGCCCCTGTTGAACAGGGGCTGAAAAATTGGGCCTTAGGCACTGGTGCTGGTGCCACAACACTGCAACCCCTCACAGATACTCTAGTTGAAACGCAGGAACGAGCCCTGCTGCAAAGTATTGCATCAAAAATTGTAATTACATGCCCCTGTTTAACAGGGGCTGAAAAATTGGGCCTTTTGGTGGTGGTGCTGGTGCCACAACACTGTAAGTCCTCACTCGCTCTTGGTGGGCGCAGACACGGGCCCTGCTGTGAAATATTAGATCAAGAATTGTAATTACATGCCCCTGTTGAACAGGGGCTGAAAAATTGGGCCTTTGGTTGTGGTGGTGGTGCTGGTGCCACAACACTGTAAGTCCTCACTCGCTCTTGGTGGGCACAGAAACGGGCCCTGCTGTGAAATATTAGATAAAGAATTGTAATTACATGCCCCTGTTGAACAGGAGCTGAAAAATTGGGCCTTAGGGACTGGTGCTGGTGCCACAACACTGCAACCCCTCACAGATACTCTAGTTGGAACGCAGGAATGAGCCCTGCTGCAAAGTATTGCATCAAAAATTGTAATTACATGCCCCTGTTAAACAGGGGCTGAAAAATTGGGCCTTAGGCACTGGTGACGGCGCCCAGAACCAAAAATGTTCTTACAAGCTATCAGCGTGATCATTGAGGATGAAGAGGATAATTACTCAGGATAGTCACTCAGCATCAGCATAGGCAGTCTTTGAAGGGATCTGAGATTTCAAAAAAAATTATTTGGTTGCATCAGCATCAGGTGCTTGGTAGCTGGTGGTGATCCAAGACTGATCCATTTTTATGAAGGTCAGTCGATCGACCGAGTCGGTGGACAGATGCACCCTGTGATCGGTTACAAAGCCTCCAGCAGCACTGAATGTGCGTTCCGAAAGAACGCTGGATGCAGGACAGGCCAGTAGCTCAATTGCATACTGTGCAAGCTCTGGCCAGTGATCCATCCTCAAGACCCAGTAACCCAGAGGATTTTCGGTGGGAAAGGTGTCCAAGTCAGATTTTGCCCCTAGGTATTCCTGCACCATATAAAACAGACGCTGGCGATGGTTGCTGGAACCGATCATACCTTGGGGCTGCGGACTAAAAAATTGTCTGAACGCATCGGTCAGACGGCCACCTTCTCCACCGCTCCTTCTTTGACTGACCAAAGCCTCAGCAACATGTTGTCCAGAAACAGGAGTTTGTAACCTCCCAGTCTCTGGGAACGCGTTGCACAGACCTTTCTGCAAGGCCTCCCGAAGATGTTTCATCCTCTGCTCCCTCTGCGATGGCAAGATAAGGTCCGCAACCTTACCCTTGTAACGTGGATCAAGGAGGGTTGCCAGCCAGTATTGGTCCTTCTCCTTGATACCACGAATACGAGGATCCTTATGCAGGCTTTGCAGGATCAGGGAGACCATGCAGCGTAGGTTTGCTGAGGCATTCGGTCCGCAGTACTCTGGGTCACTTAGGACGACATGGTCCACAGCCACCTCCTCCCAGCCACGTACAAGTCCATGTGTTTCTTGGGACTGATCCCTTAAAGACTGCTGCTGATGCTGAGTGCCAGGCTCCACCTCCATACTGACACAATCCTCCTCCTCCTCCTCCTCTTCCTGTGTGATCGGCGGGCACGCAGGAACACTGTCTGGATAAAGGGGGCCTTGAGAGCTAAGGAAGTCCTCCTCTTCCTGCCTCTGTTCTGCCTTAAGTGCCCTGTCCATTATTCCACGCAGCGTGTGCTCCAACACGTGGACAAGGGGGACAGTGTCACTGATGCATGCACTGTCACTGCTCACCATCCTCGTGGCCTCCTCAAATGGTGACAGGACAGTGCATGCATCCCTGATCATGGCCCACTGGCGTGGGGAAAAAACCAAGCTCCCCTGACCCTGTCCTGGTGCCATAGTCGCACAGGTACTCATTGATGGCCCTCTGCTGCGTGTGCAGCCGCTGCAGCATGGCCAACGTTGAGTTCTACCTGGTGGGCATGTCACAGATTAGGCAGTTTTTGGGCAGGTTAAGTTCCTTTTGGAGGTCCGCCAGCTGAGCACTGGCATTATATGACCGGCGGAAATGCACACAGACTTTCCTGGCCTGCCTCAGGACATCCTGTAAGCCGGGTACCTGCCCAAGAACCGCTGCACCACCAAGTTAAGGACGTGAGCCAAACAGGGCACATGGTTCATTTGTCCCTGTCAGAGGGCAGGGAGGAGGTTGGTGCCATTGTTGCAAACCACCATTCCTGCCTTCAGTTGGCGTGGTGTCAACCACCTCTGAACCTGCCCCTGCAGAGCTGACAGAACCATTGCCCCAGTGTGGCTCCTGTCCCCCAAGCACACCAGCTCAAGCACCGCATGGCATCTTTTGGCCTGCGTACTTGCGTAGCCCCTTGAACGCCTACGGAGCACTGCTGGTTCCGAGGACAAAGCACAGGAAGAGGCCATGGAGAAAGAAGAAGAGGAAGGGGTGGAGGAGAGAGGTGTGTCACAATCATTATTAGCGGCATTTTGGAGGCGCGTTGGCAGAACAACCTCCAACACTACTGCACCTTGTCCTGCATCCTTCCCAGCTGCCAGCATAGTCACCCAATGCGCCGTGAAACTTGGGTAACGTCCCTGTCCATGCCTGCTGGACCATGAGTCAGCGGTAATATGCACCTTACGGTGCAGCAGCTGGGGCAGGGAAATTTGCCTGGTACAATCTGACGTCGGTGTACCGAAAGCAGATTGCCCAAAAGTACTTGGCTGTGACACACCTAATTCTACACCTTCATTCCTCTCAGTGCAGGTCTCAGAGAGGACTGAAGGTATAGTGGGGTTGGAGATCTCAGCTGATGAGTAGCAAGGAGAGGTCCTCTTTGTTCTATGGTGTGGTTCTTTTAGATACGCTTGCCAGCGAACTGCATGGCAGGTCAACATATGTCTGGTCAAGCATGTGGTGCCCAAGCGGGAGATGTTTTGGCCACGCGAGATACGCTTGAGACATATGTTGCAAATAGCAGCCGTGCGATCTGATGCACTCGTCTCAAAAAAGGCCCACACCAAAGAACTTTTTGAATAACGCGCAGTGACTGCAGCGCCCTGCAGCGCCCTGCACATGCGGAGCTTTGGGGTGTGATGCAGTCAGTGTGCTGCCCTTAGGCTGGCCCCTGGAGGGCATCCTGCCTAGTTCGTGATGTGCCTCCTCCTCCTCCCCCTCTCTCCTATCAGGCACCCACGTTGAGTCCGTGACCTCATCATCCCCTCCCTCCTCATCACTGGAGCAAACCTGGCAGTATGCTGCAGCAGGGGGAGCATGACTGCCAGATTGCTGTCCTTCTTGGGCACCCCCTCTGTCCGTGCTCATGTTACTGCCTTCATCGAGCTCAGTATCATCATCAGAGCCTTCCAAACGCTGGGCATCCTCATGGAGCATGTACCCAACACTGTGGTCAAACAGTTCGAGGGAATCCTCAGGAGGACATGGTGGGGCTAGGGAAGGAGTCACTGATGACATTGAGCCGAGGGAAGAGGCCGCTGCTTTTCCAGACAAAGTACCCTGAGCATGGGTGAGAGAGGATGAGGACGATGAGGACGGCTTGGTCATCCACTCGACCAAGTCTTCCGCATGTTGCGGCTCAACATGGCCAGCTGCCGAAAAAAAGGCCACGCGTGTCCCACGGCCACGTGCTGATGAGGATGCACCGTCTCCACGACCAGCACTGTTGCCTATAGACACAGAGCCTGCTTGCCCTCTTTTATTGGCTTGTGACTGTCTCCCTCTCCTTGTTGGCCTTCCAGACATACTAATGGCCTGTAGCTGCACTTAGCTGGAATATACATATATATATATATATATATGTACTGATACTGCAGCTAGCAAAATCAACTGCCTGCCTGTAGCATGAGAACACCATCAACCTTCTACAGGTAGCTTTAGCTGAACACTGTGCAGAGCACGCCAAAAACTAACTTGTAGCTTATTTAGCTGCCTGCGGTAGTAATAGGATCAGGAAAACACCACCAACCTTCTACAGGTAGCTTTAGCTGAACACTGTGCAGAGCTCGCCAAAAAATAACTTGTAGCTTATTTAGCTGCCTGCGGTAGTGATAGGATCAGGAAAACACCACCAACCTTCTACAGGTAGCTTTAGCTGAACACTGTGCAGAGCTCGCACTACACTAACTTGTAGCTTATTTAGCTGCCTGCGGTAGTAATAGGATCAGGAAAACACCACCAACCTTCTACAGGTAGCTTTAGGTGAACACTGTGCAGAGCTCACCAAAAAATAACTTGTAGCCTATTTAGCTGCCTGCGGTAGTGATAGGATCAGGAAAACTCCACCAACCTTCTACAGGTAGCTTTAGCTGAACACTGTGCAGAGCTCGCACTACACTAACTTGTAGTTTTAGCTGAACACTGTGAGGAGGACACACTACACTAACTTGTAGCTTTAGCTGAACACTGTGCAGAGGTCGCACTACAATAACTTGTAGTTTTAGCCGAACACTGTGAGGAGGACGCACTACCCTAACTTGTAGCTTTAGCTGAACACTGTGCAGAGGTCACACTAAACTAACTTGTAGCTTTAGCTGAACACTGTGAGGAGGACGCACTACCCTAACACTGTGCACTACACTAACTTGTAGTTTTAGCTGAACACTGTGCAGAGGTTACTAACTTGTAGCTTTAACTGAACACTGTGAGGAGGATAGGATCAAAATAACACCAGCAATTTTCTTCAGGTAGCTGTAAATACTGTAACAAGACAAGCCTGCCTGTCAGTAGGAAGATAACAGGAACGGATCTAGCTAAACTGAATACAGTGTATATATATATATATATATATATATATATACAACACCTGGGACGCATATATATACACAATACACTGTAAGTGCAGCTAACTCACTGACTGTCCTGCCTAATCTAGCTAACTCAAATGAAATGACACTGTCTCTCTCTCTCTCTCTAAGCACGCCGGAACACACTACACAGGGCCGCCGTGCAGGTGGCCTTATATAGTGTGGGGCGTGTTCTAAACCCCCTGAGCCATAATTGGCCAAAGCCACCCTGGCTTTGGTCAATTACAGCTCTCTCTACCGACGGCGCTGTGATTGGCCAAGCATGCGGGTCATAGTGCATGCTTGGCCAATCATCAGCCAGCAATGCACTGCGATGCTACAGTGAATTATGGGCCGTGACGCACCACACGAATTTGGCGCGAATGGCCCATATCGCTCGCAATTCCAGGAACGATCGAACAGCCGATGTTCGAGTCGAACATGGGTTCGAATGGAACACGAAGCTCATCCCTACTCACAAGCCACTCTGGACAGATGCAGGAAAATGAAGGAAATCACTACAATTCTTTCTACTGCCAGAATCAGATACAGATGGGGTTTTCCCTTTAAACTGATCATCCAAAATAATGGCACAACATACGTCGCCACCTCTATTCCGGAAGGTCAGGATATCCTTGTCAAACTAGGTCTCTGGAACCCCAATAATCTTCCACGCACCCTATCTACTCCCAGGCAAGCCCCGATTTGGAACACCCCCTCTCACAGAGGAGACAGACGTAGGCCCAGACATGAAGCGGGCCAATGGAGTCCTAATTAACTCTATTCTCTCAAGATGATCCTTTGGTAAAGGACACTTACCCTTGATATATGAGTCCCTCTTGGTTCTCTTATTGCTTTTTCATTTTTTTTTAATAGTTAATATTCTTGTTTTCTTGTTCCATATTTTATTTTTATTTTATTATTTCAGGCGGAATCTAACTGTTTTTATATGCAGATTTACCTCTTCCTCCTTTAGCAACTAAAACTGTTATCATTATCCCGAAGGATTTCAACGCTGACACCTTCAGCCGTAAATTGGAACTGTGAGTATATTTCACTCACCTCTTTCTTGCTTTCACAACAGCACCTATAGAATCAGCAACACTGTCATCTTTTGTCCATGTATGGTATTATGGGTATGCCTCAAATCAACAATATAATATAATCTTCCCTGAATATGTACATATACTGGATATTAAGACTCATAGATTAACAGCTATTAATCTAAATATGGTAATTTCTGCAGGTGCGAACTATTGTTTCTCTCTAAAAATTATACCAGTTGTATAAGATATAACAGTTCTTTAAGACAAGTTTTTTGTCTTTTGTGTCTATTCTAATTTTTTGCACAATTATTATTATAACATCTATTAATCGTGGCTGTTTGCCCACATGTCGACATGAAACACCCCCTCTCAGTCGTTACCCATTCTACACCACAATGGAGAAACTACAAGTTTTTCAGTTGTACTAAATTACATCTTTTCCACCAACTTTCTACATGTTATTTTTTTTTTTTATTATGTTTATTTTTTTCATTACCAATTTTTTGATTCAAGATGTGATTAGACTGAGTTTGAGACAGGGCGGTCTCACACGTTTTCTCAGTCGGTTGGAAAATTTTGTTCTTTCCAACCCCACTTTCTATTCCTATAATATCTATAAGGTACAATTTACACTGTTTTGCAGAGATATAGTTATTTATACAATAAAAAAGAGATATGGTACAGCTCTTAGATTCTTTGTTTTCATCAACGGTATTGAGAGATACGCTTTTCTCACCAACTTTAGGTGCACCTGTTCAGCCTCAGAATGGTTAATCCAAGGTAGTACCTTTAATATATTTTACAGTTTTTTGCAGCACATAATATCACTTCCTGCTAGAATCCCAAAAAAAAACCTACCACCATGACTATTAAAATTATTTCACACAATGTACAAGGATTTAACTCCCCTAATAAAAGAAAAAAAGCCTTTTTACAATACAAAAAATTAAACGCAAAAATTATCCTCTTGCAGGAGACACACTTCATGAAGGCAATCACCCAAATTTTTTTCATAAAGCTTATAATCAATCCTTCTATACTTCATCTTCCTCCAAAACGAAAGGAGTAGCCATTTTTATTCACCAATCTCTCCCACTTGAAGTTCAGCAGGTATACAAAGATCAAGACATCAGATTCATTATTATTAAAAGTATCTTGTCTGGTAGAGAACTAACTATAGCTAATGTCTATGCACCATTGGATACACAAACCACATTCTTTACACAATTCTTTAACACTCTGCAACGCTATCATTCTCCACATATCATACTTGGTGGAGATTTTAATTCAGTGGCCCAACCAAATCTAGACTGTAGCAGAAGCAACCTAAATTCAAAAACATTCTCTAAAACAACCTCTAAACACATAAATGATTTACAACTTATAGATTCGTGGAGAGCATTGAATATAGGAGCCCGTGAATATACTTTTTACTCACACCCACATGATTCATATTCACGCTTGGACTATATTTTGTGTACTCCCATAATCCTGGCCAACTCCCGTGAAGCTTCAATTCTTCCTTGCACTTGGTCAGACCATCAGATTACTATGTTCAACACACATTTTATCGGTCTTTCATCAACTCCTTACTCTTGGAGACTCAACGAGTCATTATTAACTGAACCCACTCATCAACAGGAAATAGCCTCTGCCATTAAAGATTTATTTTTCATGAAACAATACACCAGATATATCCCCCACTACTCTTTGGCTAGCTCACAAGGCAGTCCCGAGAGGATGACTTATCAAGATGGCTGCTCAAGCTAATAAAGAAAAATGGGCAAAAATTCACTCACTCACAATGGAGCTCCATAAATTATATAGGGTACACACAAACTCACATGACCCAGATATCTTTAACATGATTTCTCAAAAACGCAATGAATTAGACTCCATCCTTACTTTTAAAGCAGAAAAAGCCCTCCGCTGGTCAAAAGCTAATTTTTTCCTTTCAAGTAATTCTTATTCATCAATTTTTGCCCGTAAATTATATCAATCTATTAAACCCACTCATGTATATAAACTTAAAAATAACACCAATCAATTAGTCACTCATCTGCAAGACATCTTATCAATTTTTTCCAAATTTTATTCGGAGCTCCTTTCTAAACCCTCTTCATCAATCCCACCTTCCGCATTATCATGGCTAGACAATATTCCTTTCCCCACATTATCCTCCTCACAAACTGACCTTTTAAATGCCCCATGCACAGACGAAGAAATCCTCCAAATTATTAAATCCCTTAAAAAAGGTTCTGCACCTGGTCCCGAGGGATTTTCTTCCTTTTATTATAAACAATTTCACCAACTATTAATCCCTAACCTAACCAAATTATTTAATAAGATACTAAAAGGAGACCATTTTTCAGATGAGATGCTCTTAGCGAATATGTCCTTAATGCCAAAACCGAATAAAGATCACACATTGCCCCAAAATTACAGACCAATCTCAGTTATTAATAATGACCTTAAGATCTTTAGCAGACTATTAGCAAATAGATTAGCAACGATAATCCCATCTCTGATTTCCCCATACCAATCAGGTTTTATCCCAGGCAGGCAAATTACAGACAACATCAGACTAGTAACAAATATAATTCAAGACGCCAATATTAAATCACATCCCGTACTCCTCTTAAGCCTTGATATCAATAAAGCATTCAATAGTGTAACTTGGAAATATCTAGATTTAGTACTACAAAAATATGGTTTTAATGGAGCATTTATACACGCTTTTCATGCTCTCTATAATAATCCTGCCACCAGGATAAAATTACCAGGTTGTAACTCAAACCTCTTTAAGATAGGCAAAGGAACCAGACAGGGCTGCCCCCTCTCACCCTTATTATTTGCCCTTGCAATCGAACCGTTAGAAACAGCAATTCTACATAACCCAGACATAAAAGGTTATTGTGCAAATAATAATACATATAAACTTAGTATGTATGCGGACTATATGATTCTGTTCCTATCACAACCTAACATAACGTTACCAATCCTACTACAAACATTAAAAATCTTCTCTTCTCTTTCAGGTTTATCAGTAAATGTTTTAAAATCACTAGGTATGCCTATCAATATTCCCTCCTCACAACTAGACAATATTCGTTCCTCGTTTAACCTCACTTGCACAACAGAGTCTCTCCCTTACCTAGGTATTCAAATCACTCCAGACTTTAATAATCTAACTAATAAAAACTTCCTACCTATGTTACAGAAACTAAGGATGAAGATGAAAATGTGAAAATCTTTTAATATTTTATTTTTAGGCAGAATTACAGCTATAAAAAGGACTATTGTATTTATTCCGTGCACTACCTACTAGACTTAATAAAACTTCGATCACCAAATTCCAATCAGAGGTTAACACATTCATATGGTCAGACTCTCATCCAAGGATCTCAAAAACAGTTTTATATAAATCACAGAAAAATGGTGGACTAGGTCTTCCAGATTTCTGGTTATACTATCTATCAGCTAGATGGTCCCAATTAGCACAATGGCGCATACAAAATTCCAAAATCCCTTGGGTTAATTTTGAAAACAACTCAATTCTTCCTTATTCCATTGCTGGTTTACTATGGGGCCACAAAATTCCCACCCACAAATTAGCTAATCTTAATCTTGTGGTGGCTAACTCATATCAACTTTGGAAATTACATAATAAAAAATGTAATATGATATCAATCACACCCCCACTCGCCTCCTTTATAGGGGATCCCAAGTTCCTACAAGTACACCAAGACTCAGAACACTTTTCATGGTGGACTGAAAATAATTTAACCACTCTCAAGTCCCTTATAATAGATTCTACTTTCACCTCCTTTGCAGCACTAAAAGAAAAATATAAGACTCCTAATGGTGAATTCAGAAGATTTTTACAAATTAGACACTTCTATAATACTTACTTTCAAGTTTCTTCCATTATTTCACACACATTTTACGAAAAAATTTGTGTTAACTCTCCCAGAGCAGCAGGCTTAATTTCAGAAATGTATTTAAATCTGATCAATACTAACAGTCCAGACAAACATCCCTATATGCTTAAATGGGAACAAGAATGTGACCTCACTTTATCTCCTGAAAATTGGTCCGAATGCATTTCCAATCTTCTTAAATGCACGAGATCAATTACAATAAGGGAGACAGCGATTAAGCTCTTCACACGTTGGTATTATACTCCTGCCAAACTTCATACTATTTTCCCAACAATACCTCATACATGCTTTAGAGGCTGTATCTCCACAGGTTCATTTACCCATATTTTTTGGGACTGTGAAAAAGTCTCCCAGATATGGAAACAGCTTGAAAGTTTTGCATCCATTATTTCAACAAACAATGTTATCCTCACTCCTTCCAACTGTCTTTTATTCACACCTATCATTGGTCTAAATTCTTTTCATATGAGACTGGTCCACACAATATGCGTTGCCATACACTGGCTCATTGCATACCACTGGAAATCTTCCTCACTACCCTTATCCCAACTTAAAACAAGAATCAACAATATTCTTCTTATGGAAAAAATATTTCATACTCTAAATAACTCAAAACATACATTTGATAAAAAATGGAATCCTTGGTTCACTCATGCAAATCAATTTATAACTTTGGATTAAGTGATTTTCTGTATCTACTATTCATAAAAAATAATAAAAATTAAAAAAAAAAACACTTGAATTGTATGCACTAAAATGTACCACCACTGTAAACATAAATATAATCTCTTGTATGACTATCTACTTTTCTATGTATTTCTCTTGATATTTGTCAAATTGCTCTGTACCATTTTTTTTGTACCTAATAAAAAAGTTTGTAAACAAAAAAATAATTCATGACTGCTCTGTGCGTTTGCTAAAGCGTAGTACATTTTGCCTGTGGGTTGGGAATGCACACAATTTTTCAAGCATTCCAGAGTGGCACAAGTGTGAACCTAACAATTTTATTGATAATGTAACAGCTTTGAAGTTGGATTATGTTACAAGAAGAGAGACACAGAATGGAGGGTAGGGACTGAGCAGGAATCAAATTCTGTCACATTTTCAGATCCATTTGATTAATAACCCATAAAGGCACAGTTTACATTAGTAATTTTGTGTTTTTTTTTATTTTTTTATCCTGTTTTCTTTACATTGGCTTAGTCTTCAGAATGTACATATTCCGTAGTAATGAATGATACTGTGTATAGTACACACCTCTAGAAATTAAGAGTGAATGGGACTTAAATATGATTTTTTTTTTTTTGTTAAAATGGACTTTGTCATGAATATATATATTTTGCAGGGTAATAGTGGCCTAATAAACTAAAGGAAATTCAGCCTGTGGTAAAAAAGAATTGAGTTTTTATTTTTTTATTAATTGTTGTTGCC
Source organism: Lithobates septentrionalis (assembly GCA_037952835.1). Taxonomy (NCBI): domain Eukaryota; kingdom Metazoa; phylum Chordata; class Amphibia; order Anura; family Ranidae; genus Lithobates; species Lithobates septentrionalis. The sequence goes on from JBBDGP010000211.1 coordinate 103,821, forward strand.
CTTTTGATAAGCATATGTCAGTGACTGGCAACTAAGTCATCAGCCAAATGAGCTGGAAGAGTTAGAGAGCCCAATTATACAGCCCAATGAACAACTACGTGCCTCACAAGAGGAAGCACTAAGAGTATATTACTCATTTAAAAACATCCTCATCATTCCAGGCACTCAAACCACACTGTTAACATAGCAACCTTTGTGTAGAAATTAAGAATGTGTGTTCGGTGCTTCTTTTGGTTTTAGGCATAATAATTCCGTCCTTCCTGCCAACCCAATTGCTTTAATAAAATTAAGCAACGTGTGAAAAGTAATCTGTTCTGCCATGGGTATGATGCCAAGGAAAAGAAAAATAACAGGATAAGCATAACAAATTACATTTTTCAAGTATTGAAATGACTACAGTAGATGCTTCAAAACAATATTAGGATTTCTGATCTAACTTAAACATTTTGGATTCTTCCTCACTGAACATAATTACCTGGACAAATAGAAAGTATTAAAGGCAGTAAAAAAAACCCCACATACTAGCACATTATGAAAGACTTACCTTAACCACTTGACATCCGCGCTATAGCCGAATTTCCAGGAGGCCATCATAAGACGGCCTCCCCTGTGCACGCGCTCCGCGTGCGCCCAGCAGGGCGCGCGCTGAGCATGCTGTGATCACTGAGTCACTGAGACTCGGGTGATCACCGATCCGAGTAAGGGGCCAGTCCACAAGTGCCACCTATCAATGTCCAATCAGTGCCACCTAGCAGTGCTGCCCTGTTGAACCGATCAGTGCCCAATATTGCCACCCATCAGTGCCCATCACTGCCACCCATCAGTGCCCATCACTGCCACCTATTGGTGCTCATCAGTGCCGCCTCATCAGCGTACATCAATGAAGGAGAAAAATTACCTTTTTTAAAATTTTATAACAAAATATAAAAATTTTTTTTTTTTTTCAAAACTCAGTCTATTTTACATTTTTTTTAACAAAAAATAAAAACCGCAAAGGTGATCAAATACCACCAAAAGAAAGCTCTATTTGTGGGAAAAAAAGATAAAAATTTCATTTGGGTACAGTGTTGTATGTCCGCGCAATTGTCATTCAAAGTGCGTCAGCGCTGAAAGCTGAAAATTGGTCTGGATCAGAGGGGGGTTTAAGTGCCCAGTAAGCAAGTGGTTAAAGCCTTCCAGCTGTGCACTCTCACTTCCATCTTTACCCGGTCTTGCACTATCACTGTCACTTCCATCTTCACTCGGTCTTCCTTCTGGGTTTACAGGCTCCGGCCGTTTGAATGGCCGAGTCGTGATGACGTCACTCTCACACATGCGCACGATTGTGGCATAGCGCTCTGAATGGATGGCATACTCAGTATGCCATCTATTCAGGTCACAGTGTGCATGTGCCAGTGATGGTGACTGCAAAAATAGTGAATCTCCTAAACATGGCATGTTTACAAAATATTCCTTGTACCTACAGGTAAGCTTTATTATAAACATGTAAGTAAAAGTCACCAAGTGGTGTTTTCTAGTGCTGTAACCTCCCTGATAGTATGATTATGTCAGATTTTTGAATCTCAAAGCAGTACATTGTTTTGCATAGAAATTTGGCGTTTTATATTGTAGGCCTGTAATTCTTAGTAATAACACACTTAAATCTGTCCAAACAAGAGTCTAGTAGACATCCCGGATATGATAACGTTTGAAACACAAAATCATAAATTATAATATAATAAATAACTATAAATAATTATAAAAAATAATAATATAATAATAATAAAATGAATTTCCCCACGAATCACTATCGCTCATTTCTGCAAGTGTTACTAATTTACTATCACTGTTTTCTAGCGTGTCTAAAACCACTTTTGACATAAAGGGACACTTTTTGGTTGCCATGGACAATCTAAAGTTTCCAGGCAGGAAGAACAGTATATATAATATAAAAGTGCATGCAGGGCACTGGACAAAGCACTAGGGACAAAAGGAAGGTGAAAAGATTTGATACAGTAATGTAATCTGTAAGAAATCTGACAGCACGAGGAGAAAAAAAAGCCGATCACTGGCTTATCAGCAAGGGACATTAGTCCCGAAGAGGAAGAGGCAATTCTTCCTCATATGTGCCACCATTACCCCCTGCCAGTGCCACCTGTCATTGCCACCTGACAGTGCCCACAATGCCCACCAGTGCCACCTATCAATGCCTACAAGTGCCACCTATCAATACCCACAAGTGCCACCTATCAATGTCCAATCAGTGCCACCTAGCAGTGCTGCCCTGTTGAACCGATCAGTGCCCAATATTGCCACCCATCAGTGCCCATCACTGCCACCCATCAGTGCCCATCACTGCCACCTATCGGTGCTCATCAGTGCCGCCTCATCAGCGTACATCAATGAAGGAGAAAAATTACCTTTTTTACAATTTTATAACAAAATATAAAAATTTTTTTTTTTTTTTAAAACTGTCTATTTTACATTTTTTTTAACAAAAAATAAAAACCGCAAAGGTGATCAAATACCACCAAAAGAAAGCTCTATTTGTGGGAAAAAAAGATAAAAATTTCATTTGGGTACAGTGTTGTATGTCCGCGCAATTGTCATTCAAAGTGCGTCAGCGCTGAAAGCTGAAAATTGGTCTGGATCAGAGGGGGGTTTAAGTGCCCAGTAAGCAAGTGGTTAAAGCCTTCCAGCTGTGCACTCTCACTTCCATCTTTACCCGGTCTTGCACTATCACTGTCACTTCCATCTTCACTCGGTCTTCCTTCTGGGTTTACAGGCTCCGGCCGTTTGAATGGCCGAGTCGTGATGACGTCACTCTCACACATGCGCACGATTGTGGCATAGCGCTCTGAATGGATGGCATACTCAGTATGCCATCTATTCAGGTCACAGTGTGCATGTGCCAGTGATGGTGACTGCAAAAATAGTGAATCTCCTAAACATGGCATGTTTACAAAATATTCCTTGTACCTACAGGTAAGCTTTATTATAAACCTGTAAGTAAAAGTCACCAAGTGATGTTTTCTAGTGCTGTAACCTCCCTGATAGTATGATTATGTCAGATTTTTGAATCTCAAAGCAGTACATTGTTTTGCATAGAAATTTGGCGTTTTATATTGTAGGCCTGTAATTCTTAGTAATAACACACTTAAATCTGTCCAAACAAGAGTCTAGTAGACATCCCGGATATGATAAAGTTTGAAACACAAAATAATAAATTATAATATAATAAATAACTATAAATAATTATAAAAAATAATAATATAATAATAATAAAATGAATTTCCCCACGAATCACTATCGCTCATTTCTGCAAGTGTTACTAATTTACTATCACTGTTTTCTAGCGTGTCTAAAACCACTTTTGACATAAAGGGACACTTTTTGGTTGCCATGGACAATCTAAAGTTTCCAGGCAGGAAGAACAGTATATATAATATAAAAGTGCATGCAGGGCACTGGACAAAGCACTAGGGACAAAAGGAAGGTGAAAAGATTTGATACAGTAATGTAATCTGTAAGATTACAGTGTACTGTATATGTTATGTTTTTTGTACTTTTTGAATTTGACGCTCGCAGGGAACTGAGCCCGGCACACAGTACATCGGGTGGAGGATCCGGCAGGGGACAAAGCAGGGGGGACATCGCAGGATCCTGGTGACCAGGTAAGTAACCTGGACCAAGATTCTGCAATGCAATTCCGAGTGTGGCTCGGGTTACCGCTAATGGTACTGAAATTTAACCCCGAGCCCCAAACCTGTGGAGATACAGCCTCTAAAGCATGTGTGGCTCGGGGTTACCGCTAATGGTACTGAAATTTAACTCTGAGCCACACTCGGGAATACCGCCAGGAGGGTTAAATTGCCGTTTTTTTTTAAACATTTTCATCTAGCTCAGCAGTGCTTCACTCAGGTGCTCACAACTAGGGATGAGCTTCGTGTTCGAGTCGAACCCATGTTCGACTCGAACATCGGCTGTTCGACCGTTCGTCGAATTGCGAACGATATGGGCCGTTCGCGCCAAATTCGTGTGGCGCGTCACGGCCCATAATTCACTGCGGCATCGCAGTGCATTGCTGGCTGATGATTGGCCAAGCATGCACTATGACCCGCATGCTTGGCCAATCACAGCGCCGCCTGAACAGAGAGCCGTAATTGGCCAAAGCCAAGGAGGCTTTGGCCAATTATGGCTCAGGGGATTTAGTACACGCCCCACACTATATAAGGCCGCCTGCACGGCGGCCCTGTGTAGTGTGTGTTCCGGTGTGCTGAGAGATAGAGAGAGAGAGAGACAGTGTCATTTGATTTGAGTTAGATAGATTAGGCAGAACAGTCAGTCAGTTAGCTGCACTTACAGTGTATTGTGTATATATATGCATCCCAGGTGTTGCATATATATATATACACTGTATTCAGTTTAGCTAGATCCGTTCCTGTTATCTTCTAGACTATTTACATTTAGTGCAGTGTGTCCTGCTCACAGTGTTCAGCTAGATCCGTTCCTGTTATCTTCTAGACTATTTACATTTAGTGCAGTGCGTCCTGCTCACAGTGTTCAGCTAGATCCGTTCCTGTTATCTTCTAGACTATTTACATTTAGTGCAGTGCGTCCTGCTCACAGTGTTCGGCTAGATCCGTTCCTGTTATCTTCTAGACTATTTACATTTAGTGCAGTGCGTCCTGCTCACAGTGTTCAGTTAGATCCGTTCCTGTTATCTTCCTACTGACAGGCAGGCTTGTCTGGTTACAGTATATAAAGCTACCTGAAGAAAATTACTGGGGTTCTATTTGATCCTATTAGTACCACGGTCAGGCAGCTAGACTATTTACATTTAGTACAGTGCGTCCTGCTCACAGTGTTCAGCTAGATCCGTTCCTGTTATCTTCCTACTGACAGGCAGGCTTGTCTGGTTACAGTATATAAAGCTACCTGAAGAAAATTACTGGTGTTCTATTTGATCCTATTAGTACCACGGTCAGGCAGCTAGACTATTTACATTTAGTACAGTGCGTCCTGCTCACAGTGTTCAGCTAGATCCGTTCCTGTTATCTTCCTACTGACAGGCAGGCTTGTCTGGTTACAGTATATAAAGCTACCTGAAGAAAATTACTGGTGTTCTATTTGATCCTATTAGTACCACGGTCAGGCAGCTAGACTATTTACATTTAGTACAGTGCGTCCTGCTCACAGTGTTCAGCTAGATCCGTTCCTGTTATCTTCCTACTGACAGGCAGGCTTGTCTGGTTACAGTATACAAAGCTACCTGAAGAAAATTACTGGTGTTCTATCCCAGCTTAGTGCAGCTACAGGCCATTAGTATGTCTGGAAGGCCAAGAAGGAGAGGCAGACAGTCACAAGCCAATAAGAAAGGGCAAGCAGACTCTGTGTCTAGTGCTGGTCGTGGAGACGGTGCATCCTCATCAGCACGTGGCCATGGGACACGCTTGGCCTTGTTTTCGGCAGCTGGCCGTGTTGAGCCGCAACATGCGGAAGACTTGGTCGAGTGGATGACCAAGCCGTCCTCATCCTCCTCATCCTCTCTCACCCATGCCCAGGGTGCTTTGTCTGGCAAAGCAGTGGCCTCTTCCCTCAGCTCAATGTCATCAGTGACTCCTTCCCTAGCTCCACCATGTCCTCCTGAGGAGTCCCTCGAACTGTTTGACCACAGGGTTGGGTACATGCTCCAGGAGGATGCCCAGCGTTTGGAAGGCTCTGATGATGATACTGAGCTCGATGAAGGCAGTAACATGAGCACGGACAGAGGGGGTGCCCAAGAAGGACAGCAATCTGGCAGTCATGCTCCCCCTGCTGCAGCATACTGCCAGGTTTGCTCCAGTGATGAGGAGGGAGGGAATGATGAGGTCACGGACTCAACGTGGGTGCCTGATAGGAGAGAGGAGGAGGAGGAGGAGGCAGCACATCACCAACGAGGCAGGATGCCCTCCAGGGGCCAGCCTAAGGGCAGCACATTGACTGCATCACACCCCAAAGCTCCACATGTGCAGGGCGCTGCAGTCTCTGCGCGTTATTCAAAAAGTTCTTTGGTGTGGGCCTTTTTTGAGACGAGTGCATCAGATCGCACCGCTGCTATTTGCAACATATGTCTCAAGCGTATCTCACGTGGCCAAAACATTTCCCGCTTGGGTACCACATGCTTGACCAGACATATGTTGACCTGCCATGCAGTTCGTTGGCAAGCGTATCTAAAAGACCCACACCAAAGAACAAAGAGGATCTCTCCTTGCTCCTCATCAGCTGAGATTTCCAACCCCACTAGACCTCCAGTCCTCTCTGAGACCTGCAGTGAGAGGAATGAAGGTGTAGAATTAGGTGTGTCACAGCCAAGTACTTGTGGGCAATCTGCTTTTGGTACACCGACGTCAGATTGTACCAGGCAAATTTCCCTGCCCCAGCTGCTGCACCGCCGAAAGAAGTTTGCTCCCAGCCATCCACATGCCCAGCGGTTGAATGCTAGCTTGGCAAAATTGCTAACACTTCAACTGCTGCCTTTTCAGTTGGTAGACTCTGCCCCCTTCCGTGAGTTTGTGGAATGTGCGGTTCCTCAGGGGCAGGTACCCAAACGCCACTTTTTCTCACGGAAGGCGATTCCGGCTCTCTACCGGCATGTGGAAGGCAATGTCCATGCCTCGCTGGACAGGGCGGTAAGGTGCATATTACCGCTGACTCATGGTCCAGCAGGCATGGACAGGGACGTTACCTAAGTTTCACGGCGCATTGGGTGACTCTGCTGGCAGCTGGGAAGGATGCAGGACAAGGTGCAGTAGTGTTGGAGGTTGTTCCGCCACCACGCCTCCAAAATGCTGATTGTGACACACCTCTCTCCTCCACCCCCTCCTCTTCTTCTTCCTCCATGGCCTCCTTCTCGGAACCAGCGGTGCTCCGTAGTCGTTCAAGGGGCTACGCAAGTACGCAGGCCAAAAGATGCCATGCGGTGCTTGAGCTGGTGTGCTTGGGGGACAGGAGCCACACTGGGGCAGAGGTTCTGTCAGCTCTGCAGGGGCAGGTTCAGAGGTGGTTGACGCCACACCAACTTAAGGCAGGAATGGTGGTTTGCGACAATGGCACCAACCTCCTCTCTGCCCTCCGACAGGGACAAATGACCCATGTGCCCTGTTTGGCTCACGTCCTTAACTTGGTGGTGCAGCGGTTCTTGGGCAGGTACCCGGGCTTACAGGATGTCCTGAGGCAGGCCAGGAAAGTCTGTGTGCATTTCCGCCGGTCATATAATGCCAGTGCTCGGCTGACGGACCTCCAAAAGGAGTTTAACCTGCCCAAGAACCGCCTAATCTGTGACATGCCCACCAGGTGGAACTCAACGTTGGCCATGCTGCAGCGGCTGCACACGCAGCAGAGGGCCATCAATGAGTACCTGTGCGACTATGGCACCAGGACAGGGTCAGGGGAGCTTGGTTTTTTTTCCCCACGCCAGTGGGCCATGATCAGGGATGCATGCACTGTCCTGTCTCCATTCGAGGAGGCCACGAGGATGGTGAGCAGTGACAGTGCATGCATCAGTGACACTGTCCCCCTTGTCCACCTGTTGGAGCACACGCTGCGTGGAATAATGGACAGGGCACTTGAGGCAGAACAGAGGCAGGAAGAGGAGGACTTCCTTAGCTCTCAAGGCCCCCTTTATCCAGACAGTGTTCCTGCGTGCCCGCCGATCACACAGGAAGAGGACGAGGAGGAGGAGGAAGATTGTGTCAGTATGGAGGTGGAGCCTGGCACTCAGCATCAGCAGCAGTCTTTAAGGGATCAGTCCCAAGAAACACATGGACTTGTACGTGGCTGGGAGGAGGTGGCTGCGGACGTTGTCGTCCTTAGTGACCCAGAGGACTCCGGACCGAATGCCTCAGCAAACCTACGCTGCATGGCCTCCCTGATCCTGCAAAGCCTGCGTAAGGATCATCGTATTCGTGATATCAAGGAGAAGGACCAATACTGGCTGGCAACCCTCCTTGATCCACGTTACAAGGGTAAGGTTGCGGACCTTATCTTGCCATCGCAGAGGGAGCAGAGGATGAAACATCTTCGGGAGGCCTTGCAGAAAGGTCTGTGCAATGCGTTCCCAGAGACTGGGAGGTTACAAACTCCTGTTTCTGGACAACGTGTTGCTGAGGCTTCGGTCAGTCAAAGAAGGAGCGGTGGAGAAGGTGGCCGTCTGACCGATGCGTTCAGACAATTTTTTGGTCCGCAGCCCCAAGGTATGATCGGTTCCAGCAACCATCGCCAGCGTCTGTTTTACATGGTCCAGGAATACCTAGGGGCAAGATCAGACTTGGACACCTTTCCCACCGAAAATCCTCTGGGTTACTGGGTCTTGAGGATGGATCACTGGCCAGAGCTTGCACAGTATGCAATTGAGCTACTGGCCTGTCCTGCATCCAGCGTTCTTTCGGAACGCACATTCAGTGCTGCTGGAGGCGTGGTAACCGATCACAGGGTGCGTCTGTCCACCGACTCGGTCGATCGGCTGACCTTCATAAAAATGAATCAGTCTTGGATCACCACCAGCTACCAAGCACCTGATGCTGATGTAACCGAATAATTTTTTTTTAAATCTCAGATCCCTTCAAAGACTGCCTATGCTGATGCTGAGTGACTATCCCTGAGTAATTATCCTCTTCTTCCTCAATCATCACGCTGATAGCTTGTAAGAACATTTTTGGTTCTGGGCACCACCACCAGTGCCTAAGGCACAATTTTTCAGCCCCTGTTTAACAGGGGCGTGTAATTACAATTTTTGATGTAATACTTTGCAGCAGGGCTCGTTCCTGCATTCCAACTAGAGTGTCTGTGAGGGGTTGCAGTGTTGTGGCACCAGCACCAGTGCCTAAGGCCCAATTTTTCTGCCCCTGTCTAACAGGGGCGTGTAATTACAATTTTTGATGCAATACTTTGCAGCAGGGCTCGTTCCTGCATTCCAACTAGAGTGTCTGTGAGGGGTTGCAGTGTTGTGGCACCAGCACCAGTGCCTAAGGCCCAATTTTTCTGCCCCTGTCTAACAGGGGCGTGTAATTACAATTTTTGATGCAATACTTTGCAGCAGGGCTCATTCCTGCATTCCAACTAGAGTGTCTGTGAGGGGTTGCAGTGTTGTGGCACCAGCACCAGTGCCTAAGGCCCAATTTTTCTGCCCCTGTCTAACAGGGGCGTGTAATTACAATTTTTGATGCAATACTTTGCAGCAGGGCTCGTTCCTGCGTTCCAACTAGAGTGTCTGTGAGGGGTTGCAGTGTTGTGGCACCAGCACCAGTGCCTAAGGCCTAATTTTTCAGCTCCTGTTCAACAGGGGCATGTAATTACAATTCTTGATCTAATATTTCACAGCAGGGCCCTGTGAGGGCTTACAGTGTTGTGGCCACAGCATCACCTAAGGCCCAAATTTCTGCTGAGTATATAGGGCAGGACCCTACTTTCAAACATCTAACTTACAAACGACTCCTACTTGCAAACGGAAGGAGACAACAGGAAGTGAGATGAAATCTACCCCGTGGAAGGGAAATTCTCTCCTGTAAGAGTTAATATGGGAAAACAATTTCTCCTTTCCACTGATGCTTTCCAATCCTTGTTCCACAAAAAAACCCAAATTTTCAAAAAACATTTTTCATTGGGACAAAAAGTGAGGTGAAATCTTCTGAAGAGGAGGAAAGACAGCAAAACAAATGTCACAGGGGTGATAACCCTTCCCTATGTTTTCCAAAAAGCTTAAAAAAGATTTTTTGGCTGGAGCTAAACACGTTAAAAATGTACCCGTTCAAAATTACAAAGAGATTCTACTTAACAACAAACCTACAGTCCCTGTCTTGTTTGCACTGCCTGTATACTGCTGTTCAGAGTATATAGATCCTTTCCTTATTTTAATTTGGGTGCGGGGTTCCCCTTAATATCCATACAAGACCCAAAGGGCCTGGTAATGGACTGGGGGGTACCCATGCCGTTTGTCTCACTGATTTTCATCCATATTGCCATGACCCGACATGACATTAAACCCGCAAGCAGTTTTAAATGAGATTTTTTCCTTTAAAAATCACATTTGGTGCAGGGACTGTTCTAAACACGGGAAACACACGTCACTTTACAGGCATACTATAGACACCCCCCAGGTACGATATTTTTAGGAATATTTCACTTTTTTTTTTTTACTTTAAGCATCATTAAAATCACTGCTCCCGAAAAAACGGCCGTTTTTAAAAGTTTTTTTTGCATTGATACATGTCCCCTGGGGTAGGACCCGGGTCCCCAAACCCTTTTTAGGACAATACCATGCAAATTTGCCTTTAAAATGAGCACTTTTGATTTCGAACGTTCGAGTCCCATAGACGTCAATGGGGTTCTAACGTTCGTGCGAACTTTCGGTCCGTTCGCAGGTTCTGGTGCGAACCGAACTGGGGGGTGTTCGGCTCATCCCTACTCACAACCCCCTAACCCCAGATTCACACTTATGTGTCTCTGCGAGCTACGTTTTGCACGGGCATGGCAGCCCATTTATTTGACTAGCTGCTGTGCCTCTTGAAATGCAGGAAAAAGGTCCCTGCAGCAATTCAGAAATCTCAACCTGCACAGGAACCACAAGCACAGTGCGGTTGCCAGTGCGGGTGCGATTTTCAGTGTGTGTTTCATGCCATTAGGATTAATGGCACCCACAAGCATCCAGTGTGTTTTTATGTGCCAGTGGTTTTGGCTGCGGGAACAGGTGCAGATCCTCAGCAGGAACCACCCACATAGAGGTGAACCTAGAGTAGTAGTTCATATTTTTCAGTTCTCCTTATAGACTCACAGGGGACATTAAAGTTGACCCCTTAATAATGGTAAAAGTCTATATGAATACATTAGTAAAATGTCACTACATACAGTAACATATCATATATATAAAAAAAATAAAAAAACATTTTATGTTTAAAAAGTGGTCTTTGGGTTTCAGGCTGGGGATCTTTGCTTAGACTGAGATAGTGACATCAGTCTGCTGCAGACAGAATGAATAATTTCTTTAGTCTCCTCTCCCCCTGATCAAACTGTAACAGTGGGGGGGGGGACTGTACCAGTCATTTAAAAAAATATATATATTTTCATTTTCATTCTACTTTTTCAAAAAACTTATGGCAAAAAATGAAGTCTTCAAAAGAAAATAGTAGAGGTCCCTGTGTCATTTTTGATCCACCATCTCTGTTCTAGGAAGTAAATGCTAACTGTGGAAAACTCTGAAAACAAATGGAGCCAACCTTCTGGAGAGATAAGCAGATGTCTTTTCTTAGATGGTATGGTATGCTATGTATTAATTACCTCTTCCAGCTCATAAAACTCACCTTGACAGTGACGTCATGTGCTTTTATTTCCAGAGGGATAGAGCCATATTTGTTCAGGCATTATTCAGTGTCAAATCTACTCACTGGACTAAAATGACTCAGAAATGCCACAACCATGTAAATCCTGGTGCTTTTGCAATTCTTGGTCAAGTTAGCAAAAGTAGTTTTGGTCCCAAATATCTAGCGTTATATGCAAGTATCCTATTGCATCCCCAGAGTATATTGTACAATTAAAGAACTATAATGCAGTACTATTTATGTTAAAGGATTTGTTATCTCCACATTTCATATTCCTGATATGTGCCCTATGTACCATGTGCTTGTGTTAGAAAGTATCCTGTTCTCTTTGCATTGCTTCCTTTGTGTGAAATACTAGGTGATCCTGTCATTCCCCTCGCTTTCCAATTTCAAACTGACCACGCTTGATATGAGAGCACATTCACCCCAGCATGGTCAGTTTTCTGGTTGTGCTGGGAGAACAGCCTGCCTGTCCTCCAATGGCCAATACTTCTGCTGACACTTCCTCATCTGCACAGCCAGTCAAGGCAACCGAGTAGCTTGTGGGTCACCACAGCCAACGAGGTAGTAAAGTCTTTACAACCTCCAGCAACACTGATCGTCCTCTATGTCAGCCATCCCAGTGCTGGTTGTTATCCCTTTGGTTATCACATAACCCTAGGATACTCCCATACAGCGGTGAGCAACAACCCAAGCATCTAGCTATACTAGGAGAGAGCAATGTGAATCTATCTGCAGCATCGTGGTATTTCCTCCTCTTCCTGTCAGCACTCCAGCTGGTCTGGCGTTTCTAACATGTGACACACGGAGCTCGTGCTTCCATCTCCCCTCTGATTGCTGCCTCCACCTCCTTCTTCCTCTCCAGCATGTCCAGCCATCTCTCATACACTGGTGAGTGGTTTGTACTCTTGGCTACAGTGCAGCAGGGGTATTGGTGCTTCCGCTGCAGGGAGGATTGTCTCCCAGATCTGGATGGCGTTAGCCCCTCATTACTCTGTGGACTCCTGGTGACACCATAAGCCTGCTCTATTTTTTATCATTTCCTACTCCTCCTTGTTTAACAACAGGATCAGATTTTATGGTTATCATTGAATAAACTAGGTGTACTCATGTTCAACTGCCTGTTGTGAGACTGCTTCTTCCACTAAACCATTGAGCGCTGGATTGTTTTGTTCTGTTTCATCCATATCCTCCATGTAAATGAGAACAATCAGCGCAAACTGTTAACACTTATATGCAAGCTTATAGGCAATCACAAATCATACGAAACTAATCAAAAAACAATGTTATTGCAGCGCATGTAGATATGAAAAGTCCATGACTTGTAGAGACATAAAGCAGAAGAGAATATTCCTCATGTGCAGAAAGGGGAACACAGACTTCTTTAAAAAGTGACGAAATCCTCCACCATAGGCAAGCAAATGTGCTTACCAGATTGGATGGACCTCTTATTATAGGAGGTCATGCACGCATATATCAGCTCAGAAATGGGTCAGCACTCATCAGCCACTCTGGACATCCAGTTCCACACCATCAGGCGAGACAACGAAAGAAAGATATGGATAATTGCTCCAGGGGATACATGGTCAGGGGAATGCAGCAGCCACAAAAAAAAGAGCAAACTGTAAGGTGGTGGGTTTATTAAGTAAAAAACACACAAGCGCCAGCAACAGCGCAAGATAAAAACAACGGCACAGTGGCACTGGTACATCAGCTGAGAAAACAGCCTGTTCGGAGCGAACAGCTGATGAGATGGCAGCGGGTGACGTGTGTAGTGAAGCTCCACCCCCGTACGCGGCGTTATGTCCAATGGGACTTCGTCAGCAAGGGTGGAGCCCAAGAGTCACCCAGGAGCCTTAAATAGAAGCCTACTGTCAGCAAAGTAGGTAAAATGAGACCGGAAGCGGAAATCCGTCTAAATACCGGTACAATACATCTGAGGGGACACCAAACGGTACCACAACAGGAATGTCTTGTCGTAACAAAATACCATGATCTAAAACCGCTACCCTGATCAAATGATATTTAAAATACATATACAATTATAATACGTACCCGCGGCCATCTCCTCACAATAAAATACACATAAAAAACAGATCATAAAAACAAAAATAACAGGTCATAAAATAAGCATATCCAAAAGTGTCCCTATTTATCAGAAATAAAACAGTTGAGATCAAACTCAACGTTTAACCCCCTAGGGATGGCTACCCGGGTTTCTTGAATCCGTAGGGATTCCCGCTGGCTCAGCTGCCTTATATAATATAATATTATACCCCCTCTCCAGTGTTTAGTGACTTTTTCTAAGCCCCACAATTGTAATTTACGTGGATCTCTGTTATGAAAAATTCTAAAATGTTTTGACACATTGTGTGTCTTAACGCCTCTTTTGATATTACTAACATGTTCTGGTATGTGGACTCCCATGGGTCTCGAGGTCCTCCCCATGTATTAAAGTCCGCAGTCGCATTGTAACATGTATACCACCCTTACAGTATCGCATGTAATCAGATTCTTTATTTGATAAGTTCTATTGGTGGTGGCAGCAACAAATTCCTTCCTTTTCTTGATATTATGTCTGCATTGCCTGCACGCTGGGCATTTACCGCATGCGTAAAACCCAGACATAAAATTAAAGAGTCTATTTTCTTTAACCACAGGAGGGTCCACAGGAGGATATCCCTCAAGGTTGGTGGTCTTCTGTAGATAAACCTGGGACGAGCTGGAAGGGTTGGGCCTAAGATATTGTCCTTTTTCAAAATATCCCAATATCTCAGGATAATTTTTTCAAATTTCTTGTCTTGAATGTTGTAATCCAAAATGATCCGATACTCAGAGCCTTCCTTCTTTTTGTTCTTAACTGAAACAGAAACTAAAGTAGATCGATCCATATTGCCCACTTTCTCGATCTCTTCGGCTAAGAGTTCTTTAGTGTATCCCTTTTGCAAGAACCTTTCTGCCAACTCATTAACTTGTGAAAAATAATCATTGTCCAGAGTGCAATTCCGCCGGAGGCAGATAAATTGCCCTCTGGGGATATTTTGTAACTAAGACCTGTGATGGCAGCTATCCAAAGGGATATAGCCATTTCTGTCAGTTGGCTTGAAATAGTTCCTGGTTCTAAAGAGTTTATCCTGTTTGAAGATTTCCAAGTCAAGGAAGACAATACTAGAGGCATCCACATTCCATGACAAGGAAATGTTTTTGGTGTTACTGTTGAGAAGGGACATGAACAGTTGGAGGCTGATGAGGTCTCCCTCCCAAATCATAAAGACGTCATCAATGTATCTTTGGTAGCAGGCCAGCTGTGTCGGCCTGCCACCAAAGATAAAATCCTCTTCCCAAAGTGCCATAAAAATATTTGCGACACTCGGTGCAAAACGAGCTATGGCTGCCATCCAGCTGCACTGGGCCTAGACACCACGCCACTGACTGTGACCCTTTCCTATCCATACATGACCATGTTTTAGCGCTGTTGATACTTGTTGTTTATCACCCGCACAGCCATTCACTGGAAAGATCAGTCTATGGCTGCTTCTCCACCAACACTTCCCCAAACCCCTTATGCAGCTATTGTTACGCCGCGTACACACAAGCGGAATGTCCGACAGAAATAGTCTGATGGGAGCTTTTCATTGTATATTCCGACCGTGTGTATGCCTCATCAGACTTTTTCTGTTGAAAATTCAGACGGACTTAGATAGAGAGCATGTTTTATATTTTTCCGACTGAACAAATTACTATTGTAAAAAACGCTCGTCTGTATGCTGTTCTGACGCACCAAAAATGACGCATGCTCTGAAGCAACGGAAGCTATTGGCTACTGGCTATTGAACTTTCGCTTTCTAGTCCATCACCACGTTCTGGATGGTCGGAATTTGGTGTGACCGTGTGTATGCAAGACAGCTTGAGCGGAATTTGGTCGGAACTCCGGAAAAACCTTCAGAGTTTGTTCTGACGGCAAAACCGGTCATGTGTACAGGACATTAAAACTAAGATTATATGATCACTTATATAAAAAAAAAAAATAGATTTTTTTTTAATATATACAGTATATACACACATGTTTTACCTTTCATTTCTATTTTAAACTGAAATGGATGTTTTGCAAGGTTTTTACATATACTTTAACATAGGAATGGATATCAATAACATACATTCCCATAGCTCTATTTGTTTTATTTATTTTAAATAATGATTCAGTAATATATTTGTCACTCAAACAAAAGCCAATGCATATTAATATGACTTAGTGGTTCCCATCATCATTTATTAAAAAGAGAAGGATAAAAACACTCAGAAAACACTGGCCAGAGGTAGCAAAGCAATATTATCCTCCATGTATTTTAGATTCTTCAATAGCTGCCTGTAACAATCACTGATATTAACATTGATGCATAGTGCTCAGGATTTCAAACATGCTTGGATGCTGCTGGGTATACCAGCGCCACCCCTTCATCCCCAATACTTGCTTATACAGTTTGCAGTCCTAGCCCCTTCATCAGAGCTTGTGACATTGATATACTAGAGAAAATTTTACAATTAAAAATTGGGTGTGCTTGGCCAATATAGTGAAAGACTGCAGCACTGGAAAAATCCCTGGATTGGTGGGATGTGGTAAATGTGGTATTAAAAAATTGAAGTGGGAAGTTTGGGAATTTAAATGAGGCCATGGACAGAGTGGAGGTCACTGGGATGAAAGTAAAATTTTATTGATCAAATGAAGTGCATAAAATATATCAGAACAGAAACCACATGAAGAAAGACATTGTAATAAATATCATTTTATACGTAATCACAAACACATGTGTATGTGCATATGCAATATAAGCATCAAGGGTAGATCAAACTTGGTGCCACGTAGTGGTCTCATATGATACATTATACATTCAAAGATTTCATATATGTACATGTGACAATTCCACAGCACGGCGGAGGGAATGAAATTATGTATGACAAACAGTAAAACCATACTAAAAAGATAAGAGATGTTCTAGATTGGTAATGTACTTTAAACATAGGTCTATATCCCAAATACTGACGCATTTCATGCAGAAAACACTCATCAGGGGCCAGATGATCAGGGATATCTGGAAGATATGATGTAGTATATGGTAATTCTGCTGGTAACTGATCATGACAAGGAGAGGAGGGGGCCTCCCTAAGTACTTACTTGCAGTCAGTACAATAAGGTGTGGCAGGTACAGAGCCAAGACCAACAGGTATCTGTCCCGGGAGCTGAGGTATTCTGGGGTGCGTGCTGGTGGGTCAGGCACACAGAAACCCCCCGAGACATAGGGTCCCACGTAGCTGGTATAGATGGTAAAAATACAAACAAAAAGGAGTGCCAATGTAGACTACCTGAGACGAAGCACATGAAACAATGTATCAGAATAGTGCTGATACGAGGGGCGTGGCCGAACGGGCTCTAAGATGGACGTGTAATCCTGGAGCTCCGCTCGCCTCAGAGATAATCCACAGCCATCAGAGCTTTCCAGCACCCCTAACGACAATCGAACTACCTAACATTAGGTGGGGGCCCGCTGCACTCATCGGGGATGACCAGACGCCGCAAGAATCCACAACAGCCGCAGAAAATGACAAGTTACTACGCGGCTCGCGGCCCTCAAAATGGCGGCGGTACGGCAGATGACAGGCCGGAGCTTAGGCCCGAAGCGCACGGCGGCAGACAAGGTCTAGTATCTGTCCCTATCCGCTCCCCGAACCCACCCAGTGTGTCATCCTCCAGCCCATCCAGCCCTTCCACTAGAAGTCCGGCCAAATCGAAGCCGCGGAGGGACTCCCCTATCAGACAGGGAGGCACTCAGGGTATGGAGGTGAGCGGGCCTCACAGTAATCTGTTACACCAGAGCAGCACTGAAGGGGATCCTATCAGGGAATTCCCCACTGCAGACCGGCCGGTCTCAGATACATTACTGAAAGATATGCTCCTGTCACTACGCTCCTCATTACAAGCAGACATGGTCAGGGGGATAACAGAGTGCCAGAGGGAAGTACAGGCCATAGGCCAGAGGGTACATCTGGTAGAAAACAAGATGGAGGAATACACCTCAGCATACAATGTGATGGTGGAGGCGCACACAGCCCAAGGGGAAGACATCACGTGGTTAAAAGACAAAATGGCCAACCTAGAAGACAGGTCCAGGAGGAACAACCTCAAACTGAGAGGAATTCCGGAAGATATCCCCCCTAACCAGCTCCTACAATATGCCCAGACCCTATTCTCCACTCTGGTGCCCGATGCCTCAGCACATGACCTACTAGTGGACAGGACACATAGAGTCCCTAAGCCGTCATTTCTCCCTGCTGACATACCCAGGGATGTCCTGCTCAGAATGCACTTCTACCACATTAAGGACCGGGTACTCCAAGCCTCACGCAAACAGGAGAACATCCCCCAGCAGTATGTGAATATCAGACTGCTCCCAGACCTCTCCAGACATACTCTGAAGCGCCGCCGCAATTTGCTAACGATCACAAAAGCTTTGAGGAACCACAAAATCCTCCATAAGTGGAAGTACCCCGCCACTCTATCTATTACCCACAACGGGGTCACCATCTCCATATCTACTTTGGAAGAAGGGCTGACAGCCCTAAAAAGATGGAACATTATTGCGGATCAGCCTACCCATCAGGCACACCCAGCTGAGCCATCCTTCCTCCAAAATGGTTGGCAGGTAGTATCCTACAAAAGATCTAACAAGAGGCCCACAGGTGGAAGCTCGTAAAATAACCCAAGTCTATACAGGTTTATCTCCAGGGCTGAGTTTCTGATCTAGAACCTCTCCCGTACCCTTCAACACCAATAGCAGCTACGACTGCACGAGGATCACTTGTGAGATCCATTTCTTATGTTACTCATGTTAACTTTTAGTTTGGTTTACAGCTTTTTTTTATCCCTTTTTTTTAAGTGATATACACCGCTTCACAGCACTAACTACACCTCCAAACCAGCAGAGGTCTCGCTACAACATCTCGTCTCCACCAACAAATACGCAGCACAAGAAGTTTTCCATGGTCGCAGTGAGTACTCCCACATCACAGCCTCATAACCTACCACACACGTCTATTAAATGACGATTACCTGCCTTTCCATCAACGCCAGGGGCTTAAATCACCCGGCTAAACGCTATAGCTTATGGAAAGAAGCTCACAAGCATAA
Source organism: Lithobates septentrionalis (assembly GCA_037952835.1). Classification (NCBI taxonomy): domain Eukaryota; kingdom Metazoa; phylum Chordata; class Amphibia; order Anura; family Ranidae; genus Lithobates; species Lithobates septentrionalis. Next base: position 122,337 of record JBBDGP010000211.1, read on the forward strand.
GGTGGATATTCTCAGCGTCCAAGAAACGCAGGGTCCCACGTAGCTGGTATAGATGGTAAAAATACAAACAAAAAGGAGTGCCAATGTAGACTACCTGAGAGGAAGCACATGAAACAATGTATCAGAATAGTGCTGATACGAGGGGCGTGGCCGAACGGGCTCTAAGATGGACGTGTAATCCTGGAGCTCCGCTCGCCTCAGAGATAATCCACAGCCATCAGAGCTTTCCAGCACCCCTAACGACAATCGGAACTACCTAACATTAGGTGGGGGCCCGCTGCACTCATCGGGGATGACCAGACGCCGCAAGAATCCACAACAGCCGCAGAAAATGACAAGTTACTACGCGGCTCGCAGCCCTCAAAATGTCAGCGGTACGGCAGATGACAGGCCGGAGCTTAGGCCCGAAGCGCACGGCGGCAGACAAGGTCTAGTATCTGTCCCTATCCGCTCCCCGAACCCACCCAGTGTGTCATCCTCCAGCCCATCCAGCCCTTCCACTAGAAGTCCGGCCAAATCGAAGCCGCGGAGGGACTCCCCTATCAGACAGGGAGGCACTCAGGGTATGGAGGTGAGCGGACCTCACAGTAATCTGTTACACCAGAGCAGCACTGAAGGGGATCCTATCAGGGAATTCCCCACTGCAGACCGGCCGGTCTCAGATACATTACTGAAAGATATGCTCCTGTCACTACGCTCCTCATTACAAGCAGACATGGTCAGGGGGATAACAGAGTGCCAGAGGGAAGTACAGGCCATAGGCCAGAGGGTACATCTGGTAGAAAACAAGATGGAGGAATACACCTCAGCATACAATGTGATGGTGGAGGCGCACACAGCCCAAGGGGAAGACATCACGTGGTTAAAAGACAAAATGGCCAACCTAGAAGACAGGTCCAGGAGGAACAACCTCAAACTGAGAGGAATTCCGGAAGATATCCCCCCTAACCAGCTCCTACAATATGCCCAGACCCTATTCTCCACTCTGGTGCCCGATGCCTCAGCACATGACCTACTAGTGGACAGGACACATAGAGTCCCTAAGCCGTCATTTCTCCCTGCTGACATACCCAGGGATGTCCTGCTCAGAATGCACTTCTACCACGTTAAGGACCGGGTACTCCAAGCCTCACGCAAACAGGAGAACATCCCCCAGCAGTATGTGAATATCAGACTGCTCCCAGACCTCTCCAGACATACTCTGAAGCGCCGCCGCAATTTGCTAACGATCACAAAAGCTTTGAGGAACCACAAAATCCTCCATAAGTGGAAGTACCCTGCCACTCTATCTATTACCCACAACGGGGTCACCATCTCCATATCTACTTTGGAAGAAGGGCTCACAGCCCTAAAAAGATGGAACATTATTGCGGATCAGCCTACCCATCAGGCACACCCAGCTGAGCCATCCTTCCTCCAAAATGATTGGCAGGTAGTATCCTACAAAAGATCTAACAAGAGGCCCACAGGTGGAAGCTCGTAAAATAACCCAAGTCTATACAGGTTTATCTCCAGGGCTGAGTTTCTGATCTAGAACCTCTCCCGTACCCTTCAACACCAATAGCAGCTACGACTGCACGAGGATCACTTGTGAGATCCATTTCTTATGTTACTCATGTTAACTTTTAGTTTGGTTTACAGCTTTTTTTTATCCCTTTTTTTTTAAGTGATATACACCGCTTCACAGCACTAACTACACCTCCAAACCAGCAGAGGTCTCGCTACAACATCTCGTCTCCACCAACAAATACGCAGCACAAGAAGTTTTCCATGGTCGCAGTGAGTACTCCCACATCACAGCCTCATAACCTACCACACACGTCTATTAAATGACGATTACCTGCCTTTCCATCAACGCCAGGGGCTTAAATCACCCGGCTAAACGCTATAGCTTATGGAAAGAAGCTCACAAGCATAAGGCGGATATTCTCAGCATCCAAGAAACGCAGGGTCCCATGTAGCTGGTATAGATGGTAAAAATACAAACAAAAAGGAGTGCCAATGTAGACTACCTGAGAGGAAGCACATGAAACAATGTATCAGAATAGTGCTGATACGAGGGGCGTGGCCGAACGGGCTCTAAGATGGACGTGTAATCCTGGAGCTCCGCTCGCCTCAGAGATAATCCACAGCCATCAGAGCTTTCCAGCACCCCTAACGACAATCGGAACTACCTAACATTAGGTGGGGGCCCGCTGCACTCATCGGGGATGACCAGACGCCGCAAGAATCAACAACAGCCGCAGAAAATGACAAGTTACTACGCGGCTCGCGGCCCACAAAATGGCGGCGGTACGGCAGATGACAGGCCAGAGCTTAGGCCCGAAGCGCACGGCGGCAGACAAGGTCTAGTATCTGTCCCTATCCGCTCCCCGAACCCACCCAGTGTGTCATCCTCCAGCCCATCCAGCCCTTCCACTAGAAGTCCGGCCAAATCGAAGCCGCGGAGGGACTCCCCTATCAGACAGGGAGGCACTCAGGGTATGGAGGTGAGCGGGCCTCACAGTAATCCGTTACACCAGAGCAGCACTGAAGGGGATCCTATCAGGGAATTCCCCACTGCAGACCGGCCGGTCTCAGATACATTACTGAAAGATATGCTCCTGTCACTACGCTCCTCATTACAAGCAGACATGGTCAGGGGGATAACAGAGTGCCAGAGGGAAGTACAGGCCATAGGCCAGAGGGTACATCTGGTAGAAAACAAGATGGAGGAATACACCTCAGCATACAATGTGATGGTGGAGGCGCACACAGCCCAAGGGGAAGACATCACGTGGTTAAAAGACAAAATGGCCAACCTAGAAGACAGGTCCAGGAGGAACAACCTCAAACTGAGAGGAATTCCGGAAGATATCCCCCCTAACCAGCTCCTACAATATGCCCAGACCCTATTCTCCACTCTGGTGCCCGATGCCTCAGCACATGACCTACTAGTGGGCAGGACACATAGAGTCCCTAAGCCGTCATTTCTCCCTGCTGACATACCCAGGGATGTCCTGCTCAGAATGCACTTCTACCACGTTAAGGACCGGGTACTCCAAGCCTCACGCAAACAGGAGAACATCCCCCAGCAGTATGTGAATATCAGACTGCTCCCAGACCTCTCCAGACATACTCTGAAGCACCGCCGCAATTTGCTAACGATCACAAAAGCTTTGAGGAACCACAAAATCCTCCATAAGTGGAAGTACCCCGTTCCTCTATCTATTACCCACAACGGGGTCACCATCTCCATATCTACTTTGGAAGAAGGGCTCACAGCCCTAAAAAGATGGAACATTATTGCGGATCAGCCTACCCATCAGGCACACCCAGCTGAGCCATCCTTCCTCCAAAATGATTGGCAGGTAGTATCCTACAAAAGATCTAACAAGAAGCCCACAGGTGGAAGCTCGTAAAATAACCCAAGTCTATACAGGTTTATCTCCAGGGCTGAGTTTCTGATCTAGAACCTCTCCCGTACCCTTCAACACCAATAGCAGCTACGACTGCACGAGGATCACTTGTGAGATCCATTTCTTATGTTACTCATGTTAACTTTTAGTTTGGTTTACAGCTTTTTTTTATCCCTTTTTTTTAAGTGATATACACCGCTTCACAGCACTAACTACACCTCCGAACCAGCAGAGGTCTCGCTACAACATCTCGTCTCCACCAACAAATACGCAGCACAAGAAGTTTTCCATGGTCGCAGTGAGTACTCCCACATCACAGCCTCATAACCTACCACACACGTCTATTAAATGACGATTACCTGCCTTTCCATCAACGCCAGGGGCTTAAATCACCCGGCTAAACGCTATAGCTTATGGAAAGAAGCTCACAAGCATAAGGCGGATATTCTCAGCATCCAAGAAACGCAGGGTCCCATGTAGCTGGTATAGATGGTAAAAATACAAACAAAAAGGAGTGCCAATGTAGACTACCTGAGAGGAAGCACATGAAACAATGTATCAGAATAGTGCTGATACGAGGGGCGTGGCCGAACGGGCTCTAAGATGGACGTGTAATCCTGGAGCTCCGCTCGCCTCAGAGATAATCCACAGCCATCAGAGCTTTCCAGCACCCCTAACGACAATCGGAACTACCTAACATTAGGTGGGGGCCCGCTGCACTCATCGGGGATGACCAGAGGCCGCAAGAATCCACAACAGCCGCAGAAAATGACAAGTTACTACGCGACTCGCGGCCCTCAAAATGGCGGCGGTACGGCAGATGACAGGCCGGAGCTTAGGCCCGAAGCGCACGGCGGCAGACAAGGTCTAGTATCTGTCCCTATCCGCTCCCCGAACCCACCCAGTGTGTCATCCTCCAGCCCATCCAGCCCTTCCACTAGAAGTCCGGCCAAATCGAAGCCGCGGAGGGACTCCCCTATCAGACAGGGAGGCACTCAGGGTATGGAGGTGAGCGGGCCTCACAGTAATCTGTTACACCAGAGCAGCACTGAAGGGGATCCTATCAGGGAATTCCCCACTGCAGACCGGCCGGTCTCAGATACATTACTGAAAGATATGCTCCTGTCACTACGCTCCTCATTACAAGTAGACATGGTCAGGGGGATAACAGAGTGCCAGAGGGAAGTACAGGCCATAGGCCAGAGGGTACATCTGGTAGAAAACAAGATGGAGGAATACACCTCAGCATACAATGTGATGGTGGAGGCGCACACAGCCCAAGGGGAAGACATCACGTGGTTAAAAGACAAAATGGCCAACCTAGAAGACAGGTCCAGGAGGAACAACCTCAAACTGAGAGGAATTCCGGAAGATATCCCCCCTAACCAGCTCCTACAATATGCCCAGACCCTATTCTCCACTCTGGTGCCCGATGCCTCAGCACATGACCTACTAGTGGACAGGACACATAGAGTCCCTAAGTCGTCATTTCTCCCTGCTGACATACCCAGGGATGTCCTGCTCAGAATGCACTTCTACCACGTTAAGGACCGGGTACTCCAAGCCTCACGCAAACAGGAGAACATCCCCCAGCAGTATGTGAATATCAGACTGCTCCCAGACCTCTCCAGACATACTCTGAAGCGCCGCCGCAATTTGCTAACGATCACAAAAGCTTTGAGGAACCACAAAATCCTCCATAAGTGGAAGTACCCCGTTCCTCTATCTATTACCCACAACGGGGTCACCATCTCCATATCTACTTTGGAAGAAGGGCTCACAGCCCTAAAAAGATGGAACATTATTGCGGATCAGCCTACCCATCAGGCACACCCAGCTGAGCCATCCTTCCTCCAAAATGATTGGCAGGCAGTATCCTACAAAAGATCTAACAAGAAGCCCACAGGTGGAAGCTCGTAAAATAACCCAAGTCTATACAGGTTTATCTCCAGGGCTGAGTTTCTGATCTAGAACCTCTCCCGTACCCTTCAACACCAATAGCAGCTACGACTGCACGAGGATCACTTGTGAGATCCATTTCTTATGTTACTCATGTTAACTTTTAGTTTGGTTTACAGCTTTTTTTTTATCCCTTTTTTTTAAGTGATATACACCGCTTCACAGCACTAACTACACCTCCGAACCAGCAGAGGTCTCGCTACAACATCTCGTCTCCACCAACAAATACGCAGCACAAGAAGTTTTCCATGGTCGCAGTGAGTACTCCCACATCACAGCCTCATAACCTACCACACACGTCTATTAAATGACGATTACCTGCCTTTCCATCAACGCCAGGGGCTTAAATCACCCGGCTAAACGCTATAGCTTATGGAAAGAAGCTCACAAGCATAAGGCGGATATTCTCAGCATCCAAGAAACGCAGGGTCCCACGTAGCTGGTATAGATGGTAAAAATACAAACAAAAAGGAGTGCCAATGTAGACTACCTGAGACGAAGCACATGAAACAATGTATCAGAATAGTGCTGATACGAGGGGCGTGGCCGAACGGGCTCTAAGATGGACGTGTAATCCTGGAGCTCCGCTCGCCTCAGAGATAATCCACAGCCATCAGAGCTTTCCAGCACCCCTAACGACAATCTTAACTACCTAACATTAGGTGGGGGCCCGCTGCACTCATCGGGGATGACCAGACGCCGCAAGAATCCACAACAGCCGCAGAAAATGACAAGTTGCTACGCGGCTCGCGGCCCTCAAAATGGCGGCGGTACGGCAGATGACAGGCCGGAGCTTAGGCCCGAAGCGCACGGCGGCAGACAAGGTCTAGTATCTGTCCCTATCCGCTCCCCGAACCCACCCAGTGTGTCATCCTCCAGCCCATCCAGCCCTTTCACTAGAAGTCCGGCCAAATCGAAGCCGCGGAGGGACTCCCCTATCAGACAGGGAGGCACTCAGGGTATGGAGGTGAGCGGGCCTCACAGTAATCTGTTACACCAGAGCAGCACTGAAGGGGATCCTATCAGGGAATTCCCCACTGCAGACCGGCCGGTCTCAGATACATTACTGAAAGATATGCTCCTGTCACTACGCTCCTCATTACAAGCAGACATGGTCAGGGGGATAACAGAGTGCCAGAGGGAAGTACAGGCCATAGGCCAGAGGGTACATCTGGTAGAAAACAAGATGGAGGAATACACCTCAGCATACAATGTGATGGTGGAGGCGCACACAGCCCAAGGGGAAGACATCACGTGGTTAAAAGACAAAATGGCCAACCTAGAAGACAGGTCCAGGAGGAACAACCTCAAACTGAGAGGAATTCCGGAAGATATCCCCCCTAACCAGCTCCTACAATATGCCCAGACCCTATTCTCCACTCTGGTGCCCGATGCCTCAGCACATGACCTACTAGTGGACAGGACACATAGAGTCCCTAAGCCGTCATTTCTCCCTGCTGACATACCCAGGGATGTCCTGCTCAGAATGCACTTCTACCACGTTAAGGACCGGGTACTCCAAGCCTCACGCAAACAGGAGAACATCCCCCAGCAGTATGTGAATATCAGACTGCTCCCAGACCTCTCCAGACATACTCTGAAGCGCCGCCGCAATTTGCTAACGATCACAAAAGCTTTGAGGAACCACAAAATCCTCCATAAGTGGAAGTACCCCGTTCCTCTATCTATTACCCACAACGGGGTCACCATCTCCATATCTACTTTGGAAGAAGGGCTCACAGCCCTAAAAAGATGGAACATTATTGCGGATCAGCCTACCCATCAGGCACACCCAGCTGAGCCATCCTTCCTCCAAAATGATTGGCAGGTAGTATCCTACAAAAGATCTAACAAGAAGCCCACAGGTGGAAGCTCGTAAAATAACCCAAGTCTATACAGGTTTATCTCCAGGGCTGAGTTTCTGATCTAGAACCTCTCCCGTACCCTTCAACACCAATAGCAGCTACGACTGCACGAGGATCACTTGTGAGATCCATTTCTTATGTTACTCATGTTAACTTTTAGTTTGGTTTACAGCTTTTTTTTATCCCTTTTTTTTAAGTGATATACACCGCTTCACAGCACTAACTACACCTCCGAACCAGCAGAGGTCTCGCTACAACATCTCGTCTCCACCAACAAATACGCAGCACAAGAAGTTTTCCATGGTCGCAGTGAGTACTCCCACATCACAGCCTCATAACCTACCACACACGTCTATTAAATGACGATTACCTGCCTTTCCATCAACGCCAGGGGCTTAAATCACCCGGCTAAACGCTATAGCTTATGGAAAGAAGCTCACAAGCATAAGGCGGATATTCTCAGCATCCAAGAAACGCAGGGTCCCACGTAGCTGGTATAGATGGTAAAAATACAAACAAAAAGGAGTGCCAATGTAGACTACCTGAGAGGAAGCACATGAAACATTGTATCAGAATAGTGCTGATACGAGGGGCGTGGCCGAACGGGCTCTAAGATGGACGTGTAATCCTGGAGCTCCGCTCGCCTCAGAGATAATCCACAGCCATCAGAGCTTTCCAGCACCCCTAACGACAATCGGAACTACCTAACATTAGGTGGGGGCCCGCTGCACTCATCGGGGATGACCAGACGCCGCAAGAATCCACAACAGCCGCAGAAAATGACAAGTTACTACGCGGCTCGCGGCCCTCAAAATGGCGGCGGTACGGCAGATGACAGGCCGGAGCTTAGGCCCGAAGCGCACGGCGGCAGACAAGGTCTAGTATCTGTCCCTATCCGCTCCCCGAACCCACCCAGTGTGTCATCCTCCAGCCCATTCAGCCCTTCCACTAGAAGTCCGGCCAAATCGAAGCCGCGGAGGGACTCCCCTATCAGACAGGGAGGCACTCAGGGTATGGAGGTGAGCGGACCTCACAGTAATCTGTTACACCAGAGCAGCACTGAAGGGGATCCTATCAGGGAATTCCCCACTGCAGACCGGCCGGTCTCAGATACATTACTGAAAGATATGCTCCTGTCACTACGCTCCTCATTACAAGCAGACATGGTCAGGGGGATAACAGAGTGCCAGAGGGAAGTACAGGCCATAGGCCAGAGGGTACATCTGGTAGAAAACAAGATGGAGGAATACACCTCAGCATACAATGTGATGGTGGAGGCGCACACAGCCCAAGGGGAAGACATCACGTGGTTAAAAGACAAAATGGCCAACCTAGAAGACAGGTCCAGGAGGAACAACCTCAAACTGAGAGGAATTCCGGAAGATATCCCCCCTAACCAGCTCCTACAATATGCCCAGACCCTATTCTCTACTCTGGTGCCCGATGCCTCAGCACATGACCTACTAGTGGACAGGACACATAGAGTCCCTAAGCCGTCATTTCTCCCTGCTGACATACCCAGGGATGTCCTGCTCAGAATGCACTTCTACCACGTTAAGGACCGGGTACTCCAAGCCTCACGCAAACAGGAGAACATCCCCCAGCAGTATGTGAATATCAGACTGCTCCCAGACCTCTCCAGACATACTCTGAAGCGCCGCCGCAATTTGCTAACGATCACAAAAGCTTTGAGGAACCACAAAATCCTCCATAAGTGGAAGTACCCCGCCACTCTATCTATTACCCACAACGGGGTCACCATCTCCATATCTACTTTGGAAGAAGGGCTCACAGCCCTAAAAAGATGGAACATTATTGCGGATCAGCCTACCCATCAGGCACACCCAGCTGAGCCATCCTTCCTCCAAAATGATTGGCAGGTAGTATCCTACAAAAGATCTAACAAGAGGCCCACAGGTGGAAGCTCGTAAAATAACCCAAGTCTATACAGGTTTATCTCCAGGGCTGAGTTTCTGATCTAGAACCTCTCCCGTACCCTTCAACACCAATAGCAGCTACGACTGCACGAGGATCACTTGTGAGATCCATTTCTTATGTTACTCATGTTAACTTTTAGTTTGGTTTACAGCTTTTTTTTATCCCTTTTTTTTTAAGTGATATACACCGCTTCACAGCACTAACTACACCTCCAAACCAGCAGAGGTCTCGCTACAACATCTCGTCTCCACCAACAAATACGCAGCACAAGAAGTTTTCCATGGTCGCAGTGAGTACTCCCACATCACAGCCTCATAACCTACCACACACATCTATTAAATGACGATTACCTGCCTTTCCATCAACGCCAGGGGCTTAAATCACCCGGCTAAACGCTATAGCTTATGGAAAGAAGCTCACAAGCATAAGGCGGATATTCTCAGCATCCAAGAAACGCAGGGTCCCATGTAGCTGGTATAGATGGTAAAAATACAAACAAAAAGGAGTGCCAATGTAGACTACCTGAGAGGAAGCACATGAAACAATGTATCAGAATAGTGCTGATACGAGGGGCGTGGCCGAACGGGCTCTAAGATGGACGTGTAATCCTGGAGCTCCGCTCGCCTCAGAGATAATCCACAGCCATCAGAGCTTTCCAGCACCCCTAACGACAATCGGAACTACCTAACATTAGGTGGGGGCCCGCTGCACTCATCGGGGATGACCAGACGCCGCAAGAATCAACAACAGCCGCAGAAAATGACAAGTTACTACGCGGCTCGCGGCCCACAAAATGGCGGCGGTACGGCAGATGACAGGCCAGAGCTTAGGCCCGAAGCGCACGGCGGCAGACAAGGTCTAGTATCTGTCCCTATCCGCTCCCCGAACCCACCCAGTGTGTCATCCTCCAGCCCATCCAGCCCTTCCACTAGAAGTCCGGCCAAATCGAAGCCGCGGAGGGACTCCCCTATCAGACAGGGAGGCACTCAGGGTATGGAGGTGAGCGGGCCTCACAGTAATCCGTTACACCAGAGCAGCACTGAAGGGGATCCTATCAGGGAATTCCCCACTGCAGACCGGCCGGTCTCAGATACATTACTGAAAGATATGCTCCTGTCACTACGCTCCTCATTACAAGCAGACATGGTCAGGGGGATAACAGAGTGCCAGAGGGAAGTACAGGCCATAGGCCAGAGGGTACATCTGGTAGAAAACAAGATGGAGGAATACACCTCAGCATACAATGTGATGGTGGAGGCGCACACAGCCCAAGGGGAAGACATCACGTGGTTAAAAGACAAAATGGCCAACCTAGAAGACAGGTCCAGGAGGAACAACCTCAAACTGAGAGGAATTCCGGAAGATATCCCCCCTAACCAGCTCCTACAATATGCCCAGACCCTATTCTCCACTCTGGTGCCCGATGCCTCAGCACATGACCTACTAGTGGACAGGACACATAGAGTCCCTAAGCCGTCATTTCTCCCTGCTGACATACCCAGGGATGTCCTGCTCAGAATGCACTTCTACCACGTTAAGGACCGGGTACTCCAAGCCTCACGCAAACAGGAGAACATCCCCCAGCAGTATGTGAATATCAGACTGCTCCCAGACCTCTCCAGACATACTCTGAAGCGCCGCCGCAATTTGCTAACGATCACAAAAGCTTTGAGGAACCACAAAATCCTCCATAAGTGGAAGTACCCCGTTCCTCTATCTATTACCCACAACGGGGTCACCATCTCCATATCTACTTTGGAAGAAGGGCTCACAGCCCTAAAAAGATGGAACATTATTGCGGATCGGCCTACCCATCAGGCACACCCAGCTGAGCCATCCTTCCTTCAAAATGATTGGCAGGTAGTATCCTACAAAAGATCTAACAAGAAGCCCACAGGTGGAAGCTCGTAAAATAACCCAAGTCTATACAGGTTTATCTCCAGGGCTGAGTTTCTGATCTAGAACCTCTCCCGTACCCTTCAACACCAATAGCAGCTACGACTGCACGAGGATCACTTGTGAGATCCATTTCTTATGTTACTCATGTTAACTTTTAGTTTGGTTTACAGCTTTTTTTTATCCCTTTTTTTTAAGTGATATACACCGCTTCACAGCACTAACTACACCTCCGAACCAGCAGAGGTCTCGCTACAACATCTCGTCTCCACCAACAAATACGCAGCACAAGAAGTTTTCCATGGTCGCAGTGAGTACTCCCACATCACAGCCTCATAACCTACCACACACGTCTATTAAATGACGATTACCTGCCTTTCCATCAACGCCAGGGGCTTAAATCACCCGGCTAAACGCTATAGCTTATGGAAAGAAGCTCACAAGCATAAGGCGGATATTCTCAGCATCCAAGAAACGCAGGGTCCCACGTAGCTGTTATAGATGGTAAAAATACAAACAAAAAGGAGTGCCAATGTAGACTACCTGAGAGGAAGCACATGAAACAATGTATCAGAATAGAGCTGATACGAGGGGCGTGGCCGAACGGGCTCTAAGATGGACGTGTAATCCTGGAGCTCCGCTCGCCTCAGAGATAATCCACAGCCATCAGAGCTTTCCAGCACCCCTAACGACAATCGGAACTACCTAACATTAGGTGGGGGCCCGCTGCACTCATCGGGGATGACCAGACGCCGCAAGAATCCACAACAGCCGCAGAAAATGACAAGTTACTACGCGGCTCGCGGCCCTCAAAATGGCGGCGGTACGGCAGATGACAGGCCGGAGCTTAGGCCCGAAGCGCACGGCGGCAGACAAGGTCTAGTATCTGTCCCTATCCGCTCCCCGAACCCACCCAGTGTGTCATCCTCCAGCCCATCCAGCCCTTCCACTAGAAGTCCAGCCAAATCGAAGCCGCGGAGGGACTCCCCTATCAGACAGGGAGGCACTCAGGGTATGGAGGTGAGCGGACCTCACAGTAATCTGTTACACCAGAGCAGCACTGAAGGGGATCCTATCAGGGAATTCCCCACTGCAGACCGGCCGGTCTCAGATACATTACTGAAAGATATGCTCCTGTCACTACGCTCCTCATTACAAGCAGACATGGTCAGGGGGATAACAGAGTGCCAGAGGGAAGTACAGGCCATAGGCCAGAGGGTACATCTGGTAGAAAACAAGATGGAGGAATACACCTCAGCATACAATGTGATGGTGGAGGCGCACACAGCCCAAGGGGAAGACATCACGTGGTTAAAAGACAAAATGGCCAACCTAGAAGACAGGTCCAGGAGGAACAACCTCAAACTGAGAGGAATTCCGGAAGATATCCCCCCTAACCAGCTCCTACAATATGCCCAGACCCTATTCTCCACTCTGGTGCCCGATGCCTCAGCACATGACCTACTAGTGGACAGGACACATAGAGTCCCTAAGCCGTCATTTCTCCCTGCTGACATACCCAGGGATGTCCTGCTCAGAATGCACTTCTACCACGTTAAGGACCGGGTACTCCAAGCCTCACGCAAACAGGTGAACATCCCCCAGCAGTATGTGAATATCACACTGCTCCCAGACCTCTCCAGACATACTCTGAAGCGCCGCCGCAATTTGCTAACGATCACAAAAGCTTTGAGGAACCACAAAATCCTCCATAAGTGGAAGTACCCCGCCACTCTATCTATTACCCACAACGGGGTCACCATCTCCATATCTACTTTGGAAGAAGGGCTCACAGCCCTAAAAAGATGGAACATTATTGCGGATCAGCCTACCCATCAGGCACACCCAGCTGAGCCATCCTTCCTCCAAAATGATTGGCAGGTAGTATCCTACAAAAGATCTAACAAGAGGCCCACAGGTGGAAGCTCGTAAAATAACCCAAGTCTATACAGGTTTATCTCCAGGGCTGAGTTTCTGATCTAGAACCTCTCCCGTACCCTTCAACACCAATAGCAGCTACGACTGCACGAGGATCACTTGTGAGATCCATTTCTTATGTTACTCATGTTAACTTTTAGTTTGGTTTACAGCTTTTTTTTATCCCTTTTTTTTTAAGTGATATACACCGCTTCACAGCACTAACTACACCTCCAAACCAGCAGAGGTCTCGCTACAACATCTCGTCTCCACCAACAAATACGCAGCACAAGAAGTTTTCCATGGTCGCAGTGAGTACTCCCACATCACAGCCTCATAACCTACCACACACATCTATTAAATGACGATTACCTGCCTTTCCATCAACGCCAGGGGCTTAAATCACCCGGCTAAACGCTATAGCTTATGGAAAGAAGCTCACAAGCATAAGGCGGATATTCTCAGCATCCAAGAAACGCAGGGTCCCATGTAGCTGGTATAGATGGTAAAAATACAAACAAAAAGGAGTGCCAATGTAGACTACCTGAGAGGAAGCACATGAAACAATGTATCAGAATAGTGCTGATACGAGGGGCGTGGCCGAACGGGCTCTAAGATGGACGTGTAATCCTGGAGCTCCGCTCGCCTCAGAGATAATCCACAGCCATCAGAGCTTTCCAGCACCCCTAACGACAATCGGAACTACCTAACATTAGGTGGGGGCCCGCTGCACTCATCGGGGATGACCAGACGCCGCAAGAATCAACAACAGCCGCAGAAAATGACAAGTTACTACGCGGCTCGCGGCCCACAAAATGGCGGCGGTACGGCAGATGACAGGCCAGAGCTTAGGCCCGAAGCGCACGGCGGCAGACAAGGTCTAGTATCTGTCCCTATCCGCTCCCCGAACCCACCCAGTGTGTCATCCTCCAGCCCATCCAGCCCTTCCACTAGAAGTCCGGCCAAATCGAAGCCGCGGAGAGACTCCCCTATCAGACAGGGAGGCACTCAGGGTATGGAGGTGAGCGGGCCTCACAGTAATCCGTTACACCAGAGCAGCACTGAAGGGGATCCTATCAGGGAATTCCCCACTGCAGACCGGCCGGTCTCAGATACATTACTGAAAGATATGCTCCTGTCACTACGCTCCTCATTACAAGCAGACATGGTCAGGGGGATAACAGAGTGCCAGAGGGAAGTACAGGCCATAGGCCAGAGGGTACATCTGGTAGAAAACAAGATGGAGGAATACACCTCAGCATACAATGTGATGGTGGAGGCGCACACAGCCCAAGGGGAAGACATCACGTGGTTAAAAGACAAAATGGCCAACCTAGAAGACAGGTCCAGGAGGAACAACCTCAAACTGAGAGGAATTCCGGAAGATATCCCCCCTAACCAGCTCCTACAATATGCCCAGACCCTATTCTCCACTCTGGTGCCCGATGCCTCAGCACATGACCTACTAGTGGACAGGACACATAGAGTCCCTAAGCCGTCATTTCTCCCTGCTGACATACCCAGGGATGTCCTGCTCAGAATGCACTTCTACCACGTTAAGGACCGGGTACTCCAAGCCTCACGCAAACAGGAGAACATCCCCCAGCAGTATGTGAATATCAGACTGCTCCCAGACCTCTCCAGACATACTCTGAAGCGCCGCCGCAATTTGCTAACGATCACAAAAGCTTTGAGGAACCACAAAATCCTCCATAAGTGGAAGTACCCCGTTCCTCTATCTATTACCCACAACGGGGTCACCATCTCCATATCTACTTTGGAAGAAGGGCTCACAGCCCTAAAAAGATGGAACATTATTGCGGATCAGCCTACCCATCAGGCACACCCAGCTGAGCCATCCTTCCTTCAAAATGATTGGCAGGTAGTATCCTACAAAAGATCTAACAAGAAGCCCACAGGTGGAAGCTCGTAAAATAACCCAAGTCTATACAGGTTTATCTCCAGGGCTGAGTTTCTGATCTAGAACCTCTCCCGTACCCTTCAACACCAATAGCAGCTACGACTGCACGAGGATCACTTGTGAGATCCATTTCTTATGTTACTCATGTTAACTTTTAGTTTGGTTTACAGCTTTTTTTTATCCCTTTTTTTTAAGTGATATACACCGCTTCACAGCACTAACTACACCTCCGAACCAGCAGAGGTCTCGCTACAACATCTCGTCTCCACCAACAAATACGCAGCACAAGAAGTTTTCCATGGTCGCAGTGAGTACTCCCACATCACAGCCTCATAACCTACCACACACGTCTATTAAATGACGATTACCTGCCTTTCCATCAACGCCAGGGGCTTAAATCACCCGGCTAAACGCTATAGCTTATGGAAAGAAGCTCACAAGCATAAGGCGGATATTCTCAGCATCCAAGAAACGCAGGGTCCCACGTAGCTGTTATAGATGGTAAAAATACAAACAAAAAGGAGTGCCAATGTAGACTACCTGAGAGGAAGCACATGAAACAATGTATCAGAATAGTGCTGATACGAGGGGCGTGGCCGAACGGGCTCTAAGATGGACGTGTAATCCTGGAGCTCCGCTCGCCTCAGAGATAATCCACAGCCATCAGAGCTTTCCAGCACCCCTAACGACAATCGGAACTACCTAACATTAGGTGGGGGCCCGCTGCACTCATCGGGGATGACCAGACGCCGCAAGAATCCACAACAGCCGCAGAAAATGACAAGTTACTACGCGACTCGCGGCCCTCAAAATGGCGGCGGTACGGCAGATGACAGGCCGGAGCTTAGGCCCGAAGCGCACGGCGGCAGACAAGGTCTAGTATCTGTCCCTATCCGCTCCCCGAACCCACCCAGTGTGTCATCCTCCAGCCCATCCAGCCCTTCCACTAGAAGTCCGGCCAAATCGAAGCCGCGGAGGGACTCCCCTATCAGACAGGGAGGCACTCAGGGTATGGAGGTGAACGGGCCTCACAGTAATCTGTTACACCAGAGCAGCACTGAAGGGGATCCTATCAGGGAATTCCCCACTGCAGACCGGCCGGTCTCAGATACATTACTGAAAGATATGCTCCTGTCACTACGCTCCTCATTACAAGTAGACATGGTCAGGGGGATAACAGAGTGCCAGAGGGAAGTACAGGCCATAGGCCAGAGGGTACATCTGGTAGAAAACAAGATGGAGGAATACACCTCAGCATACAATGTGATGGTGGAGGCGCACACAGCCCAAGGGGAAGACATCACGTGGTTAAAAGACAAAATGGCCAACCTAGAAGACAGGTCCAGGAGGAACAACCTCAAACTGAGAGGAATTCCGGAAGATATCCCCCCTAACCAGCTCCTACAATATGCCCAGACCCTATTCTCCACTCTGGTGCCCGATGCCTCAGCACATGACCTACTAGTGGACAGGACACATAGAGTCCCTAAGCCGTCATTTCTCCCTGCTGACATACCCAGGGATGTCCTGCTCAGAATGCACTTCTACCACGTTAAGGACCGGGTACTCCAAGCCTCACGCAAACAGGAGAACATCCCCCAGCAGTATGTGAATATCAGACTGCTCCCAGACCTCTCCAGACATACTCTGAAGCGCCGCCGCAATTTGCTAACGATCACAAAAGCTTTGAGGAACCACAAAATCCTCCATAAGTGGAAGTACCCCGTTCCTCTATCTATTACCCACAACGGGGTCACCATCTCCATATCTACTTTGGAAGAAGGGCTCACAGCCCTAAAAAGATGGAACATTATTGCGGATCAGCCTACCCATCAGGCACACCCAGCTGAGCCATCCTTCCTCCAAAATGATTGGCAGGTAGTATCCTACAAAAGATCTAACAAGAAGCCCACAGGTGGAAGCTCGTAAAATAACCCAAGTCTATACAGGTTTATCTCCAGGGCTGAGTTTCTGATCTAGAACCTCTCCCGTACCCTTCAACACCAATAGCAGCTACGACTGCACGAGGATCACTTGTGAGATCCATTTCTTATGTTACTCATGTTAACTTTTAGTTTGGTTTACAGCTTTTTTTTATCCCTTTTTTTTAAGTGATATACACCGCTTCACAGCACTAACTACACCTCCGAACCAGCAGAGGTCTCGCTACAACATTTCGTCTCCACCAACAAATACGCAGCACAAGAAGTTTTCCATGGTCGCAGTGAGTACTCCCACATCACAGCCTCATAACCTACCACACACGTCTATTAAATGACGATTACCTGCCTTTCCATCAACGCCAGGGGCTTAAATCACCCGGCTAAACGCTATAGCTTATGGAAAGAAGCTCACAAGCATAAGGCGGATATTCTCAGCATCCAAGAAACGCAGGGTCCCACGTAGCTGGTATAGATGGTAAAAATACAAACAAAAAGGAGTGCCAATGTAGACTACCTGAGACGAAGCACATGAAACAATGTATCAGAATAGTGCTGATACGAGGGGCGTGGCCGAACGGGCTCTAAGATGGACGTGTAATCCTGGAGCTCCGCTCGCCTCAGAGATAATCCACAGCCATCAGAGCTTTCCAGCACCCCTAACGACAATCGGAACTACCTAACATTAGGTGGGGGCCCGCTGCACTCATCGGGGATGACCAGACGCCGCAAGAATCCACAACAGCCGCAGAAAATGACAAGTTGCTACGCGGCTCGCGGCCCTCAAAATGGCGGCGGTACGGCAGATGACAGGCCGGAGCTTAGGCCCGAAGCGCACGGCGGCAGACAAGGTCTAGTATCTGTCCCTATCCGCTCCCCGAACCCACCCAGTGTGTCATCCTCCAGCCCATCCAGCCCTTCCACTAGAAGTCCGGCCAAATCGAAGCCGCGGAGGGACTCCCCTATCAGACAGGGAGGCACTCAGGGTATGGAGGTGAGCGGGCCTCACAGTAATCTGTTACACCAGAGCAGCACTGAAGGGGATCCTATCAGGGAATTCCCCACTGCAGACCGGCCGGTCTCAGATACATTACTGAAAGATATGCTCCTGTCACTACGCTCCTCATTACAAGCAGACATGGTCAGGGGGATAACAGAGTGCCAGAGGGAAGTACAGGCCATAGGCCAGAGGGTACATCTGGTAGAAAACAAGATGGAGGAATACACCTCAGCATACAATGTGATGGTGGAGGCGCACACAGCCCAAGGGGAAGACATCACGTGGTTAAAAGACAAAATGGCCAACCTAGAAGACAGGTCCAGGAGGAACAACCTCAAACTGAGAGGAATTCCGGAAGATATCCCCCCTAACCAGCTCCTACAATATGCCCAGACCCTATTCTCCACTCTGGTGCCCGATGCCTCAGCACATGACCTACTAGTGGACAGGACACATAGAGTCCCTAAGCCGTCATTTCTCCCTGCTGACATACCCAGGGATGTCCTGCTCAGAATGCACTTCTACCACGTTAAGGACCGGGTACTCCAAGCCTCACGCAAACAGGAGAACATCCCCCAGCAGTATGTGAATATCAGACTGCTCCCAGACCTCTCCAGACATACTCTGAAGCGCCGCCGCAATTTGCTAACGATCACAAAAGCTTTGAGGAACCACAAAATCCTCCATAAGTGGAAGTACCCTGCCACTCTATCTATTACCCACAACGGGGTCACCATCTCCATATCTACTTTGGAAGAAGGGCTCACAGCCCTAAAAAGATGGAACATTATTGCGGATCAGCCTACCCATCAGGCACACCCAGCTGAGCCATCCTTCATCCAAAATGATTGGCAGGTAGTATCCTACAAAAGATCTAACAAGAGGCCCACAGGTGGAAGCTCGTAAAATAACCCAAGTCTATACAGGTTTATCTCCAGGGCTGAGTTTCTGATCTAGAACCTCTCCCGTACCCTTCAACACCAATAGCAGCTACGACTGCACGAGGATCACTTGTGAGATCCATTTCTTATGTTACTCATGTTAACTTTTAGTTTGGTTTACAGCTTTTTTTTATCCCTTTTTTTTTAAGTGATATACACCGCTTCACAGCACTAACTACACCTCCAAACCAGCAGAGGTCTCGCTACAACATCTCGTCTCCACCAACAAATACGCAGCACAAGAAGTTTTCCATGGTCGCAGTGAGTACTCCCACATCACAGCCTCATAACCTACCACACACGTCTATTAAATGACGATTACCTGCCTTTCCATCAATGCCAGGGGCTTAAATCACCCGGCTAAACGCTATAGCTTATGGAAAGAAGCTCACAAGCATAAGGCGGATATTCTCAGCGTCCAAGAAACGCAGGGTCCCACGTAGCTGGTATAGATGGTAAAAATACAAACAAAAAGGAGTGCCAATGTAGACTACCTGAGAGGAAGCACATGAAACAATGTATCAGAATAGTGCTGATACGAGGGGCGTGGCCGAACGGGCTCTAAGATGGACGTGTAATCCTGGAGCTCCGCTCGCCTCAGAGATAATCCACAGCCATCAGAGCTTTCCAGCACCCCTAACGACAATCGGAACTACCTAACATTAGGTGGGGGCCAGCTGCACTCATCGGGGATGACCAAACGCCGCAAGAATCCACAACAGCCGCAGAAAATGACAAGTTACTACGTGGCTCGCGGCCCTCAAAATGGCGGCGGTACGGCAGATGACAGGCCGGAGCTTAGGCCCGAAGCGCACGGTGGCAGACAAGGTCTAGTATCTGTCCCTATCCGCTCCCCGAACCCACCCAGTGTGTCATCCTCCAGCCCATCCAGCCCTTCCACTAGAAGTCCGGCCAAATCGAAGCCGCGGAGGGACTCCCCTATCAGACAGGGAGGCACTCAGGGTATGGAGGTGAGCGGGCCTCACAGTAATCTGTTACACCAGAGCAGCACTGAAGGGGATCCTATCAGGGAATTCCCCACTGCAGACCGGCCGGTCTCAGATACATTACTGAAAGATATGCTCCTGTCACTACGCTCCTCATTACAAGCAGACATGGTCAGGGGGATAACAGAGTGCCAGAGGGAAGTACAGGCCATAGGCCAGAGGGTACATCTGGTAGAAAACAAGATGGAGGAATACACCTCAGCATACAATGTGATGGTGGAGGCGCACACAGCCCAAGGGGAAGACATCACGTGGTTAAAAGACAAAATGGCCAACCTAGAAGACAGGTCCAGGAGGAACAACCTCAAACTGAGAGGAATTCCGGAAGATATCCCCCCTAACCAGCTCCTACAATATGCCCAGACCCTATTCTCCACTCTGGTGCCCGATGCCTCAGCACATGACCTACTAGTGGACAGGACACATAGAGTCCCTAAGCCGTCATTTCTCCCTGCTGACATACCCAGGGATGTCCTGCTCAGAATGCACTTCTACCACGTTAAGGACCGGGTACTCCAAGCCTCACGCAAACAGGAGAACATCCCCCAGCAGTATGTGAATATCAGACTGCTCCCAGACCTCTCCAGACATACTCTGAAGCGCCGCCGCAATTTGCTAACGATCACAAAAGCTTTGAGGAACCACAAAATCCTCCATAAGTGGAAGTACCCCGTTCCTCTATCTATTACCCACAACGGGGTCACCATCTCCATATCTACTTTGGAAGAAGGGCTCACAGCCCTAAAAAGATGGAACATTATTGCGGATCAGCCTACCCATCAGGCACACCCAGCTGAGCCATCCTTCCTCCAAAATGATTAGCAGGTAGTATCCTACAAAAGATCTAACAAGAAGCCCACAGGTGGAAGCTCGTAAAATAACCCAAGTCTATACAGGTTTATCTCCAGGGCTGAGTTTCTGATCTAGAACCTCTCCCGTACCCTTCAACACCAATAGCAGCTACGACTGCACGAGGATCACTTGTGAGATCCATTTCTTATGTTACTCATGTTAACTTTTAGTTTGGTTTACAGCTTTTTTTTATCCCTTTTTTTTTAAGTGATATACACCGCTTCACAGCACTAACTACACCTCCGAACCAGCAGAGGTCTCGCTACAACATCTCGTCTCCACCAACAAATACGCAGCACAAGAAGTTTTCCATGGTCGCAGTGAGTACTCCCACATCACAGCCTCATAACCTACCACACACGTCTATTAAATGACGATTACCTGCCTTTCCATCAACGCCAGGGGCTTAAATCACCCGGCTAAACGCTATAGCTTATGGAAAGAAGCTCACAAGCATAAGGCGGATATTCTCAGCGTCCAAGAAACGCACTTCCAATTACACAACAACCCCCAATGCACTCACAAGGACTACCCTTTCATCTACATAGCCTGTACGCCACACCGTAAAACAGAGTTCTCCTAGCCTTCAAAAACTCCATATCCTTCGAGCCCAAAGAAATCATCACTGATGCTGCAGGAAGGTACATCATTGCCACAGGGGACATCAACTCCAGTCCCTACACCATAGTAACCTTATACGCTCCAAACAAGCACCAAGTACGATTCATAAACAAAGTACTCCACAAAGCAAAAGCCTTACAATATGGTAACCTCCTGATCTGTGGGGACTTTAACGCGACACCTGACCCACTCATAGACACATCGTCAGGTAAAGGAACTTTGTCCCTCCACTCACTACTACACAAAGAAGAGCTATTCGACACATGGAGATGTCTACACGGCAATGAAAAGGACTGCACCTTTTTTTCCAGCAGACACTGCTCATACTCCCGTATAGACTTATTCTTAACGGATAAAAGGCTTCTACAACAAATTGAAAAAACCACAATACATGATATTACGTGGTCGGATCACTCTGCTGTTTCTTTATCCATTGCTGAGAGGGGAATCTCTCCCTCACCCCCCATCTGGCGCTGCAACACACGCATACTCCATGACCCACAACTCCAATCACTACTATTTCAGAACTTACAGCATTTCTTTTCGGACAATGTTGGCTCAGTCAAGGACCCATACATCTTATGGAGCACACACAAGGCCTTCATGAGAGGCTTTTAATTCAAATAGGAGCCAGAGAAAAGAGAAAACGGACTCAGCAGCTTCACAATCTCCTGGTAGAAATCCACGATATCTCCTCACAACACAAACAATCCCCTACATTACCACTTACTGACAAACTGAACGCCCTCAGAGAAAAACTTAGAAATCTACTATCACAACAATATGACATACATCTCCGACGCCTCCAACTAAACTACTACGCCAATGCTAATAGAGCAGGAAAATATCTAGCAAACAGATTAAAGGCGGCTCGAACTAAAACGAGAATAGCCTACCTACAGCATCCTACAGAACCACACAAAATTGTAAATCCTCAAGCTATAGCTGACCAATTTGCGGATTACTATGGCTCACTTTACAATCTACAAACAGACCCCAACACACACCAACCATCAGTGGAACAAATTGAGACATTTCTAAAAAATATCAATCTTCCCACTCTCTCTATACACCAGTTAGAAACACTGAACGCACCCATCACGACACGAGAAATAGAACTGATAATCAACTCTCTTCAAAAATGGAAAGTCTCTGGGGCCGGATGGTTTCTCCAACGAATACTTTAAAACCTTTGCAAACACTCTATCACCATAAATGAAAAATGGGAGCTATTCCTGCGCTACCAAATTGGAAAAAAAGTGTAGTAATCGTACAAAGTTCAAACTAAAATTCAAACTGAATTCAGAGACTGCATGAAACATATGCGACTGGACAGCTGCATGCACCAAAACAAGGGCCCAGACAGAAGCCCGAAACAAATGGAATAAGAGAAGAAGGGGGGGGGTGCTGCGCTAACCAGAGAGTCTCTCAACTAATTATAGTAACTTAATGTTGTAGAGCAAGAGGCCTCAGCGAAATGGAATAAATATACGTGTAAAAATCGCATGAACTGAAGTGTTTAAAACGCATAAGTTGGTGTGATAACTAAAAATGGGGGCAAGTGGTTTGCATATATGTTGATCCAAAGGGGTGATAAACATAAATATAAACAATAAAACGTATGTCTAAAATCATCCAATCAAGTAAATAAGTGTCAACAATAAAATATATCAAAGTGCTGGTGCTCTCGTGCTTTAATTGAAATAATACAGACTGATAAGTATTGTAAAATGCATGAATAATAATACAATAAAAAATCAATAAATCAAGTGGAGAAAAAAGAAAGGAATAATCGCCAAATCCTGGTGTTGCAACAAGTGCAAAGTGTAAAAATCGGTGTGGGTGATCAAATAAATAAATAAATATAATAATCCAATATAATTGCTAGTGTCCAAAAATGATATAGTGTCCAGAGTTATTGCATATCCTATTAGTGAAACCAAAGAAATACGTGCAAACCAAAGGAAAATCTCATCAATGGTGCACAGAAGAAAGTGCTCAAATACAGCAATGAAATGACAGTGAGGTGATGGTATGCAGAAAAAACACTCTGTGTCCTCTTCGTGCAGCATGCGCTAGTGTAGGTAATGGCCCCTTACCTAGCGGTGCTAGGTCAACCGCATATAAGTTGTCTAATCACAGGGTCCTGGGTCTCTACTGCGTCTCTATATCCACGCTTGCCGACTCTGCGGGATCCTATTGATGGCTGGATGTATCTAGCTATGGTCCTAGCTGGGGTCCTGGGACAGTGCGGCTCCTAGCTCCTCCTCCACATCTCATCTCAAACGTATATAAAATATAGGACAAGGTACCCAAATAGTGAAGTATGTTTTCATTTGTTAACACAGCCTTGTATCCTGGCTCGTAGGATACAAGGCTGTGTTAACAAACTGCTTAATGTGAGTACTCTGTCTATATGTGTACATGAATAAAGTGACCCCTATGAAAACATACTTCACTATTTGGGTACCTTGTCCTATATTTTATATACGTTTGAGATGAGATGTGGAGGAGGAGCTAGGAGCCGCACTGTTAAACCCATTAAACTCATCAAAATGTGCGAAGTTTGACAAATCCTGGTCTATATGGCCATATAGGCTAAGACTTAATTGATACATGAGGTGACTGTAAAGTATTAACAGTACCAGTAGGTCTAACACTATACCTATTTAACTTACGTAAGATTGTAACTTCTGAATATATATCACCATAAGCTGTATATCACTTACTGCCATATTTTATGTTAAACAACCCATTTTATGTTATACAATCCATTTACTTTTACTCCCCACTTTTCTATTTTCTGTATCTATTTACGAAATGCTCAATAAAAATTTATTGAAATAAGAATAGTGCTGATACGATAGTCATAAAAAAATGGGTAATGTCTATATGATGGGACTGGTGAAACACGGGAGTCGGTGCAAAAGAATGAAAATAATTAAATTAAATGAGTATAACCACATCCAGAGCACAGAGGAGTGTGGTGTAAAAGAAAGTAAAGCAAACAGCAGAGACTAAACCAATTTCACCAGACCGGTCATAGTAGAGAAATCTAGCTACCAAATGGGTGGGTAAAAAGACCTTGTAATGACTTACATACGTCCCGAAGAGGGAGAGGAGTCGATGTGATGAAGTGTGGCGTCTCTAGTCAGGGGCACCCTAGATGTGTCTTAGGGGGGCAAGATATACTCGACCCGCACACGTGCACGCTAACCCCTAACCAGCGTCACCCAAGAACGGCAAAGGTGGGGAGGGGCTCTGATGCGGACGGTGAACTCTGTCTGTGAAGAACGCCCATGATCCCCACCTGACTGGCTCGATGGAGAGGACTCATGCTCCACGTCATAATGTCAAACCTGGCGTCCCACGTGGGTCAGGAAGAGTGACGCCGATGCACTGTGGGCGCCCGCCCCCCCTTAGCACTTCCCCCACCCCAGGCATGGTATTAAATGTAAAAACTAAATGTATAAGTTCATAGACTTATATGCAAATACCAAATGTGTATAAACAATTGATAAAAAATGACAAAAAAATTGAAAAAATCAGTGAAACAAAGTCTGAAAAACCAAAGTCCTGAAATGAAATAAAATGATGATTGCAAAGAAACTCTAATAGGCAAGTTCAAAATGATGGTTATGTTAAGAACAACCTTAATGACAAAAAAATTGTGCGTATAAAAATTAGTCCATCTGTGAATCAACTGCTAGATCCAATGAAAATGTCCATCCAAAACAATACAAAAATAAAGTATCAGTGAAATCATATCCAAAAATGCTTCATCACCATGCTAAAGAATAATTATTTTAGAATCTTTGGATTTGGTAAGCTGCTATCTATTTATTCCTTAGCATGGTTTTTTGCACTCATCTTTTTATTTCATTTCAGGACTTTTGTTTTTCAGACTTTGTTTCACTGGTTTGTTTCAAGTCATTTATCATTTTTATCAATTGTTTATACACATTTGGTATTTGCATATAAGTCTATGAACTTATACATTTAGTTTTGACAGCGCACTTTACACTTAATACCACATTGATACTGTATGCTAGAGCCAGATTGAAAGACAAATCAAAGAATGACTTCCTACAGCAACAGTGCAACAGCCTTTCCAATACATCTTTTTTGCTCTCAAAATAGTCACATTTTATAAATACTAATTAAAAGGGTTAATAGCTATATCAAAGCACATAATAAGAGCCCTAAAAATTCAGAGACATTGATTAAAATAGGACATACGGTACCAATAGAAACATTTTATGTAAGGAAAACAAACTGCATATAAAAAAAGTAAAAATGATAATAAAGATAAATTAGGGAAAATAAAGATTTAAATATGTTTTGTTTTGTTGATTGTTGGAGTTTCATGCTCTAACGGTTTCAACTGGCTATGGGTGGCTGCTGTAATTTTTTTTTGTAATTCTGTAAGGGTGGGAGAGGGTTAGAACCTCTATCTGCTTTTTATTGCTGTTTGCATTTCCATTGTGGGACATTTGCTCTCATTTGCTGCCATAGGAATGCAAACAGAGAAAACATAGAAAGACCATTAAAAAATGTATTGTAATATTGTATTTTATGTGTTTTTTATTGCTGTGTTGGACCTCGTTATAGAGGTCTGTTTTCTATGTATCCATTGTTCCTGGGATGACGGGTTAAATAAATACTACCAATTGGGAACACAGACAGCAATAAAAAGCTGGAGGATTCTGACCCTTGGTAAAGAATGTAAACCGCGCTAGTGGTGTAAATATATCAAATAAAAAAAATGAGAATGCAGCACACATACCATGCGATATTAACATAGTAAACAGATAATAATACAAATGTATTACACTAACCCTGCAATGAAAAATGAAAGATAAATAAAAAATATCAGTGACTCTTGACTCTGACCCTTGCCAACTATATCCAAAACTTGAGCTCATGTCCAGTTGCAAAAGTGCGATCTGAGGATTCCTGGGATGTCATAAAATGTACCCTTAAGTAATTCATTCTATTTACCTTAAAACTTAGGGAAAACATCAGCAGTGTGAGTTAAATGTTGTACCCAATTACAATTCAATTTCCATTTCATTTGTTAAATTGCTAAAATCTGGATTCTGATTAGTTGTATAGGAGCCCATACCATCACTGAATTGTTTTAAAAAAAATCTTTATGCTGCAGTATGCCTACCTGTTACATTTTGTGTTATTGCAGCAAGCCTACCCATTCAGAGTGGTTTACTGTAGTCAAGGTGCATTATGATAAGAGTTATGTAATGCTATATTTTGGCAGATCACTGGGTTTAAATCTAAATAGTTTAGACTATTTTTACTTTCTAACAAGAATCATAATACACTATTTGCTTATATTACCTTTACTCCATCTGTAGAACTTTTAGCGTGCTGCCAAAATTCAGCAACAGCTGGAGAAATGCAAGTTGCTTTTTTGCCTGCTGTATGCTGAATAGCAATTGTATTTCTAATCCTCTTCAGCATTTGATATTCAGACATCAAGACACAGAGATGTGTCCTCGAAGTACCCGACACTTGGGAAAACAATTATTTCAGCCAATTTACTGTAAGGACAACATAAGTACTAGTGACAGGTATATTGGAACCTAAAGTATGAATTACGTATAATGCTTCTGGCTCACAGCATTTTCCAGACATCATTCAATTTTAATTAACAGTTGATCCATTTGACATGGTTTGTTGTTATTTTCCAATAACAGTGCATGATAAACACACTCTGTATTACTTTGCCTAGCATCTTGTCTCCATGATAATGTCCTTCACATGAGTTTTACCAACACATATGCTAGCTGAGTGATTCACTCTGCTTTGTTCTTCAGTCATAAGTTACCACTTTGTATTTCAAAAACAGTTTTTATGTTATGCTATTAGAACTTTTTATAGCTATGCTAGACAAACTTTGAAAAGCACACATGCTACATAACTCATTTCACACTAAAATCTTTTATTTTAAGTTTTGGATAGCCTAGTAAAGGGTTAGAAACACCAATCAGTTTTTTTTTATTGTCTCCACTAGGGAGATGTTGTCTTGCCACCAAGACAGGAAGTGTGACAGATATCTCCAACAAATAAACATACCGTATTTATTGGCGTATAACACGCGCCGGCGTATAACATGCACCCCAAGTTTAGGAGGGAATTATAAGGAAAAAAATGTTTTAAGGAAAAAAACTTACATTTAAATGCCCATCAATGAAGCCTTGCACAGCGTCCATCTGCATGCTTGTCCAGTGTCATTTGCAGCCTTGCAACATTTGCAGCCTTGCAGTCAGCAGCCTTGGTGTCATTTGGTATTTTAAGTTGAACTGTTTAATTTCTAAGAATGACAGTTTTTTTTTTTTAAACCAAGTTTTCAAACACCATAAAAAAAAACCTGCAATACTCACCTTCAATCCAGCTGTTACCCACATAACTTTTTCTCTGCCACTAGATGCCTCCATTCTTCTGACAGCCCGTATCATTCATTTTGTTGGCAGGAACATTTTATTTACTGACAATTTAAACAGCATTTTTTTAAATTTGTAAATGTAACTTTGCTGCAGTACATTGTATAAATTATATGTGTACTGGTGTGCCACAACAGGCATATGACATTCCCCAGGCATGTTCTACCAAGGAATTGGGCATTTCTTTTTACTTTAGACAATAATAAAATCGGTGCTTTCTGCAAAAATTTTATTTTTTAACAATTCTTTTGCTTTGATACGTGTCCTCCCTGGCCAGTCCCCATACAATTATATATATAGATCAATATATCTTTACATATATAGCTCTCTATATATAAAAATACAAAAATATATATAAAATATTTTTTTCTTAATAAAAAATGAAAAAAATCTGCTTTTTTTCTGTTTTGACTAGTGAAAACAACTGATAAATTAAAATGAAACTCATATGCAAGCTAGATTTAGTTAGACCTAGAATTAGATTTAGGTATAATGCAGGATAACACTTTCTATCCCCCCTCCTCAGGCTAACTATCCTGTGCCTCCTCTCCTTTAATATGGGGTACCTTTTTACAGAGCAGTTAACCCCCTGGGGCCCAGATCACCTTTTTTACTCTCAGATCAGCATATACCAAGATCTGTCCCTTGAACACTGGGCTAGCCTCTGCTGGGGTCCCCCAAGTTTCCTCCACAGGAACCTGAAGTCCCAAATCACCCAGGGCAGTGTGAAGATCACCTCCTGCACCACCACCCCTCAGGAACTCCAGGCAGCAACGAACCTCACAAATCCAGATTACCAGTGCCCCTACAGAGCCCAAACCTTTTAATGGCATCGGTTCACTTTTCTTCAAACCCAAGTTTCTTCATCAAGCAAACTGCTCTAAGTAATACATGATTGTCCAGATAGGATTGGTGATATGAAAGAAAGATTAAGTCTTTACTTGGAATTATTAAAGTTCACAAAATCCAACATTCAATAAAGGTTTCCATTTCTTCACAATAATGCATAGGTGAGTTTCACCAGCAAAGATTTACAGGTACAACAACAATAATGGATGGCACTGGCAGGCAAGGTGTCAGTCTGGAAGTTTTTAGATGTGCAGGTGGCTGTTTTGGCGACCCTTGGCAGCCCCACTCCCCTTTGCCATGGCTTATTTTTGCTATGCAGGAATCTGCCTCTGGTACTATGAGGAATGATTAAATTCTGTCAGGTTTTATTGCTGTCTGTTTTCTTATTTTGAAGATTATCTCTCACTTTCTGTCTTGGTGATCATTGTTAACCACTTCAGCCCCAGACCATTATGCTGCCTAAGGACCAGAGGTCTTTTTCCAATTCGGCACTGCGTCGCTTAACTGCTAATTGCGCGGTCATGCAATGCTGTACCCAAAAGAAATTTGTGTCCTTTTCTTCCCACAAAACTTTCTTTTAATGGTATTTGATCACCTCTGTGGTTTTTATTTTTTGCGCTATAAACTGAAAAAGACCGAAAATTATTGAAAAAAAAAGATATTTTCCACTTTTTGTTATAAAAAAAATACAATAAACTCAATTTTAGTCATACATTTAGGCCAAAATGTATTCGGCCACATGTCTTTGGTAAAAAAAAATGTCAATAAGCGTATATTTATTGGTTTGCGCAAAAGTTATAGCGTCTACAAACTAGGGTACATTTTCTGGAATTTACACAGCTTTTAGTTTATGACTGCCTATGTCATTTCTTGAGGTGCTAAAATGGCAGGGCAGTACAAAAACCCCCCAAATGACCCCATTTTGGAAATTAGACACCCCAAGGAAATTGCTGAGAGGCATGTTGAACCCATTGAATATTTATTTTTTTGTCCCAAGTGATTGAATAATGACAAAAAAAAAATATTTACAAAAAGTTGTCACTAAATGATATATTGCTCACACAGGCCATGGGCCTATGTGGAATTGCACCCCAAAATACATTCAGCTGCTTCTCCTGAGTATGGAGATACCACATGTGTGGGACTTTTTGGGAGCCTAGCCGCGCACGGGGCCTCAAAATCCAATCACCGCCTTCAGGATTTCTAAGGGTGTAAATTTTTGATTTCACTCTTCACTGCCTATCACAGTTTCGGAGGCCATGGAATGCCCAGGTGGCACAAACCCCCCCAAATGACCCCATTTTGGAAAGTAGACACCCCAAGCTATTTGCTGAGAGGCCTATTGAGTCCATGGAATATTTTATATTTTGACACAAGTTGCGGGAAAGTGACACTTTTTTTTTTTTTTGCACAAAGTTGTCACTAAATGATATATTGCTCACACAGGCCATGGGCATATGTGGAATTGCACCCCAAAATACATTTAGCTGCTTCTCCTGAGTATGGGGATACCACATGTGTGGGACTTTTTGGGAGCCTAGCTGCGTACGGGGCCCCGAAAACCAATCACCGCCTTCAGGATTTCTAAGGGTGTAAATTTTTGATTTCACTCTTCACTGCCTATCACAGTTTCGGGGGGCCATGGAATGCCCAGGTGGCACAAACCCCCCCCAAATGACCCCATTTTGGAAAGTAGACACCCCAAGCTATTTGCTGAGAGGCATGGTGAGTATTTTGCAGCTCTCATTTGTTTTTGAAAATGAAAAAAGACAAGAAAAAACATTTTTTTTTCTTTTTTCAATTTTCAAAACTTTGTGACAAAAAGTGAGGTCTGCAAAATACTCGCTATACCTCTCAGCAAATAGCTTGGGGTGTCTACTTTCCAAAATGGGGTCATTTGGTGGGGGGGTTTGTGCCACCTGGGCATTCCATGGCCTCCGAAACTGTGATAGGCAGTGAAGAGTGAAATCAAAAATTCACACCCTTAGAAAGCCTGAAGGTGGTGCTTGGTTTTCGGGGTTCCGTACGCGGCTAGGCTCCCAAAAAGTCTCACACATGTGGTATCCCCATACTCAGGAGAAGCAGCAGAATGTATTTTGGGGTGTAATTTCACATATTCCCATGGCATGTTTGAGCAATATATCATTTAGTGACAACTTTGTGCAAAAAATAAATTGTCTCTTTCCCGCAACTTGTGTCACAATATAAAATATTCCATGGACTCGACATGACTCTCAGCAAATAGCTTGGGGTGTCTACTTTCCAAAATTGGGTCATTTGGGGGGGTTTTGAACTGTCCTGGCATTTTATGCACAAAATTTAGAAGCTTATGTCACACATCACCCACTCTTCTAACGACTTGAAGACAAAGCCCTTTCTGACACTTTTTGTTTACATGAAAAAGTTATTTTTTTTTGCAAGAAAATTACTTTGAACCCCCAAACATTATATATTTTTTTTAAAGCAAATGCCCTACAGATTAAAATGGTGGGTGTTTCAGTTTTTTTTTTCACACAGTATTTGCGCAGCGATTTTTCAAACGCATTTTTTGGGGAAAAAACACACTTTTAAAAATTTTAATGCACTAAAACACTATATTGCCCAAATGTTTGATGAAATAAAAAATATGATCTTAGGCCGAGTACATGGATACCAAACATGACATGCTTTACAATTGCGCACAAACGTGCAGTGGCAACAAAATAAATACATTTTTAAAAGCCTTTAAAAGCCTTTACAGGTTACCACTTTAGATTTACAGAGGAGGTCTACTGCAAAAATTACTGCCCTCGATCTGACCTTCGCGGTGATACCTCACATGCATGGTGCAATTGCTGTTTACATTTGACGACAGCCCGCCGCTTGCGTTCGCCTTAGCGCGAGAGCAGGGGGCGACAGGGGTGCTTTTTTTTTTTCTTTATTATTTTTTTGCTTTTTTTCTTATTTTTAAACTGTTCCTTTCATTTTTTTTTAATCATTTTTATTGTTATCTCAGGGAATGTAAATATCCCCTATGATAGCATTAGGTAGTGACAGGTACTCTTTTTTGAAAAAATTGGGGTCTATTAGACCCTAGATCTCTCCTCTGCCCTCAAAGCATCTGACCACACCGAGATCGGTGTGATAAAATGCTTTCCCAATTTCCCAATGGCGCTGTTTACATCCGGCAAAATCTAAGTCATGAAATGCTCGTAGCTTCTGGTTTCTTAGGCCATTGAGATGTTTGGAGCCACTCTGGTCTCTGATCAGCTCTATGGTCAGCTGGCTGAATCACCGGCTGCCTTCTCAGGTTCCCTGTTGAGACAGGAGAGCCAGAGAAAAACACAGAGGACAGTGGGGGGGGGCATTCCCTCCCACGGCTTGTAAAAGCAGTCTAGAGGCTAATTAGCCACTAGGATTGCTTTTACATGAAAGCCGACCGCTGGCTGAAAAGAATGATACCAAGATGATACCTAAACCTGCAGGCATCGTTCTGGTATAACCACTCAAAGTCGTGAATGGCGTACCTGAAGACAAAAAAATGGTTAACAATAAAACACAGTAAACAGTAAAGTATAAAAAATTGCATACCTGAAAAACAAACATGATAAAACATAATAACAATAAAACATTGCAGAATAGAATACAGTAAAAAAAGAGCAGAACAATAGAGAGAGAGAATAGAGAGAGATAACAATACAACGACAACTATTTTTTTTTATTTTATATATTTTTTATTTTATTTTTTTTACACTTTTTTTGTAACTAACTTTTATAATTGTAACCGGTTCCAGGTTCGGGTCTCTCAAAATGCGATGGCATCTTGGGAGACCCTGTGAAAGTGTGCCTAGTCTGTGCAATGCTGTAGCCTACGCTAATACTCAACTAGTGAATGGTAGCGTTCAAAACATTCACCGATGCAAAGACCAGGATTGTCAGGACAGGAGGGACAATAATAGCGGGTGTCACGCCTACATCCACGCTTGCTGCAGACACGACATCTTTTTTGGGGGGTTCGTTGGGTAGGGGTACTCGGGAGGACATAAAGAAAATGCCTCTCATGCAGCTGACTGCATTTGGTTGGGGATGTGAATGGGGGAAGTACGGGTGCTGCAGAAGTGGTGGGTTCCCAATTAGGATTGGCGAATGCAGCAGGAAGGGCACTATGGGCACGATGGGCCTGTGTTTGTCTTCTTCTTGGTGGCAGCGGGACACTACTTGTGCTTGCCACCTCACCAGCTTGAACGGCACTTATGGGACTCGCCACTTCACCAAGTGTTACTGCAGTGCTGGTTTGACTACGACCGGGGTGCACTAGGCCGCTGGTGCTTGCCAGTTCACCAAAACGCTACCAAAAAATCTGTTAGCAATCGCAGGGATCAGGCCTGACTCTGCGAACACTGCAGTTATGCGTTTAGTGTTTTGTAAGTGTCAGTGATCGATCGATACTGCACTTGGGTGGGCTGGGCTGGGCCGGGCGGAGGGGAAAAACGCAGGTGCTAGCAGGTATCTGGGCTGATCCCACTAACACTGCGTTTTTGGGAACCCTAAACTGCTGGGGACGCTAGTATAGATCTGATCGGATCAGATATTGATCCGATCAGATACTATACCACTAAGGGAGGTGTGCGTGCGTGTTAACGGTACTGGCGCTAACCTGACGCTGCTTGGGGCTAGTGCTTGCCAGTTCACCAAAATGCTACCAAAAAAACTGTTAGCGATCGCAGGGATCAGGCCTGACTCTGCGAACGCTGCAGTTATGCGTTTAGTGTTTTGTAAGTGACAGTGATCGATCGATACTGCTCTTGGGTGGGCTTGGCTGGGCCGGGCGGAGGGGCAAAACGCAGGTGCTAGCAGGTATCTGGGCTGATCCCGCTAACACTGCGTTTTTGGGAACCCTAAACTGCTGGGGACGCTAGTATAGATCTGATCGGATCAGATATTGATCCGTTCAGATACTATACCACTAAGGGAGGTGTACGGTGCGTGCGTGGGTGTTAGCGGTACTGGCGCTAACCTGACGCTGCCTGGGGCTGGTGCTTGCCAGTTCACCAAAATGCTACCAAAAAAACTGTTAGCGATCGCAGGGATCAGGCCTGACTCTGCGAACACTGCAGTTATGTGTTTAATGTTTTGTAAGTGACAGTGATCGATCGATACTGCACTTGGGTGGGCTGGGCTGGGCCGGGCGGAGGGGAAAAACGCAGGTGCTAGCAGGTATCTGGGCTGATTCCCCTAACACTGCGTTTTTGGGAACCCTAAACTGCTGGGGACGCTAGTATAGATCTGATCGGATCAGATATTGATCCGTTCAGATACTATACCACTAAGGGAGGCATATGCTGCGTGCATGGGTGTTAGCGGTACTGGCGCTAATCTGACGCTGCCTGGGGCAACGCATATCACCGCCGGGCGATCAGGGGGCTAAACCTTTATTCGGAAATAAACGGCGGGTGCCCTGACACTATAAAAAATAAACGAACTAACCAGCATCACCCGTAACAGTTATACGGTGATCAGTGGTGAAAGGGTTAACTAGGGGGCAATCAAGGGGTTAAAATATTTATTAGGTAGTATATGGGGGTCCCTGTCACTATAAAACGCTGATGGCGAACCTAAATATTTACGTCCCTAACTAGCGTCACCAGCGACACTAATACAGCGATCAGAAAAATGATTGCTTAGTGACACTGGTGACGGGGGTGATCAAGGGGTTAAAACTTTATTAGGGGGGTTAGGGGGGTACCCTAGACCTAAAGGGGGCTAACCCTAACTGTCCTAACACAGTAACTGTCACAAACTGACACCATGCAGTAATCAGAAAAAAAAAAACTGCTTGGTGTCAGTTTATGACAGGGGGGAAGGGTGATTGGGGGGTGATCGGGGGGCGATCGGGGGGGATCGGGGGTGTTTTGTGTGCCTGGCATGTTCTACTGTGTGTGTAGTGTG
Organism: Lithobates septentrionalis; assembly: GCA_037952835.1. Taxonomy (NCBI): domain Eukaryota; kingdom Metazoa; phylum Chordata; class Amphibia; order Anura; family Ranidae; genus Lithobates; species Lithobates septentrionalis. The sequence continues at coordinate 156,830 of JBBDGP010000211.1, forward strand.
TTTTCACTCACAGTGCAGTCTTCTCTCCTCGGCGCCGGAACGGAAAATACCGAGCCGAGGAGAGATGACATCATTTCCTTTGCTGCTGTTTAGCATACAGCAGCAAAGGAATGTTCTCATTGGCCGGCGGCGATCGCGAGGGGGGCCACAAACGGATGGCCTCCCCCTCACCTCCGATCGTGGGGGGACAAAAGAGGACCGCCTCGGGCACCGGGGGGGTCCGATCGGACCCCCCACCTGCGGGAGGCAGATCACGTGTATGTACGTGATTTTGCCTGCCCGTGCCGCCTTGCCGACGTACATCGGCGTGAGGCGGTCCTTAAGTGGTTAAGAGGCAAGTAACAGTTAAAGTGGAGCATGCCAACAGTTGTATACACACATCAGTAAGAAACTGTATTTCTCTGTTCTGTTCCTTCCATTAAGTTTGCATAAAACAGATATTGCCAAGAAGTGGTATCCTAATGCATAGATCCTTAACCTGTTTATAATTACAGACCTCCAATGGACTGACTAATATGTTCCTCTTCAGCAGACAAAATCATCACTATCACCAGTGCTTTTAGGCACCTGTATGACTTCAAAAGATGTCAAAAGTTTAGTTTACTTTACATATAGATAGCTAGGAACAGAAGACCTAAATAAATTAATATATTTATTTACAGTATATAAAAACAACAAATCACAAATACACATACTGGCTGCAACTAGTGAGATTTTTGCTGTTTTTTTTTTTCCCAGTCAAAACACGTAATCAATGTATAGTTTCTTTTTTTTTTCTAATAACTTTTTTTTGATTTTGTAGTTATGAACAAGTTAATAGACAATACAAAGATCAAATGAACAAAGCTCATTGCACACATTGCTATATATTCAGTATTTGGTAATGTTGTTGATACATATCATATGTTACAGTAATTCTCCATCCATATTAACCAGTTTTTATCAAACATTTCACAGGGCATAAAGTTGATAGCAACGAGACGTTCAAAGGTATGGTTACGTTGGACATACAGTATTTTATTACTTCTGAAGCATTTATGCATGAGTTGTCTTTCCATTTGCGGAGTATTAGGTTACGTGTTTCGAGTAGAATGTGAGATATAAAAGATCTGAATTGGGGAGGGAATTTTTCTATTCCTATGTGGAGGATTGCAAGTGCCGGGTTGGTGGTGGTTATGAGTCCTGTAATAGAGGATATTAGTTTAAAGATTTGGTTACATAAGCTTTTTATACTTGGGTATTCCCAGAATGTATGTAGCAGATTTCCTATGTGACCACAGTTCCACCAGCATAGTGGTAATCAGGGATGAGCCTAACACCCCCTGTTCGGTTAGCACCAGAACATGCGAACAGGCAAAAAACACAAGAACACCGTTAAAGTCTATGGGACTCGAACATGAATAATCAAAAGTGCTAATTTTAAAGGCTTATATGCAAGTTATTGTCATAAAAAGTGTTTGGGGACCTGGGTCCTGCCCCAGGGAACATGGATCAATGCAAAAAAAAGTTTTAAAAACGGCCGTTTTTTCGGGAGCAGTGATTTTAATAATGCTTAAAGTGAAACAATAAAAGTGTAATATTCCTTTAAATTTTGTAACTGGGTGGTGTCTATAGTATGCCTGTAAAGGGGTGCATGTTTTCTGTGTTTAGAACAGTCTGACAGAAAATTGACATTTCAAAGGAAAAAAAGTCATTTAAAACTACTCGCGGCTATATGAGTTGTTGGTCCGACAATACACATAAAAGTTCATTGATAAAAACAGCATGGGATTTCCCCACAGGGGAACCCCGAACCAAAATTTAAAAGAAAATGGTGTGGGGGTCCCCCTAAATTCCATACCAGGCCCTTCAGGTCTGGTATGGATATTAAGGGGAACCCCACACCAAAATTTAAAAAAAAAAGGCGTGGGGGTCCCCCTCAAAATCCATACCAGACCCTTCAGATCTGGTATGGATATTAAGGGGAACCCCGCGCCAACATTTTTTTTAAAAATGGCGTGGGGTCCCCCCAAAAATCCATACCAGACCCTTATCTGAGCATGCAACCTGGCAGGCCGCAGGAAAAGAGGGGGGGGGCAAGAGAGTGCCCCCCCTCCTGAACCGTACCAGGCCACATGCCCTCAACATTGGACAAGGGCCTCATCCCCACAACCCTTGCCCGGTGGTTGTGGGGGTCTGCGGGCGGGGGGCTTATCAGAATCTGGAAGCCCCTTTAACAAGGGGACCCCCAGATCCTGGCCTGCCCCTGTGTGAAATGGTAAGGGTACCCCTACCATTTCACAAAAAAAGTGTCAAAAATGTTAAAAATGACAAGAGACAGTTTTTGACAATTCCTTTATTTAAACGCTTCTTCTTTCCATGTTCTTTCTTCTATCTTCTATCTTCTTTCTCCTATCTTCCTTCAGTTTCTTCCTCCATCTTCTTCTTCCTCCGATCCTCTGCTTCTTGCTCCGGTGTTCTCTTCCGGCATCTTCCTCTGCGGTGTCTTCTTCCCTTCTTTGTTCTCGGGCCGCTCCGCATCCATGATGGGAGGCTCCCGCTGTGTGGCGCTTCTCGACTTCTGACGGTTCTTAAATAATGGAGGGCGGGGCCACCCAATGACCTCGCCCCCCTCTGACGCACGGAGACTTCCCAGAGGCTTTCCCCGTGACATCAGAAGGGGCAGACAGGGAAGTCACCGTGCATCAGAGGGGGGTGGGGTTACCAGGTGGCACCGCCCTCCACTATTTAAGAACGTCAGAAGACGAGAAGCGTCACACAGCGGGAGCCTCCCATCATGGATGCAGAGCGGCCCGAGAACAAAGAAGGGAAGAAGACGCCACGGAGGAAGATGCCGGACGAGAACACTGGAGCAAGAAGCAGAGGAAGAAGAAGAAGAAGATGGAAGAAGAAACCGAAGAAAGATAGAAGATAGAAGAAAGAAGATGGAAAGAAGAAGCATTTAAATAAAGGAATTGTCAAAAACTGTCTCTTGTCATTTTTAACATTTTTGACACTTTTTTGTGAAATGGTAGGGGTACGTTTGTACACCCTTACCATTTCACACAGGGGGGGGCGGGATTTGGGGGTCCCCTTGTTAAAGGGGGCTCCCAGATTCCGATAAGCCCCCCACCTGCAGACCCCCACAACCACCGGCCAAGGGTTGTGGGGATGGGGCCCTTGTCCTCATCAACATGGGGACAAGGTGCTTTGGGGGGATCCCAAAGCACCCTCCCAATGTTGAGGGCATGTGGCCTGGTACGGTTCAGGAGAGGGGGTGCTCTCTCGTCCCCCCTCTTTTCCTGCAGCCTGCCAGGTTGCGTGCTCGGATAAGGGTCTGGTATGGATTTTTGGGGGGACCCCACACCATTTTTTTTTTAATTTTGGCACGGGGTTCCCCTTAAAATCCATACCAGACCTGAAGGGCCTGGTATGGAATTTAGGGGGACCCCCACGCCATTTTTTTAAAAAATTTTGGTTTGGGGTTCCCCTGTGGGGAAATCCCATGCTGTTTTTATCAATGAACTTTTATGTTAATTGTCGGACTGACAATTCATTAATAGCCGCGAGTAGTTTTAAATGACTTTTTTCCTTTGAAATGTCATTTTTCTGTCAGACTGTTATAAACACGGGCAACATGCGCCCCTTTACAGGCATACTATAGACACCACCCAGGTACAAAATTAAAAGGAACATTACACTTTTATTGTTTCACTTTAAGCATTATTAAAATCACTGCTCCTGAAAAACGGACGTTTTTAAAACTTTTTTTTGCATTGATCCATGTCCCCTGGGGCAGGACCCAGGTCCCCAAACACTTTTTATGACAATACCATGCATATAAGCCTTTTAAATTTGTGCTTTTGATTTCTCCCATAGACTTTTAAAGGGTGTTCCGCGGCTTTCAAATTTGCCGCGAACACCCCAATTAGTTCGCTGTTCGGCGAACTTGCGAGCAGCCGATGTTCGAGTCGAACATGAGTTTGATTCAAACTCGAAGCTCATCCCTAGTGGCGATTTGTCTGGATAGTATTTAGCTAACCTAAATGGTGTGTAGTGCCATCTGTTTATTATTTTGATCTTCATTTCCCAGTGTTTGACGCATTGGGAGGCTTTATGGATTTCTTTGAGAGCATTTTGCCATTGAGTATCTGAAAAAGTGGTACCCAGTTCTGTTTCCCATTTCTGAATAGTGGTGGATTTTTTAAATATATGTTTATCAAGGGATAGGTTGTAGAATAAGGTTATTCCCTTGGTATTGGGCTTAGTGTTTTTATAAAAGTGCCATGCTGCGGTCGGTACTGTTATTGGTATCGGATGTGCCTTCAGGAAGTGTATTATTCGTATACAAGTAAAAGTTGTGTTGCTCGGTAGCTTGTATTCTGTCAAAATTTGTTCCAATGATTTAGGTTTTGTGTCGATGAAGAGGTCTTGTATGTGTAGAATCCCATGTTTTAAGAGTGGTTTTACAGGCAGTATGGGGATTTTAGCTTCTAATAGTTCAGTTGGTAATTTTTAGTCTACTACACATGTGTGTAGGAAGGTTTCTAATAGTCCATGGAGTCCAAGAGTCTCCCAAGATAAATGTTTTAAGGTCATTAGTTGGGGTTCTTGATTTTTGGATGTCTACCCATAGTGGTATGTCTTTGTCATGGAACCAGAATTTGAGATGACCTAGTCTAACTGCTCACAGGTAGTCTTCCAGGTCCACTAGGCCAGCCCCCCCAACCTTTTTGTGTTGTGTAAGAGTGTTTCTAGGGCATCTGGCTTTTCTCCCTTGCCAAGTGAATTTCCAGACGAGGTTAGATAGTGTTATGTATCAGTGGGGTATGTGAGTTGGTAATGTACGGAATATGTATTAGACATGTGCATTCGTTTTCGTCCGAATGCATTTTCGTCCGAATTTCAGGTATTTTCGTTATCGTTTTAACAAACGATAACGAAAGTGCAGAGTCCGAAAAACGAAAGATCCGATATAAACAAATGCTTTATTTTCATTTTCGTTGCTACAACAGTTCGATATAGATAGGAGATTTGACATGATGATGACAATAACAATCTGTCCATCAAACCTGTGGTCGAATGTGCCTAATCTTAGCTCTATTAGTCCAAGATTATTCTACATAGAGAGAAAAGATTCGACGTAGAGAGGAAAGATTTGACGTAGGGGAGGAAAGATTCGACGTAGGGGAGGAAAGATTCGACATAGGGGAGGAAAGATTCGACGTAGGGAGAAAAGATTCGACGTAGGGGAGGAAAGATTCGACATAGGGGAGGAAAGATTTGACGTAGGGGAGGAAAGATTCGACGTAGAGGAGGAAAGATTCGACGTAGGGGAGGAAAGATAAATAAAAATAATGACGATGATGAATGTTATTGGCTGATTTAACCAAAGAGGAGGAGCAGTAAAATAGCTAGAACTAAGTACACAGTACTTTGGCTTATGGTGTCTGTTGAAAGTTCTAAGAAGATTCGACGGAGCAGGTAAACTATATGACGTCGCACAGTTTAGCTGCTCCGTCGAATCTTCTTTGAACATTCGACAGACACCATAAGCGTTTAATGACAGATTCGACCTTAATTAGGATTTTCGGACTAATGCAATTTTTAACGAAAAACGAAATAAATAACAACGAATTTCGGGAGTAACTAAATAAATGTATTTTTTGGACGAAAACGAAATTCCGAAACGAAACGAAATATTTCAGTGTGCACATGTCTAATATGTATAATATTTGTGGTAAAATTGACATTTTGAAGGCCGCTATCCTAGCTAGCCAGGATAATTCTTTCTTTGAGATATCGTGCAATTGCTTTTCTATTTTGGTTATTAGCGGTTTGAGATTGGCACTGGTTAGTGAGGCAGTTGTGTTAGTCAGTGTAATTCCGAGGTATGTAATGCCTTTTGTGCTCCATGTATACGGAAGGCTGTTTTGTAAGATGGATTGGGTGTTTGGTGGCACTCCTATATTGAGAATTAGAGATGTTGCATAGTTTACCTTGTAATATGAAACCTCCCCAAAGGTCTTTAGGATATTGTGGGCCTGTTCTAGTGACGTGAGTGGGTTAGTCAAAAGAAGGATGATCTCACCACAAATAAGTTTATGGTGTGCATCTGGGAGTAGACATGTGCAATTCATTTCATTCCGAATTAGTTTTTTAGCAAATTTCGACAAATTTGTTAATCCGGAAATATCGGAATTAATGAAAACCCGTTTAACTAATTTTTCGGAATATTCGTAAATTTGAATGTTCGAAAATTTGTAAATTCGTACATCCGTAAATTCGTACATTTGCACATTCGTAAATTCGTACATTCGTAAATTCGCACATTTGTAAATTCGTACATTCGTAAACTCGTAAATTTGTAAATTCCAAAATTCGAAAATCTGAAATAATAATTAACTAATAATAACTTAACTATTACTAACTATTAAATTATAGGTATTGTAATTTCCTTTCAAATTTGGCTGTTAGTGAACATAGCAAATACAAATTTATCCGAAATAACGAATGCCGTATCTAAGTGAATGGAACGTAATGAATTAATAATAATAAATAACAATAATAATAATAAAAACTTTTTATTATTATTATTAATTTGTTCCGTTCCATTTGTTTAGATGCGGCATTCATTATTTCGGATAATTCGTAACTTTGGATAAATTTGTATTTGTTACGTTCACTAACAGCCAAATTTGAAAGGAAATTACAATACCTATAATTTAATAGTTAGTTACTATTTCAGATTTTCTAATTTTCGGGTTTTTGGATTTTTGAATTTCAAATTTTTTCAAATTTCCGAATTTTCTAATTCATGAATGTACGAATATACGAATTTACGAATATATTAATATTCTAATTCACGAATGTACAAATTTACGAATTTACGAATTTACGAATGTACAAATTTGCGAATGTACGAATGTACGAATTTACGAGTGTACAAATTTATTAATTGCGATCATAACGAATGACACGAAAAACGAAAAAAAAAAACAAATGAAATGAAAACGAATGAATTTTGTGGCAGTGCACATGTCTATCTAGGAGCCTATTTGGAAGCCTGTGATTGAGGCATGTGCTCTAATGGATTCTGCTAATGGCTCTATCATTAAGTTGAATATACTTGGTGATAAGGGGCATCCTTGGCAGGTCCCATTTGTTATGCTAAAGGGTTTGGACAGAAGGCCGTAGGTGTACACTTGTGCTGATGGGTATGAGTATAAAGCTTTAAAGTTTTGCATAGATTTTGATGTCTGTGTTGAGAAGGGATAATGGTCTGAAATTTGCTGGTGTAGTGGGTTCTTTTCCCCCTTGGGTAAGGTTACAATGTGAGCTTTCAGCATCTCTTGGGGGAAAGATGATGTTTCCATCGCCTTAGTAAATACTGTTTGCAAGTATGGTGATAATATGTGTTTGAATGTTTGGAAATATTCATTGGAGAACCCGCCTGGTCCTGGTGATTTTCCATTTGGCAGTGTGCTATAACTATTTCTATTCCTCGATTTGTGAGTGGTGCATTTGATTCTTCTATTTGGGTGTCTGTGAGAGATGGAAGGCACTTTTTTTGTAAGAATTGTTGCATCTTTTCCGTGGTCGGTTGTGGTGTTGACGTGTCATTATTATTATTAATTATTATTAAGTTGTATAGCACACTGTAATATTCAGCAAATTGATTTGCTATGTCTTGTGAGTTGCTAACTTTGTGTTGTAAGGTGGGGTGTATCAAGTGTGCTATCTTGGATTTGATGCGTGCCGCTTTAATTCTGTTGGCTAGGTATTTGCCTGCTCTGTTAGCATTGGCACAGTGAGTATGTTGCAGCCTTCCAAGGTGCCTATCGTATTGTTGGGATAGATGTTCTCTTAGACCTTCTCTAATGCCGCGTACACACAGTAGGACTTGCCAACAGGACAAGCTCCGTCAGCATTACCGACGGAAAAATTTAGAGCATGTTCTCTATCTAAGTCCATCGGAAATGCCGACAGAAAAAGTCCGATGGGGCATACACCCGGTCGGATTATTCAACCAAAAGCTCCCATCTGACTTTTACTGTCGGAAATTCCGACCATTTGTATGCGGCATAAGTGTTGAGAGTTTGTTAGTTAAAATGGCGGTGGGCGATTGTTTGTTTAGGGTTTCTGCTGTATGGATTTCAGATAGAAGGGTATTTATTTTGGATATGTGGCGTTTTTTTCTCTCTTGCCCCTATTTGTATGAATATGCCCCTCATGACCGCCTTATGGGCATTCCATAGTGTATATGGGTCATGTACAGATGTGTTATTGTTGAAGAAAAATTCTTGAATATGCTGAGAGATTGTTCTTTGGGTTTGGTGTTCTTTAGGGATGGGCTATCTGTTTGAGTCGAACATGAGTTGGACTCGAACATTGGCTGTTCGCCCGTTCGCCGAACAGCGAACAATTTGGGGTGTTCGCAGCAAATTCAAAAAGCCGTGGAACATCCTTTAAAAGTCTATGGGAGAAATCTAAGGTGCTAATTTTAAAGGTTAATATGCAAGTTATTGTCATAAAAAGTGTTTGGGGACCTGGGTCCTTCCCCAGGGGACATGTATCAATGCAAAAAAAAAGTTTTAAAACCGGACATTTTTTCGGAAGCAGTGATTTTAATAATGCTTAAAGTGAAACAATAAAAGTGAAATATTCCTTTACATTTCGTACCTGGGGGGTGTCTATAGTATGCCTGTAAAGTAGGGCATGTTTCCCGTGTTTATAACAGTCCGAGAGCAAAATGACATTTCTAAAGGAAAAAAAGTCATTTAAAAATACTAGCGCTAGTGCTGGCTATTAATGAATTGTGAGTCCCGACAATACACATAAAAGTCATTGAAAAATAAAAAAAAAATGCGTGGGGGTCCCCCAAAATTCCATTACAGGCCCAACAGGTCTGGTATGTATATTAAGGGGAACTCGGTGCCAAAGTTTAAAAAAAAATGACGTGGGGCTCCCCCAAAAATCCACACCAGACCCTTATCCGAGCACGAACCATACCAGGCCACATGCCCTCAAGGATGTCCCCATGTTGATGGGGACAAGGGCCTCATCCCCACAACCCTTGCCCGGTGGTTGTGGGGGTCTGCAGGCAGGGGGCTTATTGGAATCTGGAAGCCCCCTTTAACAAAGGGGACACCCAGATCCTGCCCCCCATGTGAATTGGTAAGGGGTACATTATACAAAAAGAAAGTGTCAGTAAACTGTAGTAAACTGTAGTAAAAAAGCGCTTAGTATAAGATTATGGCAGGCAGTGGAGTCTCACGACGCGTTTCGTCTAACAAGACTTCATCTGGGGTCTTCATGGAGGGTCCGTCACATTTACTTTTCCGCATGAGTTACCCACGTGGTGATTAGGACGTTTTATGTAACCATTGGATTATGAATAACTCCCCGCACTTAAGCGGCATCTGAAGATTACCAGAGATTTTATTTTGTGCACTATGAATTGATAAAGACCCTCTCATTTCTCTTTCATATTTGTTGCTATGCATATGTAATATTATAGGCATTTAATACTATAAGCGCTACACTTTTCTGTGCACTTGCATCTTTTCCAACAGACCAACAATTCTTTTTTTCAGATCCTCAGAGAGTTCTTTGCCATGAGGTGCCATGTTGAACTTCCAGTGACCAGTATGAGAGAGTGAGAGTGATACCACCTAATTTAACACACCTGTTCCCCATTCACATCTAAGACCTTGTAACACTAATGAGTCACATGACACCGGGGAGGGAAAATGGCTAATTGGGCCCAATTTGGACATTTTCACTTAGGGATGTACTCATTTTTGTTGCCAGCGGTTTCAACATTAATGGCTGTGTGTTGAGTTATTTTGAGGGGACAGCAAATTTACACTGTTATACAAGCTGTACACTCACTACTTTGTACATTGTAGCAAAGTGTCATTTCTTCAGTGTTGTTACATGAAAAGATATAATAAAATATTTACAAACATGTGAAGGGTGTACTCACTTTTGTGAGATACTGTACCTCCATAGATCCAGTCTGTCCAGAGATTCATGTTATCTGCTGACTTGACACCATCCACAGGCAGCTTAACTCTTCAGTGAGACACAGAAGTTGAATCCAACACTATTTTATTTTTCACAAGTGCAGTACAGGGAATGTTTTTCCAATATTTTGAAGTGTAAGAAGACAAAAACTTTTCTAATTCCTGTCTTTGCACAGAACTAACATTGATTGGGGAAACATGGAATTAACTGGAATGGTTTGGTTAAGATTTGTCTAACTAGCACTAAACAGGAGGGGAGGACATTGGGAGATACCAAAGCACATATTAACCACTTGCCGCCCGCCATATAGCAGAATGACGGCGGCAAAGTGGTTGTGATATCCTGACCGGCGTGCGCCCGCGGGGGCATGCAGTGCAGCAATCAGAGGTGCTGTGTGTCAGTCTGATGCACCGCAACTCCGATTGTGGTATGAAGCCCCTGACAGAGGCTTCTTACCACATGCTCAGCTGTGACTAATCACAGCTGACCATCGTGTGAACCAGGAAGTGCCGGTAAACGGCTTTCCTTGGTTCACACCGATTGGTGGCTCTTCCTGTCAGAGGAGGGATCTGTGCTGATAATTAGCACATTGATTATCAGCACAGCCCCCATCAAAAGGTGACCATCAGCTGCCAATCAGTGCCCAACACCTGCCAGCCTGTCCCAATAATAAATGCCTGTCAGTGCCCATAACAATACTGATCTGGTCCCACAACAGTGCCAATCAGTGCCCAAAAAAGTGTCAATCAGTTCCCCAACAGTAATGCCTATCAGTGCCCCATCAAAGTGCCAATCAGTGCCACTCAGTAATGCCTATGAGTAGGTCCTCATCAGTGCTGCCTATCCAGTACCGCCTATTAGTGCCCATCAGTGCCGTCTATCAGTGCCATCAGTGCCATCTATCAGTGCCATCTATCAGTGCTTCCTATCAGTGCCCAGCAATTATTTTTTTTAATTTCCGGTCTTTTTTAGTTTATAGCGCAAAAATTAGAAACCACAGAGGTGATCAAATACCACCAAAAGAAAGCTCTATTTGTGGGAAGAAAATGATAAAAATTTAGTTGGGTACAGTGTTGTATGACCGCACAATTGTCATTAAAAGTGCGACAGGGCTGAAAGCTAAAAATTGTCCTGGGCAGGGGGAAGGGGGGTGCCTGGTATGGAAGTGGTTAAACAAGTAGTAGTGGCTCTAAACCACAACTATAAGTCAGAATACTGCAGAACAATAGTAGCCTGATGTAGTTCAATAAAACAGAAAACAATACATATAGATAGCGCAAAACAGTATGGATACCCCTATTTAAAATTCATAATTTAATGTATTGTTCTTGAAACAGTCACATACATTTTTTAAAATATATTACTGTTTATTAAAGGAATATCATATATTACATTATCTACCTCCAGATTATGTAATTTGTGCATTTACATCATCTCACATGGTGTACTCTGTCCAAATGTTTATGGCCAGATTTTTTGCAGTCATTCACTAGTCTGGAGTATAATTTCTACACCGTGTTACTGACAACTATATGTGCACATTCTCTGTAATCAAAATTGTTTCCCAATAAATATTGGTAACTTCATAAGAGGAATACGATGTGTTAGACAATTTGCTAGATCATAGCCCAAATTTTCTATGCAGTTATTTAGAGATGTGTCATCTGTTTCTTTTCATGAATTTTAAAATCTTCTAGTTGTGTTATGATAGAAAAGACATTTATATTAAGAAAATTAAATCTACAGTTCCAAAGAAATGACAACGCCTGTCTTTCTGGTCATGGTGCTGTCAGGATCAGAACTGCCTTCCTCATGCTAAAGTGTATTTCAATCTATTTTTCTAACTGTATAAGGATTGCTTTACCCATTTTTGGGTAATAATTACATATGACTGGATTTGTGGGAAAGCTATATAGACAATGGTGTAAGGTGACAATGTTCCAGAAGGCAGCCCCTTATTTTTTATCTTATTCCATGTCACTCCTTTTTTTAGTCTGAAAACATAATTAGGATACATATTCTTGAAATTATGTGGATATGATCACACAGGGAAAAAACACCATTAAAGTGAGTTAGTTAGCAAAGTTAAAATCTTACATACAGTAGTTATATTGTTATTAAAATGCTTTTAAACCAAAAAGCAACCATTGACAGTATCTCACAAAAGTGAGCACACCCCTCACATTTTTGTAAATATTTTATTATATCTTTTCATGTGACAACACTGAAAAAATGACACTTTTCTACAATCTAAAGTAGTGAGTGTACAGCTTGCATAACAGTGTAAATTTGCTGTCCACTCAAAATAACCCAACACACAGCCATTAATGTCTAAACCGCTGGCAACAAAAGTGAGTACACACCTAAGTGAAAATGTCCAAATTGGGCCCAAAGTGTCAATATTTTGTGTGGCCACTAGGGATGAGCCGAACACCGCCCGATTCGGTTTGCACCAGAACCTGCGAACGGAACGAAAATTTGCACGAACGTTAGAACCCCATTGACGTTTATGGTACTCAAACGTTTGAAATCAAAAGTGCTAATTATAAAGGCTAATTTGCATGATATTGTCCTAAAAAGGGTTTGAGGACCTGGGTCCTGCCCCAGGGGACATATATAAATGCAAAATTTTTTTAAAAAACAGACGTTTTTTCGGGAGCAGTGATTTTAATGATGCTTAAAGTAAATTAAAAAAGGGAAATATTCCTTTAAATATCGTACCTGGGGGGTGTCTATAGCATGCCTGTAAAGTGGCGCGTGTTTCCCGTGCTTAGAACAGTCCCTGCACAAAATGACATTTTTAAAGGAATAAAAGTAATTTAAAACTGCTTGCGGCTTTAATGGGATGTCGGGTCCTGGCAATATGGATGAAAATCAGTGAGACAAATGGCATGGGTACCCCCCAGTCCATTACCAGGCCCTTTGGGTCTTGTATGGATATTAAGGGGAACCCCGCACCCAAATTAAAAAAAGGAAAGGTGTGGGGCCACCAGGCCCTATATACTCTGAACAGCAGTATACAGGCAGTGCAAACAAGACAGGGACAGTAGGTTTGTTGATAAGTAGAATCAGTTTGTAATTTTGAACTGGTATATTTTTAACGTGTTTAGCTCCAGCAAAAAAATCTATTTTAAGCTTTTTGGAAAACATAGGGAAGGGTAATCACCCCTGTGGCATTTGTTTTGCTGTCTGTGCTCCTCTTCAGAAGATTTCACCTCACTTTTTGCCCAATGACAAATGTTTTTTGAAAATGTGGGGTTTTTAGTGAAACAAGGATTGGTGATAAAGCATTAGTGGAAAGGAGAAACGTTTTTCCCATATTAACTCTTACAGGAGAAAATTTCCCTTCCTAGGGGTAGATTTCATCTCACTTCCTGTTGTCTCCTTCCGTTTGCAAGTAGGAGTCGTTTGTAAGTTGGATGTTTGAAAGTAGGGGCCTGCCCTATATACTCAGCAGAAATTTGGGCCTTAGGTGTTGGTGTTGCCACCACACTGTAAGCACTCACAGGGCCCTGCTGTGAAATATTAGATCAAGAATTGTAATTACATGCCCCTGTTGAACAGGGGCAGAAAAATTGGGCCTTTGGTGGTGGTGGTGGTGGTGGTGGTGCTGGTGCCACAACACTGTAAGTCCTCACAGTTACTCTTGGTGTGTGCAGAAACGGGCCCTGCTGTGAAATATTAGATCAAGAATTCTAATTACATGTCCCTGTTGAACAGGGCCAGAAAAATTGGGCCTTAGGCACTGGTGCTGGTGCCACAACACTGCAACCCCTCACAGATACTCTAGTTAGAGTGCAGGAACTAGCCCTGCTGCAAAGAATTGCATCAAAAATTGTAATTACATGCCCCTGTTAAACAGGGGCTGAAAAATTGGGCCTTAGGCACTGGTGCCACAACACTGCAAGCCCTCACAGATACTCTAGCGGAAGCGCAGGAACTAGCCCTGCTGCAAAGAAGTGCATCAAAAAAACAGGGGCTGAAAAATTGGGACTTAGGCACTGGTGGCGGCACCCAGAACCAAAAATGTTCCTACAAGCTATCAGCATGATCATAGAGGAGGAAGAGGATAATTACTCAGCATAACAGGATAGTCACTCAGCATCAGCATAGGCAGTCTTTGAAGGGATCTGACATTTCCAAAAAAAATTATTCGGTTACATCAGCATCAGGTGCTTGGTAGCTGGTGGTGATCCAAGACTGATTCATTTTATGAAGGTCAGTCGATTGACCGAGTTAGTGGACAGACGCACCCTGTGATCGGTTACAAAGCCTCCAGCAGCACTGAATGTGCGTTTTGAAAGAACGCTGGATTCAGGACAGGCCAGTAGCTCAATTGCATACTGAATAAGGAGAAAGGAGGGTGGGACTTTGTATGAAGAATGCATCCCTGGAGAAATCACGATACATATGAAAAATGGGCAGTACTAGGTATAATATAACTATGGGCATTGATGACAGCATTGCAAGGCAACAATTAGCAGTCAATGGTTTATTGATATAAAAAATAACAATAGTAGTAATAATACCATAATAAAATAATAACATAGTAAGTTCATAATGTTAAACATTATATAAAACCAAGTACATTGGGTAGATTGGTGTAACAATGAATAATGATTATGACAACAACAATAATAGCATAATGAGTTCATATCATGCACATCATAGAGAGCCATTTTCATAGAAGCGTGTCTCCCTGATAGAGAACTGTGTCTTGGTTTATTGGTGCGGTCCAATTGGTAAGTATGGTAAGTATTGATAAAGTACAGTATGAGCAAAAGTGCATCCATTGGCTCTACGCGTTTCGTGGCGATTGCCACTCTTCAGGAGCAAGTATGAGGTAGATGTCTGTATGTATTGAAACACATAGTTAATTTATAGAGTAAACTAAAATAATCATTGTTTTGGATAGGAATAGGAGAGGGGGAATGACCCCAATTTACCACAACTACTTACAGAAATGTCAATGGGACTAGGTAATGGCATGGAGGGCCGGAAGGCCGACCGGATGCAAACATCAGTCCCGGGAGCTGAGGTGGACAAACCCGGGCGTAGATGGATCACCAAAGGGAGAAAATGCTCCCCAGGGAGAGGCCCCCATGGGTGAAGAAGAAGTAGTATACCATGGGAGTGTGACTGTCTGTGAAAAAGGAGATATGAAGTGAAATAAAGGAGGGGTATGACAATAGATGTGTTACAAAAAGTGACCAGTAATGAAAAAAATATTAGTAGAACAAGTAGTAGTACAAGAACCATCCAGTGATATAGAAGTGTCATGAGAAGTACCTATGGTGCAGAGTATGGGGGTAAATTTGAACCCCCCATTTAATTGACAAGACTGAATGGGAAAGAGTAAAATGCTAGTTATATTTTTTTCATTACTGGTCACTTTTTGTATGGAATTTAGGGGGACCCCCACGTCATCTTTTTTTTTTTAATTTTGGCCGGGGTTCCCCTTAATATCCATACCAGACCTGAAGGGCCTGGTATGGAATTTAGGGGGACCCCCACGTCATTTTTTTTAAATTATGGTTCGGGATTTCACTGTGGGGAATTCCCATGCCGTTTTTATCAATGAACTTCTATGTGTATTGTCGGACGGCAATGCAATAGCCGCGAGTAGTTTTAAATGTTTTTTTTTCCTTCGAAATGTCATTTTGCTGTCAGACTGTTCTAAACACGAGAAACATGCGCCCCTTTACAGGCATACTATAGACACCCCCCAGCTACGAAATTTAAAGGGATATTACACTTTTATTGTTTGACTTTAAGCATTATTAAAATCCCTGCTCCTGAAAAAACGGCCGTTTTTAAAACTTTTTTTTGCATTGATCCATGTCCCCTGGGGCAGGACCCAGGTCCCCAAACACTTTTTATGACAATAACTTGCATATAAGCCTTTAAAATTAGCACTTTCGATTATTTATGTTTGTGTCCCATAGACTTTAACGGTGTTCGCGTGTTCGAACGAACTTTTTTCCTGTTCGCATGTTCTGGTGCGAACCGAACAGGTTGGTGTTTGGCTCATCCCTAGTCCTGTGGTCTGATGAGACCAAGATAAACTTATTTGGTTCAGATGGTGCCAATCGTGTGGGGCGACAACCAGGTGAGGGGTACAAAGACAAGTGTGTCTTGCCTACAGTTAAGCATTGTGGTGGGAGTGTCATGGTCTGGTGCTGCATAAGTGCTGCTGGCACTGGGGAGCTAAAGTTTATTGAGGGAACCATGAATGTCAACATGTACTGTGACATACTGAAGCAGAGCATAATCCCCTCCCTTCGGAGACTGGCCTGCAGGGCAGTATTCCAACATGATAACGACCCCAAACACACCTCCAAGATGACCACTGCTTTGCTAAAGAAGCTAAGAGTAAAGATGATGGACTGGCCAAGCATGTCTCCAGACCTAAACCCGATTAAGCATCTGTGGGGCATCCTCAAATGGAAGGTGGAGGAGCGCAAGGTCTCTAACATCTACCAGCTCCGTGATGTCATCATTGAGGGGTGAAAGAGGACTCCAGTGGCAACCTGTGAAGCTCTGGTGAATTCCATTCCCAAGAGGGTTAAAACAGTACTGGTGGCCACAAAAATTATTGACACTTTGGGCCCAATTTGGACATTCTCACTTAGGGGTGTACTCACTTTTGTTGCCAGCAGTTTAGACGTTAATGGCTGTGTGTTGAGTTATTTTGAGGGGACAGCAAATTTACACTTATACAAGCTGTACACTCACTACTTTACATTGTAGCAAAGTGTCATTTCTTCAGTGTTGTCAGATGAAAAGATAGAATAAAATATTTCCAAAAATGTGAGGGGTGTACTTACTTTTGTGAGATACTGTATATGTATATATTTTTAATATATTCCTCCCCTTTATATATATAATTAAAACATTTTAATTGATTTTTTAATATTGATATTCAGATTGTGCAAGTTTGGGCTGGGTTTCCACTGTTGTGACCTGAAAGTCGGGTGATTTTGCCGAGATTTTTTACGCGATTTCGATGCGACTGTGGACTGTGTCGCATCAAAGTGGGACCAGAATAGTGCAGGGACTGCTTTGAAGTCGCTGCAACTTGAAGTCGAACAGATGTGAACGGTGCTCATTGGAAGTCATGAGGAACGACTTGTCATGCAACTTTGCAGTCCCAAGTCGCATGATAGGTCACACTAGTTGAAGCCGAGTCGTAGTTTGATTTTTGGCCTTTTTTAGCTCAATATGTGCTCTGTTTTGCATCAGCTGTCAACCTTTGTAAGCCCAACTATTTATAATCTACTATTTTTCCGAAATGCCTTCATCCCATTGCCTTTTGTCCACTGACCGTTGTAGTTCTACGACTGCGGATGTCATGCCCAGGAGGGTGTATTTAATGATGCTCTCCTCCAGAGAACAACAGGCCAGTAGAAGGAGCTGTGAGCTCCGAGCGCGTAGCCTTTCATTCCACAGAGACAGTCCTGACCCCTTCCTCCCGCCCCCTGCTGGTGACATCATTTCCTCTTCCAGTTCAAGCTGGACAGTATGGAGCTGACTACTTCCTGGTTTTCTTGAATGTACAGCTATTTAGCAATCAGCACAAAATCACACTAGAACCTTTCCTAGCTACCCGGATCATGTGAGGAGCCTGTGAGATGCAGTAGAACTGCCAGGACTACATACTTATAATGAGCACGACTCCCACTTATATCTAAGTATAAGATATATATTATTATTATTATTATTATAAGTAAGTATTTTTAATCTTGTGCAATACTTGATACTGTTTTAATACCACACGCAGAGAGGCACCTCCCCCCCTTGTTTCTTTTATATGTTTTGCAGAGTTGCTGGACACACTCTGAGGATGGCTGCCTCTTTTTAAATCACCCCCTTACCGTGGTTCAACTTTGTTTTTACCTAAAGACTGACTAATCAAATGTACATTATTACAAACTAAGCGCCAGATATCAAATTTACCTTAACTTGAACATTGTGCCCATTATCTGTGCTGCACCACTTGGAATCCCCTGATTAACTGTCCACCTACGTTTTACCCCCCCCCCCTTTTTTTTACATACGGTTACATTTTTGTTGTTATAATGGAGCTTATTGTAAGCATTGAAATGGCAAAATATAATATATTAGACTAATGTTTTTCTTTGTTTCCAACCCATTTCTTCAGCAACTGTGCTCTCCCTTCGAGTCATCTATTTAAATCCCTGTGCACCACATTTTGTAAATTAGAGGACGTAATTGTTTCTGCCAACCCGCAATCGTGGGATGGCTTTTTTCTAGAGCAATACCTCCTCCACAAAATTACTCAGAGAGGACTTCGAGTCCTCAAGCATTGCTCCTTTTTAGACCCAGATTTACTGAAGGATTGGGAATATGTTTCCGAATTTTGTACGGAAAAATGGATGAAGGTTATGATTTCACAAAGAAAAAGGAAATATGAGACCCTCATTCAAAAGATTAAGGATATGTTAGATGACATTATACAGCGTATTCCACAATTACCACATACTTGATTTAGGACACTTAAGAGAAACAGTATCAAGCAAGAGGATGAACTCATTGCTAATAAACATAGTACATTTAGGAGAGATATAGATGATTGCACTACTAAAAAGGTTTTTTGCTGGAAAAATCTAGAAATCCTCCAAATTTTCCTCCCCTCCATTCTCAAACCACTGTTAGGCAGGCTGAGACCTGAACCTTTGTTGAAAAAACACAACCAGACATCAGCCACACCAACTAAGGCCGGACCCTTATCCACCACTAGAGTTTGTACCCCAACAGCCACCCCCAAACCCAAACGACCAGCTAAAATACATAAAATTCTCCATCCGACCAGCCAGGATGTGGTTAATCCCACATCATCACTTCAGGCCAAGGACACCAATTTAACATCCCTTTCCACAACAGATCCACTCATTACACCCAGCATGAATGTAGGTTCCAACATCAGGGCAGCTTTAACCACAAATCTCAATCCTGATACTACGTCCAATATACAGCTGGACACATCCCATAATCTCAACCTACATTTGGATCCTAAGACCATCGATCCACCAACCCCCACTCTTGATGATGATTTTTTAGACAAGCGCCCCCTACTCAGCATAAGAAAAAGAAAACACGGAGGAGAGGAAGAAGAGGGGGCAGGGGAAGAAACAAAAAGAGGAAAAATGCGGAGACTGTTAAAATCTTCAACCTCTTCTCCCATAATCTAGCCCCCAAGAGATATCTTTATTAAGCAAAGGCTTAACTTTTGCACCTACCCCCAATCGCAATCCTTTCACACTTTTTAAAGATCTGAATAAGTTTACTAGAGACTTCACAGTCAAAAGATTTTTTAACATATTATCCTCCAAAAACCCATCCCTCCCAGATGCACCTAGTGAGGTCGCCAAGATCTCTAACATCCACCAGCTCCACAATGTCCTCATGGAGGAGTGGAAGAGGACTCCAATGGCAACCTGTGAAGCTCTGGTGAACTCCATGCCCAAGAGGGTTAAGGCAGTACTGGAAATTATGGTGGCCACACAAAATATTGACACTTAGACATTTTCACTTAGGGGTATACTCACTTATGTGGCCAGCAGTTTAGAAATTAATGGATGTGTGTTGAGTTATTTTGAGGGGACAGCACATTTACACAATGTTATACAAAATGTACACTCACATGAAAAGATATAATAAAATATTTACAAAAATGTGAGGGGTGTACTCACTTTTGTGAGATACTGTATCTGGTCTGATGAGACCAAGATAGAACTTTTTGGCCTTAATTGTAAGCGGTATGTGTGGAGAAAACCAGGCACTGCTCATCACCTGTCCAATACAATACCAACAGTGAAGCATGGTGGTGGCAGCATCATGCTGTGGGGGTGTTTTTCAGCTGCAGGGACAGGATGACTGATTGCAATGAATGCGGCCAAGTACAGGGATATCCTGGATGAAAACCTCTCCAGAGTGCTCAGGACCTCACACTGGGCCGAAGGTTTACCTTCCAACAAGACAATGACCCTAAGCACACAGCTAAAATAATGAAGGAGTGGCTTCACAACAACTCCGTGACTGTTCTTGAATGGCCCAGACAGAGCCCTGACTTAAACCCAACTGAGCATCTCTGGAGAGACCTAAAAATGGCTGTCCACCAACGTTTACCATCTAACTTGACAGAACTGGAGAGGATCTGCAAGGAGAAATGGCAGAGGATCCCCAAATCCAGGTGTAAAAAACTTGTTGCATCTTTCCCAAAAAGACTCATGGCTGTATTAGATCAAAAGGGTGCTTCTACTAAATACTGAGCAAAGGTTCTGAATACTTAGGACCATGTGATATTTCAGTTTTTCTTTTTTAATAAATCTGCAAAAATGTCAACAATTCTGTGTTTTTTCTGTCAATATGGGGTGCTGTGTGTACATTAATAATGAAAAATAGGAACTTAAATGATTTTAACAAATGGCTGCAATATAACAAAGAGTGAAAAATTTAAGGGGGTCTGAATACTTTCCGTCCCCACTGCATATCCCCCATATTGTCCAACATTTATTGGGATGTATCAATTCAGGACTAGGGATGATCCGGAAGGTCAGTTTGCACCTAGTTTGGACTGAACTCTGTTTGGGCGTTCGAACAATTGGCCAAACATTTGTCTGTTTGGCCTCCTGTTCAGCAGGAGATAAAAATCATATAAAGAAGCAGTGTTTCTACAGCTTCTATATATGGCATCTTCCTGGTTCCTAAGGAAGCAGTGCTGCTTGCTGCATATCTCTAGTAACCACTAATGTCACCAGAAATTCCCATCACTCAAGCAGAGGGCAGGGATAGCAATTACATTGACAAAATATTGCCATAGTCATAGTTGGTCAATAATATCACCACCATCCCCATCCTTTCCCTTATATGACTGATAACAGCTCAGGGAGCTGTCATTTGGCTATGACTAGCATCAGGATTAATTGCATGCAATGGGTTGTTGTTTTATTTTTAAGTGATTCAGCAGAAGATAGCAGACAGCGACCCTCTTTTTTCAGCAGATATTCACCTTCTTACAGCAGCCCTCTTACAGCTGTTTTTCCCACAAGCCCTCCTACTTCAGAACAAGCCCTCTCAATGCAAACACCAAACCTCCCACAGCTTTCCAACATCTACTTCCTCAACAAGTTTGTCACAACTTCTTGAGTCCTCTCCCCATAGACACCAGGTCCCTCACATCACACAGCTGATAGCAGACACACCCTACAGCTACATGACTCAGGGAGAGCTTCAATGTAGGTACCTATTCCTGTTTTAACTGCTTTCTCAGCATAGACAGCTAGACTGCCAGTCAAACCTACAGCCCTCTACATACCCTCAGACAGCAGTAATCAGTAGTACACATGCATACAAACAGCTGCAGACAGGTGGGTATCCTCACAGAAGCCCTACTATGCTTTCCCAGAGGTACCCTTACTTCCAGTCTCCTCCTCCACCTTCTCCTCCATCAGCCCCGTGGTCCACTCAGCATCCCCTCTTTTTCATTCTCTCCTCCTCCCCTGCTCTTTACCTCTAGCCTTTTCCTGTGACTGGTATGAACTATCTGCCTCCTCTGTGTAGCGTAATCAATTAGAATATTGACTTTTCTGATGTCCAAAATGTTGGGTTCTGACTCCATTTTCTTTAAGCTGAATTCGAAACCATTTTTTTTTTGTTGACAAAAGGGGTACAGGGTTAGATCCTTTGTAAATTTGCATTGCTACCATTGTGAGATTTTTCCTCACTTCCTGTCCTGGTGACACCTGAAACACAATTGAAAGTGAGTTGAATTTTCCCCAAAGTGAGGAGGACACCTTTGGAAGCCATCACAAGAACATGTGTCAGAGTGTCATGACAGAGCCTCAAACCTTTTGCCACTCTATCTAAAACTAGAAGAAAAAATTGTCTGGGGTTTGAACTTTCAGTAGCAAAGTTGCATTCTTACAGGTGCAATCTCTATAAGATGCTGGTAGGTGACTGAGCCTTTTGATAAACACCCAAAGCAAATATTAATTTTGAGTGTACTGACCCTTTAATTTTAATTGATTTTTAGATTTAGTCTAATACAAGTACTCAAGTCCAAAATAAAGTATTTTAATTTATGTGGCTAAGTACACTTGTACTTGGGAATCAGTTGCATGGCAATATATACAACATAAAGTGGAATCAACTTGATAAAGACCTAATTTGAGCACGTAATACCTAATTATCTTCAACAAATCTGTTTATTTGCAATTAGCATCAATTATCTGTTTATAGCTTCATTAGGAATTATCTGCTTAATAATTTCCCAAGAGTCAAAGAGTCAAGAATTACATTTTATTGTTTAGTACAGAACTGTTAATTATGTGCAGGATCACATTTCTGCCTAGTCAACATATACCATGTCCTAGAGTAGCATGGCAAACAGCCACTCACACATCATGTTGAGGACTGTGTGTAACACACCATCCAGGTTCCACTCTGCTTGCCAAGACAATCGAAATGAGTTCTCATTGTTACTCTTCCTAATCAATTTATGTATTTTAGTTGGTGTAATAGTGTACTGTATACTTATTTTACCCCACTCTGGGTCTATACCCCTAAAATGGAACTGCTAGCAGAGCAGAGTGGCAGTTTTGTCTGCTGTTCTAGTCTACTAGGAGTACTGACTTTGGCTAACTGTTTCAAACTCTCTCTCTATCTCTCTCTGCAGCCTTTGCCAGTATAGAGGAACAAGAAAAAGGTCTAGCTATGATTATAAATAATAAAGTGATATTTCTGTTTTTTTTTGCATTTATTAATTTAGAGGATAAAACAAAGGGAAGCAAAGAATTGTATACGGAGAACCAACAATGTTTTTTCTTGTGATAAAATTACTTTATTGAAGCTATTGTACAAAATAAATTGTATAAAAGGCCAAAATTGCCCACCATACCAGACACCAGTAAAAAATGATTTAAAACAGACAATTGTCATACAAATTGGCACAGTAGGATCTCATTCACATCTGAAAAATGAATAGGATTACACATTTCCTAGTGTTTCTAGCACAAGTAATCTCAGCAGGGTTACTTTGTTGCTAAAGCACTACTTTTCCCAATTGGGCTAATGGTAAGCTAATTGCAACACTGACACCTCCTGTGTTTCTGACTATACCGTATGACATGGCTCTTGGCTTTATAACACATATAATGGAAGATTTGTGCATTAAATTGAACAACCGTCAGCTGCAGTCTGACACATAGGACTAGTAGTACTGATGGCAGATAATGGTAGAATACCAACGGATGTCTCCTGATTCCCAACAAACAGAGTAGTCACTAGCCTGCTTACTTCAAAATGGATCTGATGATCTGAGTAGGATAAGAGCAAGAATTGTGGAGAATTCAGAATAAGATACATGAAAGATCTTTAAGCGCTTGTACAGGGAGAGCAGATTAATTCATGAAGTGATCATTCATCTGTTGAAATCTCAGTCCTTCTCCAAGCTAAAGATAGCTAGTTGGAATCAACACACGGACTGCTTTATTTCTATAGATCACTTGCATCGCTGATCATAACAGCACAGTCATGTAAAGATCATCAGATGGAGCTGGGGCAGCGTAGAAATCTTCATTGGCGCAAAATCCACACCATTGAAGACTGTAGGGGAAAATAAAAACCGTGGCCATCGGGCTCTCACCATTCTCTGATGGGGGTATTGACACCTGTTCCCTCCTCCATTTAAGGCGGTCGTCAATGTCGGGGCTCCAAGCACTAACTCCAGACTCTGTCTCCAGTTAAATTCTCCAGCTACTTCACAGTGGCACACTCCCCCTGTATGTTTGCAGTAAAGCTCCAACTGTGTGATTGAAGTGAAGCTTTGGCAGTTCTCCAAGGCCCTTCAGAGCCACGTGTCAGGTAGAGACCAGATGGGTAACATGCAGAGTCTGATCAGAGGTCCCGCTGCCCCTGTTACGTCAATGCATTTTGCATACTTGCCATAATGATGCTATTTTGACATGCTATTTAAAGCAAAGAAGAGTCCCCTTCAGATTCCAATATCCAAATGCGTCCCTCAGATGCCACCTAGTGGCCATTCATGGAAACCTAAAAATGCTATTGAAACTGCATGGGTTCCCCTAACTTTATGCCCCCACCAGTGTCTACTAGGCCTACTCTCCATCCCTGAAGAGGAAAAATATCTAAATATATTTTTGCAAGAGTCCTTGTTCTTGGCCAGAATGAAAATAGCCCGGTCCTGGATCAAGGAGTCGCCCCCTACTATTTAGCAATGGATTAGGGCCGTTAATGCTATTCTCCCCTATAAAAAAAGTACTGTATTCACACAGAGGCTGCCCGGCTAAATACAAGAAAATATGGGACAGGTCGCTGGAGGATTCCTCTACCTGCACTGACGAGATGTAACCTTTACCTAATGTGCGGAACTTGATGTATCCCATGTTATATACATCTCACCCTTATCTTCACTGTTTGTCTGTTGCCCCGCAGTGGGGTGCACCAAAGCTCTTGCTGTAATGTGAGGGGCTGTTTATTGACCCCCCAATCAGTCATTTTGGGTATGGGTTTTGGCTATCTTTGGTACCTAGACCTTTTACATTTTATACTCAGTACAGTTATGTCAATGCTTTGTCCTTTTGTATAGTGCCTGTTGCACTTTGTATTTGTTTGTATATTCGTTTAGTATGCTCAATAAACTTTATTTTTGATCAAAAAAGAGAGACTGATTTATTAAAGGATTAGAAAATCACCACTTAGCTTAGTGAATATGGTAAAGAAAAAAAGAAATATATATTTTCTTTTTACTTTGGTTGCACATGATAAGTTATTCAAAGTAAAACAGTTTTAACTAATTATTTTAGTTTAGTGAACATTTACAATAACTCCTGTCAGTAATATTGAAGACTTACAATACTCAGTATGGGCTCTTTCACACAGATGTGGAATTCTACAGCTGCCTTAACACGCATTAATTCACCATAGCATTAATGAGAGTTTAGGTTGCTTTGCACAGGCATTCATGTTGCTTCAGGCAACGCTCCTCAAATGCCCTGTGAGATGTGTTTTTTTTTTTTTTTTTTATTTGTATGAGGCTAAACCAAAAATGATCACTTTTGACACTTTGCAACCACATTTTAAATGCACTGTAGGTGTGCTTAAAGTGTATTAATGACATGCTTGGGGTGTGTTTCAATAGAAGTAAATGGAGGCATTTTTTCAAAGCAACAATTCTTGCTGAACTTGGCAGGCAGCATTAATTTTGCATCGACATGAGGCGAGGCAATGCTATTACTGTAGTGTGAACACCTCCATCCACTCCATAGTTTTAACAATTTTGAGTGGCATTGATAGGCAGTAAGGAAGCTGTAAAAATGCGAACCAATCACCTATTTTCAACATATTTGTAAAAGAGCCCTACCAGAATACGTAAAAGCAATCCAAAAGTATAGGACTTTTCCTACTAAGCAATCACTGTTCCATTTACCAAAAGAATGAAAGGTTAAAGTATAACTAAAGGCAAAATTTTAGTTTTGGATAGAGTGGAGAGGGATTATGAGCCCCTGTCGGGTTTTATTGCAGTCTGTGCCCCCGGTAAGGAGATTCACCCTCTATTTGTCCTGTTTACCATTATCATTGAAAGTGAAAGAAAAAGAAAATCCAAAATGTTGGATTGTCCCCAGAAAAGTAATAGAGGGGAAATCTTCCAATGGGGACACTAGTTCTGGTGACCTGCGGGTCCCCAAGGAATTCTCTTAATTTTCAGGTATTTCCTCAAGCTTTCTGTTTGGCTATAGGACAGGAAGTGAAGGAAAATCACAGCAATGGGACATAGATGGTAAAAAAGAATCTCACAGGGGTTATAACCCTCCTTTGCCCTATCCAAAATGAAAAAAAAAAACTTTTGCCTATAGTTGTACTATAAGCCTGATTAGCCACTTCACAGTGATCAAGTTATCCTTCTTTGTCCTGGTTGTTCTTTCCTCTAGTTCAGGGATATGCAATTAGGGGACCTCCAGCTGTTGCAGAACTGCAAGTCCCATGAGGCATAGCAGGACTCTGACAGTCACAAGCATGACACCCAGAGGCAGAGCCATGATAGGACTTGTAATTTTGCAACAGCTGAAGGTCTGCTAATTGCATATCACTGCTCTAGTTGCAATAATATGTCCCTGAAACCAATCAAGCCCTAATGACTCTTTAATCTTTCACTGAGAATTTTGCAGCAGACTGGCAACCACTCCATTTGGACCTCTCACACCCTGTCCTCTACAAACCCTCCTTGACCACAAGCATTCCCTTCTCTCCAATCCCCTTCTTACTACATTTTCTACATCTTTCTTCTACACCTACATTTGACATACAGTGAATAATAATAGCTTCTTTCCATTAATCATCATTATAAGGTTACTGAATCTGACCAAGGAAAGGTCAAATTACAACACTTTACTAAATGACTGTTACTAATGGCAAGAATTTTGTAATATTGTGGTCAATAATAACGTATAATTTGTTTACGATAATTGGCAACTACTGATTATTATCGTGTGTAGATAATTTTTACTGAATTTCTGGTCAATATGGTACTTTAATACAATATCCTACATAAATCGGCCAATATATTACAACACTGATGTATGCACTATAATTTGATCTTGACCACACAATTTTTTTGTGGTTTATACAGTATCTCACAAAAGTGAGTACACCCCTCAGATTTTTGTAAATATTTTATTATATCTTTTCATGTGACAACACTGAAGAAATGAAACTTTGCTACAATGTAAAGTAGTGAGTGTACAGCTTGTATTACAATGTACATTTTCTGTCCCCTCAAAATAACTCAACACACAGTCATTAATGTCTAATTCGCTGGCAACAAAAGTGAGTACACCCCTAAGTGAAAATGTCCAAATTGGGCCCAATTAGCCATTTTCCCTCCCTGGTGTCATGTGACCCATTAGTGTTACAGGGTCTCAGGTGTGAATGGGGAGCAGGTGTGTTACATTTGGTGTTATTGCTCTCACTCTCTCATACTGGTCACTGGAAGTTCAACATGGCAAAGAACTCTCTGAGGACCTGAAAAAAAGAATTGTTGCTCTACATAAAGCTGGCTTAGGGTATAAGAACATTGCCAAGACCCATAAACTGAGCTGCAGCACAGTGGCCAAGACCATACAGTGGTCTGACAGGTTCCACTCAGAACAGGCCTCGCCGTGGTCGACCAAAGAAGTTGCACGTGCTCAGCGTCGTATGCAGAGGTTGTCTTTGAAAAATAGACGTATGAGTGCTGCCAGCATTGCTGCAGAGGTTGAAGGGGTGGGGCCTGTCAGTGCCCGGACCTTATGCCACACACTGTATCAAATTGGTCTGCATGGCTGTCGTCCCAGAAGGAAGCCTCTTCTAAAGATGATGCACAAGAAAGCCCGCAATTTGCTGAAGACAAGCAGACTAAAGACGTGGATTACTGGAACCATGTCCTGTGGTCAGATGAGACCAAGATAAACTTATTTGGTTCAGATGGTGTCAAGCGTGTGTGGCGGCAACCAGGTGAGGAGTACAAAGACGAGTGTGTCTTGCCTACAATCAAGCATGATGGTGGAAGTGTCATGGGCTGGGGCTGTATAAGTGCTGCGGCAACTGGGCATCTACAATTTATTGAGGGGACCATGAATACCAACATGTACTGTGACATACTGAAGCAGAGCATGATCCCCTCCATTTGGAGACTGGGCCGCAGGGCAGTATTCCAACATAACGACCCCAAATACACCTCCAAGATGACCACTGCCTTGCTAAAGAAGCTGAGGGTAAAGGTGATGGACTGGCCAAGCATGTCTCCAGACCTAAATCCAATTGAGCATCTGTGGGGCATCCGCAAACAGAAGGTGGAGGAGCGCAAGGTCTCTAACATCCACCAGCTCCATGATGTCATCATGGAGGAGTGGAAGAGGACTCCAGTGGCAACCTGTGAAGCTCTGGTGAACTCCATGCCCAAGAGGGTTAAGGCAGTGCTGGGAAAATGGTGGTGGCCACACAAAATATTGACACTTTGGGCCCAATTTGGACACTTTCACTTAGGGGTGAACTCACTTTTGTTGCCAGCGGTTTTGACATTAATGGCTGTGTGTTGAGTTATTTTGAGGGGACAGAAAATTTACACTGTTATACAAGCTGTGCACTCACTACTTTACATGGGACAGCACAAAGGACTAAAGAGGATATATAAATAAATAAAGAGACACAACACAAGTTCATGTTGGCAATAATGGCCACGGCATTTATTAAGGGGTTACCAAATGAACAATAATCATTTATAACCAAATCTTTAACTTACCATACCATAAAATATTTAATTTATTAATGATATCACATAGTCCATCCAGAACTGAACTGGATGACAAACCCCACTAAAAAATGGCATGACAGATTTAAATATTATATTTAGGGAGGGAGGGTGGGAGCAGCGCGGGTCCGTCTTTTTTTGCAATGTCTCCTCAGGCGGTGAACGGAGCGGCAAAGCCGCCAGCTATATATAGCCACAGCCTGGCTCAATCCCGCCCGATCCAGCCAATCTGAGACTGTTGCAATGCCGCTCCAAATTCTGCCATCACCTGGGGAAACCTAAACAACGAAATCAGAGAGGGGGGGCACTGGAAGATACCACCGCCCTCTGTACTGTCCCAGGGAGCCCTGCATAAGCTCTAGGGGCTCTGTCATGGGACAGCACAAAGGAATAAAGAGGAAATATAAATAAATAAATAAAGAGACACAACACAAGTTCATGTTGGCAATAATGGCCATGGCATTTAAGTAAGGGGTTACCCAATGAACAATAATCATTTATAACCAAATCTTTAACTTAAAATTCCATACCATAAAATATTTAATTTATTAATGATATCACGTAGTCCATCCAGAACTGAACTGGATGACAAACCCCAACAGCTGAAAGCTACTCAAGAAGTGAGTGGCTGAAGCCCCCAAAATGCCGCGGCCTGCTCAATCATATTCTGCAAACCTACTTCCGACAGGTGAACAAAATCAAATCCATATAGAGCAGGCAGGAAACCCTCCAGATCTACATGGCAATATGAAAAACCACCTTGGGAAGCGACTAAATTGCGTATTGTTCCATTTACTCCTTTCCTAATCTTGTCCATATAATGAAGATTACTTAACTCTGACCAAAGGAGTCTAGGCACTATTTCTGAAAAAATGATGACTGTAGAAGGAAATTACAACTTAAAAGAAGATAAGTCTCTTTTCATTTCGCAAATCAACTCCCAAGTTTTGATCCTACCCAGGTCATTGCCTCCAGCATGAACAATAAGAGCATCGGGAGAAGGCCACTGACTCAACCAGTAAATTAATTGGTCCTTTAAATTCCTCCATCTAAGCCCTCTTATTCCCCACCATAACACTTGAAAGCGTCTTTCATCCAGACCAATATTGACTGTGCCATTCTTGATGGAAGCTCTCCTTTTGGCCCAAAATATAAAGGAATGTCCAATTATCCAAATGATGCGCTTTAAAGAACCTAAGAAAAATTAGACAATAACCAGATCAGGACGAATATACAATTGAAATCTATCACTATCCCACCGACCCAACTGTTTTAAACCATCTTTAGAAAACCCAAGAAGGCTGGCTTCCGTGGCTGCCCGATCCTAAAAGAATGAGAAGAGAAATGAAAACCAGAAAGATTAAGTTTCTTTAGACAAGAAGACAGGACAGATGAAAATTGATATCTAGTTAATGGAGATAGATTAAGATGAAAAAAAAATGAACCCGAAACAGGGGGTCGAGTAGACAGATACTGAGTGACTCTAAAAACTGGACATATGGCTTCAAAAGGGGCTTTATAAAGTGTCAGCCAACATCCTTTGCCTGATCGATCCATTTTGGAACTACGTATAAAAATTCTGACCGAATCTTCTAAAACAAAGATGTCTGAAAAAACTAAAAAGGAAGAAGAAGATTTATTAGGTGCCGTGAATTCACCTAATCTGAGAGCACCAAAGAATGCCAAAAGGAAAGCCGTTCTGAACAGCAATGTCTCAAAAGAGGAAAAGCAAACTGATTCCAGCGTAGCCATAAGTTTCATCAATAAATTAGAGGAAATAGGGCATCTACTATCCAACGCCGGAGAGGACCTTCTAAAACCCTTTAGCATTTGTCTAACTGGAAAGAAGGAATTAATGGCGGGAAGTCCAGACATTTTCAAAGAGAATGAAGCCCCTGCTACAATTTTGCTAATTGAAGCAGGGCTAAGTTTAGCTTGAATCAAAAAAGAGACAAAACATAACGCCATCTGTACGGTAACTGTATTAAAAGAAAAAATTATAATCTTCACAAAATTTACACCATCTAAACCAAGCTTGTGAGTATTCTTCCCAAGTTTTGGGAGCGATGGAATTCCTTATATTTTCTTCAATTACTCCCATATCAGGCCCCAGAGAAAATCTGGGCAAGAGAAACCTTCCTGGTCCGCTTCTGGAACAAGTTCCCGAAACCTCTGGAACTGCAAACGAGATAAGGAATCGGCAATCTCATTAGTAATACCCAGGACATGTTTTGCTTTCAGCCAAATGTTAAAAGTCATGCATTGCAATACCAAAAAAATGAGTAATTTTATTACTAATTCAGACTTAGATGACAAGCAGTTTACTGCAAAAAATACTCCTTTATTATCCGTATGTAGCATAACTCGTTTATTTTCAAAGAATTTACTCCAAATGGTAATGGCCACCACTACTGGAAACAATTCTAATAATACTAAATTACGACTAATATCTGGTGACCTCCAAGACTCAGGCCATCTTTTAGCACACCAATGACCATCCAGAAAGGCACCAAAACCAACCGCACCAGATGCATCAGTAAACAGGCGAATATCAGAATCTTTAACCAATTCGCTCTGACATACAACTTGGCCATTAAAGTTGATCAAAAACTGATCCCACACTCTTAGATCCTCCTTAATGGGCCGTGTAATGGATATATGAGAAAAAGGATTTTTAAAACCCCCAATGGCTAGAGCAAATCTCCGAGGAAATCTTCTCGCCACTGGGATGACCCTGGATGCAAAAGCAAAAAGACCCAACAAGGACTGAACATCCCTCAACAAAACCCTTCTTTTCTACAAATTTTTTTTTATCAAAAACCTAATTTTTATAATTTTGTCCATCGGCAAACGGAATTCCATGGCAACAGAATCGATTGTGATGCCCAGAAATTCAATAACCGATACTGGGCCAACAGTTTTTTCATTGGCTAAGGGAATGCCAAAAGAATCACAAATGTTGAAAAAACAACTCAACATTTCTGAACAAATTTGAGATTTGGCTGGGCCTATAAATAAAAAATCATCTAAATAATGGATAATGCCACCTTAGGGGGAATTTTGTGACAAAACCCACTGTAAAAAAGTCGAAAAAGACTCAAAATAACTGCAAGATTTGGAAAAACCCATGGGCATGCATTTGTCAAAATAAAATTTATCCTCAAAATAAAAAACCAGGGAGTTAAAACCAATGGGATTAACTGGCAAATTTGAAATGCGGATTTTATATCTGCTTTTGCCATAAGAGATGCTTTTCCAAAATGCTTTAATAAGCAAAGAGCCTCTTCAAAAGAAGCATATGACACTGCTGACTCAAAATCAGCTATCTCATCATTTAGAGAATCTCCATGAGGAAAAGATAAATGATGAATCAGCCGAAAAGAACCTGGCTCCTTTTTTGGTACCAGGCCTAAAGGAGATAAATGAAAATTTTTAAAGGAAGGAGAGGAAAAAGGTCCAGCGATTCTGCCTTCTTTTAATTCCTTAAAAAAAATTTCCCTGACTATATCAGGATACGCAATGACAGATCGTAAATTTTTAACTAAAAGACAACCTTGTCCTGAAAAAGCAGGAATTGATAAACCAAATTTAAATCCTTCATAAAGAAGGTCCGCCATCCTCACATTACCAATATTAACAGGTTCACCCATTTTCGCAAGTACATTGGCTAAAGAACCAACTACTTTACCCAATTCTATTAAATGTGAATCATTCCTCTCACCAGAATAATGGTCCATGCTAACAGGCTGCCCAGATGCTGGCACCTCACAGGATAAGCCCGCAGAAGCTCCCTGAGGTGATTCCATTCTGCCTCTGTCTGAGGAGCGTGACCTTTCCTGAAGTACCTGCTCTCTCACAGGGGAAGAGGGAGAATTATCGCCTCTCAACCTCTTTCCCCTGTTACCTCTGCGACCTCTCTTCATACCAGCAGGGGGAGCTGGGTGACTGTCATTAATACTGACTTCAGTGGTTACCGACTGGGCATGCTCCATGTCAGCCGAGGCTGACGCCGACGGAACCGCATCTTCCTCTAAGCACCGCCTTAACCACTCCGCCCCTCCACGGCTCTCAGCTTTGTGGATAAGGCGGCGCAGCAGTTCTTCCGTCTCACAGGTATGCTGACTGGAGCAGCGTGGGTCCGTCCTCTGCAATGTCTCCTCAGGCGGTGAATGGAGCGGGAAAGCCGCAAGCTATATATAGCCACAGCCTGGCTCAATCACGCCCGATCCAGCCAATCGGAGACTGTTGCTACACCGCTCCAAATTCTGCCATCACCTGGGGGCAACCTAAACAACAAAAACAGAGAGGGGGGGACACTGGAAGATACCACCGCCCTCTGTACTGTCCCATGGAGCCCCGCATAAGCGCTAGGGGCTCAGTCATTGTAGCAAAGTTTAATTTCTTGAGTGTTCTCACATGAAAAGATATAATAAAATATTTACAAAAATGTGAGGGCTGTACTCACTTTTGTGAGATACTGTATATGTTTTAAAATCTCATTAAGTCTTCTAAAATAATTATTAATACCCCCCCCCCCTTTTCATATCAAAAGATTGCTATATTGATCTTTGAAAATGTCTCTTCACATTGTACCTTGAACTGAATTCCCATTTAAATGATATCCATGCAAAGATTGTTTACAAAGATTGGATTATTCAGGCTAACATTTGAATAAAAAAGTATTACTTGCCTCACTTGTTTCTGTCTCCTTTATTAGCACAGCCAAAGTCACACACGTGTATTCATTCATCTTCATCCAAAGACTGCAGCTATTTCAGAATGCCGCAGACAGACTGCTGACTTGCAGCAGTCAGCATTAATTACCCAGACATATGTTGCTCACTATACTGATTGACAGTATACTGAGCAACTGTTTTCTTTTTCAATGTAAACAACCAGTAGCTTAGCCTGCTGTAATACAAGGAAGTCTGAGTATACCAATTTGCAAATAACTAATCCTATTTTAAATGGTCAGTTTATTTTGCAGTTAAAATCAATAGTTGTATGATAATGTAATGCAAGTAAATATGACTTACAACACGTTCTCTTACTCCAGAGGTTTAATTTAAATAATGATGGTGGTAAGTAAATTTTCTTCCATTTGTGCCTGTTGTGTTGCATTTATTGCACTAAAATATTGTGCAAAGCTGTGGCTAATGAAATATTACTTGTATAGGATTCATTAAACATGCTAGCTCATTCCTGGCTTATGGGTCGGGTGATATTGTTATTTAATAATTGATTAGGAAATAATTATTGAATTATGGAATGTTTGCATTCATACACCTAAATCACAGCCATAACTATGTGAATAAATGAATAACTTATAGTATAGTATAGCGCTACATATGCAAACTAAATCGCCTCAATGTACCATAGGACCCATAGCAAAACAAATTAAAATATATGTAAACCCTAAGAATAAAATGCCTTTATTTTCTTCTTTTTGTTCTGATAAAGCTCAGTTCTAGCATTTTAATATGGGCCTCAAGTCAAAAAAAAAAAAAAAACAGCAGCTCTGGCTGCAATTCTCACTCCTGGTTACATCTTATTAGTTAATCTGGTTGAAAAAATGCACAATTTCATCCAGTTCAACCAACAGGGAAAAAAAATGCATGCACACACACATCGAAAACCTCCAGATACGCAATCCTATACCCACATTTGATCCAGAGGAGGGTAAAAAACCCTCAATAAAGCATGATCCAATTTACTCCAATGGGGGTGGGGGGGTGGGGTGGGGGTGAATTCCTTCCTGATCCCCCAAGAGGCAAGCTCATGTTCCCTGGATCAACTTTACCTATTAATATTAATATCCAGTTATATTATGTGCATTTATGAAAGAATCCAGACCTTTTTTAAAACAATCTACTGAGCTTGCCAGAACCAACTCTTGAGGGAGTCTATTCCACATCTTCACAGCTCTGCCTGTGAAGAAGCTTTTCCGTATTTGAAAATTAAATCTCTTTTCCTCCAAACATAAAGAGTGAAAGAGTGCCCCCTTGTTCTCTTTGGTGACCTTAAAGTGAATAAGTACACCAAGTTTGCTATATGGACTACTTATGTTTTTCTACATGTTGGTCATATCCTCCCTTTATCTCCTTTTATCAAAAGAGAATAAATTCAGTTTAGCTAATCGTTCCTCATAGCTCTTATTAATTTTGTCCTTCTCTGCACGTTCTCCAGTTCTCCAATATCCTTTTTGTGAACTGGTGCCCACAACCAAACTGCATATTCCAGATGAAGTCTTACTAATGATTTGTACAGGGGCAAAATTATATCTCTCTCTGGAGTCCATACCTCTCTTAATACAAAAAAGGATTTTGCTTGCTTTGCAAACTGCAGCTTGGCATTGCATGATATTATTAAGCTTATGTTTTACAGAAAACCCAGATCCTTCTCCACCATTGATTCCCCCAGTTGTACTCCCCTAGTACGTATGCTATGTGCATATTTTTAGCCCCCATTGTGCATAACTTTACATTTATCAACAATAAACCTCATCTGCCACATAGTCACCCAATTTACCAGGGCATTGAGGTTTGCTTGTAAATTGGAGATATCCTGTAAGGAATTTATTCCACTTCATAGCTTGGTGTCATCTGCAAAGCCTGAAATGGTACTTTTAATCCCAAACTCTACATAATTTATAAATATATTAAAAGGAAATGTTCCCAACACTGAACCTTGGGGTACCCCACTAATAACTTTAGACCACTCAGAGTAAGAATCATCAACCACTACTCTCTGAATACGGTCTTTTAGCCAGTTTTCTATCCATTTACAAATTGCTTTTTCCAAGCCTGTAGACTTTTATCTTATGCATTAGCTGTGGGTGGGGAACTATGTCAAATGTTTTTGCAAAATGCAAGTATACTATATCCATGGTCACTCCTTAGGCCCCTTTCACACTGGGGTGGTTTGCAAGCGCTATTGCGCTAAAAATAGCGCCTGCAAACCGACCTAAAACTGCTGCTGCTTTCTCTCCAGTGTGAAAGCCCGAGGGCTTTCACACTGGAGCGGTGCGCTGGCAGGAGGGAAAAAAAACTCCTGCAAACAGCATCTTTGGAGCGGTGAAGGAGTGGTGTATACACCGCTCCTGCCCATTGGGGCAGCGCGGCTATATCGCCGGCATAGCGCCGCTATAGCGGCACTTTGTGGGTGGTCTTAACCCTTTTTCGGCTGGGGTAAAACCGCCCCGCTAGTGGCCGAATACTGCCACTAAAACGACAGTAAAACGCCACTAATAAAAGCGGCACTTTACCACCGACGCACCTCAACCCAGTGTGAAAGGGGCCTTAGTCTAAGGTTTTGCTTACCTCCACATACAAAAAAAATTCTGATTTGTTTGACAACTTCTGTCTTTCATGAATCCATGCTGTCTATTGCTTAAAAAAAAAATTTCTAGCAAAAACTCAATTAACTTTTGTTAAATTCGTCAGTATCGTCCCAAATATAGAAGTTAAACTAACAGGTCTATAGTTACTTGGTAAAGACTTTGACCCCTTTTTAAATATAGGAACCACATTGGCTTTACACCAATCCAGTGGAGGTGAAGGAAAGGACTGCGCTATAATGGGGTAAGTGAGAGAAAGCTGCTAACATTCAAACATACAAAGTTCAAATTAGATAATATAGTGACAGTGTAGCGCTATTAAAAAGAATAAGTAAAAAACTAAATGTGAAACCAAAACATATTGGCTAGACTAAATATAGCCCAGTAAGTAGGTGAAAAAAGTGTCCACAAGAGTGTTGAATGGTATGTCCCTCTGACGGAGGTAGTCCCAATCTTGGAAAAATGGTGTAAGGCTTGTCTGTAGTCAATAACAACGAAACTCGAAAAGTAAATGGGTACTCTTACCAGCTGTGATGGACCCTGACTGTCGTACGACAGAGGGGTTAAACAAGCTTGGGATCTTGTGCTGTATTCATCGGAGGTTGCTCGGGTGCTGGACAGTGGATCCCTGAGGTCAGGTTGGTTAAAAGGTGACGTGTCACAAGAGTTAAGCTGGATAGCTGAAACACAAACAGAATGCAGAGAGCCCTGAACAAAAGATTGAAAACTCCACCTGGCCGAATGAGGCAGTCTATCCAAAGGATGGATTGAGCCTCTTAAACAGGTTTGAATGGACGTAGTAGCAGTAGGGTGAGGCCAGGTTACAGAAGGTCCTGAACAAGAAGCAGGAAGCTCACTGGGCATAGGCTGGACTGGTGCAGAGGCCGACTGAACAGCATTGCCAGGTGCAGCGACCACCAGAATTGCATCGCAGGGCGTAGCGACTGTGGAACTGGTGGACGAGTCAGCCTGGGTGTGTGTCCAAGGGGGTCCAGGGACAGGCAAAGGGAAATGGCCATGCAAACTGGAGTGACTTATCGGCTCAGGTTCACAGGTAGGCTCCTCATCCAGAGTGCCACATGACCCAGAGAGTGCCTCAGCCCGACTATTGCAGGAGACATTCCAGAAATCGCTATACGCAGAGGGAAGAGCAGAAGATACTGGGATGGTGGCAACAGGAGGATTCTCTTTTGGGGTAACCTTGAGTAGGCAGGAGGAGGAACAGGAGGAACCCCAAGTCAAGATCTGTCCAGCAGTCCAGTCAACATGTGGAGAATGGAGCCGTAACCAAGGAAGACCTAATATGATAGGAGACGAAGCCTTAGGTAAGACAAGGAAGGATATCCACTCCTGGTGGAGTGTCCCTACCGACATCTTAACAGGGAGGGTCTGGAAGCGGATAGGGCCCCCTGGGAGAACAGTGCCATCAATCGCCAAGACCACCAATGGCGTTGTAAGGGGCAAAAGGGTAAGTCTCATGGAAGACGCAGTTCCCCAGTCCATGAAATTGCCAGCGGCTCTGGAATCCAGATATGCCGGGACCGAACGAGAGGAAGCGCCGACATGAAGGAACACAGAAAGAAGAAGACGAGAAGGTGAAGGTGATACTTCAGGGTCTAATACTCCACCTTCCAGATGTATTAGCTCCGATCGCTTTTCCGGACGAAGAGAACAAGTGTCACGAAAATGACCTTTGGCCCCACAGTAGAGGCACAGGCCCAGAGTTCTGCGCCTAGCGCGTTCTTCAGCCTAGCTGCATAGGTTCCTCAGCGGGCAGGGGGTGCTCCTCGGATCGAAGAGAAGGGACTGGGAGCTCAAGCTGCCTAAGGAACGGGGAGTGCTGGCGTCTTTTTTCCAGGGCCCTCTCCTGAAAGCGAATATCGATCTGGTTACACAAGGTGATGACACCGTCCAGATCAGCAGGATCATCCGTACTCAATAGTGGCCCTCCTCCACTGCAAATGGAAGTCGGTCCCCCCCTCTATCAACATAATCTCCTACTAAGGGATACAGCAGTAGCATGGAGAGAAGCTAGGAAACTGCTCAAGATATCTCCCTTCATGTTGACACACCTTCCGATTCAGGGAAACCCGGTCTTCCCACCAGGGTTGGAACATAAACCCTTCGTAATATGGGAACGGAAAGGCCTAACGAAATTCTCCTCCCTCTGCAACACAGTGATGGGGCGGCCATTACCCTTTGCCAACGTAGCGGAAACCTTCTCTTTACCCACAACACATACCTTCTACTATGGTCAATGCATCAGCTTCCTAAAAGACGCATGCAAACAAGACAACAAAAGGTTCCAGCCAAACGTCACAGACCAAATGATCTTGAACAACTCCTACAAAATCTCGGACATATACAAACCTCTCTTACACAAGTCATCTCTACCTCTCTCATCAAAAACTGGAGCAAAGATTTCCCTGACCCAAACCTAGTGGAAAAAATCCTGCAAGGCCTCAACACCGTACAAAAACGAACACCCAACGAAGTATGGAGAGAAACGCAACTGAAAATAGTACACAGAGCATACATGCCTTTCCTATCGTCAAAAACAGATAAGAGCAAAGCCTTTTGCTCCCTCTGCAACCTACCGAAACCATCCCTGACTCATCGCTTCTGGGACTGCTCCTACATCTCTACATTCTGGGATCAGGTACTTTCATACGTATTTGAAGTGACCCTACTAAAATTACCAAAGGATCCGTTACTCCTCATCTTTGGTCACTGGGACCCAAAACTATTGCCTTGGTCTCAAATCACCACTACAAATACAAGGCTCGCGGGTGTCTCAAAAGATATCACTTCACACAAAGAGTGGTCTCTGATTTGCCTTCTAATTGCAAGAAGAACCATATTGAAAAATTGGATCTCCCCTTTTAGCCCTAACATCACCCACATCAAACGAGAGCTCATGCATCTACTCATCAAGGACCGCCTAAACACGGATTTCAAACAGGAAAAATCTAAAGACCGCTTCTACTCCAAATAGTATGCCTTCATGCTCTCATCTCTCTCCCAGGAGGAAATAGCAAATTTCAGCCTATCCTCTTTCTCTTACTATGACTCCTACTCTCCAATACCAAAGGAGACGATCTCCTCATGAAAAGGTCTTCCCTTATCAAATCGACCATAGCTGCCTCACCAAGAGCACTATTAGATTTTCATTAAACTATCATCACCAGCTGTCCAATATGGTAAAATGTATCTTGACATTCGTACAATGTATCTTGACAATCGTATATGTTTCAACTATGTAGCCCCCCCCCCCCATTTGTTTTCTTTTGTTCTCCCCTGCCTTTAATGTTATCTAACAACCTAGTAATCACAGGGATTTCCTAAACAGATCCATCCAGGTATCCACTACTAATAGTCAACTATTAGATTGTTATGATCTGTTGTTACTCATTTATCCAGCCTTCCCATCTGGGTAAATACATTTGTGAATATCCCTTAATTAGACATCAAGTTCTGTTACCTCATTAAATGTTTTACAACATGGCTGTGTTCAGTACTATACTATATTGTACGTTGGAAAATCAAAATCAAAACTTTAAAAAAAAGAAAAAAAAAAGCAATTATGGTCCTATGTTGTTGCAGGGACACATGGATCCCAAAATGCTCTCTCTCTGGCTGCTATCCCTGCCACGGATAACACTGTTTCTGAAGCAACACTGAAATCTATGCTTCTTACACTGCAGCAAGATTTACACAGGGAGCTCCAATTATCAATATCCCACATGCATGACAGGATAGACTGCATAGAAGAGCGTACAGATGCTCTGGAAGAAAATTTGCATGATTACTCTAAAGCGCACAATGAATTGTTAGATGCACATGAGCACCACACGGAAGAAATCCACCACATTAAAATGAAATTAGCGGATTTAGAACACAGCTCCAGGCGAAACAATATCAAATTTAGAGGCATCCCTGAGTCGGTCAAACCGAACGAAATAACACCATACTTGCAGCAACTCATCTCTGCCTTACTCACACGTCTCAACGCCCGTGATACTCTAATTGACCGGGCCCACACCTCTCAGATGACATCCCTAGAGATGTTTTGGCGCGGATATATTTCTTCCATGTTAAGGAGCAAGTTCTCTCCGCTGCCAGATCCTCAAAACCCCTGCCGGCCCCCTACGCTAATGTTAAACTATTCACTGATCTGTCTCCTGCCACAATGGAAATGCGCAGAGCTTTCGCCCCAGTTACATCTATTCTCCAGCAGAAAAAAATAGTGTATAGATGGGGCTTCCCAACGAAATTGCCGGTTACTCACCAACAAAAGATTGTCCCTATTCTCACTCCAAAAGATGGCTACAAGAAACTCACCAACTGGGGTCTCCTCCCCATTGCTCCTAGAGAAATGGAACAAGCTATCCCCACATACAAGCCATCTGATTCTAAGAACACGGCAACTAAAGTATCCAACAAAATATGACCTAAGGCTAAGCCCAGGTCCCTAGCCTTTCTCATCTCCAGCCTGGGGGAAACACCCTTTTTTCTCACCACCCCTCAGGTTTAAAGTTGTGCTAAGCACACGATTCTTTGACTTTTGATATCATTACAGATTATTCAACAACTGTTTTATT
Source organism: Lithobates septentrionalis (assembly GCA_037952835.1). Taxonomy (NCBI): domain Eukaryota; kingdom Metazoa; phylum Chordata; class Amphibia; order Anura; family Ranidae; genus Lithobates; species Lithobates septentrionalis. The sequence goes on from JBBDGP010000211.1 coordinate 197,103, forward strand.
TCTCTTTCAGGATTTAAAATTGTTTGTATTTTAGTAGCTGATTAGTTTTTTATTCATCTACCGGTAGAACATACAGCATTGATTTGTCTCTCTGTGTATCTCCCAACTATCAGCGGTAGGTGAAGTTGCTCTCCCTCTGCCTAGGCCCTCATAATTGCTCTGCTATCATGTCACTCTCAATCACCTCCCTTAATGTGAAAGGCCTAAACTCGCCATTTAAACGCCTTCTGCTATGGAAAGAAGCATTACAACAGCATGCAGATGTAATCTGTGTTCAAGAGACACACTTTTCTAAACTTAAACAACCCCAATGTATTCACAAAAAATATCCCCACTGCTTCTTTGCAAACGCTTCTAAAAAAAAGAGAGGAGTGATGATTGCCATTAATGTGGCAATAGATTTCAAACTCCACCATTGTGAAAGTGATGAGGAGGGCAGATCCTTAATCCTATCAGCCACGTTTGACAACCGCCGTCTCACATTAGTCAACATTTATGCCCCCAACACGGGCCATAAAAAATTCTATGCCAACCTCTTTGCCATATTGACTCCTTTTAGATCTTCACCCTTAATTATTTGTGGAGACTTTAATGAAGTAATTGACCCTTCACTAGATACTAGACATGTGCATTCGTTTTCGTCCGAATGCATTTTTGTCCGAATTTCAGGTATTTTCGTTATCATTTTAACAAACGATAACGAAAGTGCAGAATCCGAAAAATGAAAGATCCGACATAAACAAATGCTTTATTTTCATTTTCGTTGCTACAACAGTTCGATATAGATAGGAGATTCGACATGATGATGACATTAACAATCTGTGTCCATCAAACCTGTGGTCAAATGTGCCTAACCTTAACTATATTAGTCCAAGATTATTCTACATAGAGAGAAAAGATTCGATGTAGGGGAGAAAGATTCGACGTAGGGGAGAAAGATTCGACGTAGGGGAGAAAAGATTTGACGTAGGGGAGAAAAGATAAATAAAAATAATGATGATGATGAATGTTATTGGCCGATTGTAACCAAAGAGGAGGAGCAGTAAAATAGCTAGAACTAAGTACACAAGTACTTTGGCTTATGGTGTCTGTTGAAAGTTCTAAGAAGATTCGACGGAGCAGGTAAACTATACGGCGTCGTACAGTTTAGCTGCTCCGTCAAAACTTCTTTGAACATTCGACAGACACCATAAGCCTTCAATGACAGATTCGACCTCAATTTGGATTTTCGGACGAATGCAATTTTTAACAAAAAACGAAATAAATAAAAACGAATTTCGGGAGTAACTAAATAAATTTATTTTTCGGACGAAAACGAAATTCCGAAACAAAATATTTCAGTGTGCACATGTCTACTAGATACTTCCAATCCTTCACGATGTAGGCCCTCAGCGCTATCCACTATTCTTAAACGAGAGGACTTATACAACTCCTGGAGGTGCATGCATGATATGGAGAGAGACTACACCTACTTCTCCCCACCACACCAATCTTATTCTCAAATTGACATGTTTCAGTGCAGTTCCCTTTGTTTATCCAGGTACCATTATTACCCTTGGGAGTTCACCTCCTCACTAGGCTAATAGATCGGTACAATGTTATGATAAGCTTTTCTATGTCTTTGTTATACAACTTTTTATGTAATGCTAAACTTCTAGTCTTGATGAAGCTTGATAGAGGCTACTCATAAGTATTCTCTTATCACTTTTGATGTTTATATATGCATAATAACGCCAGGGTATGCCCAATTGGCGATGTTCTGTATTCCTTTTCCTTCTTACAATGCACCACAAATAAATAACAAGCATAATAATATTATTCTTGATACCAGTAAAAAAGCCATTGAAAATTTGTTTGCCATAACTCCATCAGTATCACCAGCAAAGCAGCTTCATTATTATCCTATTAAAGAAGAAGAGAATGTGTTCTGTAATTCTAGATTTCATAATTTGCCACGTCACGAATGTTAATTCTCCATTACGAATGCTAGTTTACAAGACCAACCACTTCCGGCTCGTCTTTGCTTCCGAGAATGCCTGTTTATACTTTGGACTTTTGTATGATGGACTTGTGTACACACAATAGGAAAATCTGACAACAGACCGTTGTCCGTGGTAAATTTATAATCCTGCCATCCAACATTTGTCCACGGAAAATCCGACAATTGTCCGATGGAGCGTACAAACGGTTGGGTTTTAGGCCAACAGTCTGTCAACACACAATTCTCATTGGAAAATCCGATCATGTGTACGAGGCTTTAGTCAACAAAACAAAGCTATGTGTTCACCATATTAGCATTGACTTGGTAATCACAGGTGTGAGGAATTAGCCCAGCAGCGGGCTGTGCTTGACTCCCTAGATGAGTCCACAGGACATAAACAGGCGCAGTAAAAAGCAGATCTTGGTGAAACTAATGTGCAATTCATTTACAAAGTGTATTTACACTATGTACAGGCATCAAAACCATAAAATAAAAATAAAACAGGAATATACTTACCACTTTTGGCAACTTACTAGCACACAAGATCCCTGGCTAAAAGTCCTGGAGCAACCAGCTCTTTCCCAGACAAGTGTCAGCGAAAAAAGTCCCTGCCACACAGGCTTTGTCATCTGTCATTCACCACACAGATAGTGTCATGCTTCCAGGGGCAGACTGACCATTGAGCCACTCGTGCACTGCCCGAGGGCCCTGGGCCACTAGGGGGCCCCATCAGGGTTGGCAGCCTCAGTAAATCTGTGTTTTTTTTACATCTGTCTGTGTATACTCTGTGTACATGTATTTCTATACTGTGTGATTGTATACTGTGTGGCCCCATAATCTCTGATTGCCTGGGGGCCCCATAATCTCCTATTGCCCGGGGGCCCCATGAGTTATCAGTCCGCCCCTGCATGCTTCCCAGACTGACATACACAGGAAACTGAATCCAGGATTGGGGAAATTCCCTAAGTGGGTTGGGAGTTTTATAGAGCCCAGAACAACCAACCCTCCTTCAGCTGGGCTCATTAACTAATTATGCAACCTAACAACCTCAGCTCCTCACTGTAAAAAAAGAAAAAAACAGCTCTACAGACTGCCAGAATTTTGGAGGAATACCTCCCCCATTCTGAATACAACCAATGGCCTTATCTGGCCTTCTGTCACACATAGTTTTGTTATTAAACATAGCAATTGTGATTGCAATTGGTATCACATTGCTTTGTTTATATACAAAACCATATGAACTTTTTTTTTTTACCGTTGCATTTTTTAATATTTACTGTACACTGTTGTATATAAACAGTTGTATTTGAAAAAATACACACATGGTATAAAACTAAGAAAATGTAATAGAACCAGGTAGGCAAATAGTCAGAATATAATAGGTCAAAGGGCTGAGATGAGCAGAAGATATTCAACAGAAGTTTTAATCTATGTTCAACACAACCATATTTCTCATAGTGGACTTTTTTGTAAGTTTCCAGTGTTGTGCATTCTTAGCTTTGGCTGCATTCAAAAAGTGAGTTAGATGCATTTTCTTTTAGGGTTATTTAAAAAGTGCAGAGCAGGGGGGTGTGGCTAGCCACGGACAGTAATGGCTGCTTGAGAGCAGAGCTCCTCGACATCAGGACCTACAGCGGCACGGAGCGGCTCTCCAGGAGACACACAAACACCCCAGCCTGACGACAGACATCCCACACAATCGGATGACCATGACCAGGAAACGTAAAGAGAACAGAAAGCCGCAGAAAATGACAGAGTTCTATCCGTACCGGTAGGAAGGAGGTAAGCAAAATGGCGCCGGCGCCTCCTCAACCCCAGCACATAACGCTCGCTCCCCGCCATCTGCATCCACCTCCAGCAGCAAGCACGGAGGCTCCACCAAGAGCCCACAATCCTGCCCTAATACACCACAATCAGCAAGCCCAGCTAAGGGTAGATTTAGGCTGGATGATCCTGGCTGCAGCCCAGTAACAGGGCCGGAGGTTGACTCAGGGGAGGACACAAGAGAACTGCCAGCAAGAATTGAGAAATTCCCCACCACTAATCAGCCTATCTTGGACACAGTACTAAAAGATATGCTGCTTTCATTGCGCAGCACTATACAGGCAGACATGGTGAATTGTATACAGAAGTTTCACAGACATTCAGGAGGTGGAGAACAGAGTGAATCACATTGAATGTAAAATGGGGGAATTTGCATCCACTATAAATGACTTAGTGGATGCACAGGAGGAGAATGAGGACGGGATGGAGGGTATCAGGGCGAAAATGGCAGACATGGAGGACAGGAGCAGGAGGAACAACATCAAAGTTAGAGGCATCCCTGAGTCTGTCCAACAGGGTGACCTGAGAGCCTATGTCACTACCCTTTTTACAGAGCTCCTTCCTGATCTGACCGCACTGGATGTCACTATAGATAGGATCCATCGCCTCCTCAAACTCTCATACCTCATACCTCATACCTCCCCGATCAAGTCCCAAGAGATGTGATCCTGAGATTACACTTTTACCACACTAAAGAGCAACTCATGGTGGCCATGCGTACCAAAGAACGTATAGCACCCCAATATCAACATTTGCAATTTTATGCAGATCTGTCGCAGTATACATTGGAAAAAAGGAGAAACCTGGTCACCATCACCAAGGCGCTCAGGAATCATCAGATATCCTAAAGGTGGGAGTACCCGACCAATATTACTATCACCAAAGATGGGACCACACATGTTGTGACATCACTGGAAAAAGGCCTATCCTTGCTCAAGGAATGGCAAATTGTCCCTGACTTGGACAATAACTCCAATCAGCCGAAAAAAGCTCCACCGGTAGAGTCAGAATGGAGAATCGTCACTGCAAAAAACTCTAAGAAACACACCTGAACCTGGGGGGTGTGTCCAGGAATTTCAAGTCTCGGGGTGGAGGGGAAGCCTTTTACCACGGACTTAACCCCTTAATTACTTTTGAGCAGCAACCTGCTGCATACGAGTATATAGATAAACTGTTTTGACCCGGGTAGTTAATCCTGGGTCCAACATGTTCCTTTTTTCTCAGGAAGCTGAACTTTAGTTGTGTTCTATGTTTTTTTTTAGTTTTGTTTTTTCTTATCATTTTTTCTTCCTATTCATCACAGTCCGCTCCAACTAACAAATGGCACCATCTTAAGCGCCGCATTCAGGAATCTTCACATGATCGAAACACACGCCGGGAGAGCAGCAGTAGAGACATCACAACCCTCCACCTAGACACTGCAAGTCTCTCGATAGGACCACCTATGGGGCATCCTCAAAAAGAGAGTACCTTGGCCAAACTTCTACACACCCTTTTCATTACAATAGACATCCTCTCTTTGGCCACTGGTAGGAACACTCGCCTCAGGATTCTCCTCTTGAAGCCTCTACAACATTGCATCCTTAGACCGTTCTCATGGGGGTGAATTTTCTTTCTGTTAACTCGAAAGGCCTCAACCACCCAGCTAAGCGTAAGTCATTGTGGTCTGAAGCCTTGCAATTCAAGAGTGACATCTTGTGCGCGCAGGAGACACATTTCTGCGCTACTGCACAGCCCAAATGCTCACACAAGAGCTTCCCTTATGTTTTCACTGAAAATGCCGAGACAAAGAAAAGGGGGGTCCTTACGGCAATCAGAGAGTTTCATTTCAATTACATGAAGAAATTAAAGACCCGGGTGGCAGATATCTCATCTTAATTTGTGAAATAAATTCTACTATGTATACAATTGCAAACGTATACACCCCCCAACTCTCGTCAACTCAAATTCCTTAACAAACTGTTGAAAAAAATAAACTTGCTCAGAAGGGGAGCCCTGGTAATAAGCGGAGACTTTAGTCTTGCTCCAGATAAAACAATAGACACATCCTCTATATCTACTCGTAGGGGCCCTGCTTTTCTTAGCACAATTCATCAACACAGCTTGTTTGACGCATGGCGATGCTACCATGCAGGAGAAAGGGACTATACTATTTTCTCTTCACCCCACCGTTCTTACTCCCGCATTGATCTCTTTCTAGTGGACCAACACCTCTTATCCCGGACTACCAATAGAACTATAAACACTATTACGTGGTCGGACCACGCGTCTGTGACTCTCACTATTGCTGACTCCCTCTCATCTGGGGCCACCCCGATCTGGAGAGCAAACTCACTCCTCCTACAAAGGGAGGATACTAGAAAAATCCTAGAAACCCATCTGAAGAACTATTTTGCTGACAATGTAGGCTCAGTAGATAACTATTTTACCATCTGGAACACCCATAAAGCATTCATACGTGCCATTTTTATAAAGTTGGGAGCAGGAGTAAAGAGGCAGAGGCAAAGGCGCATAAAGAACTTACTGACGGTATCCGTGTTCTAGAAACCCAGAACAAGCAGAATCCCTCGCCCTCCCTATCACACGAATTATCACAAATTAGATATGATCTCAGACTTTGTCTCATGGAGGACTTTGAGAAGTCTACCAGGAGACTAAATATGACTTATTATACCAATGGCAATAAAGCCGGGAAGATTCTCGCCAACCGCCTGCGTGGCTACAGGTACAAAGCTAGAATTCCTTATATAGTCTACCCTACCACTAATAAAATATAGACATGTGCATTCGTTTTCGTCCAAATGCATTTTCGTTAGAATTTCAGGTATTTTCGTTATCGTTTTAACAAACGATAACGAAAGTGCAGAATCCGAAAAACGATAGATCCGACATAAACAACTGCTTTATTTTCGTTTTCGTTGCTACAACAGTTCGATATAGATAGGAGATTCGACATGATGATGACAATAACAATCTGTGTCCATCAAACCTCGGATGTCGAATGTGCCTAACCTTAACTCTATTATTCCAAGATTATTCTACATAGAGAGAAAAGATTCGACGTAGGGGAGAAAAGATTCGACGTAGGGGAGAAAAGATTCGACGTAGGGGAGAAATGATTTGACATAGGGGATAAAAGATTTGACGTAGGGGAGAAAAGATAAATAAAAATAATGATGATAATGAATGTTATTGGCTGATTGTAACCAAAGAGGAGGAGCAGTAAAATAGCTAGAACTAAGTACACACGTACTTTGGCTTATGGTGTCTGTTGAAAGTTCTAAGAAGATTCGACGGAGCAGGTAAACTATACGGCGTCGTACAGTTTAGCTGCTTCGTCGAATCTTCTTTGAACATTCGACAGACACCATAAGCCTTCAATGACAGATTCGACCTCAATTTGGATTTTCGGACGAATGCAATTTTTAACGAAAAACGAAATAAATAAAAACGAATTTCGGGAGTAACTAAATACATTTATTTTTCGGACGAAAACGAAATTCTGAAGCGAAATATTTCAGTGTGCACGTTTAATAAAAAAACATTACCATCCTAAGGATATTGTGGATGCCTTCAGTAACTACTATGGAACCCTCTACCCGGAGCTCATTGCAGGCTTCTTAGCCAAATTGTCCCTTCCCCAACTAACAGCAAGCGAACTTCAACAGCTAAATCTGCCCTTCAGCCCTATGGAAATCAATGTAACAGTTGAATCGCTTCCGCCCAATAAGTCCCCTGGTCCGGACGGATTCATAGGGTAATATTACAAAACGTTCAAGCAGATCCTAACTCCCCACTTGGTTCGCTTATTTAATGATGCTGTTGCCTCTTCCTCTTTCCCCTCAGAGATGCTCAAGGCGCTGATAACAACACTACCCAAGCCAGGGAAAGAACCAACCACTCTGCAGAATTTCCAGTCTATTTCCCTCCTTAATACCGATTTGAAATTGTATGCAAAGCTCATCGCACAACGGTTGGCGGATTGTCAGTTTCTAGGTGCGAGGCCGGATTGCTGAAAGGGCGCCCCTTGCGACTAAGTGCAGCATAACCCTGGGAGTGAGACAGGGAATACGGTGCCCAAGGGTGCATGGATTGCCAGATGCTGATGGCTGGATAGCTGAGAGTTGCTGGGATGTGTTGGGCAACTGTGCGTGGAAGTATTCCAGTGGAGAAACCAGGAACAAGGTCAAGGCAGGCCAGGGATCGTGTACCATAGGAGCAGTCCGAGAGAGGCACAACAGGGTTAATCAGGAACAGGGTCAGTAGCCAGGCCGGAGGTCAAGACCGATCAGACAAGTGAAGGTACAGGGGTACAGACAGGAGCGTAGTCAAGTCCAAGCCAAAGGTCGATGCAGGCGGAGATCAGGGTGAGTCAGGCAAGCCGAGTAGTAACAGGAATCAGGTAATCAGATACAGGTAGCAGGTACTGGGAACACAGGGAGCTGATGACAATCCAGCAACTTGCATACAACTGCAGCAGGTTTAAATAGGCCAGAGGGCACCAAACACTGTCACTGTGCGCACACCCGTGCTCACGTCTGCGGGCATCTGCCGTAATGCGTCTGCGTGTCACCATTGTCACGCATCTGCGTGCACGCACCTGGGGATGCGCCTGGCACGACCATGACGGTTACTGGCAGGATCGCCAGTCCTAAGACTACTTCCTTGACACAGATGTTCTCCCTGATCTTATTCACCCTGATCAGTCTGGGTTCACTAAGGGACGCCAGACTTCAGATGCCACTAGGCGACTAATTAATATCATTCACAACGCAAACCTAACGGAAACGCCTTCTCCACATCCAAGGCCAGGAGCAGAGAAGGCGTTCCCGTTAGGTTTGACCGTATACATTGGGGTATCGGGCCAAGGTTCTAACAGCTTTTGGTTTCACAGGCCCTATTTTCTCTGCTATCATGGCCCTATACGACAGCCCGCGGCCCAGGTGTATACATCTGGAGTCCTTTCAACCCCGTTTACTATTACTAATGGGACGTGCCAGGGCTGCCCACTTTCGCCATTGATATTTAACCTGTTCATGGAGCCCTTGGCGTGCCACATTCGTAGCCATCCCCACATCTCAGGGATTAAAACGCATAACTCCTCACACATAATCGCAATATTGCTGATGATGTTATCTTAATGCTCACGGATGTGGAAAAATCCCTGGATTCGGTACACCATACGTTACAATACTTTAGCCACTTATCCTATTATAAAGTGAACGAATCCAAGTCTTATATACTGAGTTTCAATGTTCCTACTGCAGTACAAAAGAAATTGGCCAAAGAGTATCCATATTCACCGGAAAGTGTAGGAATTAAATATCTTGGTGTCACCCTTACTCCCACAACGGAAGATCTATATAAAGTTAACTATACCCCATTCCTAGACAAACTAAAGTTGAAACTCCAAGATCTTGCTAAAGTAGAACTCTCATGGTTGGGTAGGTTAGTGGCCTTTAAAATGACTATCTTACACCAATTAATTTATCTATTTAAAACCCTCCCGATTCCAGTACCTAATTCCTTCTTTAATATTGCCCAGTCAGTAATCACCAAATACCTATGGCAAGGCAAAAAAGCAAGGTGTGCCTTCTCCAGACTGATTACGACCAGAAGAGTAGGAAGGGTGGGAATGGTTAATCTGAAAGACTACTACACAGCCACTATACAAGCTCAACTCAAGGCATGGTTTCCCTCATATAAAATAAATAAATAGACAGAAATAGAAAGCTTCCAAATCTATGACCATAGCCTATATCAGTGTTTCTCAACTCCAGTCCTCAAGGCGCCCCAACAGGTCATGTTTTCAGGATTTCCCTCAGATGAAACAGCTGTGGTAATTACTAAGGCAGTGCAACCGATCAAGTCACCTGTGCAAAATACTGGAAATCCTGAAAACATGACCTGTTGGGGCGCCTTGAGGACTGGAGTTGAGAAACACTGGCCTATATCACCTTCTGCTTACAAGCCGATACAGCAGTATACAATACAGATCATTATCTCCCACAGTTTCCGCATCCCTACAAGCTTGGGACACACTTAAATCTTTCCCTTTTCAACATACTACAAACTCTATATTGCCACTACCACTACAAAGTTTAACTGCTGTTATACCAAACTTAAACATAGGGAGTTGGGTTACCAAAGGAATAAAAGTTGTTCAGGACATAATGATAGGGCCTGCCCCAAAAACCTTTAGATACCTTCAAATAGAGTTTAACTTCACTCCCCGTGAGTACTATACTTACTTACAAAACAACCACTTCCTCAGCTCACTTACACTCATGGCCATATCTCTACCATGAAGCATAACCCAATTTTACTCTAGTCCTTCTACTAAAACTAAAGTCATATCCATGTTCTATATGATGCTTAATAACAAAGATGTGTTCACTAAAACAATCGCAATGTCTGTCTCGGAAAGAGAAATAGGGACCGCTTATACCCCTGACCAATGGCAAAAAGCTTTCAGAGTATCATATGCGGCTACTAAAAGTGTGAACCTATGGGAACTAACCCAAAAATATCACTTGATGGTACTTAACTCCATATAAGATTGCTAAATTCGCCCCATACTCTTCCACCCTGTGCTGGAGGAACTGTGGGGAGGTAGGAACACTTTATCATATTTTATGGTCCTGCCCAACCTTAACTAATTATTGGAAGGCAGTGTTTCAGCTGCTCACACAAATCTTAAAAATCAAAATCTCTTTATATCCAGGTCTGGCTCTCTTATTATTATCCATTGAGTCAATCCCTGTAGAAGCAAGAACAGTAGCCACTCATATTTTATTGAGTGCAAGACTAGTACTAACCCGCCATTGGAAAGACCATGTGACTCCTACCATACAAGAAGTAATAACGACCACTCACACTCATGCCGTATATGAGCTAATGTTTGCTTCCACGCAGGGTCAGCTCCATAGAGCTGGCTTGCGATGGAAACTATGGTCAAACTGGTATGAGAGATCCACTGGGAAGCGACACCTATACTCCGTTAACCATGAAAGAAACAACTTTCTGAATTTTCTGCTTTTTTTTTTTTCGCTGAATGTGATGAATGGTTAGTTTTATATCTGTCCACCCAGAGTTTCATTAACTGCACAAGCTCCAAACCTATATTTTATATATTGTGTTTTTTTTTTCTTTTCTTTTGTTATTGTGTCAACCCTTTGTTGTTCCTTAATGTTTGCTGAAATGGTAGATAGCTATCACAAGTCTTAAATGTTATGTGATTGTAAGATGATTGGTATCGGCGCTATAAATCTCTGTATAATGTGTACTAACACAATTATGCTATGACTTCACATTCCTGTTGCTATTGTGTCAGCAACTTGATTTAATTTGTTCTTATATGATAAAAACCAATAAAAAAGAAATATTGAAATTAAAAAGTGCAGAGCAATAAAAAATTCTTGCCCAAAGATCAAGAGATAAACATGGATCGAAAGTTATGTTGAATATCTCATCTCAATGACCTATTGTATTCTCTTTGCTTACCTGGTTCTATTACATTTCTTGGTTTTATAACATGTTGTCACTGTTCCAAACACAATTGTTTACATAGCACTCTTTACTCATTCACAAGGAAAGATGGTATCTGGGATCCTCTTCTTTTACATTAATTTATTTAAAAAAAAACTTAATTGTAGTGTCATAAATCAAACCTGCTGAAATTACAAAAAAAAACACGCCATATTGTCCATACTTGCTGACTACCACACACCAATGACGGCTCTGAGAGTTGTCATCTGGAATATAAATAAAGGGGCAGAGATAGTGGCTGACATCATTGACCATTAAGACCATAGCCTTATTTGGTCAATGTCATTGCCCAAATATGGGTATATGGCCATACTTAGGCAATGAGGTTAGAGATGCTATTCATCACTGCTTCATTAACAGCCATTTGAAGGGGAAGAAGGAAACTGTCACATATTGTAGCAGTAGAAAAAAAAATGGTACAATATATGACATAATGCTCCTGTCAAACAGGCTAATAATTCAGCATTCAGGTGAAAGCTCAAACAAGTACAGTTCAGTCCAAACCTAGGTTCAGTCAGAACCGGTAGCTCATTCTTAGTCACTGATTTATCAGACTATTCATTGCACTGCAGGGCAACCAATTGTCTCTGTGTGCTGCTTCTACCTCTTACAATCAACAGACTGATACCACTTCAAATTCAGGTACCTATACTGCTTGCCTGCTGGAAAAAAAAATCACATCTAACAATATATCGTATTTATCGGCGTATAACACGCGCCGGCGTATAACACGCACCCCAAGTTTAGGAGGGAATTTTAAGGAAAAAAACTTTTAGGAGGGAAGTTTAAGGGAAAAAAACTTACATTTAAATGCCCATCAATGCAGCCTTGTCAGTGTCATTGAAGCCTTCTCAGTGCAGCCTTGCCCCAGTGCAGCCTTGCAGCCATGTCAGTGCAGCCTTGTTAGTGCAGCCTTTCCCCAGTGCAGCCTTGCAGCCATGTTAGTGCAGCCTTGTTAGTGCAGCCTTCCCCCAGTGCAGCCTTGCAGCCATGTCAGTGCAGCCTTGTTAGTGCAGCCTTCCCCAGTGTCCATTGCAGCCTTGTCCCAGTGCAGCCTTGCAGCCATGTCAGTGCAGCCTTCCCCAGTGTCCATTGCAGCCTTGCCCCAGTGCAGCCTTGCAATCCCCGCTGATGTTTGCGATCGCGCTGACATACACATCCGAGTGTACAGATTTAAATATGGCGCCACGGAGGGACTCGGCGGAGCAGAGATACACATAGCCGAATGTACTCGGCTCTTTTCGGCTCCGCTCACAGTCACGCCCAGTCCCGTCCTATGATGGACATAACACAGGTCCAATGGCGGGACTGGGCGTGACTGTGAGTGGAACCGAAAAGAGCCGAGTACACTCGGGTATGTGTATCTCGGCTCCGCCCAGTCCCTCCGATCTCTGCGGCGCTCACTCTGCTCCGCCGAGTCCGCCGGCGCCATATTTGAATCTGTACACTCGGATGTGTATGTTGGCGCGATCGCAAAAAATCAGCAGAGGTCGGCGGGGATCGGCGTATAACACGCACCCACGATTTTCCCCTGATTTTAAGGGGAAAAAAGTGCATGTTATATGCTGATAAATACGGTATTTATAAATACAAAGCTGCATTATTTGTGTCTTTTATATCTGCCAGGAGTTCAGCTTTAATGGAGCTTTAGGAAATAGGCATGGAAATGTGCAGCTTATTGCATAAACTGGTAGTTTTGAGAATATTATTCTTGTCTTATTTCTGATGATTAGACTGAGGGAAATGTTTACTCACAATAAGTCTGCTAAGCACATTAAAATTCTCTAAATCAACTGTTTTGTAACAGTGATGATAAAGTAGTTGCCTTTGAAGGAACAAGTTAAGTGTCATTTCTGACTTTTAATAACAAAATAATTACTTTTTAAAAGAAGGATTTCAAGAGCACGAGCAGTACGCCTCTGTGGGTAAGGCTGTGATAACAATTGGATTTTTAATCCCTTTCAGAACTTCTTAATGGTAATAGAGTGTACTGCACCATGATCTCTGCACAGGCTAAGAGGACACCAGACTTTCTACATGCAAAGGGTTTAAAATGCTATGATTTAAATGTACCCTCAGGGCACACTCAGTAAGCAGTTTATTACACTCTGCTATTCCTGAACAGAAGGCATAAATCATCCCCCAACAAATTCATAGAACTGTCATTTTAAATATAAAACACATTATTCATCTGTAATAAAATAAAGTGGATGTATATGTTGATGGTTATTGAGTCACATAAAGGGAATGTATTGTGGTTTGTATATATTTTCTTTATTATTGTTTGGACTAAAAAAAAAAAAATAACCAGATTAATAAGACATCTTGCATATTAATATGATGAAGCATATGGGGCTCTATCTGACTTTTTCCATCGGATTTTCCGACACACAAAGTTTGAGAGCAGGCTATAAAATTTTCCGACAACAAAATCTGATCGCGTCAATTCCGACCGTGTGTGGACAATTCCGACGCACAAAGTGCCACTCATGCTCAGAATAAATTGGAACTGCTCGGTCTGGTAAAATTAGCATTCGGAAAGGATATAGCACTTTCATCACGCTGCAATGTTTTAAATTGTTTAATGCAGCGCACTTTCTTCTTCTTTATAATGCTAGAAGAATAAAGTAGTTTTGCTGCTCATATTCACACAGAGTTCTCACAAACTTCTTTCTTTATTATTTCTCGTAATTTCATCAATATAATATTTTTATTTGTCACATCTCCCAAAAAAAATAATCTTTTTGGGATGTTTTTAGATTAAATAATTTTTTTTAGGATTTTTTGAAACCCTGATCTTGTGTTTTATGTATCTTTTTTTTTACTCCAGAATATTTTTGGGTGTGTTTTGTGTGTCAAGTTAACACAACACCATTATTATCTTGTATTATTTATTAATCTCAAGGAGATTGTTTGGTGTTGGTGTCTCTTGTTAATTTGACATTGTATTTTTGAAATGTACCTGCCTCCTCACAAACAAACTGTCCTTTTTGAAGGAAAACACACATAGGCAAGTATAATTTAAAAAAAAATCCTTTATTAAGGGCTCATAACCAAACAAAGAGGGAGGCAACGTTGGATAAACTGCAGAAATTGGTGAAGCCTTTGGCCCCCAGGGCACACATCAATTATTTTACTGCAAAATTGGTGGCCTGAGGAGTCCACATATAAGGGAGTACAATCTGGTCCAGAAGTCCAAGAGATCATGAACAGCAGCAGATGACATGTATGTTCCCAGGCTGTGGTCATACAAGAGCCTGCATCTTTTGTCAGACCAGACTGAACCCAGGCCATCACTCTCTGGTCTTCCTTAAATGCTTCCTTCCCGGCTGTGGCTCTGGTTTTGGAGGTGTGGCAGGAGGAGGAGTAGGACCTGGAGGAGAAGGAGGAGGTGGAGGACCTGGAGGAGGAGGACCTGGAGGAGGAGGAGGACCATGGGTGAGCTCACAAATGTGGCTTTGGTATATGTGTTGGCCCCTCAACCCCTTATTTAGTGCTTCTAAAATGAGAAACTCACATAAGAGGCGTTGGCCCTCCTCCATTTGCAGCATTTTGCATGCTGTTAGGTCAGCAAAATCCTCTTCAACACTGTGGGGTGTTCTTAGAGCCTCAGTAGCCTTCCAAAATAGGCCAATTGCTGCCTCCTCCAGGTTACTCCTCTTCCTGACACTTTTTGGTTGAAGGCGGAGGGGAGGGACCTGGGTATCTGGTAGCCTACTTGGCCCGGACACCTCCTGGCTGAGACTTTCCTGTGTATGAAAAAGGGACATTGTTTTAGTTTTTGGTTCATCAACCACAATCATAAATTAGTACTCCAAACTAACATATATTTAACATCATTAATTGGACAACCAGAAATATTTAGAAGAATGCTATACCTGGCTCAAGCTGGGCTCCTCCACATGTTGCTGCCTGGAAGGCCCAGGTTGGACGTCAGAAGCCTCAGCTGAGGTGGAAGGAAGCGTGGAAGGAAGACTGGAGAGTGCTGGCCTGGGTTCAGTCTGACCTGCCAGAAAATGCAGTCTGTCATAGTACCTGGGGACATAAATGTCATCTGCTGCTCCTGATCTCTGGAAATCCTGGACCTTCTTGCGCTCACTTAGATAAGTGCTCCTCATACCACCAATTAGGGCCTTCAAATAGGTGATGTATGCAGTGGGGATCACCGGCTTCACAAATTCCAGCAATTTATCCAGCGCTGCCTTCCTCTTTATTTGATTCTTATAATGTGGGTGGTTTACCTGTCACAGAAAGGGAAGCTCCCTGAACATATCAATGAATTTGGTGATAAAGTCCTTATCCTTCAATATATCCATTTTCTCTGCAAGACACAACACAAGACAAACCCTAACGTCAGGCTAAACTCTCCTAATCTTGTCCCAATATAAGCCTCAATCTCTAAGCAGTATAGGCCCAAGTTTAAATGTTACCTTTGTTATCACGATCGGCGCTTCCTATACTCCTTCCTCCGCTCACAGATCGTATGTACGACGCACGCGTGTTACGCTTTATTTACACTGTGCATGTGTGAAACTCCGCCCGCCCCTGACGTTCTTTCTAGTCTATTCCCCACCCCTTCTCATTCGGCACAGTGGGGAAGAGCACATGGTGGAGACACAGCAGGTGCGTGCTAATTACAACAACGAGGAGGAGGAAAGCCCGGAGCCAGAAACATCACGATCCCGGAGGAGACGATTTAAGGCATTGAATATGTCCTTTGTAGAGATGGTGGAGATGGTGGACATCTTGAAAAGGGCCGACTATGACGGGAATTATGGACCTTTCCCCAACCCCAATGTCAGAAAGGCCAAGATCATGACGAAAGTTGTGAAGAGTCTGCACAGAAATTTTGGGGTACGATGATCCAAGGATCAACTCAGGAAGTGGTGGTTGGACCTCAAATTAAGGGAGCACGATCAGTATAGAAGGGTCAGGAGAGTGCTGCAAAAAAGTAAGTAGTTGTCCTGTGTTCCTATTCTTTATTTTTATTATGTTCATGCTGCTCCATGTGCTTTTCTTTACTGTTGTACAGTTTAAAATGGTAACTTTCATGTTCATGGACACATTATTCGTTCATAGGAAACATTGTTCGTTCGGCCAATAAAACACCATGTTTTTTCCAGATGCAGTTCAATACATTTTTTTCTGGCCTACTTCTCTTAAAATAATTTTGGTGTCTAGATGGGTTTGTAACTAGAATGAAATGCAAACTAGATTCTGTGTAAGGAGAGGACACTCAGCAGCTGTTTACACATCTGGACACTGGAGCACTAGTGTGGGACACCAGAACACCCTTTTTATTAGGGGGCTCACACAGGTACTCCAGTGTATACTTTAAGGGGTGACTCCATCTGTGAAGCTTGTACAAAACAGGTAAGTATTCAAGCTTGACAAAGGACAAAAATATTTCTTCATCTTGGAACTCTGCCAAAACAGACAATTGTACCCCACTTCCAAGCAATGTTTCATATTCCTATTTCTGCCATTAAATATCTGTGTGCTAAGTATACCTATTTTTTTTTTACATAGGGGAGAAAAGACTCGGAGGACACCACTCATCAGAGGAGACAACAAACCCCCCACCTCATGAAGAAGTGGAAATCCCACAAACACAACCAGAGGAGGAGGAGGGAGACGTGGTGGAAATTGTCACCACAACAAGTGAGTGTCTGCAACCACAGGCTCAGGTAAGAGATGGATGCCTACATATTTATAATACATGGTGTGTTTTTTTAAAATATATTTTTAGGTGATCGTGATGTTGTGGATGAAGGTCATTTCACCAGTGAAATGGCCCAGATTCTGATCGGGGAGATCATGGGGTGTGATAGGGACTTGGAAAACATCAAGCAAAACATCAATTATGTTCAAAACAAAATGAAGAACATCATTGATGTTTTAGGGAGAATTTAAAACCCCTCGAAACCCCAAATTATTTCAGTTTTTCTGTCCGGAAAATTTTTTGAAAATTTTTCGAACATTTTTTGACATATTCTCGAAAAGCCAAATTTTGAAGATGCACACAGTGGGGTTCATTTACTATAACTCCAGGAAGTACTGGGCACTATGGCAAATAATAGCGCCCATTTTAGCCACATGGAAACAAAACGGCGAATTTGCGCATGAAAATTTGCGATATAAGCGGGGAACAAATGTTTGTAATTTCGAAATTGCCGCTAATTAGCGCTTCCGCGTATATACAAATGCCAATTCTTATCAAGTTGTTATATAGCACTGTACTGTAGCCATGATCCATGAATGTGAAAGAAACATTTTTATCAGAGATGTGCTCTAGTTCCCGTGCATCTATTGATTTATATTGCAATTAGTATTCCTAGGTTTTTTTTCCTTCTTTTGCTAAGAAATGCAGTTCTGAATGATTATTACATAGTAATGTCTGCTATTCTGTAAAGTTACATGTATTAATCATTTAGGTTACCTATTTGTTGTATGTATTTTTTTTCATGTTTTTGATTTATTATTTATTAATTTAGTTGACTATAAAGCAGTAATTATTTATGTTCATTCTTTAATAATACTACACTATTATGCAGGTCTTGTACTTAGCACAATGGCTTAGTGGTCTGCTTAGATATCTCCACACCACTCATGGTATGAGTTCAAACAACAGCCAACCTACCATCCACCAGCTGTGTTTATTTTTTCAGTGCACAAGTGAATTAAAATAAACAAACAAAGAAATGTAAACTGCCCTTTAGCTAGTGTGTGGTGTTTGGAATGTCACATCATAATATAATTGAATACTTACATACCATTGCAAGCATATAAGGAGTTAATACAATAAAATCATTTACATTAAAGTGCATTGGCTATTTGGCAATCACCTATTTTCAGTATATATATATATATATGTATATTTGTGCTGCTTTGGCTAATTGGTATTCTCCTTTTCCCACCAGTGCAATCTTTTAGGATTTTTGTGTGGGATTTGAACCCATGAGTCTTTCAATACTTGAATGTTTGAAGGTAGAGGTGCTAACTGCTAGCCTATTGGGCTGAGCACAATTATACATACAAAATACTTTTACTAGTGTTTGATGTGTTATATATACTATACAATAACGTTTATCAAATGTAAACTGCTTGTTAGCTAGTGTGTGGTGTTTGGAGATTCACACCATAGTATTAGTGAATACTTACATACCATTGCAATAATATCAACCACATTAAAGTGTATTGGCTACTTGGCATTCACTGTATGTTGCTTTGGCTAATTGGCTAACTGGCTAACAGTAATTCTCCTTTTCTCCACCAATAGTAATCTTTTAGGATTCTTCTGTGGAATTTGTACCCATGAGTCTTTCAATACCTGAATTTTTGAAGGTAGAGGTGCGAACTGCTAGCCTATTGGGCTGAGCACAATTATATATACAAAATACTTTTACTAGTGTTTATATACCATACAATAAAGTTTATCAAATGTAAACTGCTTGTTAGCTAGTGTATGGTGTTTTGGAGATTCACACCATAATATTAGTGAAGACTTATTTATTTTTATTTAAGGTACTTCTATAGTGCCATCAATTTACGCAGTGCTTTACATATACATTATACACTCACATGGGCCCCTACCCTCAAGGAGCTTACAATCTAAGGTCCCTAACTCACATTCATATACTAGGGCCAATTTAGACAGAAGCCAATTAACCTACCAGTATGTCTTTGGAGTGTGGGAGGAAACCGGAGTACCCGGAGGAAACCCACGCAGGCACAGGGAGACACGCAGGCACAGGGAGAACATGCAAACTCCAGGCAGGTAGTCTTGTGGTCTGGTTGGGAATACGAACCAGCGACCCTTTTTACTGCAAGGTAGGGATGAGCCGAACACCCCCCTTTTCGGTTCGCACCAGAAAATGTGAACAGTAAAAAAGTTTGTTCGAGCACGCGAACACCGTTAAAGTCTATGGGGGTCATTTACTATAGCGCCAGGAAGTACTGGGCACTATGGCAAATAATAGCTCCCATTTTAGCCAAATAAAATTTTAATAGGCGAATGTGCGAATGAAAAATTAGCGCTATTAGTGAGAAACACATGTTAGTAAATTCTAAGATGGTGCTAATTAGCGCTTCCGCGTATATGCAAATGCCAATTCCTACCAAGTTGTTATATAGTACTGCACTGTAACCATGATCCATGTATGTGAAAGAAACATTTTTATGTGAGATGTGCTCTACCTCGTGTGCATCTATTGATGTATGTTGCAATTAGTATTCCTAGTTTTTTCCTTCTTTTGCTAACTAATGCAGTTAGGAATGATTATTACATAGTAATGTCTGCTATTCTGTAAAGTTACATGTATTAAACATTTAGGTTACCTATTTGTTGTATGTTGTTTTTTATTTTTTAATTTAGGTGACTATAAAGCGGTAATTATTCATATTCATTCTTTAATCATACTACACTATTATGCAGGTCTCATACTTAGCACAATGGCTTAGTAGTCTGCTCAGATGTCTCCACAGCATTCACGGCACAAGTTCAAATACCAGCCAACCTACCATCCCCCAGCTGTGTTTTTTTTTTCAGTGCACAAGCAAATTAAAATGAACAAACAAGAAATGTAATCTGCCCATTAGTTAGTGTGTGGTGTTTGGAATTTCACACCATAATAGTATTGAATACTTACATATCACTGCATGCATTTGAAGAGTTAATATATTAGAATCAGCCAAATTTAAAGTGCATTGGCTAATTGGCATTCACCTATTTTCAGCATATGCTGCTTTGGTTAATTGGCTAATAGTCATTTGCTTTTTTTTCACCAATTCAATCTTTTAGTATTTCTCTGTGGGATTTGAACTTTTTAAAGGGGGCTCCCAGATTCTGATAAACCCCTTGCCTGTCGGGAAGAGGCCCTTGTCCCCATCAACATGGGGAAAAGGTGCTTTGGGGCATGTGGCCTGGTAAGGTTCAGAAGGGGAGGGTGCTCACTCGTCCCCCCCTATCCTGACCTCCAGGCTGCATGCTCGGATAAGGGTCTGGTATGGATTTTGGTGGGCCCCACATCAAATTTATTTTACATTTTGGTGTGGGGTTCCCCTTAAAGTCCATACCGAAGGGCCTGGTATGTACTGGGGGGACCCTACGACATTTTTTTCCTTGAATTTTGGAATTCCATACCATAATATTATTGAATAAGTACATACCATTGCATGCATTTGAAGAGTTAAAATATGGAATAAAGCAAGCTGATGTGCTTTGGCTAATTATACTTCTGAGTACAATGCACACTTCCAGGAGGTGATGCTGTCAGTGGGATTTGAATTCATGGCTTGAACTTTTGGGGGCAGCAGGGTATACCGCTATGCTACAGAGCTGAGCACTTACCTACAGAGAAAATACATTTACTAATGTTTGATTCTATACAATAATTGTTTGCATTTCAGGCATTAATATTATAGTAACAACCATGCTCATGCCGATGTGGCATTGGCTAATAGGCATTCGCCTCTTTTCAGCATATGCTGCTGAGTACAATGCAAGCTTTCAGTAGGTGATACCATCTGTGTGATTTTCAGCCATTTGAGCACAATTATATTGAGAACATATGTTTACTAGTGTTTGATGGTGGGACTACTTTATATTCTAGGTATAAAATAGTACTCAGCACAGTGACTTAGGCACCTTTCACACTTGTGCAACCTGAAAGTTGCGAGATTTTAATGCGACTTTAAGCAATGCCTGTGTAATCTTGAGGTATATGGATGCAGGAGTCGCAGGGAAAGACACGCAACTTTCCCACGATTTTGCATCAGCAATTTTGCCGCAATTCCAGGAAATGCCTGTGTAAACTTGAGGTCTATGGACCTCAACTCGCATCAAAGTCAGACCAAAGTAGTACAGGGACTACGTTGAAGTCAGTGTTATTTGAAGTCGCACAGATATGAATGGTACACATTGAAAATCATGGGGTATGACTTGTCATACGACTCTGATGTCCAAAGTTGCACAAGTGTGACTCAGCCTGACTTTGTCAGCGATTTCAGAGACATCAGTGCACTTTCCTGCACAGATGTCTAGTGAAATCACATAGGTCCCAACTGTTCACCTTTAAGAAGGTGTCCTATGCCTACCTACTTTTGCTAATAGGTGTCCCTTATACCAATCGAAAACAAACAGTCAGCGCAAAACTCAATGACTACTACCAGCAGCTGAACACTAAAGGCAAATATATAAACCCTTTTAAACTAAGTATACTGAACAGTGCAGCGCTAAATTAATAAACAACTAAAACAATCAATGGATGAAAAGTCCATAAGCTCGTATGTAAAAACACACATGTAGATAGAAAAACACACAGACGTCAGCGGTGATAAAGGGTGCTTCATGCAAAAGTCTGAGGTGCTCCTTGGTCCGTGCTCACACCATTTGTTAGCCAAACTGCTCACCTTGCATAATAGACCCCTGAGCTAACAGGAAGGTCATAAGAGCTTTCACCACCTCTGGTGGTAATGGTAAACTTGTAGATGGAAGCCGGGCACCTCTTAAACTCCGCAGATAGAACTTGTATCTCTCCCGTGACAACATAAAATACAAAGAAAAGATCTAGTGCTCTCTGTATAACTTGCAACTGGTATCATTTATTAAAAGACAGGTACTCACATCAATAGCACTTAGTCCAAGTGCTAGGATAAAAAGCGTAAAATGACTGATAACAGCAATGCTGGTAAGGTGGCTGTAGTGACATTCAGGGGAACTCCCGCACGCGTATCGTCCAAAGGACTTCCTCAGCGGTGATGGAGTCCCATGATGCCACTGTGTTTTATATAAATAGCCCCTTATCACAATCATCTGTGTAATTAAAAAAACGAGCGGTAAGCATCCAATCAGGACGCACCACTCAAAAGTAGGAAGTGTACATCTGGTGTGGTTACCATAGTGATCCCTAGAGCACGTCATGCGGCGAGGGACATACATGATAATCCGACTATGTAATTGGAGAAAAACGAGCGGTAAGCATCCAATCGGAGCGCACCGCTCGGACGTGGGAGGTGTTTGATAGGCTGTGGCTCCATAGTGATCACTACGCCGTGACGGCGCGACGGCGGATCACATGGCCGTCCGCGTCGGAGGGTACCTCCCACCTCGGACAAGAATAAACTAAGCCTGAAGGATGTTTACCTATTGCCATGGTGATCCGGCGTCGCGTCCACACGGCGGCCGGTCACACGCCAGTCTGCGTCACAGCATACCGCCCTCCTGGGGCGGAGGAAACATGCAGCCTCTAGCGGGTGTGGTTGTCACAGCAACCAAAAGGAGGCTGGGCACACACTACGTCGCTATTGCTAATCAAATGTCATTCAAAATAAATTTAAAGCGTAACTAGACATAAGGTAACCAACCTACATTATAGAAGGGGTCACCCTGGGAACCAGCCTGGCTTGAAACTCCCTATAACTAAGAGGTCAATTTTAATGTCTGCATAGTCTGTGGTCACCCATGGTCACCCAAAAACCAGCATCATGAATGAATATTAAACCTCAAAGTTATAGCCGGATGGAGACTAAAAAATAATAAAATAGTGGTCCCAAAAATAGTCAAAATAAACATACCTAAACAGGTGTCAATCGCAGACATCCTTCATTAAAAAGTGTATTATTATTTCCTCTTCTTGTCTGTTAATAACGGCGGACGTTAGTTCCCTCTATACGATTATCAGTCATGAAGATGCGTTAGCATCAGTTCCATGGGCTTTTGGAACATCGGATCTCACCAGAAGACATAAAAACTTTATCTTAGATTGTTTAAAGTTTTGCTTATCCAAAAATTATTTTTGGTACAATAAACGTTTTTTCTTCAAACCAGGGGTGTTGCGATGGGCGCCCGCTTTGCTCCCAGTGTTGCCAATCTGTTCATGGCACACTGGGAGGAAGAGGTTATCTACAAGAACACACCCCCTGAACTCATATGTTACCAACGTTATATTGACGACATCATTATGGTGTGGGACGGTAATAGATCTAACTTGGATGCCTTTATGCGGAAACTCGATGAGAACATGAGATGAGAGTTTATAGCTACAGCCACAAATAAGGTTTATCAAATTAGGGATTTCATTACGTGTTCGACAACAGGAGTGGTGTATATCATGGAATGCGAATGTGGCCTACAATATGTGGGAAGAACATCTAGGTCCCTGCATATTCGTATTGGTGAACATATCACCAATATTAAGAAAGGCCTGGATTCCCACAATGTCTCCAAACATTTTAAACTCTTTCATAAACGTTGTCCCGTTAAACTAAAGTTCTGGGGAGTTGAAAAAGTAACACCCCATTGGAGGGGCGGCAATTTTATAAGACAATTGAAGATGGTGACAACTACCAAGGGGTATGTACGCATTGCGGTCCGTGGGCTTAAAATGATTTTTTAACTCCAACTGATTGTCTTTCAAAAAAATGTCTAGATCCAAGAAGGTGACATGAACTTTATTTATATTCCAGGAGAGAACAATATTTCTATTGTTCTCATCGAGTTTCCGCATAAAGGCATCCAAGTTAGATCTATTACCGTCCCACACCATAATGATGTCGTCAATATAACGTTGGTAACATATGAGTTCAGGGGGTGTGTTCTTGTAGATAACCTCTTCCTCCCAGTGTGCCATGAACAGATTGGCAACACTGGGAGCAAAGCGGGCGCCCATCGCAACACCCCTGGTTTGAAGAAAAAAACGTTTATTGTACCAAAAATAATTTTTGGATAAGCAAAACTTTAAACAATCTAAGATAAAGTTTTTATGTCTTCTGGTGAGATCCGATGTTCCAAAAGCCCATGGAACTGATGCTAACGCATCTTCATGACTGATAATCGTATAGAGGGAACTAACGTCCGCCGTTATTAACAGACAAGAAGAGGAAATAATAATACACTTTTTAATGAAGGATGTCTGCGATTGACACCTGTTTAGGTATGTTTATTTTGACTATTTTTGGGACCACTATTTTATTATTTTTTAGTCTCCATCCGGCTATAACTTTGAGGTTTAATATTCATTCATGATGCTGGTTTTTGGGTGACCATGGGTGACCACAGACTATGCAGACATTAAAATTGACCTCTTAGTTATAGGGAGTTTCAAGCCAGGCTGGTTCCCAGGGTGACCCCTTCTATAATGTAGGTTGGTTACCTTATGTCTAGTTACGCTTTAAATTTATTTTGAATGACATTTGATTAGCAATAGCGACGTAGTGTGTGCCCAGCCTCCTTTTGGTTGCTGTGACAACCACACCCGCTAGAGGCTGCATGTTTCCTCCGCCCCAGGAGGGCGGTATGCTGTGACGCCGACTGGCGTGTGACCGGCCGCCGTGTGGACGCGACGCCGGATCACCATGGCAATAGGTAAACATCCTTCAGGCTTAGTTTATTCTTGTCCGAGGTGGGAGGTACCCTCCGACGCGGACGGCCATGTGATCCGCCGTCGCGCCGTCACGGCGTAGTGATCACTATGGAGCCACAGCCTATCAAACACCTCCCACGTCCGAGCGGTGCGCTCCGATTGGATGCTTACTGCTCGTTTTTCTCCAATTACATAGTCGGATTATCATGTATGTCCCTCGCCGCATGACGTGCTCTAGGGATCACTATGGTAACCACACCAGATGTACACTTCCTACTTTTGAGTGGTGCGTCCTGATCGGATGCTTACCGCTCGTATTTTTAATTACACAGATGATTGTGATAAGGGGCTATTTATATAAAACACAGTGGCATCATGGGACTCCATCACCGCTGAGGAAGTCCTATGGACGATACGCGTGCGGGAGTTCCCCTGAATGTCACTACAGCCACCTTACCAGCATTGCTGTTATCAGTCATTTTACGCTTTTTATCCTAGCACTTGGACTAAGTGCTATTGATGTGAGTACCTGTCTTTTAATAAATGATACCAGTTGCAAGTTATACAGAGAGCACTAGATCTTTTCTTTGTATTTTATGTTGTCACGGGAGAGATACAAGTTCTATCTGCGGAGTTTAAGAGGTGTCCGGCTTCCATCTACAAGTTTACCATTACCACCAGAGGTGGTGAAAGCTCTTATGACCTTTCTGTTAGCTCAGGGGTCTATTATGCAAGGTGAGCAGTTTGGCTAACAAATGGTGTGAGCACGGACCAAGGAGCACCTCAGACATTTGCATGAAGCACCCTTTATCACCGCTGACGTCTGTGTGTTTTTCTATCTACATGTGTGTTTTTACATACGAGCTTATGGACTTTTCATCCATTGATTGTTTTAGTTGTTTATTAATTTAGCGCTGCACTGTTCAGTATACTTAGGTGTCCCTTATACCCATCTCAAAAAGTTGGGAGGTAAGAAATCGCCCCCTGAAGTCGCCCAAAGTAGTGCAGGAACTACTTTTGGGAATCGTTGTGGCGTCGCACCAATTTGGACAGTTCCATTGCCATCAATAGGCGCCGATTTGGCCTACAATTTGACATGTCAATTCAGACCTATGTGAACATGGGTGAAGTTGCATAGATATTAGAGCTGCACAATTCTGGCCAAAATGAGAATCACAATTTTTTTTGCTTAGAATAAAAAGATCACGATTCTCGCGACGTAAAATCTTTCACATTATCCCACAAGAAATTGGGCTAACTTTTCTTTTTTTTTTTTTTTAATTCATTAAAGTAATTTTTTCCAAAAAAAATTGCATTTGAAAGGCGCAAATACAGTGTGACATAAAATATTGCAACAACCACCATTTTATTCTCTACGGTCTCTACTAAAAAAATATATATATAATGTTGGGGGGTTTTAAGTAATTTTCTAGCAAAAAAAAAATTATTTTAACCTGAAACCAACAAATGTCAGAAAAATGTTTAGTGTTTAAGTGGTTAAACTTTCCTCACTTACACAGAAGTCTATTTCATTGACAAATTGTTACAAGGTTTGGTTTTTCGGCTGTGGCTTCAGAAGAGCATGCCTATCTACTTTTGCTAATAGGTGTCCCTTATACCCATCTGAAAAAGTTGGGAGGTAAGAAATCGCCCCCTGAAGTCGCCCAAAGTAGTGCAGGAACTACTTCCAGGGAGTTCTTTGCATAGCAAGAATCGTGAAATGCTTTTTTCAAGATCGTAAAGGGGAAAAAATCACGATGACGATTAACCGCGCAGCTCTAATAAATATGCATGGAATTCAAGGGGGACAACTTTTCATGTGACTCTGAGGTCCAAAGCTCCATGAAAAGTCACCCAAGTGTGAAAGTAACCTAATGCGATTAATTGATAACACCTTTGAATAAGGCCCCATTTGCACTTGTGCGACCTTAAAATTGCACAGCTTTGACATGACTTGAAGCAATGTCTGTGTAATCTTGTGGTGTATGGACCTCAAATTGCATCAAAGTCAAACCAAGGTAGTGCAGGGACGAATTTGCTACACTTTCAGGATGCACAAGTGACAATAGGGCCAAATTCAAAGGTGTTATCCTTGAATCTCATTCACACTGCTGCGACCTGAAAGTCACACTATTTTGCTGCCACTTTGCCGCTGCAACTTGGCCCCAACTTCTGGGAATGCCGGTGTAATATTGTACCCAATATACCTCAAGTCACACCAAAGTAGTACAGGGACTACTTTGAAGTTGGTGCGATTTAAAGTAGCACAGGTATGAATGGTTATCATTGAGAATCATGGGGTACAACTTGTCATGCAACTCCAAATCAGAGGTCCAAATTTGCTGGAAAATTCGCCCAGCTGTGAAACAAGTCATATATATTCATATATAAGTCATATATTTATACTTGCATAGTCCTTACTGATTTACATCAGCAGAACAAATGCAGGAAGTGATGTGTGCACATGGGACGGAAGCAAATGTGTGGTGATGCCAAACAAATCAATGAACCCCACCCACACTAAATCTAACTATGATATCCACCCCCGCATTGATTAAGTACAAGTAAATATCCTACACTTACCCGGCCAATGAGCAGCACCTCCTCTTTGCTAAAGAGACCTCGCCATGTTCACCTAGATGGAGATCCTGACCAGCACAGGAACTTCCGGGTGCATACAATGACTAATTTCCAGGTCAGAAGGTAAAACCACGCTTTTGATTGCAGCTGCGAATATTTGATCTCAACCATGATTAGTATTTTTTATTTTCAGATATGCAAATCTGTATTTCTACATATATTTGAAGGTAAACTTAAGGTAGTTTGATAAGAAATGGTGTCCCTGGGTTAGCAGCAGGTGAATTACAAAGGCAAAAGGCCCAGTTTGAGCCCTGGTTCACACTGACAGAGGGAGGAAATCGTTCAGCTGAACTCCCACAATTTCATTCCTGCATGTCAGTCCCGACTGTGGGGGGCAACATCAGAGACATCGGTGCAGGTTTCTGCACCAATATCAATACAAATCGCACCAATTAGAACAGTGCAATTGCCACAGATTTGACATGTCAAATCACACCAATGTGAACCAGAGCTGACACATTCAAACACTGCCTATCCACCAACTGAATTCATTACCTGCAATTCTCCACAGCTGTTAATGATAAAGGTGGAATCTTTATATATAACTTGCAGTTGTGCAGAAGCCTAGGTTTACATTGGAGCGATTGGTCATGCGATTTGAGAGATCAAATCGCATGGCTATTGGCAATGGCACTGTTCCAACCGATGCAACATTTTTTTTGTGGCACCGCACCGATTTGCTAAAGTAGTTCCTGCACTACTTTTGCCGATTTCAGGTGCGACTTCAATAGACATTTGTGTATGAAGCCACCTGAAATCACGCTGACCTTGCTACTTTGAAATTGTGCTACTTCAAGTGAAGTAGCGCAATTTCAAAGTAGCATGTGAACCAGGGCAAAGAGATTAGTTTTTTTGGTGCACAAATACATATTGACATAAGAGATATTGCACTTTCCCAAAACCACCACCCACAAAAACTAAAGAGAAAGAAAAGTAGAAGAAAAAAAAAACACACACCACAACAAAAGCTCAATAATGTACTTTTATTTTACCAGCAGAAAAAATAAATTTACATTTACTAGCTCCAAAAAAATTTGGACAGGATATATGGTGCTACATTTAGCAATGGAATTTTAAGGGCCCTGCTCATAGGAGCTTACAATCTAAAATTAGCCAAAACCTTAGAGTGGACACAGCTTTAATTTCAGTGTATAGCGGGCAACACATCACATTATTATCTGCAAGATTATAGAAACATACTTAACAGTCATTCTTACAAAGCATTCCCACATAATATTACAAAAGACTTATTCAAAACACCCACCACCAGCCCATAATCCACACATACATACATTGGTGACCATGTTCTGCTGGAAGCTGCATTTCGGTGCACACGATTAAACGAGATCAAAAAGAGTAGGTCAGCAGATGCTTCCAAACGATGTTTGCATGATCAGACAGGAACAATACACACACAACATTGACAGCATGGCCACATAAACCCACTTTTGATTGAAAAAATGCACAAGAATTTCATCAAATCTCCCAATTCCATTCCTTCTCCCACCACAAATCACAGCAAAAAACCTGACCTTCTCAGGCCAAACGAACCCCCTACTGCAGGCCTTTATATAAGAGAGGTTGTATTGTTAGCACACTGACACACCCAATAGAAGTACACGCCCACCAGTATCTTTCAATCTGTCTCTTCATGTATGTCTAAAGTGATTGCACCTGATGAGCAGGAACACATAATACTATTTGCAACTGTGTTAGCCTTGGCTATGTGCATCAAATCTCCAACTACAGGACAAAGATCAAAGTCCATTTGCATCCACATAAACAAAGCAACAGTTTTCTAAGCATATGTACCCGTGCAGTGTAAACCCTAAAATTTGAAATGTCCAAGTCCCTGGGCATGATTAGTGCTAATAAACATTAACATCAGTCCCTGGCTGCAATGAGCTTCCAATATAAAGTCCAAAATTAACTTTCTTACATTAGAACCTATTTCGACAGGAGACAAATAATATGCCAACATGTCTTTGGATTGTGGTGAGAAACCCACACGGGGAGAACATATAAACTTCAACACAAGCATTAGCATGTTGCGGAACTGAACCAACATACCAGGTGCTGCTAGACAGAACGGCTACCCACTTAGCCACCAGGCAGCCTCACACATGTTCTCTGCATCTCTGTGGTGTGAACCAGCCCTAAGTCCATAGCCATGCTCAGTGTCACAAGCAATATACAGTATATTGGCCTAAGTATTGAGATACCTGCCTTTAAACACACATGAACTGTAATGGCATCCCAGTATTAGTATTGGGTTCAAAACTCATTTGGCCCACCCTTTGCAGCTATAACAGCTTCAACTCTTCTTGTCCAAAAGGTTTAGGAGTGTGTCTATGGGAATGTTTGACCATTCTTCCAAGTGCATTTGTGAGGTCAGGCACTGATGTTGGACGAGAAGGCCTGACCTACAGTCTCCTCTCTAATTCATCCCCAAGGTGTTCTGTTGTGTTGAGGTCAGGACTCTGTGCAGGCCAGTCAAGTTCCTCCACCCCAAAATCACTCATCCGTGTCTTTATGGACCTTGCTTTGTGCACTGGTCCAAATGATTTGGTGGAGGGGGATTATGGTGCGGGGTTGTTTTTCAGGGGTAGGGGTTGGGCTTGGCCTCTTAGTTTCAGATAAGGGAACTCTTAAGGCATCAGCATACCAAGACATTTTGGACAATTTCATGCTCCCAACTTTGTGGGAACAGTTTGGGGAAAGCCCCTTCCTGTTCCAACATGACTGCACACCAGTACACAAAGCAAGGTCCATAAAGACATGGATGAGCAAGTTTGGGGTGGAGAAACTTGACTGGCCTGCACAGAGTCCTGGCCTCAACCCGATAGAACACCCTTTGGCTGAATTAGAGTAGAGACTGCGAGCCAGGCCTTCTCATCCAACATCAGTGCCTGGCCTCACAAATGCACTTCTGGAAGAATGATCAAACATTCCCATAGGCACACTAAACCTTGTGGACAGCCTTCCCAGAAGCTGTTCTAGCTGCAAAGGGTGGGACAAATCAAATTTTAACCCTACGGACTAAGACTGGGCTGCCATTAAAGTTCATGTGTGTGTAAAGGCAGGCGTCCCAATACTTTTGGCTATATAGTGTATCTGGAGAGGGATGAGCCGAACACCCCCCCTGTAAATTTCGTACCTGGGGGGTGTCTATAGTATGCCTGTAAAGGGGCGCATGTTTCCTGTGTTTAGAACAGTCTGACAGCAAAATGACATTTCGAAGGAAAAAGCCATTTAAAACTACCCGCGGCTATTGCATTGCCGACAATACACATAGAAGTTCATTGATAAAAACGGCATGGGAATTCCCCACAGGGAAACCCCGAACCAAAATTTAAAAAAAAAAGACGTGGGAGTCCCCCTAAATTCCATACAAGGCCCTTTAGGTCTGGTATGGATATTAAGGGGAACCCCGGCCAAAATTAAAAAAAAAAAATGACGTGGGGTTCCCCCTAAATTTCATACCAGACCCTTCAGGTCTGGTATGGATTTTAAGGGGAACCCCGCGCCAAAAAAAAAAAAAACGGCGTGGGGTTCCCCCAAAAATCCATACCAGACCCTTATCCGAGCACGCAACCTGGCAGGCCGCAGGAAAAGAGGGGGGACGAGAGTGTGCCCCCCCTCCTAAACCATACCAGGCCACATGCCCTCAACATTGGGAGGGTGCTTTGGGGTAGCCCCCCAAAACACCTTGTCCCCATGTTGATGAAGACAAGGGCCTCATCCCCACAACCCTGGCCGGTGGTTGTGGGGGTCTGCGGGCAGGGGGCTTATCGGAATCTGGAAGCCCCCTTTAACAAGGGGACCCCCAGATCCCGGCCCCCCCCTGTGTGAAATGGTAAGGGGGTACTTACCCCTACCATTTCACTAAAAAACTGTCAAAAATGTTAAAAATGACAAGAGACAGTTTTTGACAATTCCTTTATTTAAATGCTTCTTCCTTCATCTTCTTCTTCTTCTGGTTCTTCTGGCTCTTCTGGTTCTTCCTCCGGCGTTCTCGTCCAGCATCTCCTCCACGGCATCTTCTATCTTCTTCTCCTCGGCCGCGCCGCACCCATGGCATGAGGGGAGGCTCCCGCTCTTCTCTTCTTCTTCATCCTCTTCTCTTCTTCCTTCTTCTCTTCTTCTCTTCTTCATTTTCTTCTCCGGGCCGCTCCGCATCCATGCTGTCATGGAGGGAGGCTCCCGCTGTGTGACGGCGTCTCTTCGTCTGACGGCTCTTAAATAATGGGGGGCGGGTCCACCCGGTGACCCCGCCCCCTCTGACACACGGTGACTTGACGGGACTTCCCTGTGACGTCACGGGGAATGCCACAGGGAAGTCCCGTCATGTCCCGTGCGTCAGAGGGGGGCGGGGTCACGGGGTGGCCCCGCCCCCCATTTTTAAAGAGCCGTCAGACAAAGAGACGCCGTCACACAGCGGGAGCCTCCCTCCATGACAGCATGGATGCGGAGCGGCCCGAAGAAGAAAATGAAGAAGAGAAGAAGAGAAGAAGGAAGAGGAGAAGAGGATGAAGAAGAAGATGAAGAGTAGAGCGGGAGCCTCCCCTCATGCCATGGGTGTGGAGCGGCCCGAGGAGAAGAAGATAGAAGATGCCGCCGAGGAGATGCTGGACGAGAACGCCGGAGGAAGAACCAGAAGAGCCAGAAGAACCAGAAGAAGATGAAGGAAGAAAGAAGAAGCATTTAAATAAAGGAATTGTCAAAAACTGTCTCTTGTCATTTTTAACAATTTTGACAGTTTTTTAGTGAAATGGTAGGGGTAAGTACCCCCTTACCATTTCACACAGGGGGGGCGGGATCTGGGGGTCCCCTTGTTAAAGGGGGCTTCCAGATTCCGATAAGCCCCCCGCCCGCAGACCCCCACAACCACCGGTCAGGGTTGTGGGGATGAGGCCCTTGTCCTCATCAACATGGGGACAAGGTGTTTTGGGGGGCTACCCCAAAGCACCCTCCCAATGTTGAGGGCATGTGGCCTGGTACGGTTCAGGAGGGGGGGGCCGCACTCTCGCCCCCCCTCTTTTCCTGCGGCCTGCCAGGTTGCGTGCTCGGAGAACCCCACGTAATTTTTTTTTAAATTTTGGCCGGGGTTCCCC
This sequence comes from Lithobates septentrionalis, assembly GCA_037952835.1. NCBI lineage: Eukaryota > Metazoa > Chordata > Amphibia > Anura > Ranidae > Lithobates > Lithobates septentrionalis. The sequence goes on from JBBDGP010000211.1 coordinate 229,571, forward strand.
TTAATATCCATACCAGACCTGAAGGGCCTGGTATGGAATTTAGGGGGTCTCCCACGTCATTTTTTTTTTTAATTTTGGTTCGGGGTTGCCCTGTGGGGAATTCCCATGCCGTTTTTTATCAATGAACTTCTATGTGTATTGTCGGCAATGCAATAGCCGCGGGTAGTTTTAAATGGCTTTTTTTCCTTCGAAATGTCATTTTGCTGTCAGACTGTTCTAAACACAGGAAACATGCGCCCCTTTACAGGCATACTATAGACACCCCCCAGGTACGAAATTTAAAGGGATATTACACTTTTATTGTTTGACTTTGAGCATTATTAAAATCACTGCTCCTGAAAAAACGTCAGTTTTTAAAACTTTTTTTTGCATTGATCCATGTCCCCTGGGGCAGGACCCAGGTCCCCAAACACTTTTTATGACAATAACTTGCATATAAGCCTTTTGATTTCTCCCATAGACTTTTAAAGGGTGTTCCGCGGCATTCGAATTTGCCGCGAACACCCCAAATTGTTCGCTGTTCGGCAAACTTGCGAACAGCCAATGTTCGAGTCGAACATGAGTTCGACTCGAACTCGAAGCTCATCCCTATATCTGGAAAAGTCTTACAATGGTGGTGGAACCCTCCTACACATAACTACTACATTTAGACATAGTTAAAGGACCTGGGAGATGAGACAACTTCTCTACATGAAGTAACATGGTTGGGATTTAAACCCAGACCCTCAGAGATACTAAGCAGAAGATCTAACTTCTAAGCCACGGAGCTGCCACGTGTGAGACCCTCCTACAGATAACTACACATAAATACACATAAAAACACATAAATACTGCATTTCTATGGACATACAGGTGATGGAATTACATTACTCAAGAGTTATTTTTCTTGATTTATTCTGTGATATTTGGTGTTTTTTTTGTGGGTGAGAGTAGAATATTACCCTCACATTTTTGGGAATTACATTTTGCTTTCTGATGTTGGTACACATATCACCTTTTTTGTGCTCAAATTATGAATATTTGGAAATAATAAAAAGCACAAAAAATTGTGATTCATTTTAAATTTGCATCAGCAATGGTATTGTTTGTGGATTATAAAGACACCTGTGTGAGTTTGGGGTAAAGATTGTGAGATGAAGAGTAACAAGTGAAAGTGACAGAGAAAAATATATTTTACCAAAACATCAAAACATTCCACATTGTAGCATTCTTAAAATCAAAATATTTTAAGTAGTAGCAACAATGTTGCAAAGGAAAATTTCACAGAAAGATACATTTCATCTCAACATTAAAAGGGTTTTTTGTGAAAGTTAGAATTGTTCCATTAGAATCAATGACTGAAACTTCATTTGGACTAAATTAGAGCAGATTTTAACTTCCAAAAAATGTTCTCTAATTAGCTCTCATTTTGGTATTTACTATAGCTCCGGGTAAAAAAGACACTTGAGTTAAAATGAGAGTTATATTCGGGTCTGAGCATGCTCAGTTGTGCTGGCACCTAGTTGTCCAAAACGGGGAATTTTTCACTTTTCAGACTTTTAAAGATATTTCAGTGTAGAAATCACTTTTTCACACAGTTTAAAAGCAGATTATCTTTAAATAATATAACGCATATTTCAGTACCATTTAGGCAATTATATCATGCTCTAAACTTTATTTCCATGTGCAATTCTCTAGGTTTTAGCAGAGTAAGGGTTTGGGCGCTATTTAGTTTCAGGGAGCTATAGTAAATTCGACTTTGGGAGTATTTTCTCACCAGCGCTATAGTGAATACCGTTTTAGCGCGAATTAGCACTATTAGCGCGAATTAGCGCTATTAGCGCTAATTCGCGCTAAATTGCCGTGAATTAGCGCTAATTTGCAGCAATTTGCGCAAATTAGCGCCATAGCGCTATAGTAAATGACCCCCAGTGTGTTAACATGTGCGCATTTTGGGGGTGCAACCCCTTCCTCAATAATAAAGTAGCTGAGAGGAAGGGGTTGCACTCACAAAATACGTCCCTTGATCCCCCATGATGGCAGCTAGCCCATGTTGACATTCGGCAATTTGTGTGCATCTTCAAAATTTGGCTTTTCCAGGGGTGACTTCACCCCATCTGCTGAACGCAATATCAAACACAGTTTATAAATACTAATGTCTGATATTGCCTTCAATTTCTATAAAAGTTGAACTTTGTAAGTTCCAGGTTTGTGAATTTATTGTTGGTTTGAAACATGCCTGTTTTACCTTAAAAGGCAATTTCTACTTTTATTAATGTGACCTAAAAATTTGTTATACAACAAACACGTTGGTTTGTTTTAAAAACCCTTTATAAATGCACATGTGATTGTGCTTGGATTAAAAAAGATTGATAATCAACAATGTGTGGCTTCTTCTTTCAATGCTCATAAACATTTTTTGTGGTAAAATAGGTGTTTTCAGTGACAATGGGGGTTATTTCCTAAGGGCAAATCCACTTTGCACTACAAGTGCAGTTTCAGTGCAGTCTCAAGTGCACTTGTAGTGCAAAGTGCCTTTGCCTTTAGTAAATAACACCCAACAGTGCTTTATAATTTTACAGAATCACGCCATTTTCACGACTCCCCAAATGTCAGTCAGGGTCAGCTAAAAGAAAGACAATCTGTAAATGTAAGCAAATATTTGTTCAGTTTAAAAAAAAATATTTTAAAAATGTCTCAGACATTGTCTGGCATATAGATGGCCCCCCTACCCGCAAAGTATTCCATGTATCTTATACGGATCTCGCGGGCACTCTGGGGGGGCAAGCCAGGGTGGCCAGCTTCAAGCGCCGTCACGGTTGGTTCATTGAGATTAATTCCAGCTTCAGGCCCAACTGAGCCAGCATAGTTCACAGAATTTCTCCTTAAAAAGTTGTGGAAAACACAGCAAGCCAGGATGATGTGATTGAGTTTATACTCCACCATGTGTATCGGTGTAAGAAATAGGCGGAACCAGCTGGCCATTATTCCAAACGTGTTCTCCACCACTCTTCTGGCTCTGGCCAGCTGGTAATTAAAAACCCTCTGGTCCGGGGTGAGGGTCCTCATAGGGAATGGCCGCCTAAGATGGTCCCCCAGCGCAAATGCTTCATCCGCAACAAAGAGGAATGGGAGTCCTTCCGCATTGTCTTCTGGAGGTGGCAAGTCCAAGCTGCCATTCTGGAGACGCCTGTAGAACTCCGTGTGGGCGATGACCCCACCATCTGACATCCGGCCATTCTTCCCCACGTCCACATACAGGAACTTATAAGTAGCCGACGCCACCGCCAACATCACAATACTATTGAACCCCTTGTAGTTGTAATAGTAGGACCCCGAGTTGGGTGGTGGAACGATGTGGACGTGGTTCCCATCAATTGCCCCTCCGCAGTTAGGAAAGTCCCACCGCTGGGCAAAGTGGGAGGCCACAGTCTGCCATTCCTGTGGGTTAGAAGGAAACTGTGGAGTCAAACAAGAAAAATAAATTAATCATTTTGCACATAAACATGGAAAGCAGATTAGACACAAACATTCTTGGCCAACATCAGTATAACATTTATTTTAGGGAGTATTTCAAGACAAAGATATAAGGTCCACCTATCAGATCCCCCCCTCTCATGGGCCATTTAAAAAAATTTATGGGGGGGAGATGTTTTGGACAGGCAACCCTCTCCACTTCATTGAGAGATGAATGCCTAAATAATGTGTATTACTTTGGCCAGCCCCTTCTTACTTTACACTACTGGCAGCCCACTGAAGTGTCATAACACAAAGAGATAAATACACACTGTACACATTTTAGCACATTTTTACATTCTGCTATTATCTATCAAGATAATAATAGGATACGAAAACTTTAAACAGTACCATTTGAAAGTATTCAGGCAGGCCCTTGCACTACATGCTTTGGTGAATTCATCCATAAATCTGACCACAAAAGAGGTAGGTATAGTGTGTTTGGCAAAGTCAGCAGATAGAGGATTGGCATCAGCTGAGTTAGCAGTTGTGGGGAAGGAGGGTTCCAAATGATTTTGGGACCCAAGAAACAAAGCCTCTGGCACTCTGCCTGAATTTAAAGCACACATCATGATTTTCAACATTTTAGGGGGTATTTAGGGTAAAGCACTACTATGGAGCTGATAAAATACATTGTTAAGTGACTAGACGAGGTGAATATAGGCCCAGGAGAGCATGCTGGGGAGGTAAGTGAAGGCAAATATGTATGAAGGACAAAAAAAATTCCTGCAGGCTTTGCCCCATCGCCAAGTACTGCAGGGTGGCGAGTAGCCTCTGCTCCGGAGTGATGGCTTGTCTCATGCAGGTATCCTGCCTGCTGATATAGGGGGTCAGCAAAGCCAACAAACTGTGAAATACGGGTCCGTCATCCTGAGAAAGTTCCTGAAATCGTCAGGATTATTCTCACGGATCTCACGGAGCAAAGGCATGTGACAGAACTGGTCACGCTGGAGCAACCAACTGAACAGCAGAAATACGATCTGAAAACCACGAGTCTGAAAAAGGTTGAATCGTCTCTCACCAAACTTTTACTAACACGAGATTAGCAAAAGGAGCCCAAAGGGTGCCATGCTTAGTACTGAGCTGCCCTTTTATAGTCTCGTCATACGCGGTGGATGTCACGGCGTTCTTGACGTTCGGAAATTCCGACAACTTTGTGCGACCGTGTGTATGCAAAACAAGTTTGAGCCAAAATCCATCAGAAAAAATCCATGGATTTTGTTGTCGGAATGTCTGATCAATGGCCGACCGTGTGTACGGGGCAATAGTGTTTTGAGAATCCTTTGTCATTTATTAAATGTGTAATTGTAAAACAAACATTGATTGTATATATATATATATATATATATATATATATATATATATATATATATATATATATATATATATATATATATATAAAATAATAAACAAATCCTTATACAGAAACCTATAAACTTAAAAAAAAGTACAAATAAAAATGAACCACTTTACCCCCTTCATGACCAGGCTATTTTTGCTGTTTTGCACTACACTACTTTTACAGGTAATTGTGCGGTCATGCAACGCTGTAACCAAACGAAATGTATTATTTTTTTCACAAAAATAGAGTTTTCTTTTGGTGGTATTTGATCACCACTGGGTTTTTTTTTTATATAAATGAAAAAAGACAGAACATTCTGCTATAAAACATATCCAATCAAAAAATTTAAATTATCAAATTTCTTTATACATTTTTGGGCTAAAATTTATTCTGCTATATGTCTTTGGTAAAAACAAAAAAACCCAATAAGTGTATATTGATTGGTTTGCATAAAAGTTATAGCATCTACAAACTATTTTTATTTTATTTATTTCAGGTACTTATATAGCACCGTCAATTTACACAGCGCTTTACATAAACTGTGCATTTACATCAGTCCCTGCCCTCAAGGGGCTTACAATCTAAGATCCCTAACTCACATTCATACATACACATACTAGGGCCAATTTAGACAGATTCCAATTAACCTATCAGCAAAACCGTAGTACCGGAGATCCAGTTAACCTATCAGGAAACCGGAGTACCCAGAGGAGACCCGCGCAGGCACAGGGAGAACATCAAAACTCCAGGCAGTTAATGTTGTGGTTGGGATTCAGACCAAACTTAGGTACAGTGTATATATTAAATTTTTTTTATACTAGTAATGGCGGTGATAAGTGATTTATAATGGGACTGTGATAGTGCGACGGACAATCTGATATTAACTGACAGTGGGGGGAACTGACTGACTGCCACTGATGTCATCGGTGACACTAATCCAGTGAACAGTGATAATACTATACACTGTCACTGTACTAATGACACCAGCTAGGAAGGTATTAACATCTCCGGTGATCAAGGGGTTAAATGTGGACTTTTTATGAAAGATCTCTTTGTTTCTTATCCCTGCTTTGCACAGCGGGTGTCAGCAGGGGGGGCTTCCTAAACCCGGAATCAAGCAACATCGTGCCAGTACGTTGCTTGGACTGCATGGACCGCCACTGTCTTAAGTGGTTAATACAAACCATTTTAGTGTCCACATTAAATATTAACCCACACTTAGGTAATTTAACCAAGACGTGGATCCCTTGGTAGCTTCTAAAAAAAGCAGCTCCAGCTGATATGCCCTGATATGGAGCCCAGTCCCCCACAGATTCACTTATTCATTGCTCCTCTTCTAGGTTAAATGATACCAACTCATTTATCTCAAGACAGCAATGAAACATTGCCATAGTTACTAACTTTAACTTTTTCTACCATAATATAGTTTTATTTTTGTCAGGGTCTTTATTAAGAAGATTTCCAATCACTTTCTGTATAGACGCAGGCAACAAGCAAATGCTCTAATAATTTCCCACTTAATCAAAAGCAAATTGTGGCTATAGTTGGGTCTTAAAGTAGTAAAGCCTCAAGGTTTTTCCTCTTAATGCATTCTATGCACAAAAACCTTTTGTGCTGCAGCTGCCCCCCAGACTCCCCATTCTTCTTATCTGAGCCCAATCAGGTCAAGTGATGTGCATGAGTGCAGCGGCTCCAGCCGCAGTCACTCTCCTCATTGGACAGATTGATAGCACCAGGAGACATTGGCTTCCACTGCTGTTAATCAAATCTAGTGACGTGGGAGTGCCGGAGGGGCACCCCAAAAGAAATGGATCGGGGGTACTCTGTGCAAAAGGATTGCACAGAGCAGGTATGTATAGGCATATCTGTTATTTTAATTTTAAAAAGAATGAGGGTTTTTAAAATATTTAAGGACTATTCGAATAGGCAATATACAGAAAGCAGAGAGAAGTCTACAGAAATGGAAAAGGAAGGAAGTTTGATAATTTTATGCAAAAAAATAAAATAAAGTCTTCAGTTGGTCTTCTGACCCCATCACCAGTTTGAAAAATAAGAGCAATAGAGGAAAAGTAGAAAGGCATAGAGAACTGTTAGCCCCTGTGCAGAATGTATTCTGTGTTCCTGTCATTGAGCCTGCCATATACAGACATCAAAAAACGTGAGAGAAAACTGGGGAGTTCTGTACTTTTTTCTTACACTTCTCTAAATTCAGTTTTTGGCACTCAGGCAGGACGGTAAAACATTTTCTCATAGTCGTTCTATATGCTGTTCTTTCTCATCTCTTAGCCTTTAAAAATTGTGATGGGGCAGGCAAAGAACAGCGTTGCCTGGGACCCTGTATTTCAAAATTGCAGTCTTACCATTTTAATACAAAATCCCTTTTGGCTGTTCTCTACTTGATATTTTGTTTGTTAAAAACAAGCAGAAATGAGAGTGTAGGTGGAGTACACCAATATGGAGAACTGTTGTCCTCTAACAAACATGCATTTTCTGTTCCCCGTAGCCTGCCATAAACAGACGTGAGAAAAAAGAGAAAACTGGGACAGTCAGGACAGCAAACACACACTTTTCCAAGAGTGCTATTTGTCTCTATCCCGTGTATCCCTAAACTACATTTAGCAGCTTCAGTACTATTTTTACATTGTTTATTTAAAGATAGATACTACTTTTATTTGGTGCAGTGTTTTACTAACTAAAATTGTGACAAATATGTTTTTGTTTATGTAGCAGGGAGATGGCTATCTTACCTGCAGTATCAAAAGACACTCTGCAACATTGCAATGCGAGTGTTTCCCTATAGTGTCAACTAACACTCTATGTCATCACATCCTGCCAACAGAGTGATTAACACCAGGAAGCAAAGCATACAGGGAAATGTAGTTCCAGGACGCAAGTTTCACGTTAAGATTTAAATGTATGGAAATTCAAAAGACCAGCATGCTCTGAGAGCAGAAAAGGAGAGTGTCAGAGAGGTTACCTGGTTGGGCGCCGGTGCACGTTGGTGCGTGCGTTCCTGTGCGCGCTAATGCACACGCTTCTGTGGGCACTGGTGTGCATGGTCCGGCTGACCCTGGTGCGCGTAGTGGTGCCCGGATGCGTGCGCGTGTGCATGTTGGCACGCGTCTGCCTGTGGGCGCTGGTCTGCATGCTCCTGGGGGTGCTGGTGTGCATGCCGGTGTCCGGGGGCATGCGCGTGCCTGTGCACATCGGCGCCAGCACCTACTTAGGCCTGCTGCATTCTCTGCTTGGTGCTGCCTGATCAACAGCTCCTGTGCCATAGTTCCCGTTGCCTTCTCCCGTGTTCCTCTGTTCCTGTGTACTGATCTCCTGACGACCCAGCTTGCCTATTGGATTCTCCTGACTTCTGCCTGTACCTGACCCCGGCTTGATTTACCCAGCTTCTGCCTGCTCCTTTGTACCTCTGCGGCCCACCTGTTGCCGAACCCTGCCTGTGTTGTGACCTGCCTGCCTGGCTCCTGCTCAGCATCTGTTGCCTGTGCTCCTGACTACTACTACCTGCCACTTGAAGATCACCTTTCCTTCCAGCACCTGGACTACTGCACAAGGCTCTCATACCACTCCGCGCTCTCGTGCCTCCTGTCTACTCTACCAGGGGCCACGAGTCAGATCCGTAAGGGAGCCTACCCTCTGCCCAAGCGGACTCACCGGTCTGGTAAGTGGGAAGTCTGACAGAGAGACTCCATTTTGATTTCATGAGGAGAATTCAGACAGCATGAGGTGGAGGAAGAGATCAGACCTGAGGGAGTGATGCTGTCTCTCAGGTGATTTCACCACACGATTTAGGCCTCTGCCACCAGTCAGGACATCCAGCCTGAGAGAGGGGGATCCCAGGTGCACACCCTGGTGCACCTGCACCGATGGTGAAGCATTCCAGGGTGAGGTGACCAGTCGGGTCATCAGAAGAGCCTGCTGTTCCAAGACATTCATTTGGGCCTTGACCGCAGGGTTGGGTGAGAGGGCTTTTGCCCATTTGCAGGAAACAGGGACACTGCATCACAGAAGAAGTTAAATGGTCACTGTATACAGACGTCATTGCTGTTAGTCATCTTGCTGACACTTGTAGTGCCACAGGGCTAAAGGATAAGGCCATTCATTTCCAGGGACACTGTATACAGACCTCATTGTCCTTTCACCTTGCGGAGAAAGATCCTGCCTTCTTCACTTGATAATCCGGGCCAGTTGTGTTGTTTGGCGCTGCTATTCAGGAGTTTAAGTGCACCAATGAAAGTGGCTAGCTGAAGGCACAACATTTTATCTGTTCTTCAAAAGGACTGAAGCTACTAGTGCCATATGGACCCTCACACACATATTCAGGCTCTGTATATGCAGTGGGTGTGTTGGACAGTTTATCTAGGAAGTTAAGCCATTATATGATGATTTGAATAAAGTGTTTAAAGGTGGGCCTGTGGAGTCAGGGGACTGAAGAGAAAAGCCTGACACAAAGAGGGTCATTCCTCTGCTCTCCTCCTGTCTGGACTCATAGAGCCAACCTGAGTAAAGGTAACCAATCTGATACGGATTGCCATATTGTGATTTATTTGCCATGTAAGCGTGCCTCTGCTTTTGGGGTTATTCTCAATTTTTGAATCTTCTGAAAGTAACCTGAATATAGTATTGAGCTATATTGCTCATAACCTCAAAAAAAAAACAAAACAACAAAATACCAGCGCTAAATCATGGAAACCTGTGAAGCAGTCAAAAATATGGGAATAAAAATCAATAGATGAGGGTCTGTATCCCGTGCAGCTGGAAAAAAACCATAACTGGTAGAAATGGATCAAACAATAGAAAACAGAAAACACCAGCGCTCAAAGGGTTAAAAAAGCAGTCCGCAGTTCATAAAAAAATATTAAAAGATTCATAATAAGATTTTAATAATTTTTCCTGAACTGTGGACTGCTTTTTTAACCCTTTGAGCACTGGTGTTTTCTGTTTTCTATTGCTCATAACCTCAGTTATTGCTCTTGCATTGCATTCCTTGAACATATATATTGTTACTGTTTGTTACTTTTCCACAGAAATATTGCAGTAAAGACAATGTCTGTGTTTTATCATAACGTGTGTGTTTCTCATTGGTTGTTGCATTTACTCTATTGCCAGGTGTGCCAGAGGGGGCCGGGACTGTTACTGGGGTTGAGAGGTAGAGTAACGGACTGAACAAACTTAAGCGGCTCCTCCGGGGGTAGTGCTGTTTAACTTTTTAGAATTAATTGTGTACATCTTACATTTTTTCACATATAACATTGTAACTTCTTTCTGGGTGTATAGTAAATGCACAGAGAGAGAAGCACATTGCCATCTGCAGACTGGAGAATTATATTTGTAAAAATACCTCCATTCTCCATGTGACCAGTATGATTTACCTATACTGTATGTTTATTACATGACTGAAAGCTACACGGTAGGGATGAGCCGAACACCCCCCGGTTCGGTTCGCACCAGAACCCGCGAACGGACCGCAAGTTCGCACGAACGTTAGAACCCCATTGACGTCTATGGGACTCGAACGTTCGAAATCAAAAGTGCTCATTTTAAAGGCTAATTTGCATGGTATTGTCCTAAAAAGGGTGTGGGGACCCGGGTCCTACCCCAGGGGACATGTATCAATGCAAAAAAAACTTTTAAAAACGGCCGTTTTTTCGGGAGCAGTGATTTTAATGATGCTTAAAGTAAAAAAAAAAAAGTGAAATATTCCTTTAAATATCGTACCTGGGGGGTGTCTATAGTATGCCTGTAAAGTGACGCGTGTTTCCCATGTTTAGAACAGTCCCTGCACCAAATGTCATTTTTAAAGGAAAAAATCTCATTTAAAACTGCTTGCGGGTTTAATGTCATGTCGGGTCCTGGCAATATGGATGAAAATCAGTGAGACAAACGGCATGGGTACACCCCAGTCCATTACCAGGCAGATTGGGTCTTGTATGGATATTAAGGGGAACCCCGCACCCAAATTAAAATAAGGAAAGGTCCCTATATACTCTGAACAGCAGTATACAGGCGGTGCAAACAAGACAGGGACTGTAGGTTTGTTGTTAAGTAGAATCTGTTTGTAATTTTGAACATTTTTAACGTGTTTAGCTCCAGCCAAAAAATCTTTTCTAAGCTTTTTGGAAAACATAGGGAAGGGTTATCACCCCTGTGACATTTGTTTTGCGTCTTTCCTCCTCTTCAGAAGATTTCACCTCACTTTTTTGTCCCAATGAAAAATGTTTTTTGAAAATTTGGGTTTTTTTGTGGAACAAGGATTGGAAAGCATCAGTGGAAAGGAGAAATTGTTTTCCCATATTAACTCTTACAGGAGAGAATTTCCCTTCCTAGGGGTAGATTTCATCTCACTTCCTGTTGTCTCCTTCCGTTTGCAAGTAGGAGTCGTTTGTAAGTTAGATGTTTGAAAGTAGGGTCCTGCCCTATATACTCAGCAGAAATTTGGGCCTTAGGTGTTGCTGTGGCCAAAACACTGTAAGCCCTCACAGGGCCCTGCTGTGAAATATTAGATCAAGAATTGTAATTACATGCCCCTGTTGAACAGGAGCTGAAAAATTGGGCCTTAGGCACTGGTGCTGGTGCCACAACACTGCAACCCCTCACAGACACTCTAGTTGGAACGCAGGAACGAGCCCTGCTGCAAAGTATTGCATCAAAAATTGTAATTACACGCCCCTGTTAGACAGCGGCAGAAAAATTGGGCCTTAGGCACTGGTGCTGGTGCCACAACACTGCAACCCCTCACAGACACTCTAGTTGGAATGCAGGAACGAGCCCTGCTGCAAAGTATTACATCAAAAATTGTAATTACACGCCCCTGTTATACAGGGGCTGAAAAATTGTGCCTTAGGCACTGGTGGTGGCGCCCAGAACCAAAAATGTTCTTACAAGCTATCAGCGTGATGATTGAGGAGGAAGAGGATAATTACTCAGGGATAGTCACTCAGCATCAGCATAGGCAGTCTTTGAAGGGATCTGAAAAAAATTATTCAGTTACATCAGCATCAGGTGCTTGGTAGCTGGTGGTGATCCAAGACTGATTCATTTTTATGAAGGTCAGCCGATCGACCGAGTCAGTGGACAGACGCACCCTGTGATCGGTTACCACGCCTCCAGCAGCACTGAATGTGCGTTCCGAAAGAACGCTGGATGCAGGACAGGCCAGTAGCTCAATTGCATACTGTGCAAGCTCTGGCCAGTGATCCATCCTCAAGACCCAGTAACCCAGAGGATTTTCGGTGGGAAAGGTGTCCAAGTCTGATCTTGCCCCTAGGTATTCCTGCACCATGTAAAACAGACGCTGGCGATGGTTGCTGGAACCGATCATACCTTGGGGCTGCGGACCAAAAAATTGTCTGAACGCATCGGTCAGACGGCCACCTTCTCCACCGCAACTTCTTTGACTGACCGAAGCCTCAGCAACACGTTGTCCAGAAACAGGAGTTTGTAACCTCCCAGTCTCTGGGAACGCGTTGCACAGACCTTTCTGCAAGGCCTCCCGAAGATGTTTCATCCTCTGCTCCCTCTGCGATGGCAAGATAAGGTCCGCAACCTTACCCTTGTAACGTGGATCAAGGAGGGTTGCCAGCCAGTATTGGTCCTTCTCCTTGATACCACGAATACGAGGATCCTTACGCAGGCTTTGCAGGATCAGGGAGGCCATGCAGCGTAGGTTTGCTGAGGCATTCGGTCCGGAGTCCTCTGGGTCACTAAGGACAATAACGTCCGCAGCCACCTCCTCCCAGCCACGTACAAGTCCATGTGTTCCTTGGGACTGATCCCTTAAAGACTGCTGATGCTGAGTGCCAGGCTCCACCTCCATACTGACACAATCTTCCTCCTCCTCCTCCTCCTCCTCCTCGTCCTCTTCCTGTGTGATCGGCGGGCACGCAGGAACACTGTCTGGATAAAGGGGGCCTTGAGAGCTAAGGAAGTCCTCCTCTTCCTGCCTCTGTTCTGCCTCAAGTGCCCTGTCCATTATTCCACGCAGCGTGTGCTCCAACAGGTGGACAAGGGGGACAGTGTCACTGATGCATGCACTGTCAGTGCTCACCATCCTCGTGGCCTCCTCGAATGGTGACAGGACAGTGCATGCATCCCTGATCATGGCCCACTGGCGTGGGGAAAAAAAACCAAGGTCCCCTGACCCTGTCCTGGTGCCATAGTCGCACAGGTACTCATTGATGGCCCTCTGCTGCGTGTGCAGCCGCTGCAGCATGGCCAATGTCGAGTTCCACCTGGTGGGCATGTCACAGATTAGGCGGTTCTTGGGCAGGTTAAACTCCTTTTGGAGGTCCGTCAGCCGAGCACTGGCATTATATGACCGGCGGAAATGCACACAGACTTTCCTGGCCTGCCTCAGGACATCCTGTAAGCCCGGGTACCTGCCCAAGAACCGCTGCACCACCAAGTTAAGGACGTGAGCCAAACAGGGCACATGGGTCAGTTGTCCCTGTCGGAGGGCAGAGAGGAGGTTGGTGCCATTGTCGCAAACCACCATTCCTGCCTTAAGTTGGCGTGGCGTCAACCACCTCTGAACCTGCCCCTGCAGAGCTGACAGAACCTCTGCCCCAGTGTGGCTCCTGTCCCCCAAGCACACCAGCTCAAGCACCGCATGGCATCTTTTGGCCTGCGTACTTGTGTAGCCCCTTGAACGCCTACGGAGCACCGCTGGTTCCGAGGAAGAGGCCATGGAGGAAGAAGAAGAGGAGGGGGTGGAGGAGAGAGGTGTGTCACAATCAGCATTTTGGAGGCGTGGTGGCGGAACAACCTCCAACACTACTGCACCTTGTCCTGCATCCTTCCCAGCTGCCAGCAGAGTCACCCAATGCGCCGTGAAACTTAAGTAACGTCCCTGTCCATGCCTGCTGGACCATGAGTCAGCGGTAATATGCACCTTACCGCTGACCGCCCTGTCCAGCGAGGCATGGACATTGCCTTCCACATGCCGGTAGAGAGCTGGAATCGCCTTCCGTGAGAAAAAGTGGCGTTTGGGTACCTGCCACTGAGGAACCGCACATTCCACAAACTCACGGAAGGGGGCAGAGTCTACCAACTGAAAAGGCAGCAGTTGAAGTGCTAGCAATTTTGCCAAGCTAGCATTCAACCGCTGGGCATGTGGATGGCTGGGAGCAAACTTCTTTCGGCGGTGCAGCAGCTGGGGCAGGGAAATTTGCCTGGTACAATCTGGCGTCGGTGTACCAAAAGCAGATTGCCCACAAGTACTTGGCTGTGACACACCTAATTCTACACCTTCATTCCTCTCACTGCAGGTCTCAGAGAGGACTGAAGGTCTAGTGGGGTTGGAAATCTCAGCTGATGAGGAGCAAGGAGAGATCCTCTTTGTTCTTTGGTGTGGGTCTTTTAGATATGCTTGCCAACGAACTGCATGGCAGGTCAACATATGTCTGGTCAAGCATGTGGTACCCAAGCGGGAGATGTTTTGGCCACGCGAGATACGCTTGAGACATATGTTGCAAATAGCAGCGGTGCGATCTGATGCACTCGTCTCAAAAAAGGCCCACACCAAAGAACATTTTGAATAACGCGCAGAGACTGCAGCGCCCTGCACATGTGGAGCTTTGGGGTGTGATGCAGTCAATGTGCTGCCCTTAGGCTGGCCCCTGGAGGGCATCCTGCCTCGTTGGTGATGTGCCGCCTCCTCCTCCTCCTCCTCCTCCTCTCTCCTATCAGGCACCCACGTTGAGTCAGTGACCTCATCATCCCCTCCCTCCTCATCACTGGAGCAAACCTGGCAGTATGCTGCAGCAGGGGGAGCATGACTGCCAGATTGCTGTCCTTCTTGGGCACCCCCTCTGTCCGTGCTCATGTTACTGCCTTCATCGAGCTCAGTATCATCATCAGAGCCTTCCAAACGCTGGGCATCCTCCTGGAGCATGTACCCAACACGGTGGTCAAACAGTTCGAGGGAATCCTCATGAGGACATGGTGGAGCTAGGGAAGGAGTCACTGATGACATTGAGCTGAGGGAAGAGGCCGCTTCTTTGCCAGACAAAGCACCCTGGGCATGGGTGAGAGAGGATGAGGAGGATGAGGACGGCTTGGTCATCCACTCGACCAAGTTTTCTGCATGTTGCGGCTCAACACGGCCAGCTGCCGAAAAAAAGGCCAAGCGTGTCCCATGGCCACGGGCTGATGAGGATGCACCGTCTCCACGACCAGCACTAGACACAGAGCCTGCTTGCCCTCTCTTATTGGCTTGTGACTGTCTGCCTCTCCTTCTTGGCCTTCCAGACATACTAATGGCCTGTAGCTGCACTAAGCTGGGATAGAACACCTGTAATTTTCTTCAGGTAGCTTTATATACTGTAACCAGACAAGCCTGCCTGTCAGTAGGAAGATAACAGGAACGGATCTAGCTGAACACTGTGAGCAGGACGCACTGCACTAAATGTAAATAGCAGGAACGGATCTAGCTGAACACTGTGAGCAGGACGCACTGACTGCACTAAATGTAAATAGCAGGAACGGATCTAGCTGAACACTGTGAGCAGGACGCACTGACTGCACTAAATGTAAATAGCAGGAACGGATCTAGCTGAACACTGTGAGCAGGACGCACTGCACTAAATGTAAATAGCAGGAAGAGATCTAGCTGAACACTGTGAGCAGGACGCACTGCACTAAATGTAAATAGCAGGAACGGATCTAGCTGAACACTGTGAGCAGGACGCACTGACTGCACTAAATGTAAATAGCAGGAACAGATCTAGCTGAACACTGTGAGCAGGACGCACTGACTGCACTAAATGTAAATAGCAGGAACGGATCTAGCTGAACACTGTGAGCAGGACGCACTGACTGCACTAAATGTAAATAGCAGGAACGGATCTAGCTGAACACTGTGAGCAGGACGCACTGCACTAAATGTAAATAGCAGGAACAGATCTAGCTGAACACTGTGAGCAGGACGCACTGCACTAAATGTAAATAGCAGGAACGGATCTAGCTGAACACTGTGAGCAGGACGCACTGCACTAAATGTAAATAGCAGGAACGGATCTATCTGAACACTGTGAGCAGGACGCACTGCACTAAATGTAAATAGCAGGAACGGATCTAGCTGAACACTGTGAGCAGGACGCACTGCACTAAATGTAAATAGCAGGAACAGATCTAGCTGAACACTGTGAGCAGGACGCACTGACTGCACTAAATGTAAATAGCAGGAACAGATCTAGCTGAACACTGTGAGCAGGACGCACTGACTGCACTAAATGTAAATAGCAGGAACGGATCTAGCTGAACACTGTGAGCAGGACGCACTGCACTAAATGTAAATAGCAGGAACAGATCTAGCTGAACACTGTGAGCAGGACGCACTGCACTAAATGTAAATAGCAGGAACGGATCTAGCTGAACACTGTGAGCAGGACGCACTGACTGCACTAAATGTAAATAGCAGGAACAGATCTAGCTGAACACTGTGAGCAGGACGCACTGACTGCACTAAATGTAAATAGCAGGAACGGATCTAGCTGAACACTGTGAGCAGGACGCACTGACTGCACTAAATGTAAATAGCAGGAACGGATCTAGCTGAACACTGTGAGCAGGACGCACTGCACTAAATGTAAATAGCAGGAACAGATCTAGCTGAACACTGTGAGCAGGACGCACTGCACTAAATGTAAATAGCAGGAACGGATCTAGCTGAACACTGTGAGCAGGACGCACTGCACTAAATGTAAATAGCAGGAACAGATCTAGCTGAACACTGTGAGCAGGACGCACTGACTGCACTAAATGTAAATAGCAGGAACAGATCTAGCTGAACACTGTGAGCAGGACGCACTGACTGCACTAAATGTAAATAGCAGGAACAGATCTAGCTGAACACTGTGAGCAGGACGCACTGACTGCACTAAATGTAAATAGCAGGAACGGATCTAGCTGAACACTGTGAGCAGGACGCACTGCACTAAATGTAAATAGCAGGAACGGATCTAGCTGAACACTGTGAGCAGGACGCACTGCACTAAATGTAAATAGCAGGAACAGATCTAGCCTAATCTAGCTAACTCAAATCAAATGACACTGTCTCTCTCTCTCTCTATCAGCACACCGGAACACACTACACAGGGCCGCCGTGCAGGCGGCCTTATATAGTGTGGGGCGTGTACTAAATCCCCTGAGCCATAATTGGCCAAAGCCACCCTGGCTTTGGCCAATTACAGCTCTCTCTACTGACGGCGCTGTGATTGGCCAAGCATGCGGGTCATAGTGCATGCTTGGCCAATCATCAGCCAGCAATGCACTGCGATGCCGCAGTGAATTATGGGCCGTGACGCGCCACACGAATTTGGCGCGAACGGCCCATAACGTTCGCAATTCGACGGACGGTCGAACAGCCGATGTTCGAGTCGAACATGGGTTCGACTCGAACACGAAGCTCATCCCTACTACACGGATTTGTTCCTGATTGTAGGTTTCAGAACTAGCAGCATGCATAAGAAAAGACTGCTATTTCACAGGTGGAATGTAGAAAACATTTTTCTCAGCAAAGGGAATTGTGCCTGACAATCTTAAATTTCAGATTGTAGTCATCAAATGGTTAACCAAAATTTTTGAAGAAGATGGGCAAGTAAACTTAGATACTGAAATGTGGTTCTTTTTTTAAAACATAATGATAACTTGGTTCTTCTACAAAAAATGTTCTAAATATATCCTGGTAAATTTTAGGTTTCAGCATGTTCAAAAATTTCATGTGCACTCTACCTACTTGATTAAATTTAAATAATTGATGTATTCCTTTCATGACATTTTAGGACTACAGCTGAACTCAATTTCTTGAAATGGTAACATATTAATCACAAAGGCTCTGTCCAGCATTCGTAATTGTTTGGAGGCAAGGACAAAATAAACGAAGAAATAATGTCTGATAAAAACTAAAATATCAGTGACAATAAATGAGCAGTACAAATGGCAGAATGTCTTATTAGGGTGCATTTATAAAGCAAATCAGGTCAAAACCAGCTTTTTTATGCCTAATGCTGTTGAACACAGCTACATGCCTTTGAAATGTGTTGTTTTACAAGAATTTACTAAAATTCCCATTGACATGAACCCTAAAGCCCCATACACATGATCGGAATTTCCGACAACAAAACCGTTTTTTTTCCGAAGGATGTTGGCTCAAACTTGTCTTGCATACACAAGGTCACACAAATGTTGGCCAAAATTACAAACGTCAAGAACGCGGTGACGTACAACACATACAACGGGAGTATAAAAAGGAAGTTCAATAGCCAGTGCGCCACCCTTTGGGCTCCTTCTGCTAATCTCGTGTTTATCTCGTGTTAGTAGAAGTTTGGTGAGAGACGATTCACGCTTTTCAGCCTCGTGCTTTTCAGCCTCGTGCTTTTCAGTTCATTTCTGCTTTTCAGTTTGTGCTTGTGGGTTTTTATCTGTTCTTCAGTGCGTGTTGTCAGTTCATTCCTGTCTTTCAGCGTGTTCTATTTAATAGTTCGCTTCTGTTTTTCAGTGCGTTCTTGTCCGCTCGTTTCTGATTTTTTAGATCATTCTTCTCAGGTCCTTTCTGATTTTCAGTGCGTTCTGTCAGTTCGTTCTGACCAGCCAACCATTTTCAAGTGATGTTGCGGGTACGTTCTCATCGTAGAGTTCATGCTGTGCTTGGGCATGGTGTTTGAGCTCTTGCTTTGACCCAAGTCCAGTCCATGAACAGGGAGAGGAGGAGTCCATGGACAAAGAATTGGTTGCTCCAGCGTGACCAATTCTCGCACATGCCTTTGTTGAGGGAGATGCAGGAGAATAATCCTGATGATTTCAGGAATTATCTCTGGATGACGGACCCCGTTTTTCACCATCTATTGGCTTTGCTGTCCTCTTATATTATGAAGCAAGACACCCGCATGCGGCAAGCCATCACTCCCGAGCAGAGGCACGTCGCCACCTTGCGGTACTTGGCGACGGGGAGAAGTCTCCAGGATATCAAGTTTACAACTGGAATCTCCCCCCAGGCTCTGGGAATCATTATTCCAGAGACCTGTTCTGTCATAATTCAGGTCCTGCAGAAGGACTATATTAAGGTAAGTTTCATCCTTTAACATCACATTCTATGTATTCAATGTTTGCTAATGTATTGTATTTTTTTCATCATTCCCCAATTACCATGATTGTAATATGCTGTGAATGTCCTCTTTGTCCTCATGCATGCTGTAAGCTTTTAATGCTCCTTTTTTGTCCTTCATGCACATTTGCCTTCACTAACCTCCCTAGCATGCTATCCTGGGCCCATACACACCTAGCCTAGTCACTTAACAATGTATTTTGTCAGCTCCATTGTAGTGCTTACCCTAAACACCCCCTAAAATGTGTACAATTGTTATTGTTGTCCTTAAATTCAGGCAGAGTGCAAGTGGCTTTTTTGGGGGGCAAAACTCATTTGGAACCCTCCCCCCCAACCGATAAGTCAACCGATACTAATCCTCTATCTGCTGACTTTGCAAACCCATACACACTATACCTACCTCTTTTTTTTTTTTTTTTTTAACAACAAGGTTGGTCTTTATTGAATAAGGCATCATTGTACAGTTAACATTCATAGTCAAGCTCTCGTGTATATTACAGAATACATGGAATAAAATACAAAAGAATCCTTTGTGGAGCAACGTGAATTGCTGGGTCAGATATAGGAAGGAAAACAGTGCTAAACATTACAGACATCTCTGATATAGTCATCTATTAGTATATGATCTACGTTGCTGGGTCTAACCTGCTGCCTATTTGGTGGGGGGGGGCAGTACATTTTACAATGTTAATATCTTATAGTCTGTCTACCTGTCCTACTAAAACACACTATGGGGCACTAGAACTGTTCGGTCCTGGGCAGCCATATTCGATCAAACTTCCGCGGACATCCTCTATTGGTGTAGGTCATTTTGTAAAGAGGCAGCACCGCATTAACAGCGGAGTCCCACGCCTCCACCTTGGGGGAGGATGGTGATGCCCATTTTTTAAGAATTTCCTTCTTGGCGTAAAACAGTAGTAAGGAGATTAGTATTTTTGTATACCTAGGTCTCTGGTCATCATCATGGATGCACAAGAGGGCCAGCTCGGGGGATGTCTGCAGCGTTAACTGTAGGCGGATATTAATGCTTTCAAAAACGTCTGCCCAGAACTTCACAATAAGAGGACATGTCCAGAACATATGTAAATATGTGCTGTCCGGAGATTGACATCTGTTACAGTTTGGTGATCTATTGGGATAGATCTGGTGCAGTCTCTGTGGGGTGTAATATACCCGGTGTAGGAATTTGGTGTGTATCAACCTGTCTCTAGATGAAATTAACAACTTGGATCCCTCTTCAAAGCATTCTTGCCAAGTCTCCCTATCCAAACTGGGAATATCAGTCTGCCATTTGGTCCACAGTGAGTGCATCTTAGGTGAGTCAGTTTCAATCAGAGCGAGGTACAGAGTGGAAAGGGTCTTCCTAAGGGTTTCATGAGCCAACGTTTCCTCAATAGGGTCTGGTTTGAGATGTATAGGCGTGGGAAATTGGGCTCTGGCTGCATGCCGTAGCTGATAATATCTGAATATCATATTACCAGGGAGCCCAAATTTCTCGACTAAGTCTTGAAACGAAAGCAATGTCCCTGAGTGTATAACATCACTGAGGACCTTAACTCCAATTCTGGCCCATAACTGTGGGTCAGGTATGGATCTAAAGTGCTGGAGGGATGGGTTCCCCCAAAGTGGTGTAAAGGGGGAGTATTGACATGGGCGCATAAACCTCCTTCTAGCCATTGCCCATACCTTCAGGGTCGTCCTGGTGGGTCCTGGGAGCAGAGGGTAGGCCGAGGAGCCTCTATAGGCTAGATTCCCTAGCTCCTTAAAGGAGCCTATGATAGCCGCTTCTAGACATGTGGCGGCGTTAGATCTGGATTGCTCAAACCACCATCGCATGGTAACTAGCACCGCTGCCCAGTAATATATCAAAAGGTTTGGTAATGCGAGGCCCCCGCAATGGACCGGGAGCTGTAGAGTTGACCTAGCTAATCTGGGGGAAGATCCCTTCCATAAGAATGACCCAATGTATCCATCCAGGTCTTTAAATAGTGAGTTGGGGAGCCACACTGGGCAGTTCCTAAATACATAATTCAATTTGGGTAGGTAAAGCATTTTAATTATATTGATGCGTCCTAGTAAATTGAGTGGTAATTCCCTCCATTTGGTGCAGTGTTCCTTAAGTTTGGTGATAATGGGCTGGACGTTAAGACGATGGAAGGCTTGGATATCTCTGGACACCACTATCCCCAGGTATTTAAATTCCTCCACCCACACTAATGGAGTCAATGGGATCTCATCCCGGGCCTTAGGATCTACAGGGAAAATGACCGATTTGGACCAGTTTATTTGGATTCCGGAGAAACCCCCATATTTATTAAAAATCTCCAGTGCCGCCTGTAATGAGGGACCAGCGTCGTTAAGGTACAGCAGTGCATCATCTGCATATAGAGAGATTTTCTCCTCCAGAGGGCCTACCCTAAACCCCTTCACAGCCTCCGATTCATGGATCAGTACAGCTAGTGGCTCGAGGGCCAGGGCAAAGAGGCTGGGTGATAGCGGGCATCCCTGTCTCATACCCCTCTGGAGGAGAAAATAGTCAGACAGGGTATCATTAACTCGAATCCTGGCCTTGGGCGAGTTATATAGTAGACCAATCCAATTTAAAAATTTTGGGCCAAATCCAAATCTTTTTAATACCTCCCATAGAAAGCCCCACTCCACGGAGTCGAAGGCTTTCTCCGCGTCCAGGGAAGCAATGACTCTAGTACCTACGTTGTCATGTGCTGTGTCAAGATTAACAAAAAGCCTTCGTATATTAATATCGGTGCCCTTCCCCGGCATGAACCCCGTCTGGTCTTGGTGAATTAGGTCTTCAATCACCGTGGCTAATCTAAGAGCCAGAATTTTGGCCAATAATTTGGCGTCCGCGTTAATGAGAGATATGGGCCTAAAGGAAGCGCATTCCTCAGGGTCCTTACCGGGTTTTGGCACCAATACCACTACCGCCTCCGACATAGACTCTGGAAGTGAACCCAGGTCATAAAACTTTGATAGGAAAGAGGTCAATCTGGGGGCCAGCAGCTCCTGCTGCTGTGAATAGAACTCTATGGGGATACCGTCTGGGCCAGGTGCTTTTCCTGCCTGCATGCAACTCATGGCCTTCTGAACTTCCTCTAGGGTTATGTCCTTATCAAGAGCTTCCCTCTGGTCTAAGTCCAATTCGGGCAGCGGTATGAGGTCCAAAAAATCAGAGAGGTCAGTTGTTGTATAGTTTACCCTAGTGGCGTATAATTGCTGATAGAATTTTAAGAATCTATTACTAATTTCCCCAGGGGTGGTCAGTAAAGCGCCATCTGCATCCCTCAGTCTACCCACATGTGTCGCTGCAAACTGTCCCTTTGCCAACCAGGCCAGAAGTCGGCCATTCTTGTCTCCATATTCAAAAACTCTTTGGGCACAGGCTAGCATGGACTTTTTAGTAAGGTCTACTCTCAGTAATGCTAATTCCCTGAGGGTGTGCTGCCAAGTTATATAATTAGCAGAATTCGGGGTGGCAACATATACTTGTTCTGTTTCTCGGGCCTGTGTTTCCAACTGCCCAAGAGACTGCACCATCATCCTTTTTTTATTTGCAATTTTCCTAATATATTGACCTCTCAACCACGCCTTAAATGTGTCCCACAGTATGAGTGGTCCAGATGAGTCAGCATTGGTCAACCAAAAGGTACACAGCTCCTCTGGCATCTCCTCCTGGATCTCTGGGTCCATTATCCAATATTTGGACAATCTCCACAATCTCAGGCCCCCAGGAGGGGCCGCCCGGACCGTAACTAATAATGGAGGATGGTCCGAGATGCCCCGCGAGAGAATCTCTGCAGACACCGTCTCTCCAAGCATCTCTGTCGAGGCAAAAGCCATATCTATACGCGACAGCGTCCGAAAAGTGGTGGATAGACAAGTAAATTGAGTATCTGAGGGGTGGAAATGGCGCCAGAGATCCGTCATATGAAAAGAGGATGCCCAGTGGGACAGGCCTCCACCAGTGGAGGAAGATGGTCTGAGTCTATCCAAAGTATCCGACATTACCTGATTAAAGTCGCCAACCACCAGCACTTTACTAACATCATATTGGATAACAGTGTGCATCAGTGTGTGAAGCAGGGTAATATCAGCAGGAGGAGGCAGGTATACCCCTACTATTATGTATGGGGAACCAGCTATTAATGCATGTATGAGGACATACCTGCCCCCTGGATCAGTCTTAACATCTACTAATTGAAAGGATAGGGATCTGTGTATCAAGACACTCACCCCTCTGGCGTAGTTGGAATAAGAGGCGTGGTAATGGGCAGAGACCCAGGCTCTTTTTAACCCCATCACTCTGGCACCTATCAAGTGGGTTTCCTGCAGGATACATATTTTGGGGCCATACTGCCTTATATACTTATGTACCAGAGACCTCTTAATTGCTGAGTTAAGGCCCCTAACGTTCCAGGACAACACTGTAAAATCAGCCATACTTTTTGCGTACCCAGAAATGAAGGATATCTGAGTGTTGCGACCTGCAGGGCCCATCCGAGGGAGCGCAGCCGCCCATCCCCCACTCGAGCCCAGGGCACGCAGCACCACCAGGGAGCGGGGGCTCCACCCCCCTGGACCACCACACAGGAAGCCCAACACCGAGAGCACCATGACCAACCAAGTACATCTGAAACCATATATTAGACATAACATATAACTTGATGATGACAACGGTCATCCAACCCCCCCCCCCACCCCGTGTACCCTTCAACTTCAAGGGACACATATTCCCAAACAAACTATGAGTCCCAATATCAAGAATTTGGTATCGGGGAGCGTGTACCCGATTAGAGCATACCAAAAAATAGAAAAATGACAACAAAAATAATAAAAAGAAAAGGGAAAAAAAAGGGGGATGTAAAATGAAAAATCCTCACTATAGTGAGTTGCTGGAGAGCTGACACATGCGACGAACACTGAATGTTCCAGAGCGGCATCAGAGTTATGGTGAGGCACATGTGCCAAGTTGCTGTATGGGGTCATCCTTTGAGGGTATATCCCAGGAGAGAGTATTGACACCATTAACAGCTTATGAGGGGCCTTAGAAATACAGGGGTCACTAGGCCTGAAACTCTATACTTGCATACAGAAGCATCAGATGGAGCTACGGCCGGATAGCGTCAGTACCTCTTTGTGCAGGAGTTCCAACAAGGCTTGTTGCAAAAAGGTAGTCAGCAAAAGGGGGAATAAGCTGACAGAAGCATCAGATGGAACTACGACCGGATAGCGTCAGTACCTCTTTGTGCAGGAGTTCCAACAAGGCTTGTCGCAAAAAGGTAGTCAGCAAAAGGGGGAATAAGCTGAAATTACAGGGGGAGATTCAGTCCCACACACCCGAAGGTTTAGGGAGGCAGGGTTTCAAGCCAGGCATTAGCATCTTTGGGGCTGGTGAAGATCCGTATCGTTTCTCCATCCACTACACGGAGCTTAGCGGGAAACAGGATACTGTATCGAATCGCCTTGGCTCTGAGAGCTGCTTTCACCGCATCAAAGGAACGACGCTGCCTTTGTGTCTCCATTGTGTAATCCGGGAACAGCATTAACCTCACATTGCGGTAGGGGATGTCACCTGCTGCTCGGGCCGCTCTCAGAAGCTCATCTCTATCTCTGTAGTTAAGCAGACGTAGAATTAGCGTGCGTGGAGGTGTCCCTTCTGGTCCGGGTCTCGGCGGGACTCGGTGTGCTCGCTCCACCGTGAAGAACGGGGACAGGTGTGCTGCAGGGAGAACCGATCGCAGCAGATCTTCAGTGAAGGCAGTGGGATTGCGCCCCTCAGCCCCTTCAGGGAGCCCAACAATCCGAAGATTGTTCCTTCTGCTGCGATTTTCGGCGTCTTCTGCCCGATACTCCAGCGCCTTCACTTTGTTTTGAAGTGTTCTAATGGAGGCCGCATGGTCGGTCACTACGTCCTCCGTATCTCCGACCCTCCGCTCCACTTCTGTAATCCTAGTGCGGATTTTATCCAAATCTTGCCTCAGCAGCCCTACGTCTAACTGTACCGCCTCTATTTTAGTTGTAAGGGCCGTCTGGCATAGGGAAATAGCCGCCATCACCTCAGGGATGCCTGGTGGAGCATTCTCCTCGCTCTCCGTCTGTGACGCCATGTTGTTGAGGCGCGCTGGTATAGGCCGCAGGTCTGGAGCCGGAATCTTTTCCACCGCTATATCAGGAGGGAATTTAAGTTTTTTGCCCCGATTCGGGCCCCCGGGTGTTCTTGAAGGCATACAGAGGCTGTCAGGCCAATTATAGTGTGTCTATCTCAGTTACGGATATATGGACGGATTTTTCTCCAGCAGAGCTCAGTGAGGCACGTCTGCTCAGTCCAGCATCCCGGCCACGCCCCCCATACCTACCTCTTTTGCGGTAATATTTATGAATTAATTCACCAAAGCATCTAGTGCAAGGGCCTGCCTGAATACTTTCAAATGGTATTGTTTAAAGGTTTGTTCTCCTATTATCTTGATAGGTAATTGCAGAATGTAAAAATATGCTTCAAATTGGACAGTGTGTATTCATATTTTTGTATTATGACACTTCTTACCTGTCCAGTGGGCTGCCAATAGTGTAAGTAAGGAGGGGCTGGCCAAAGTAATACACATTATTTAGGCATTCAGCTCTCAATGAAGTGGAGACAGTTACCTGTCCAAAACATCTCCCCCCACCCTAAATTTTTTACACTGGGCCATCGGGGGGGGGGGGGGGGGATCTGATAAGTGGACTTTATACTTTTGTATTTAAATACTCATTAAAATAAATGTTATACTTATGTTGGCCAAGAATGTTTGTGTCTAATCTGCTTGCAATGTTATGTGCAAAAGTACTATTTTTTTTCTTGTTTGACTCCACAGTTTCCTTCGAACCCGCAGGAATGGCAGACTGTGGCTTCCCAGTTTGCCCAGCAGTGGGACTACTCGGGGTCAAACTATTATAATTATAAGGGGTATAGCAGTATAAAGTTC
Source organism: Lithobates septentrionalis (assembly GCA_037952835.1). Classification (NCBI taxonomy): domain Eukaryota; kingdom Metazoa; phylum Chordata; class Amphibia; order Anura; family Ranidae; genus Lithobates; species Lithobates septentrionalis. Next base: position 255,504 of record JBBDGP010000211.1, read on the forward strand.
AACTTTGATAAAGTGAAGGCAATATGAGACATTAGTATGTCAAAACTGTGTTGATTTTGCCTTCATCAGATGAGGTGATGTCACCCCTGTAAAAGCCAAATTTTGAAGATGCACACAAATTGTGACTCAAAAATGTGGATTTCCATCATGATCCCATGCCTAAAATGTGTCTCTTTTCCCTACATCTATTTTGGTAGGGAAAAGTCACACAGGGGGTCATTTACTAAGATGAATGCACTGCGCTGGTTCCGACCTTAATTGGTGCGCTGGATAGATCCTTAATCCAGCGTGTAAACCAGCGCACACACAGGAGTACCTGCACGTGAGAATGTTTCCAGCGCGATAGGACCGCGCTGGTTCTCGGCGAGGTACATCTCGCGCTCGCTGCAATAAGAAAAAGACATCTTCCTATTAAGGCAGCGCAAGAAAAACCTGCATGGGTTCCCCCTTCGGGTGCATGCCAGGCCCTTCGGTCTGGTATGGATATTAAGGGCATCCCCTACGCTGAAAAAATGCCGTGGGGGTTCCCCCCTAAATCCATACCAGACCCTTATCTGAGCACACAGCCCGGCAGGTCAGGAAAGGGGATGGGGACGAGCGAGTGCCCCCCCCTCCTGAACCATGCCAGGCCGCATGCCTTCAACATAGGAGAAGGGTACTTTGGGGAAGGGGGGCACGTTGCAGCCCCCCCCCCCACCCCAAAGCACCTTGTCCCCATGTTGATGAGGACAAGGGCCTCTTCCCGACAACCCTGGCCGTTGGTTGTCGGGGTCTGCGGGCGGGGGGCTTATCGGAATTCAGGAGCCCCCTTTAATAAGGGGGCCCTCAGATCCCGGCCCCCACCCTATGTGAATCAGTATGGGGTACATGGTACCCCTACCCATTCACCTAGGGAAAAAGTGTCAATAAAAAAAACACACTGCACAGGTTTTTAAAGTAATTTATTAGACAGCTCCAGGGGTCTTCTTCCGGCTTTGGGGGTCCTCTTCTGGCTTCGGGGGTCTCTCCGGTTCTTCTCCGCTGTCTCTGGCCTTTTCTTCCACTGCTCGACCTGTTCTCCGCACTCTCCAGGTCTTCTGCCGGGCTCCTCCGAGAAGAGGGAAGAAGGCAGAAGGCAGCAGACCGGGCTCCTCTGCTAGCAAAGGAGCGGCAAAAGAGCAGAAGATAGCGGAGGAGCCCGGCAGAAAACCCGGAGAGCGTGGAAAACAGGTCGAACAGCAGGAGAAAAAGCCGGAGACAGCGGAGAACAACCGGGGAGACCCCCGAAGTCGGAAGAAGACCCCGAAGCCAGAAGAAGACCCCCGAAGCCGAAAGGAGGCCCCCCGGAGCTGTCTAATAAATTACTTTAAAAACCTGTGCAGTGTTTTTTTTATTGACACTTTTTCCCTAGGTGAATAGGTAGGGGTACCATGTACCCCATACTCATTCACATAGGGTGGGGGGCCTGCATCTGGGGGCCCCCTTATTAAAGGGGGCTCCCGGATTCCAATAAGCCCCCCTCCCGCAGACCCCGACAACCAACGGCCATGGTTGTCGGGAAGAGGCCCTTGTCCTCATCAACATGGGGACAAGGTGCTTTGGGGGGGCGCAGCGCGCTCCCCTTCCTCAAAGTACCCATCCCCCATGTTGAGGGCATGCGGCCTGGTACGGTTCAGGAGGGGGGTGCTCGCTCGTCTCCACCCCCTTTTCTGACCTGCCGGGCTGCGTGCTCGGATAAGGGTCTGGTATGGACTTTGGGGGGACCCTACGCCGATTTTTCGGCGTAGGGGGTTCATCTTAAAATCCATACCAGACCAAAGGGCCTGGTATGCCCCTGGGGGTGCGGACCCCCATGCCATTTTTTTTTTAAATTTTGGCATGGGGGTCCCCTCAGAATCCATACCAGACCCTGGGGGACCCCACGCTGTTTTTTTTCATGATTTTTTTTTTAGCTGGCATTTTTTTTTTACATTGAGCGGGAAGTCAGCTGACAGCTGATGACTCATAGGTTGTTAACCACTTCAATATCAGACACTTTTGCCTCTTCCCGCCCAGGACAATTTTCAGCTTTCAGCGCTGTCACACTTTGAATGACAATTGCGCAGGCATGCTACACTGTACTCAAACAACATTTTTATCATTTTGTTCCCACAAATAGAGCTTTCTTTTGGTGGTATTTGATCAACTCTGGAGTTTTTTTGCTAAACAAACTAAAAAAGAACAAAATTTGGGGGAAAAAAATGTTTTTCTTCATTTCAGTTATACAATTTTGTTTTTTCCTTCACTGTCAGGGCACTGATGAGGTGACACTGATGAGGCGGCACTGATGGGCACTGATGAGGTGGCACTGATGGGCACTGATGAGTTGGCACTGATAAGTTGGCACTGATGGGCACTGATTAGTTAGCACTGATAAGGTGGCACTGATGGGCACTAACATGCGGCAATGATAAGCAGCACTGATGGGCACTGATAGGCGGCACTGATGGGCACTGATAGGCGGCACTGATGGGCACTGACTAGCGGCACTGATGGCAATGACAGGCGGCACTGATGGGCAGATAGGCGGTACTGATTGGCACTGACAGGTGGCACTGATGGGCAGCGTGGATGTTGAGGTACTGACAGGTTTTACTGCTGGGCACTGAGATGAGCACTGTGGTGGGCACTGATTAGCACTGATATGGGCACTGATTGGCACTTTGATGGGCACTGTGAGCTGTCTTTTAATTGGGGAACTGACTGACAGCTGAGGGGTCACATCTGAGGTGTTGTGGCACATCTGAGGGGGCTGTGCTGATAATCAATGTGCTGATTATCAGCATAGACCCCCCTCTGACAGGGAGAGCCGCCGATCAGCTCTTCCTGTCAGCACGAACCAAGGAATGCAGTTTACAGGCACTTCCTGGTTCTCGCGATGATCAGCTGTGATTGGTCACAGCTGATCACGTGGTAAGAAGCCTCTGACAGAGGCTTCTTATCACGATCGGAGATGCGGGGTGTCAGACTGACATGCCGCACTCGCGATCGCCACGATGCACGCCCCTGCGGGCGCGTGCCGACATGTTATCCTGCTGGACGTCATATGACGCCCAGTCAGGATAACAGAATCACTTCCCGGATGTCATTCTGCATACGGCGGGTGGGAAGTTGTTCCCGGCCCCCTTCTTAGCAACCAGCTATATACAGCATAAAAAAAAGAAATGAAAAAAAAACGCAAATCGTGGTACTTGCGTTTTGGATGCAGGTCCAGTGAAATATATTACAAGCAAAACACTGCATTTTGCGGGAAAAAAAGTCCCTGGCCCTTTCCAAAAACGCAGAGGCACAAAAATGCATTGATGTGAACATATTCCATAGGAACCCATATTAAAAAATTCCCATGCATTTCTGCAAAATGCATCAAAAAATGCATTAGTGTGAATAGAGCCTAAGGCCCCTTTCACACTGGGGCGGTAGGGCCATCTGCGGTAAAGCGGCACAATTTTGCCGGCGGTATCACAGCGCTGCCCCATTGATTTTAATGGGGAGGAGCAGTGAGTTCACCGCTCCAAAAAAGCTGCTGGCAGGACTTTTTGTGACGCCCTGCCAAGCCCTCACTGGAGTGAATGGAGCCGCTTCTTTAGGGCATTTTTCAGGCGCTATTTTTAGTGCCGTAGCGCCTAAAAACGCCCCAGTGTGAAAGGAGCCTAAAAAAAGTCCTGCTAGCAGCATCTTTGGAGCGGTGTATAAACCGCTCCTGCCCATTGAAAACAATGGGACAGCGCGGCTATACCGCCGGCAAAACGCCGCTGCAGTGGTGTTTTGCGTGCGGATTCAACCCCTTTTCGGTCGCTAGCGGGGGTTAAAACTGCTAGCGGCCGAATACCGGCGGTAAAGCAGCGCGAAAAATATCGCTGTTTTAGCGCTGCCGCCCGCACCGCCCCAGTGTGAAAGGGGCCTAAGGCCCCCCTCACACGGACGGACCTTTCAGGTCAGCCTTGGACCTGAACGGACACTCCATAGACCTCTATGGAGGGTCGGATGTCAGTGACCGCTGACATCCGACCCACTCCAATCCTAAAAAGTGTAACGGAGGAAAAACCTATTTTTCCATCCATCTGTGGATCGGATCGGGTGACGATGGACTCTACGGTTCATTATCATCTGATCCCCCATAGAGGAGAGCAGCACTCTGGCAGGTCTGTCCCTACACAGTGTGCAGAGACAGACCTGTCATCTGCCTGCCCAGCGGGGATCGATGGAGTGATCCCCCGCTGAGCACAGCGGGCTCCGTACACGGGGTACAAAGTCCCATCGTGTGTATGAGGCTTAAACACCAGAAATTCAAGTTTTCATATCTTTAAAGATCACCATACACTGGCCAATCAGTTAGATAAATAAGATTCAGTGCAAGAGCCGGTTTGATTTTCTACAATTAGAAGTAATTCTTACAGTGCATCTTCCTATTACCGCTTTAGCCTAATGCTCTTTCCTCTATTTCAACACTAAAGTTGCGTGATTTACAATGTGCTTTTTCGGCTTGTTTTCCACTATTGCAACTTGTCATGCCACTAGGGACTGAAAAGTTGCATCACAAGTTCTACCCCATGAGTTACAATGAGTACCATTCAGATGTCTGCGACTTCAAGTCGCAGCAACTTCAAAGCAGTCACTGCACTATTTTGGTCCCACTTTGATGCGACTTGAGGTCCATAGACCTCAAAAATACACAGGCATTGCTTCAAGTTTTGTCAAAAAGTTGGGGGAAACTCGCGGCAAAAAGCACGCAACTTTGGGCTTTCAATAGTGGAAACCGAGCCTTAATGCCACGCGACTAATTCAAAACATCTGAGAAAAAGTTGCACTGAATTTGGAACAAAGTAGTGCAAGAACTTTTTTTGTTGCACCAATTAGAATGGGGGAACATTGAAATACATGTGTTTTGACTTGTCCTGCGACTTCACATGTGTCAAGTTGCACAACAACTCGCAATAGTGGAAAGAGAGCTTAAGGCCACTTGGGACTGAAAAGTTGCATCACAAGTTGTATCCCATGATTTACAATGAGTACCGTTCATATGTGTGCGACTTGCTTATGCACATGCCGTATACATAGCGGGCACACATCTTTATTACAGAAATCCATAGTTGGCATGGAAATTAACCACTTGTTTAATGGGCACTTAAACCCCCCTGCTGTCCTGACCAATTTTCCTTGTCAAAAGAAGTTTATTGAGTATACAATATTATAAAGATACATAAAGTAAGTTTACAAGGATTTATAAAGTAAGCTCATTGTTTTACAGAAGGGTTTATATAGGTAAATATCATGAAATTTCAAATATTAAACATTGGGTTCACGTAAACCTAAATTAAAGATATATATCATTTCCTTAGTTACTTTTGTAGGTATTTAAATGATTTATACCTACTATACATATTGTTTACAGGTAGAGTGTATATAGGTCAACTAAATTCTGATAATGAGCTTTAATCGTAAGGTGGAGAAAAGGAAAGAGAAAGAAGAAAAAGGGTAGAAAGGCAGAGGTATGGTCCACAAGGTTGTCCCGCTCGTCAGTTTACTATTCTTTTTAGTTCTATTTGAAGCCTTAGAATGGGTGTCTCTGTAAGTCATTTAATCTGTTACCATGGCAACAGGACAGAGTCATTGAAATTTGACAGGAACTGTTGTTTTATCCAAGGATGCCAAAGTTTTTCAAATTTTGGAATTTGATTTTGATCGATGGCTACCATCTTAGCATGGGACATTGTATTATTCATTCTGTGAATTGTTTCTGCTAGTACCAATGTAGGAGATTTCCATGCCTTGGCCACTGTTTGTTTTGCAGCCGTTATTAGTTGGATCATAAGTTTGAATTGAGAGAGTGTTAACCATTCCGGTTTTAGATTAAGTAAAGTTAAATATGGATCTGGTTGTATTATTTTTTTAAATGTTTTAGATGCAATCACGAAGACTTCCTTACAGAAGGTTTGGATTACTGGGCACGTCCACCATATGTGTAAATGTGTGCCTATTTCTGGGCATCCTCGAAAACAAAGAGCTGAGGTATTAGGTGAATATTTTGCCACTCTAGCGGGTACAAGGTACCAGCGAGTTAGGACTTTATAATTTGTCTCCAGTGCTAAGATGTTGGGTGAAGATGACTTAGATGTGAGCCATATGTTAGACCAGTCCGTGTCTTCTAAAGTTCGTCCCAGGTCCTCCTCCCACCTCTGAACGTAAGAGGGTCTATTAAGATTTACTACTCCATATAATTGATTATAAAGTGATGAAATTGTACCTTTAGCAAATGGATCTTTTGTACAGATTGATTCAAAAATGGATAATTGGGATAATGGTGTATCCCCCTTTAGGAATGGTGTATAGAAATTTTTGATTTGGAGATATCTAAATATCTCAGAGTTTGGTAGATCATATTTTTCTCTAAGCGATGGGAATGAGAGGAATGATTTAGATGCTATGAAGTCATTTAGTGTCTGAATGCCTGATGTTGTCCAAGCTTTAAAAGAATTTGGGTAGATCCATGCCGGATAAAAGGCCGGATTTCTGATAAAAGAAAGGAGAGGATTGTGTGGAGATTGTAACTGATATTTGGTTTTTAGTTTATCCCAGAGAGATAAGAAGTGTTTAGTTATGGGATTATGAATTTTAAAGCGGTCTTTAGGATCAAGCCATAACAAGTTTGATATTAATAGAGGGTCATTTTCTGAAGCCTCTATAAATACCCATAATGGGATTTCCTGTTTTGCATGGTATTTGGACAGACTGGCCAAATGTGCTGCTCTGTAGTAGTTAGTAAAATTAGGGTATCCCAGGCCTCCTTTATTTTTGGGAAGATGTAGTGTGTGTATAGGTATACGTGGTTTAGAAGAGCCCCATATAAACGAAGTTGCTCTTTTTTGTACTATTCTCAAAAAATAGGAAGGAATTGGAATAGGGAGGACTCTGAATAGATAAAGCAATTTGGGTAGAATAGTCATTTTGATTGCATTAATCTTCCCTATCCAGGATAAAGGAAGTTGCGACCATTGTTTTATTAGATTTGTGATCTGTCTTAATACAGGAGGATAATTGGTTGAGAATAAGTCAGAATGAGATGCTGTTAAATGAATTCCAAGATATGGGATTGATTTTTCTGCCCATGTGAATGGGAGTGCAGCCCTATCTGGGATCAATTCCATGTTTGTGAGCGAAATATTAAGCACTAGGCATTTCTTAGGATTAATCAAAAGGCCGGATAGGGCTGCAAATCCATCAAGAGCTGGTATTAAGTTAGGACCAGAGACCTGTGGTGATGATAGAAAAAGTAATATATCCTCAGCAAATATACATAATTTGTGTGTAATACCTCCTACTTCAATGCCAGTTATAGTTTGGTTTGTTCTGATGTATTGGGTCATGGGTTCGAGTATAAGGGCAAATAATAAGGGAGATAATGGGCAACCCTGTCGGGTACCTCTTTCGATATTAAAGGCATCAGATTTGTATCCAGCATATTTTATATAGGCTTTGGGTTTATTATATAATGCTTTGATCCATGTTAAAAAGTGGGGTCCAAAACCCCATTTTTGTAATGAATATTGCATATATTGCCAGGATACTGTGTCAAATGCCCTCTTAATATCGAGAGATAGAAAACATAAAGGGATTTTCCGTTTTTTAGCAATATGTGCCAATAACACTGCCCTGCGTATATTATCGCCTGCCTGTCTATTTGGCATGAAGCCTACTTGATCTCTATGTATTAATTTTCCTATAATGCTATTGAGGCGTTTTGCTATTATTTTTGCTAATAATTTAATATCAAGGTTTAACAGAGAGATAGGCCGATAATTCACACAGGAAGTATCATCAGAAAGGGGTTTTGGGATCATACAAACAATTGCCATTAGTGTTTCTTGCCGAAAAGAATGTCCTTCTAGAAGTTTGTTAAAAGTTTCAGTGAGAATGGGAGAGAGTATTTCTGAGAATGTTTTATAGTATAAAGCCGAGTAACTGTCTGGGCCTGGTCTTTTGTTAAGTTTTAGGTCTTTTATGGCGTTAGCAACTTCATCTATAGTTATAGGCTCATCCAAACTGCTTTTTTGATTCTGAGACAACTCAGGTAAGGTTATTTTTGAGAAGAAGGATTCAGCCTCTGTAGGATTAAATTCATTGTTTGTCTTGTATAAAGTTGCGAGATGTGAGTGAAATTTATGGACTATTTTAACTGGATTACAAGTATAAACACTTTTTGATAATTTCAAACGTATTGGTTTGAAAGATTTGTTAGATGAATTTAATGCCCGAGCCAAATATGTACCTGGTTTGTTTGTATTCATGTAGAAATTGTGTTTGGAGCGTTTGAGGGATTTATCAACTGACTCAGTGAGAAATAGATCGTATTCCAATCTAGATTTTTCCAGATGAGATTTTGTACTCTGAGATGAATTATCTTGGAATGATATGTAGGCTGCATTAAAATTGAGTTCTAGTTTTTTTGCTAGATTTTTGCGTTCCCGTTTAAATAGTGCCATTTGTCTTTGTATTGTACCACGCAAGACAGGCTTATGAGCTTCCCACAGTGTTATTGGGGAAATGTCTGTTGTATTATTAATTGATATGTATTCCTTTAAAGCTTGTTCAATGGCCATCTGATGTAGTGGGTGTTTGAGCATTATGTCCGGTAGGTACCACGTTGGGTCATGCGCTTTTGGTATGGCTGAAGCTATAGTAGTGTATACTGCATTATGGTCAGACCACGGAATCGGAATTATATCTGATGCAATAATTTCTGGTATCATTCCTATTGTTAGAAAAATATGATCTATTCTGGTGAAGGTTTGATGAGGGTGCGAGAAATAAGTGAATTTATTTTTCATTGGGTTACTTTCTCTCCACGAATCTACCAGATTGTATTTGGAAAGAAGTTGAGAAAAAGGTAATCTAGAGGTTATTTTGGATGGTGTAAAAGGTGATTTATCTAGAAATGGGAGGAGGACCTGGTTCGAATCCCCGCACATTATCACTGTTCCTATTTTGTATGTATTAATCACTTGTAATATATGTGAGAGGAATGGTGTAGGTTGTTTGTTAGGAGCGTAGTAGGAAATCACCGTGATTGCTGTATCCATTATATAACCCATGAGTATCAGGTATCTACCTTCTGCGTCTTTGATTTCTGATGATAAGGTGAATGGTGTGGATCGGTGAAATGCAATTAGAGTACCCCTTTATTTGGTACAGGCAGAAGCCGTGTAAATTTGTTGATAAAAAGGAGAAATATATTTTGGAGTAGAATCTTTGGTGAAGTGTGTTTCCTGGAGGCATACTATGTGAGCCTTCTTGTTATGGAAAGTACGGAAGGCTTTGGTCCTTTTTTGAGGGACATTTATTCCCTGAACATTCAGGGAAAGTATATTCAGTGGTGCCATGGCAACAGATCAAATAGTTTTGACTTACTTTTTGTTATGCAGAGCTGACTGCGCAGATCAACCTGTGTGGACTGAAGAGATGAAAAGATAGAAAAGAAACCAGTGAATTCTGGAGTAAAGAGTAAACAAAAAACATATGAGATTAGATCAGTGTTTCTCAACTCCAGTCCTCAAGGCGCCCCAACAGGTCATGTTTTCAGGATTTCCATTATTTTGCACAGGTGATTTGATCAGCTTCACTGCCTTAGTCATTACCACAGCCGTTTCATCTAAGGGAAATCCTGAAAACCTGACCTGTTGGGGCGCCTTGAGGACTGGAGTTGAGAAACACTGGATTAGATGATACATTGTATAAATTATTTTTTGCAAGTAATCACAATTTACCCGTGAAAGAGAATAAATATCTCTCTCAGGGGAATAAGTGCCTTCGTCACACTCCCACATAATATGGTTGGGAGAATGAGGAGGGCTAATGGGGGTACACGGATCTTCCGCTTACAGGAGAGAAGTGCTATGTCAAAAGACATCAAAATGATGATTCATTAATTGGAGTGCAGAATATAGTTTTTGTTGAAATTATTTATTCCAGGGTGGTTGTATATGGTTAGTCTTGCCCTAGGCTAAATAATTCAGTTAGAAAGGTACTGTTAATAACTTTGGTATTGATGAAGATAGTTTGAGTTATTTTGGGATTTTAACCCTTTTAGAGTAAACAATTACATATTTTATTCATATGTAACTGTTTAGATATGTTAACTCATAAAATTGAGGTTGTATTGCTTCATATTAGAATAAACAAAAACATAGTTCTAGGAACTAGTTAGGTAATAATATATTTGTTTTAAGAAAAGAAAGAAAAAGCTTCCATTACTTCTGGATTATTGAACATATTTGTCCTAAAAAGTAATAAATCTATTGTTATTACCTGAAAATATATAACTGAACAAGAATTTCCTTATTTCACTTATATATTCTAAGGCTATATGAATCAGAAGTAATAAGAAATATAACTGGAATGTAACATGATCCCACACAGTGTATGACTATCAGAATGCAGTTACATTCAGTTATAAATACAGGTTTTTTTATAGAGAACCATCTCTTAGTATAATAAATGAAGAGATATCAGGAATTAGGATGTCAGTCCATTGAATCTTCTTGGTCCATGGATGATGTGGCATAACGGCCTCTTTTGTGAGAATGATGATTCCCATTTTGTTCTGAAATTTTCTGGGTGCTGCCTGAAGGTGAAGATGATGCCATTCTTCTGCGTGTGGGAGAGTTGCTGCTTGTGGGTTCTGTCAGATTTAATTTTGAAAGGGTTTGTTGTAGTTCATCTGCTGATCTGCTTCTGTAAATTGTACCTTGGTAGTTAAATCTGACTGAAAAGGGGAAGCCCCATTGATACAAAATGTTGTGGCGTTGCAGTTCCATTAGTTGGGGTTTCATGGATCGTCTTTTAGTAATAGTAAGTTGGGATAGGTCAGCAAAAATTTGATAATTGTGTCCTTGAAAATTAGTTCCTTTTTTTCTCTTGCAGCAATTAGTATTTGTTCTTTCGTTCTGTAATAATGAAATTTTGTGATTATATCACGTGGGGGTCCATCTTTCTTTTTGGCTGTGAGGGCTCTGTGTACTCTGTCCAGTTCTAAACGTTCAATAGGGATATCTGGCTTTAGTTCTTGTAATAGAGCAGTAATAGTAGATTGCAGGTCTGTCACAGTTTCAGGTATTCCCCTTATGCGCAAGTTTGAACGTCTGGCTCTATTTTCGTAATCTTCGAGCTTAGTTTGAAGTATTAAATTCTCTTTTTTTAATTGTTCCAATTCTGTTATATTTTCTTGGGTTGTAATTTCAATTTCATCCATTTTTATTTCTAAGGCTGCGGTGTGGTTTCCCAGCTCTTTTATTTCTTTGGTTAGGTTGTTTGTTATTTGGTCTGAGGTTTGTTTTAAAGCCTTATGAAGCATCCTTTCAAATTGTAATAATATTAATGGGGATGCTGAGGAGGCTTGTGGAGAAGTTTGTGAGAGGATTTGTTCTGTATCTGACTCAAATGGAGAGTCTTGCTGTGACATTTTCTGTCTGTGAGAGCGCCCTGATGCTGTATATTGTGAGGTGACTGGAGCCGCTTTAGTTGCGGTGAGTGCCTGTGAGCTCTTTGTGAGGTGATTTTTATTTCTGCCACGGCTTCCTCCCAGTACCATATTTCCTGCCCAAACTTTCACAGTTTGTTCCCTGGGGCAAAAAGGTTCAAATGGATACCTTTTGAGCCTTCAGGCTCCGCTTTGTCCTTCTCTTCTCTCCTCAGCGGTGCGGAGCTCTAACAATGCATGTCTGCTCCGCTAGACTCCGCCCATCTCCCCCGTCCTGACCAATTTTCAGCGCTGATCCATTTTGAATGACAATTGCGCGGTCATACTTAGCCAAATTTTTTTTTTTTTTAAGTTCCCACAAATAGAGCATTCTTTGGGTGGTATTTGATCACCTGTGTGTTTTTTTTTTTCTTTTGTTCAAACAAAAGAAAAGACAGATTTTTTAAAAAAAATTGGTATATTTTTGGATATTTTAATATTAAATTTTGCAAACAGGTAATTTTTCTCCTTCATTGATGTATGCTGATGAGGTGGCACTGATTGGTTACACTGATAGTCAGCACTGCTTGGGATCACTGGTGGGCATTGATAGGTGGCACTGGAAGGGGGTACTGGTGGGCACAGATGAGGCAAGAATTGCCTCTTCGGGACCAATGTCCCTTGCACCTAAGCCGGTGATCAGCTTTTATGTTTATCCTCATGCTGTCAGCGTGAGTAGAAAAAATAAACAGATCAGCCTTTACTTCGATCTGTGATCACCCGAGTCTCAGTGACTACGTCCTATGACAGCCTCCCGGAAATTCAGGTCTACGCTGTGGCCGTCGTTTGGCTATAGCACAGACACCAAGTGGTTAATAGAAAAACAGATGCAGATTTCTAGAACTGGCCAAAAATAATGTTTAGAGTCAAAGGCAACTGATGACTTTCTATTAAAGGTCTAAATGGGCCATTAACATGCATCACAATTGAACTTAGGAATGTGTCTTTGCAAAGTTAAACTCATTAAAATCCTTTCTTATTTTTGCTTGGGGATAGACTGCAGAGGGATTAAGTTTTGAGGGATGTCTACACCCCTGATAGGGTGAAGACACCTACCAAATTTTGCCAATTTCGCATTCAAAATTATTCACTTCCTGTCACATAGCCAAACAGGAAGTGAGGGTAAAACCCTACCAATGTATGTCCTTGGGGACACACAGGTCAATCTAAATAGTTTCCCCATTCGGGAAATTGCACTATAGCATTTTGCCATGTACATCCCAAATTATTATGTATCTTTGGGTTTATTTACTAAAAGGTAAATCCACTTTGCACCACAAGTGCACTTAGAAGTTCAGTTGCTGGAGAAAAACAGCATCTTTGCCTCTACATGATTGGATGATAAAATCACCAGTACTACCCTTCTGATTTTCATCAACTACACTTGTATTACAGAAAGGATTTGCCTTTAATAAACCCCAAAATACCTAATAATTTGGGGTGTACACAACAAAGTGCTAGAGTGCAATTTGCATAATGGGGGCACTAGTTAGATTGACCTGTGTGTCCCCAAGGAAAAATTAGGGTTTTACTCTCACTTCCTGTTTGGCTATGACAGAAAGTGAAGCCAATTTTAAGAAAAGGGACAAAGCCCAACCTTTAAAAAAAAATAAAAAAATAAAAAATTTGATTTCCCTCAAATGTCCACAATTGGAAAAGGATTGGCTTCAGCTTGATTTTAGTTTAGTGCTCTAAATCAGTGCTTCTCAACCCTGTCCTCAAGTACCCCCCAATAGGCCAAGTTTGCAGGTTTTACTTCATCTTGCACAGGTGCTTTAAATCAAAGTCAATGGCTTTGTATTTTGGACAGCTATTTTAGAGAAGATAACATTTCCTAAACATGTCCTGTCAGGGGGGTACTTGAGGACTGAGGCTGAAAACCACTGCTCAAAAAGAAAATTGAATACTTACCACTCTGAAATGTTACTTTCCTGGTCACTATCCATGGCAGCATATGCACAATCCATGCATGTGCTACCATGAAGGCACCAGGAAAGTAACTTAAAAAAAAAAAAAAATGAAAAAGGGATTTGTCCAAGACATGCCAATCAGCCTAGATAAGCTGCAGCTGGGAAATCCGATGCATGAAAAGAACACACATAAAACAAAGAATTTGAAAATATTTTATTGGTCCAAGAAAAAAAAAAACAGGACTTGGAAAAGAAGCAAGGAAAGCAAAATACACACATGTATGTTAATTTGAGATACTAACAGAATAGGTTTGACCCTTTTGCAGTGTAAATTAACAGGAGTTAAAAGGAGTGCACCCACAAATGGACATCTATTAAGGATAAAAACAACATTAGGCACAACATCTTGAGAAAGAATTTTAAAAACAAGGCAGCACAGACAGTTAAATCAAAGTGAACATAAAAACAACAAAAATTGCCAACATAAAAAAGATTTCATGGTAAAATAACCACCACCACAAAAAATAGCAAACCAAAGTAATAAATAAATGTCATAAAAACACATTTGTTTTGCAACAACATAACAAACAAAATAAATGTGTTAGAAACTCGATAAGGACACACACACACACTCTTTTCAGGGCAAAGTAAAGATTGCTATCTGCAAGCTTTATATAACATAGGTTTGTCTGCTAATGAGGCAATTGCAAACACATGGACAGTCCATTAAACACACAAACTGCAAGTTCACCCAATGTAGAGACTGAACTTCAAAGTGGGTACACCTGTTAAGGATGTCCTTAAATTACTGACCCAAAAAACACACTCTGAGCATGCCCAGAAACATCCAAGTGCTGTTCACACACAAAAAGCACCACCAAAAAAAAACAAAGTCCCTGAACATGCTCAGAACAATCCAAATGCAGCTAACACAAAATAAGCCACCCCACTGTCCAAAATTAAGCACATCATCCAGCATGCACCAAAATTACAGATGGGACAAAACACCCCCCAGTCCAGGGGGGCAACTATAGAGCCTAACATGTGCAAAAGTTATACAACAAATACCATTGCAGTCTAAGGGAACTGACTTGGCAATTTTACTTAGTCCCCACTTGGCTGGCTTATCTTCTAGTTGTTGGCCTTAAAATGAGTATGGGGCCCAGGTCCCACCCTAAGGGACATATATCAATGTCACCAATTGGACAACCCCAAAAACGAAACAAGGAGAAATGCCTTTAAATATGCCAAATTGCTTAAGGGCCAGTTCACACCAATGCAGTCCAGTGCATATTTTATGGATGCATGGAAATGCATGGAAATTAGGTTATATGGTGTGCAATGGCATAGTTCACACCAGTGCTTGCGGTTCCAGTGCGTTCCAGTTCCAGAAAAAAAAGTAGAACATGCTGCATTTTTTCTGCACTGGACTGTATTGAAAAGCTGTAAAACGCATCAAAAACGAAATGGAACGCACTTGTCCTTATTTAAGGTTAAGAAAAAAGAGGGGTGAAAAAAAGCACTGGACTGCATCAAAAACACACCAAAAACTCACTGGAATGCATCAAAAACGTGCATGCAGAACGCATCCGGACTGTGTTTCTATGGTGTGAACTGGCCCTAAGGGCCCTAAGGGCGAGATTACACCATATAAACGCAGTCCGGACGCGTTCCAGGTGCTTTTCTGCATGCACGTTTTTCATGCGTTCCAGTGCGTTTTTGGTGCATTTTTGATGCAGTCCAGTGCTCCCCCCTCTTTTTTCTTAACCTTAAGGCCTGATTCACACCTATGCATTTTTAGTGCTTTTTGCATTTTGCAGATCTGCACTACAGTCCATTTAACATGGTTTCCTATGGAACAAATTCTGTAGTGCAAATCTGCAAAATGCAAAAAGCACTAAAAATGCATAGGTGTGAATCAGGCCTAAATAAGGACAAGTGTATTGCAGTGCGTTTTTGGTGCATTTAGGTGCGTTCCAGTGCATTTTTGATGCATTTTACAGCGTTCCAGTACAGTCCAGTGCATAAAAAATGCAGCATGTTCGACTTTTTTTTTTGGGGAACTGGAAACGCACTAGAACTGCAAGCACTGGTGTGAACTATGCCATTGAAAACCATATAACCTACTTTCCCTGTGTTTTTGATGCAGAAAAAACGCACTGGACTGCATGTGGTGTGAACTGGCCCTTAACCACTTAACAACCGGCCCATAGCCAAATGACGGCTACAGGGCGGTTGTTTAACTCCCTGGACGCCCTCCCAGAATTCTGCTCTCGTGCGCCCCCTAGGGCACGCACTCGAGAGCAGAGGACCCGGCGCATCACAGATCCCGGTAAAAGGCCTGCTGATCGCGTCAAATGACGGAGCGATCACATGTAAACTGATGACGCCGGTTCCTCTCCTCTCCTCCTCTCCTCCCCTCCTGTGTACCGATCGGTACACTGTGAGCGGAGAGGGGGATGGCTGGATGGCTGCAGCGTTGTGGGCTGCATGTGTAGTGCCCACAGTGCTGCACAGAGACATCCAGCCATCCATCCATCCATTCTCAGCCATCCCCACTACTCTGCATGCCCTGAAATGCTGTGCAATACTCTGCAATGCCCTCTGCAATGCCCCACAATACTCTGCCATACCCCGCAATACCCCTGCAATACTCTGCCATACTCTGCAATACCCCGCAATACTCTGCCATACCCCTGCAATACTCTGCCATACCCTGCAATACCCCTGCAATACTCTGCCATACCCCGCAATACCCTGCAATACTCTGCCATACCCTGGAATACCCCGCAATACTCTGCCATACCCTGGAATAACCCGCAATACTCTGCCATACCCTGGAATACCCCGCAATACTCTGCCATACCCTGGAATACCCCGCAATACTCTGCCATACCCTGGAATACCCCGCAATACTCTGCCATACCCTGCAATACCCCGCAATACTCTGCCATACCCCGCAATACCCCACAATACTCTGCAATACCCCGCAATACTCTGCCATACCCTGCAATACCTCGAAATACCCCGCAATACTCTGCCATACCCTACAATACCCTGAAATACCCCGCAATACTCTGCCATACACTGCAATACCCCACAATACTCTGCCATACCCTGCAATACCCCGCAATACTCTGCCATACCCTGGAATACCCCGCAATACTCTGCCACACCCTGGAATACCCCGCAATACTCTGCCATACCCTGGAATACCCCGCAATACTCTGCCATACCCTGCAATACCCCGCAATACTCTGCCATACCCTGCAATACCCCACAATACTCTGCCATACCCTGCAATACCCTGAAATACCCCGCAATACTCTGCCATACCCTGCAATACCCCGAAATATCCCGCAATACTCTGCCATACCCTGCAATACCCAGCCATACTCTGCAATACTCTGTGATACCCAGCCATACTCTGCCATACCCAGCCATGCTCTGCAATACCCCGCAAAAATCTGCAATACTCTGCCATAACCCGCAATACTCTGCCATACCCAGCCATACTCTGCAATACCCCACAATACCCAGCCATACTCTGCAATACTCGGTGATACCCAGCCATACTCTGCCATACCCAGCCATACTCGGCGATACTCTGCAATACCCAGCCATGCTCAGCCATACTCGGCCATGCTCAGCCATACCCAGCCATGCTCAGCCATACCCAGCCATGCTCAGCCATACCCAGCCATGCTCAGCCATACCCAGCCATGCTCAGCCATACCCAGCCTCTGTATGTGGCCAGGCTGTGGAAGTCTCACACATGTGTTATCGCCGTACTAAGGAGGAGTAGGAGAATCTATTTTGGGGTGTCATTTTTGGTATATACATGCTATGTGTTGGAAATATTGTATAAATGGACAACTTTGTGTTAAAAAAAAAAAGCGTTTTAACCACTTCCCGCCTTCCGTCATACGACGTCCTTGAGTTTGTGCGGGGATATCTGAATGATGGGTGCAGCTACAGGCATCATTCAGATATCAGCTTTTTCAGCCGGCGA
Source organism: Lithobates septentrionalis (assembly GCA_037952835.1). Classification (NCBI taxonomy): domain Eukaryota; kingdom Metazoa; phylum Chordata; class Amphibia; order Anura; family Ranidae; genus Lithobates; species Lithobates septentrionalis. The sequence goes on from JBBDGP010000211.1 coordinate 272,956, forward strand.
TTCCCTACACCATAAGAACGATCATAGCGGCTGTTACACTGCTTGATCATTCTTACGGGAGGCGAGAGGGGACGTCCCCCCCTCCCGCCACCCTCCGGTGCTTCTACCGACTCACTGCTACGATCAAAGCCAGGGTCTTTTTTTATTTATTTTTTTTTATTTCAGGCATAGCCTAGAGGTGAGATGTGGGGTCTTATTTACCCCATATCTCACAGTAAAGAGGACCTGTCATGCCATATTCCTATTACAAGGGATGTTTACATTCCTTGTAATAGGAATAAAAGTGATCAAAAAAAATTTTTTTTGGAAAAAAGTGTCAAACTAAAATAAATAAAGTAAAATGAACAATAAAATTTTTTTTTTTTTTTAAAGCGCCCCTGTCTGTGTGCTCGCATGCAGAAGCGAATGCATACGTAAGTCCCGCCCACATATGAAAACGGTGTTCAAACCACACATGTGAGGTATCGCTGCGATCGGTAGAGTGAGAGCAATAATTTTGGCCCTAGACCTCCTCTGCAACTCAAAATTTGTAACCAGTAAAAAATTTTAAAGCGTCGCCTATGGGGATTTTTAAGTGGCGAAGTTTGGCGCCATTCCACAAGCGTGTGCAATTTTGAAAGGTGACATGTTAGGTATCTATTTACTCAGCGTAACTTCATCTTTCATATTATGCAAAAACATTGGGCTAACCTTACTGTTTTGTTTTTTTTTACAGCAAAAAACTGTTTTTTTTCCAAAAAAAACGCGTTCGAAAATTTGCTGCGCAAATTTTGTGCGAGATAAAAAGTTGCAATGATCGCTATTGTATTCTCTAGGGTCTTTGCTAAAAAACATATATAATGTTTTGGGGTTCTATGTAATTTTCTAGCAAATAAATGATGATTTTTACATGTAGGAGAGAAATGTCAGAATTGGCCTGGGTGCTCCAGAACGCCTGAAGGTGCTCCCCTGCATGTTGGGCCTCTGTATGTGGCCACGCTGTGTAAAAGTCTCACACATGTGGTATTGCCATACTCAGGAGTAATAGCAGAATGTGTTTTGGGGTGTAATTTGTTGTATGCATATGCTGTGTGTGAGAAATACCCTGCTAATATGACAATTTTGTGAAAAAAAAACAAAGAAAAAAAAAACACGATTTTGCAAAGAATTGTGGGAAAAAATGACAACTTCAAAAAACTCACCATGCATCTTTCTAAATACCTTGGAATGTCTTCTTTGCAAAAAGGGGTCATTTGGGGGGTATGTGTACTTTTATGGCATGTTAGGGTCTCAAGAAATGAGATAGGCCATCAGTACTTCAGGTGTGATCAATTTTCAGATATTGGCACCATAGCTCGTGGACGCTATAACTTTCACAAAGACCAAATAATATACACTAATTTGGGTTATTTTTACCAAAGATATGTAGCGGTATAAATTTTGGCCAAAATATATGAAGAAAAATTACTAATTTTAAAAATTTTATAACAGAAACAAAGAAAAATTTATTTTTTTACAGATTTTTCGGTCTTTTTTCTTTTATAGCGCAAAAAATATATGAAGGGATGAGCTTCGAGTCAAAATCATAGTTCGACTCGCAAGTTCGCCCAACAGCGAACAATTTGGGGTGTTCGCAGCAAATTCGAATGCAGAGGAACACCCTTTAAAAGTCTATGGGAGAAATCAAAAGTGCTAATTTTAAAGGCTTATATGCATGGTATTGTCATAAAAAGTGTTTGGGGACCTGGGTCCTGCCCCAGGGGACATGTATCAATGCAAAAAAAAGTTTTAAAAACTGCAGTTTTTTCGGGAGCAGTGATTTTAATAATGCTTAAAGTGAAACAATAAAAGTGTAATATCCCTTTTAAATTTCATACCTGGGGCGTGTCTATAGTATGCCTGTAAAGGGGCACATGTTTCCCGTGTTTAGAACAGTCTGACAGCAAAATGACATTTCAAAGGAAAAAAAGTCATTTAAAACTACTCGCGGCTATTAATGAATTGCCGGTCCAACAATTCACATAAAAGTTCATTGATAAAAACGGCATGGGAATTCCCCACAGGGGAACCCGAACCAAAAATAAAAAAAAATGACGTGGGGGGGTCCCCCTAAATTCCATACCAGGCCCTTCAGGTATAGTATGGATATTAAGGGGAACCCCAGCCAAAATTTAAAAAAATGATGTAGGGGTCCCCCTAAATTCCATACCAGGCCCTTCAGGTCTGGTGTGGAATTTAAGGGGAACCCACGGCCAAAATGTAAAAAAAAAATGACGTGGGGGGTCCCCCTAAATTCCATACCAGGCCCTTCAGGTATAGTATGGATATTAAGGGGAACCCCGGACAAAATAAAAAAAAAAAAACGGCGTGGGATCCCCCCAAAAATCCATACCAGACCCTTATCCGAGCACGCAACCTGGCAGGCCACAGGAAAAGAGGGGGGGACGAGAGAGCGCCCCCCCTGAACCGTACCAGGCCACATGCCCTCAACATTGGGAGGGTGCTTTGGGATAGTCCCCCAAAACACCTTGTTCCCATGTTGATGAGGACAAGGGCCTCATCCCCACAACCCTGGCCGGTGGTTGTGGGGGTCTGTGGGCGGGGGGCTTATCGGAATCTGGAAGCCCCCTTTAACAAGGGGACCCCCAGATCCCGGCCCTCCCCCCTGTGTGAAATGGTAAGGGGGTACAAAAGTACCCCTACCATTTCACTAAAAAACTGTCAAAAATGTTAAAAATGACAAGAGACAGTTTTTGACAATTCCTTTATTTAAATGCTTCTTCTTTCTTCTATCTTCCTTCATCTTCTTCTGGTTCTTCTGGTTCTTCCTCCGGTGTTCTCGTCCAGCATCTCCTCCACGGCGTCTTCTTCCCTTCTTCTCCACGGGCCGCTCCGCATCCATGGCATGGAGGGAGGCTTCCACTCTTCTCTTCATCTTCTTCTTTTCTTCATCCTCTTCTCTTCTTCATCTTCTTCTCTTCTTCATCTTCTTCTCTGGGCCGCTCCGCATCCATGGTGGCATGGAGGGAGGCTCCCGCTGTGTGATGCTTCTCCTCTTTTGACGATTCTTAAATAACGGGGGAGGTGGGGCCACCCGGTGACCCCTCCCCCTCTGATGCACGGGGACATGACGGGACTTCCTGTGGCATCCCCCATGACGCCACAGGGAAGTCCCGTCAAGTCACCGTGCTTCAGAGGGGGCGGGGTCACCGGGTGGCCCCGCCCCTTGTTATTTAAGAGCCGTCAGAAGAGGAGAAGCATCACACAGCGGGAGCCTCCTTCCATGCCATGGATGCGGAGCGGCCCGGAGAAGAAGATGAAGAAGAGAAGAAGATGAAGAGAAGAGCAGGAGCCTCCCTCCATGTCATGGATGTGGAGCGACCCGAGGAGAAGAAGGGAAGAAGATGCCGCGGAGGAGATGCTGGACGAGAACACCGGAGGAAGAACCAGAAGAAGAAGATGGAGGAAGAAACTGAAGGAAGATAGAAGAAAGAAGAAAGAAGATAGAAAATAGAAGAAATAAAGGAATTGTCAAAAACTGTCTCTTGTCATTTTTAAAATTTTTGACAGTTTTTTGTGAAATGATAGGAGTACCCCCTTACCATTTCACACAGGGGGGAGGGCCGGGATCTGGGGGTCCCCTTGTTAAAGGGGGCTTCCAGATTCCGATAAGCCCCCCGACCCGCAGACCCCCACAACCACCGGCCAGGGTTGTGGGGATGAGGCCCTTGTCCTCATCAACATGGGGACAAGGTTCTTTGGGGGGCTGCCCCAAAGCACCCTCCCAATGTTGAGGGCATGTGGTGTGGTACGGTTCAGGAGGGGGGGCGCTCTCTCGTCCCCCCTCTTTTCCTGCGTCCTGCCAGGTTGCATGCTCGGATAAGGGTCTGGTGTGGATTTTGGGGGGACCCCACGCCAATTTTTTTTTAATTTTGGCGTGGGGTTCCCCTTAAAATCCATACCAGACCTGAAGGGCCTGGTATGGATTTTTGGGGGGACCCCACGTCATTTTTTTTTTTGGCGTGGGGTTCCCCTTAATATCCATACCAGACCTGAAGGGAACCCCACTCATTTTTTTTCTGAATAGTGTTTGTTTTCTTAATGCTGTTTTTATCAATGAACTTGTATGTGTTTTGCCAGACCGACATTTCATTAGAGCCGCACGAAGTGAACCAGCGTTAAAAAAAAAAAGTCTAGAGGTGCGCCCGTTCAACCTATGCAAATGCTTTTACGTTGCCTGATATTTACTAATATTTTGCCGGCACACTGAACTAAAGTATTTGAACAAGCGCAAATGCCGTTTGAGCATGCGCAGTGTATAAATTCACCTTCCGCAGTTTAAATGTATTTGCCGGCGCTGCCGGCTTGTTCCGAGAAGGTCACTTTCTCGTTCTATATTGCCCATGTTTGTGACTTGGGCAGTTAGTACAACACTTCCCCACATCACCCCACATCACCCCCATATTATTGGCACTTCCAGCTTGTTTAAATTTGAAGTTAAACATGCCGTGCACCAGGTCTATAGTGGCGTACAGATCACCTCTTCCCGTGCGCCGGGAAGAGAATAGTAAATGGGGGATCGCGCTGCGTTACCAGCGCAAATGCTTTGTAAATACGAAAATGTCATTTGCACATGAGCGTGCACCGCAAGTCATGGCACAAATGCTTCATAAATCAGCCCCACAGTGTCACCATGTGCTAACTGCCATCATGGGATATCAATGTACCTGTTTTATGGGTGCAACCCCTTCCTCGCAACTAAAGTAGATGAGAGGAAGGAGTTGCACCCACAAAACGCATACATTGATATCTCATGATGGCTGATAGCACATGTTGACACACTGTGTGCATCTTCAAAATTTGGTTTTCAAATTACTTTAAAATTTTGATAAAAAATAACAACAACATTGACTTTTTTTGGTATATTTTTGGCTAAAACATCAATGATGTGGGTGAGTCTTTTTTCAACATCATTGATGCTTTCCTTGACTTTCTCTAATTCACGATTGCACACCATTATTTCGCTAATTAGGATCTGTGCACTTGCACTGTTGAAGTGAGTTTCTTCTTCCACAACATCCACATCACCTAAAAAAAAATACACACCATGTATTATAAATATGCAGGCATACATCTATTACCTGAAGCTGTGGTCTTAGACACTGACCTGTTGTGGTCACTATTTTGCCCACTTTATGTGCCTCTGAATCCACATCTTTATGGTGTTTGGGGATTTCCCCTTCTTCAGGAGGTGTGGTGTTCCTGGTGTCCTCAGATGTCCCGATTCTTTTCTCCCCTATGTGTGTTTACAAAAAAGGTATACTTAGAAAACATATATTTGAGGCAAGAAATAATACCGTATATACTTGAGTATAAGCCGAGTTTTTCAGCACATTTTTTTGTGCTGAAAGTGCCCCCCTCGGCTTATACTCGAGTCAATCACTTTTCTGCAGCAAAAAATGTAATTTTCCAAACTGACTTTGGGGCCCTGTATCTCGGGGCCCCTTGGTGCTAGGAACCCCAAATATGGTGTGCAAACCCAGTTGAACTAGTACCATAACATCTCTATAGATGGGGTTCCTAGCACCAAGTGTTCCTGAGATAAGGGGCCCCAAAGTCGGTTCAGGAAATGTAATTCTCTGCTGCAGAAAAGTGCTTGATATTTTCTGAACTGACCTTAGGGCCCCTTGGTGCTAGGAACCCCAAATTTGGTGTGCAGACCCAGTTGAATTAGTACCACAACATATCCAAAGCTGGTGTTCCTAGCACCAAGTGTTCCCGAGATACGGGGTCCCAAATTCGGTTTGGGAAATGTCATTCTCTGCTGCAGAAAAGTGCTTGACATTTTCTGAACCGATTTTGAGGCCCCGTATCTCAGGAAAACTTGGTGCTAGGAACCCCAGATTTGGATATGTTGTAGTGCTGGTTCCAAATTTGGGGTGCCTAGCACTAAGTGGCCCCAAGATACGGGGCCCCAAAGTCGGTCAACTGTGTCCATCTGCAGCAATGTCAATGTAGTTAACCTGCATCTGCCAAAAACGTTGTATTAGTGGTCGAATGAACGATGTTTAATACGAATGATTACTGTGCCCACGATCCTCAAACTTGCCATTTTAAACTGTACAACAGTAAAGAAAAGCACATGGAGCAGCACTAAAGCAATAATAATAATAGGAACACACGACAAATACTTACTTTTTGGAAGCACTTTCCTGATCCTTCTGTACTGATCGTGCTCCCTCACGAGCGTTTCCTCAATTGCTCCTTGGATCGTCGTACCCGAAAATTTCTGTGCATGCTTCTCACAACTTTAGTCATGATCTTGGCCTTTCTCACATTTGGGTTTGGGTAAGGTCCATGTTTCCCATCATAGTCGACTCTCTTCAAGATGTCCACCATCTCCATCATCTCTACAAAGGACATATTTGAGGCCTTATATTAGGTCCTGGATCAGGACGTTTCTTGCTCCAGGCTTTCCTCATCCTCCTCATTGCTGCTGTCTGCATGCACCTGCTCTGTCTCCGTCATGTGCTCTCCCACTGCGCTGAAAGCGAAGGGGTGGGGAATACACTAGAAAGAAGTTCAGGGGTGGAGTTTCACGCATGCGCAGTGTATATAAAGCATAACATGCGTGTGTCGTACGTACGATCTGTGAGCGGAGGATGGAGTAGTGTAAGTGCCGATCATGCAAACTAAGGTACAATTTTAACTTGGGGAATCAGTGGTTAGTAGCCTATACTGCTTTTATAGATTGAGGCCTATATTGGGACAAGATTAGGAGAGTTTAGCCTGACATTAGGGTTGTCTTGTGTTGTGTCTTGCAGATAAAATGGATATATTTACAGATCCAGAATTCCTACCAAATTTTATATTGTCTCTGGCAAGTCAAACACTGAGATTACTCCAATAAGCTAAAGAGGAAAGCAGCGTTGGAGCAACTGTTGGAATTAGTGAAGCCGGTGACTCCCATGGCAGACATCCCCTATTTGAAGGGCAAAATTGGTGGCCTGAGGAGCACATATATTAGGGAGCACAAAGGGGTCCAGGATCGAAAATTTGCACGAACGTTAGAACCCCATTGACGTCTATGGGACTTGAACGTTTGAAATCAAAAGTGCTCATTTTAAAGGCTAATTTGCATGGTATTGTCCTAAAGTCCTAAAAAAGGGTTTGGGGACCCGGGTCCTGCCCCAGGGGACATGTATCAATGCAAAAAAAGTTTTAGGAACGGCCGTTTTTTCGGGGGCAGTGATTTTAATTATGCTTAAAGTAAAAAAAAAGTGAAATATTCCTTTAAATATCGTCCCTGGGGGGTGTCTATAGTATGCCTGTAAAGTGGCGCATGTTTCCCGTGCTTAGAACAGTCCCTGCACAAAATGTAATTTTTAAAGGAAAAATAGTCATTTAAAACTGCTTGCGGCTTTAATGTAATGTCGGGTCCTGGCAATATGGATGAAAATCAGTGAGACAAACGGCATGGGTACCCCCCAGTCCATTACCAGGCCCTTTGGGTCTTGCATGGATATTAATGGGAACCCCGCACCCAAATTAAAAAAAGAAAGGTGTGGGGCCCCCAGGCCCTATATACTCTGAACAGCAGTATGCAGGCGGTGCAAAGAAGACAGGGACTGTAGGTTTGTTGTTAAGTAGAATCTGTTTGTAATTTTGAACTGGTACATTTTTAACGTGTTTAGCTCCAGCCAAAAAAATTATTTTAAGCTTTTTGGAAAACCTAGGGAAGGGTTATCACCCCTGTGACATTTGTTTTGCTGTCTGTGCTCCTCTTCAGAAGATTTCACCTCACTTTTTGTCCCAATGACAAATGTTTTTTGAAAATTTGGGTTTTTTTGTGAAACAAGGATTGGTGATAAAGCTTTAGTGGAAAGGAGAAAAGTTTTTTCCATATTAACTCTTACAGGAGAGAATTTCCCTTCGGGGTAAATTTCATCTCATTTCCTGTTGTCTCCTGTTTGCAAGTAGGAGTCGTTTGTAAGTTGGATGTTTGAAAGTAGGGGCCTGCCCTATATACTCAGCAGAAATTTGGGCCTTAGGTGTTGTTGTGGCCACAATACTGTAAGCCCTCACAGGGCCCTGCTGTGAAATATTAGATCAAAAATTGTAATTACATGCCCCTGTTGAACAGGGGCAGAAAAATTGGGCCTTTGGTGGTGTTGGTGGTGCTGGTACCACAACACTGTAAGTCCTCACAGATACTCTTTGTGGGCGCAGAAACTGGCCCTGCTGTGAAATATTAGATCAAGAATTCTATTTACATGTCCCTGTTGAACAGGGGCTGAAAAATTGGGCCTTAGGCACTGGTGCTGGTGCCACAACACCGAAACCCCTCACAGATACTCTAGTTGGAGTGCAGGAACTAGCCCTGCTGCAAAGAATTGCATCAGAAATTGTAATAACACGCCCCTGTTAAACAGGGGCTGAAAAATTGGGCCTTAGGCACTGGTGCTGTTGCCACAACACTGCAACCCCTCACAGATACTCTAGTTGGAGCGCAGGAACTAGCCCTGCTTCAAAAGAATTGCATCAAAAATTGTAATTACACGCCCCTGTTAAACAGGGGCTGAAATATTGGGCCTTAGGCACTGGTGCTGGTGCCACAACACTGCAACCCCTCACAGATACTTTAGTTGGAGAGCAGGAACTAGCCCTGCTGCAAAGAATTGCATTAAAAATTGTAATTACACACCCCTGTTAAACAGGGGCTGAAAAGTTGGGCCTTAGGCACTGGTGCTGGTGCCACAACATTGCAACCCCTCACAGATACTCTAGTTGGAGTGCAGGAACTAGCCCTGCTGCAAAGAATTGCATCAAAAATTGTAATTACACGCCCCTGTTAAACAGGGGCTGAAAAATTGGGCCTTAGGCACTGGTGCTGGTGCCACAACACTGCAACCCCTCACAGATACTCTAGTTGGAGCGCAGGAACTAGCCCTGCTGCAAAGAATTGCATCAAGAATTGTCAAATTGCATCAAAAATAGATGAACACTGTGCAGAGGTCGCACTACACTAACTTGTAGCTTTAGCTGAACACTGTGCAGAGGATGCACTACACCAACGTTAAAATAATGTAGCTGCCTGCGGTAGTGATAGGATCAGGAAAACACCACCAACCTTCTACAGGTAGCCTTAGCTGAACACTGTGCAGAGGTCGCACTACACTAACGTGTAAATAATGTAGCTGCCTGCGTTAGTGATAGGATCAGGAAAACACCACCAACCTTCTACAGATAGCTTTAGCTGAACACTGTGCAGAGGACGCACTACACTAACGTTAAAATAATGTAGCTGCCTGCGGTAGTGATAGGATCAGGAAAACACCACCAACCTTCTACAGGTAGCTTTAGCTGAACACTGTGCAGAGGTCGCACTATACTAACATGTAAATAATGTAGCTGCCTGCGGTAGTGATAGGATCAGGAAAAAAACACCAACCTTCTACAGACAGCTTTAGCTGAACACTGTGCAGAGGTCGCACTACACTAACGTGTAAATAATGTAGCTGCCTGCGGTAGTGATAGGATCAGGAAAACACCACCAACCTTCTACAGGCAGCTTTAGCTGAATTCTGTGAAGAGGACGCACTACACTAATGTTAAAATAATGTAGCTGCTTACGGTAGTAATAGGATCAGGAAAACACGACCAACCTTCTACAGGTAGCTTTAGCTGAACACTGTGAAGAGGTCGCACTACACTAACATGTAAATAATGTAGCTGCCTGCGGTAGTGATAGGATCAGGAAAACACCACCAACCTTCTACAGGTAGCTTTTTAGCTGAATTCTGTGAAGAGGACGCACTACACTAATGTTAAAATAATGTAGCTGCTTACGGTAGTAATAGGATCAGGAAAACACGACCAACCTTCTACAGGTAGCTTTAGCTGAACACTGTGAAGAGGTCGCACTACACTAACATGTAAATAATGTAGCTGCCTGCGGTAGTGATAGGATCAGGAAAACACCACCAACCTTCTACAGGTAGCTTTTTAGCTGAATTCTGTGAAGAGGACGCACTACACTAATGTTAAAATAATGTAGCTGCCTGCGGTAGTGATAGGATCAGGAAAACACCACCAACCTTCTACAGGTAGCATTAGCTGAACACTGTGAAGAGGACGCACTACACTAACTTTAAAATAATGTAGCTGCCTGCGGTAGTGATAGGATCAGGAAAACACCACCAACCTTCTACAGATAGCTTTAGCTGAACTCTGTGCAGAGGACGCACTACACTAACGTTAAAATAATGTAGCTGCCTGCGGTAGTGATAGGATCAGGAAAACACCACCAACCTTCTACAGGTAGCTTTAGCTGAACACTGTGCAGAGTTCGCACTACACTAACGTGTAAATAATGTAGCTGCCTGCGGTAGTGATAGGATCAGGAAAACACCACCAACCTTCTACAGGTAGCTTTAGCTGAACACTGTGCAGCGGTCACACTACACTAACGTGTAAATAATGTAGCTGCCTGCGGTAGTGATAGGATCAGGAAAACACCACCAACCTTCTACAGATAGCTTTAGCTGAACTCTGTGCAGAGGACGCACTACACTAACGTTAAAATAATGTAGCTGCCTGCGGTAGTGATAGGATCAGGAAAACACCACCAACCTTCTACAGGTAGCTTTAGCTGAACACTGTGCAGAGTTCGCACTACACTAACGTGTAAATAATGTAGCTGCCTGCGGTAGTGATAGGAGCAGGAAAACACCACAAACCTTCTACAGGTAGCTTTAGATGAACACTGTGCAGAGATCGCACTACACTAACGTGTAGCTTTAGCTGAACACTGTGCAGAGGTCGCACTACATTAACTTGTAGCTTTAGCTGAACATTGTTCAGAGAATGCACTACACTAACTCTTAGCTTTAGCTGAACACTGTGAGGAGGATGCACTACACTAACTTGTAACTTTAGCTGAACACTGTGCACTACACTAACTTGTAGCTTTAGCTGAACACTGTTCATAGGACACACTACACTAACGTGTTGCTTTAGCTGAACACTGTGAGGAGGACGCACTACACTAAATTGTAGCTTTAGCTAAACACTGTGCACTACATTAACTTGTAGCTTTAGCTGAACACTGTGAGGAGGATGCACTACACTAACTTGTAGCTTTAGCTGAACACTGTTCAGAGGACGCACTACACTAACTTGTAGCTTTAGCTAAACACTGTGCAGAGGTCGCACTACACTAACTTGTAGCTTTAGGTGAACACTGTGAGGAGGACGCACTACACTAACTTGTAGCTTTAGCTGAACACTGTGCACTACACTAACTTGTAGCTTTAGCTGAACACTGTTCAGAGGACGCACTACACTAAATTGTAGCATTAGCTGAACACTGTGCAGAGGTCGCACTACACTAACTTGTAGCTTTAGCTGAACACTGTGCACTACACTAACGTGTAGTTTTAGCTGAACACTGTGAGGAGGACGCACTACACTAACTTGTAGCTTTAGCTGAACACTGTGTAGAGGTTGCACTACACTAACTTGTAGCTTTAGCTGAACATTGTTCAGAGGACGCACTACACTAACTCTTAGCTTTAGCTGAACACTGTGAGGAGGACGCACTACACTAACTTGTAGTCGTAGCTGAACACTGTGCAGAGGTCGCACTACACTAACTTGTAGCTTTAGCTGAACATTGTTCAGAGGACGCACTACACTAACTCTTAGCTTTAGCTGAACACTGTGAGGAGGACGCATTACACTAACTTGTAACTTTAGCTGAACACTGTGCACTACACTAACTTGTAGCTTTAGCTGAACACTGTTCAGAGGACGCACTACACTAACTTGTAGCTTTAGCTGAACAATGTGAGGAGGATGCACTACACTAACTTGTAGCTTTATCTAAACACTGTGCACTACACTAACTTGTAGCTTTAGCTGAACACTGTTCAGAGGACGCACTACCCTAAATTGTAGCATTAGCTGAACACTGTGCAGAGGTCGCACTACACTAACTTGTAGCCTTTGCTGAACACTGTGAGGAGGACGCACTACACTAACTTGTAGCTTTAGCTGAACACTGTGCAGAGGTCACACTACACTAACTTGTAGCTTTAGCTGAACACTGTGAGGAGGACGCACTACACTAACTTTTAGCTTTAACTGAACACTGTGCACTACACTAACTTGTAGCTTTAGCTGAACACTGTTCAGAGGACGCACTACACTAAATTGTAGCATTAGCTGAACACTGTGCAGAGATCGCACTACACTAACTTGTAGCTTTAGCTGAACACTGTGCACTACACTAACTTGTAGCTTTAGCTGAACACTGTGAGGAGGACGCACTACACTAACGTGTAGCTTTAGCTAAACACTGTGAGGAGGACGCACTACACTAACTTGTAACTTTAGCTGAACACTGTGAGGAGGACGCACTACACTAACTTGTAACTTTAGCTGAACACTGTGCACTACACTAACTTGTAGCTTTAGCTGAACACTGTTCAGAGGACGCACTACACTAACTTGTAGCTTTAGCTGAACACTGTGAGGAGGACGCACTACACTAACTTGTAGCTTTAGCTGAACACTGTGCAGAGGTCGCACTGCACTAACTTGTAGCTTTAGATTAACACTGTGCAGAGGTCACACTAAACTAACTTGTAGCTTTAGCTGAACACTGTGAGGAGGATGCACTACACTAACTGTAAATAGTCTAGCTGCCTGACTGTGGTACTAATAGGATCAGAAGAACACCAGCAATTTTCTTCAGGTAGCTCTAAATACTGTAACAACACAAGCCTGCCTGTCAGTAGGTAGATAATAACAGGAATGGATCTAGATAAACTGAATACAGTGTATATATATATATATATATATATATATATATATATATATATATATATATATATATATATATATATATATATATATATATATATATATATATATATATATATATATATATATATATATATATACACACAACACCTGGGATGCATATATATACACAATACACTGTAAGTGCAACTAACTGACTGACTTTCCTGCCTAATCTATCTAACTTAAATCAAATGACACTGTCTCTCTGTCTCTCAACACTGGAACACACTACACAGGGCTGACGTGCAGGCGGTCTTATATAGTGTGGGGCGTGTACTAAACCCCCTGAGCCATAATTTACCAAAGGCACCCTGGCTTTGGCCAATTACAGCTCTCTCTACAGATGGCGCTGTGATTGGCCAAGCATGCGGGTCTAGTGCATGCTTGGCCAATCATCAGCCAGCAATGCACTGCGATGCCGCAGTGAATTATGGGCCGTGACGCGCCACACGAATTTGGCGCGAGCGGCCCATATCGTTCGCAATTCGAAGAATGGGCGAACAGACGATGTTCGAGTCGAACATGGGTTCGACTCGAACACAAAGCTCATCCCTACACTTGGAGCTTTAGGTGAACACTGTGCAGAGGTCGCACTACACTAACTTGTAGCTTTAGCTGAACACTGTGCAGAGGTTGCACTACACTAAAAAATAATGTAGCTGCCTGCGGTAGTGATAGGATCAGAAAAAACACCACCAATCTTCTACAGGTAGCTTTAGGTGCACACTGTGCAGAGGACTCACTACACTAACTGTAAATACTGTAGCTAATAGGACTAATAGGAACACCAGCAATTTTCTTCAAATACTGTAACAACACCTGCCTGCCTGTCAGTAGGAAGATAATAACAGGAACGGATCTAGCTAAACTGAATACAGTGTATATATATATATATATATATATATATATATATATATATATATATATATATATATATATATATATATATATATATATATACACAACACCTGGGATGCATATATATACACAGTACACTGTAAGTGCAGCTAACTGACTGACTGCCCTGCCTAATCTATCTAACTTAAATCAAATGACACTGTCTCTGTCTCTCATCGCCGGAACACACTACACAGGGCCGACGTGCAGGCGGACTTATATAGTGTGGGTCGTGTACTAAACCCCCTGAGCCATAATTGGCCAAAGCCACCCTGGCTTTGGCCAATTACAGCTCTCTGTACAGACGGCGCTGTGATTGGCCAAGCATGCGGGTCATAGTGCATGCTTGGCCAATCATCAGCCAGCAATGCACTGCGATGCCACAGTGAATTATGGGCCGTGATGCGCCACTCGAATTTGGCGTGAACGGCACATATCGTTCGCAATTCAGCGAATGATCGAACAGACGATGTTTGAGTCGAACATGAAGCTCATCCCTACTCTCAACCCTTCCTTCCACACTTTCTTCCACACTTCCTTCCACATCAGATGAGGCTTCAGAAGTCCAACCTGGGCCTCCCACCCAGGAAGTTGTGGAGGAGCCCAGCTTGAGCCAGGTATAGCATTGTTCAACATATTTCTTGTCAAAAATGTAATGATGTTAACTAGATGTTATTATTGATCACTATCTCTCGGAGTCCTGGACCGTAGTGCTGGCCCATTTAAATAGGCTCCTCAGGATAACAATTTTCACAGTCAAATATTAGATGTCTGCCCTGGGGTACAAAGGCTTTAACAATTCCAACTGTTTCTCCAGCGTTGCCTTCCTCTTTATTTTCTTAGGACCCCTAATAAATTTTTAATTTTTGTTTTGACAAATACTTGGCTATGTGTTTTAATTCAAACAGAACAGTTTGTTTGTGAGTAGGCAGCTACATTTCAAAAATACAATGTCAAATTAACAAGGGACACCAACACCAACCAACCTCTTTGAGGTAAAAAAATACAAGATAACAATGGTGTTGTGGTAACGTGACATACAAAACGACAAAAAATATTATGGAGATCACTAGAAAAAATAAAAATAAAAACACTTTTATTCTGGAGATCTGGAGAAATTTAAAAAAAAGGAAATCACTATAAAAAATTACAAAAAAGATTATTCTGGAGATCTTGATAAAAAACAACAAAAACAAAGATTATTCATGGAATCACGAGAAATAATAAAAAATCCGTTTGTCAGAATTCTGTGTGAATATCAGCAGCAAAGCAACTTCATTATTCTAGCATTATAAAGAAGAGAATGTGCTGCATTGAAAGATTTAAAAATTTGCTGTGTGATAAATGTGCTATCTCCATTACGAAGGCTAGTTTTACAAAACCGAGCGCTTCCGTCTCGTACTTGATTCTGAGCATGCGTGGACTTTTGTTCGTCGGACTTGTGTACACACGATCGGACTTTCCGACAACAAAGTTTTGTTGTCGAAAATTTGAGAACCTACTCTCAAACATTTGTGTGCGGAAATTCTGACAACAAGCTCACATCGAACATTTCCCGTTGGAAATTCCTGTCGTGTGTAAGGGGCATAAGGATGCTTTCACACTGAGGAGTTTTTGAAATGCTTTTGCGTTAAAAAAATCACCTGAAAAGCTGAAGAAAAATGCATCCCCTTAAATTCTATGTACAGTGCCTTGAAAAAGTATTCACTCACCCTAAAATTTTGCAAATTTTCTCAATCTAAAACCAAAAACTTAAATGTATTTTATTGGGATTTTATGTGATAGACCAATGCAAAGTGGCACATAATTATGAAGTGGAAGAAAAATGATAAATGGTTTTCAAACTTTTCCTTTCACCTTTCACTGCAGTTACAGCTGCAAGTCTTTTTGGGTATGTCTTTACCAGCTTTGCACATCTAGAGAGTGAAATTTTTGCCCATTATTCTTTGCAAAATAGTTCAAGCTCTGTCAGATTGGATGGAGAGCTTCTGTGAATAGCAATTTTCAAGTCTTACTACAGATTCTCAATTGGATTTAGGTCTGGACTTTGACTGGGCCATTCTAACACATAATATGCTTTGATCTAAACCATTCCATTGTAGCTCTGGCTATATGTTTAGGGTCGTTGTCCTGCTGGAAGGTGAACCTTTGCTCCAGTCTCAAGTCTTTTGCAGACTCTAACAGGAGGACGCATTACACTAACTTGTAACTTTAGCTGAACACTGTGCACTACACTAACTTGTAGCTTTAGCTGAACACTGTTCAGAGGACGCACTACACTAACTTGTAGCTTTAGCTGAACAATGTGAGGAGGATGCACTACACTAACTTGTAGCTTTATCTAAACACTGTGCACTACACTAACTTGTAGCTTTAGCTGAACACTGTTCAGAGGACGCACTACCCTAAATTGTAGCATTAGCTGAACACTGTGCAGAGGTCGCACTACACTAACTTGTAGCCTTTGCTGAACACTGTGAGGAGGACGCACTACACTAACTTGTAGCTTTAGCTGAACACTGTGCAGAGATCGCACTACACTAACTTGTAGCTTTAGCTGAACACTGTGCACTACACTAACTTGTAGCTTTAGCTGAACACTGTGAGGAGGACGCACTACACTAACTTGTAGCTTTAGCTAAACACTGTGAGGAGGACGCACTACACTAACTTGTAACTTTAGCTGAACACTGTGAGGAGGACGCACTACACTAACTTGTAACTTTAGCTGAACACTGTGCACTACACTAACTTGTAGCTTTAGCTGAACACTGTTCAGAGGACGCACTACACTAACTTGTAGCTTTAGCTGAACACTGTGAGGAAGATGCACTACACTAACTTGTAGCTTTAGGTAAACACTGTGCACTACACTAACTTGTAGCTTTAGCTGAACACTGTTCAGAGGATGCACTACACTAACTTGTAGCTTTAGCTGAACACTGTGTAGAGGTCGCACTACACTAACGTGTAGCTTTAGCTGAACATTGTGAGGAGGACGCACTACACTAACTTGTAGCTTTTGCTGAGCACTGTTCAGAGGACGCACTACACTAACTTCTAGCTTTAGCTGAACACTGTGCAGATGTCGCACTACACTAACTTGTAGCTTTAGCTGAACACTGTGAGGACAAAGCACTACACTAACTTGTAGCTTTAGCTGAACATTGTGCACTACTATAACTTGTAGCTTTAGCTGAACACTGTTCAGAGGACGCACTACACTAAATTGTAGCATTAGCTGAACACTGTGCAGAGGTTGCACTACACTAACTTGTAGCTTTAGCTGAACACTGTGCACTACACTAACTTGTAGCTTTAGCTGAACACTGTGCACTACACTAACTTGTAGCTTTAGCTGAACACTGTGAGGAGGACGCACTACACTAACTTGTAGCTTTAGCTGAACACTGTGCACTACACTAACTTGTAGCTTTAGCTGAACACTGTGAGGAGGACGCACTACACTAACTTGTAGTTTTAGCTGAACACTGTGCAGAGGTCGCACTACACTAACTTGTAGCTTTAGCTGAACACTGTGAGGAGTACGCACTACACTAACTTGTATTAGCTGAACACTGTGAGGAGGACGCACTACACTAACTTGTAGCTTTAGCTGAACACTGTGCAGAGGTCGCACTGCACTAACTTGTAGCTTTAGATTAACACTGTGCAGAGGTCACACTAAACTAACTTGTAGCTTTAGCTGAACACTGTGAGGAGGATGCACTACACTAACTGTAAATAGTCTAGCTGCCTGACTGTGGTACTAATAGGATCAGAAGAACACCAGCAATTTTCTTCAGGTAGCTCTAAATACTGTAACAACACAAGCCTGCCTGTCAGTAGGAAGATAATAACAGGAATGGATCTAGATAAACTGAATACAGTGTATATATATATATATATATATATATATATATATATATATACACAACACCTGGGATGCATATATATACACAATACACTGTAAGTGCAACTAACTGACTGTCTTTCCTGCCTAATCTATCTAACTTAAATCAAATGACACTGTCTCTCTGTCTCTCAACACTGGAACACACTACACAGGGCTGACGTGCAGGCGGTCTTATATAGTGTGGGGCGTGTACTAAACCCCCTGAGCCATAATTTACCAAAGGCACCCTGGCTTTGGCCAATTACAGCTCTCTCTACAGATGGCGCTGTGATTGGCCAAGCATGCGGGTCTAGTGCATGCTTGGCCAATCATCAGCCAGCAATGCACTGCGATGCCGCAGTGAATTATGGGCCGTGACGCGCCACACGAATTTGGCGCGAGCGGCCCATATCGTTCGCAATTCGAAGAATGGGCGAACAGACGATGTTCGAGTCGAACATGGGTTCGACTCGAACACAAAGCTCATCCCTACACTTGGAGCTTTAGGTGAACACTGTGCAGAGGTCGCACTACACTAACTTGTAGCTTTAGCTGAACACTGTGCAGAGGTTGCACTACACTAAAAAATAATGTAGCTGCCTGCGGTAGTGATAGGATCAGAAAAAACACCACCAATCTTCTACAGGTAGCTTTAGGTGCACACTGTGCAGAGGACTCACTACACTAACTGTAAATACTGTAGCTAATAGGACTAATAGGAACACCAGCAATTTTCTTCAAATACTGTAACAACACCTGCCTGCCTGTCAGTAGGAAGATAATAACAGGAACGGATCTAGCTAAACTGAATACAGTGTATATATATATATATATATATATATATATATATATATATATATATATACACAACACCTGGGATGCATATATATACACAATACACTGTAAGTGCAGCTAACTGACTGACTGCCCTGCCTAATCTATCTAACTTAAATCAAATGACACTGTCTCTCTGTCTCTGTCTCTCATCGCCGGAACACACTACACAGGGCCGACGTGCAGGCGGACTTATATAGTGTGGGTCGTGTACTAAACCCCCTGAGCCATAATTGGCCAAAGCCACCCTGGCTTTGGCCAATTACAGCTCTCTGTACAGACGGCGCTGTGATTGGCCAAGCATGCGGGTCATAGTGCATGCTTGGCCAATCATCAGCCAGCAATGCACTGCGATGCCACAGTGAATTATGGGCCGTGATGCGCCACTCGAATTTGGCGTGAACGGCACATATCGTTCGCAATTCAGCGAATGATCGAACAGACGATGTTTGAGTCGAACATGAAGCTCATCCCTACTCTCAACCCTTCCTTCCACACTTTCTTCCACACTTCCTTCCACATCAGATGAGGCTTCAGAAGTCCAACCTGGGCCTCCCACCCAGGAAGTTGTGGAGGAGCCCAGCTTGAGCCAGGTATAGCATTGTTCAACATATTTCTTGTCAAAAATGTAATGATGTTAACTAGATGTTATTATTGATCACTATCTCTCGGAGTCCTGGACCGTAGTGCTGGCCCATTTAAATAGGCTCCTCAGGATAACAATTTTCACAGTCAAATATTAGATGTCTGCCCTGGGGTACAAAGGCTTTAACAATTCCAACTGTTTCTCCAGCGTTGCCTTCCTCTTTATTTTCTTAGGACCCCTAATAAATTTTTAATTTTTGTTTTGACAAATACTTGGCTATGTGTTTTAATTCAAACAGAACAGTTTGTTTGTGAGTAGGCAGCTACATTTCAAAAATACAATGTCAAATTAACAAGGGACACCAACACCAACCAACCTCTTTGAGGTAAAAAAATACAAGATAACAATGGTGTTGTGGTAACGTGACATACAAAACGACAAAAAATATTATGGAGATCACTAGAAAAAATAAAAATAAAAACACTTTTATTCTGGAGATCTGGAGAAATTTAAAAAAAAGGAAATCACTATAAAAAATTACAAAAAAGATTATTCTGGAGATCTTGATAAAAAACAACAAAAACAAAGATTATTCATGGAATCACGAGAAATAATAAAAAATCCGTTTGTCAGAATTCTGTGTGAATATCAGCAGCAAAGCAATTTCATTATTCTAGCATTATAAAGAAGAGAATGTGCTGCATTGAAAGATTTAAAAATTTGCTGTGTGATAAATGTGCTATCTCCATTACGAAGGCTAGTTTTACAAAACCGAGCGCTTCCGCTCGTACTTGATTCTGAGCATGCGTGGACTTTTGTTCGTCGGACTTGTGTACACACGATCGGACTTTCCGACAACAAAGTTTTGTTGTCGAAAATTTGAGAACCTGCTCTCAAACATTTGTGTGCGGAAATTCTGACAACAAGCTCACATCGAACATTTCCCGTTGGAAATTCCTGTCGTGTGTAAGGGGCATAAGGATGCTTTCACACTGAGGAGTTTTTGAAATGCTTTTGCGTTAAAAAAATCACCTGAAAAGCTGAAGAAAAATGCATCCCCTTAAATTCTATGTACAGTGCCTTGAAAAAGTATTCACTCACCCTAAAATTTTGCAAATTTTCTCAATCTAAAACCAAAAACTTAAATGTATTTTATTGGGATTTTATGTGATAGACCAATGCAAAGTGGCACATAATTATGAAGTGGAAGAAAAATGATAAATGGTTTTCAAACTTTTCCTTTCACCTTTCACTGCAGTTACAGCTGCAAGTCTTTTTGGGTATGTCTTTACCAGCTTTGCACATCTAGAGAGTGAAATTTTTGCCCATTATTCTTTGCAAAATAGTTCAAGCTCTGTCAGATTGGATGGAGAGCTTCTGTGAATAGCAATTTTCAAGTCTTACTACAGATTCTCAATTGGATTTAGGTCTGGACTTTGACTGGGCCATTCTAACACATAATATGCTTTGATCTAAACCATTCCATTGTAGCTCTGGCTATATGTTTAGGGTCGTTGTCCTGCTGGAAGGTGAACCTTTGCTCCAGTCTCAAGTCTTTTGCAGACTCTAACAGGAGGACGCATTACACTAACTTGTAACTTTAGCTGAACACTGTGCACTACACTAACTTGTAGCTTTAGCTGAACACTGTTCAGAGGACGCACTACACTAAATTGTAGCTTTAGCTGAACAATGTGAGGGGGATGCACTACACTAACTTGTAGCTTTATCTAAACACTGTGCACTACACTAACTTGTAGCTTTAGCTGAACACTGTTCAGAGGACGCACTACCCTAAATTGTAGCATTAGCTGAACACTGTGCAGAGGTCGCACTACACTAACTTGTAGCCTTTGCTGAACACTGTGAGGAGGACGCACTACACTAACTTGTAGCTTTAGCTGAACACTGTGCAGAGGTCACACTACACTAACTTGTAGCTTTAGCTGAACACTGTGAGGAGGACGCACTACACTAACTTTTAGCTTTAACTGAACACTGTGCACTACACTAACTTGTAGCTTTAGCTGAACACTGTTCAGAGGACGCACTACACTAAATTGTAGCATTAGCTGAACACTGTGCAGAGATCGCACTACACTAACTTGTAGCTTTAGCTGAACACTGTGCACTACACTAACTTGTAGCTTTAGCTGAACACTGTGAGGAGGACGCACTACACTAACTTGTAGCTTTAGCTAAACACTGTGAGGAGGACGCACTACACTAACTTGTAACTTTAGCTGAACACTGTGAGGAGGACGCACTACACTAACTTGTAACTTTAGCTGAACACTGTGCACTACACTAACTTGTAGCTTTAGCTGAACACTGTTCAGAGGACGCACTACACTAACTTGTAGCTTTAGCTGAACACTGTGAGGAGGATGCACTACACTAACTTGTAGCTTTAGGTAAACACTGTGCACTACACTAACTTGTAGCTTTAGCTGAACACTGTTCAGAGGATGCACTACACTAACTTGTAGCTTTAGCTGAACACTGTGTAGAGGTCGCACTACACTAACGTGTAGCTTTAGCTGAACATTGTGAGGAGGACGCACTACACTAACTTGTAGCTTTTGCTGAGCACTGTTCAGAGGACGCACTACACTAACTTCTAGCTTTAGCTGAACACTGTGCAGATGTCGCACTACACTAACTTGTAGCTTTAGCTGAACACTGTGAGGACAAAGCACTACACTAACTTGTAGCTTTAGCTGAACATTGTGCACTACTATAACTTGTAGCTTTAGCTGAACACTGTTCAGAGGACGCACTACACTAAATTGTAGCATTAGCTGAACACTGTGCAGAGGTTGCACTACACTAACTTGTAGCTTTAGCTGAACACTGTGCACTACACTAACTTGTAGCTTTAGCTGAACACTGTGCACTACACTAACTTGTAGCTTTAGCTGAACACTGTGAGGAGGACGCACTACACTAACTTGTAGCTTTAGCTGAACACTGTGCACTACACTAACTTGTAGCTTTAGCTGAACACTGTGAGGAGGACGCACTACACTAACTTGTAGTTTTAGCTGAACACTGTGCAGAGGTCGCACTACACTAACTTGTAGCTTTAGCTGAACACTGTGAGGAGTACGCACTACACTAACTTGTAGCTTTAGCTGAACACTGTGAGGAGGACGCACTACACTAACTTGTAGAATTAGCTGAACACTGTGCACTACACTAACTTGTAGCTTTAGCTGAACACTGTGAGGAGGACGCACTACACTAACTTGTAGCTTTAGCTGAACACTGTGCAGAGGTCGCACTGCACTAACTTGTAGCTTTAGATTAACACTGTGCAGAGGTCACACTAAACTAACTTGTAGCTTTAGCTGAACACTGTGAGGAGGATGCACTACACTAACTGTAAATAGTCTAGCTGCCTGACTGTGGTACTAATAGGATCAGAAGAACACCAGCAATTTTCTTCAGGTAGCTCTAAATACTGTAACAACACAAGCCTGCCTGTCAGTAGGAAGATAATAACAGGAATGGATCTAGATAAACTGAATACAGTGTATATATATATATATATATATATATATATATATATATATATATATATATATATATATATATATATATATATATATATATATATACACAACACCTGGGATGCATATATATACACAATACACTGTAAGTGCAACTAACTGACTGACTTTCCTGCCTAATCTATCTAACTTAAATCAAATGACACTGTCTCTCTGTCTCTCAACACTGGAACACACTACACAGGGCTGACGTGCAGGCGGTCTTATATAGTGTGGGGCGTGTACTAAACCCCCTGAGCCATAATTTACCAAAGGCACCCTGGCTTTGGCCAATTACAGCTCTCTCTACAGATGGCGCTGTGATTGGCCAAGCATGCGGGTCTAGTGCATGCTTGGCCAATCATCAGCCAGCAATGCACTGCGATGCCGCAGTGAATTATGGGCCGTGACGCGCCACACGAATTTGGCGCGAGCGGCCCATATCGTTCGCAATTCGAAGAATGGGCAAACAGACGATGTTCGAGTCGAACATGGGTTCGACTCGAACACAAAGCTCATCCCTACACTTGGAGCTTTAGGTGAACACTGTGCAGAGGTCGCACTACACTAACTTGTAGCTTTAGCTGAACACTGTGCAGAGGTTGCACTACACTAAAAAATAATGTAGCTGCCTGCGGTAGTGATAGGATCAGAAAAAACACCACCAATCTTCTACAGGTAGCTTTAGGTGCACACTGTGCAGAGGACTCACTACACTAACTGTAAATACTGTAGCTAATAGGACTAATAGGAACACCAGCAATTTTCTTCAAATACTGTAACAACACCTGCCTGCCTGTCAGTAGGAAGATAATAACAGGAACGGATCTAGCTAAACTGAATACAGTGTATATATATATATATATATATATATATATATATATATATATATATATATATATATATATATATATATATATATATATATATATATATATATATATACACAACACCTGGGATGCATATATATACACAATACACTGTAAGTGCAGCTAACTGACTGACTGCCCTGCCTAATCTATCTAACTTAAATCAAATGACACTGTCTCTCTGTCTCTGTCTCTCATCGCCGGAACACACTACACAGGGCCGACGTGCAGGCGGACTTATATAGTGTGGGTCGTGTACTAAACCCCCTGAGCCATAATTGGCCAAAGCCACCCTGGCTTTGGCCAATTACAGCTCTCTGTACAGACGGTGCTGTGATTGGCCAAGCATGCGGGTCATAGTGCATGCTTGGCCAATCATCAGCCAGCAATGCACTGCGATGCCACAGTGAATTATGGGCCGTGATGCGCCACTCGAATTTGGCGTGAACGGCACATATCGTTCGCAATTCAGCGAATGATCGAACAGACGATGTTTGAGTCGAACATGAAGCTCATCCCTACTCTCAACCCTTCCTTCCACACTTTCTTCCACACTTCCTTCCACATCAGATGAGGCTTCAGAAGTCCAACCTGGGCCTCCCACCCAGGAAGTTGTGAAGGAGCCCAGCTTGAGCCAGGTATAGCATTGTTCAACATATTTCTTGTCAAAAATGTAATGATGTTAACTAGATGTTATTATTGATCACTATCTCTCGGAGTCCTGGACCGTAGTGCTGGCCCATTTAAATAGGCTCCTCAGGATAACAATTTTCACAGTCAAATATTAGATGTCTGCCCTGGGGTACAAAGGCTTTAACAATTCCAACTGTTTCTCCAGCGTTGCCTTCCTCTTTATTTTCTTAGGACCCCTAATAAATTTTTAATTTTTGTTTTGACAAATACTTGGCTATGTGTTTTAATTCAAACAGAACAGTTTGTTTGTGAGTAGGCAGCTACATTTCAAAAATACAATGTCAAATTAACAAGGGACACCAACACCAACCAACCTCTTTGAGGTAAAAAAATACAAGATAACAATGGTGTTGTGGTAACGTGACATACAAAACGACAAAAAATATTATGGAGATCACTAGAAAAAATAAAAATAAAAACACTTTTATTCTGGAGATCTGGAGAAATTTAAAAAAAGGAAATCACTATAAAAAATTACAAAAAAGATTATTCTGGAGATCTTGATAAAAAACAACAAAAACAAAGATTATTCATGGAATCACGAGAAATAATAAAAAATCCGTTTGTCAGAATTCTGTGTGAATATCAGCAGCAAAGCAACTTCATTATTCTAGCATTATAAAGAAGAGAATGTGCTGCATTGAAAGATTTAAAAATTTGCTGTGTGATAAATGTGCTATCTCCATTACGAAGGCTAGTTTTACAAAACCGAGCGCTTCCGTCTCGTACTTGATTCTGAGCATGCGTGGACTTTTGTTCGTCGGACTTGTGTACACACGATCGGACTTTCCGACAACAAAGTTTTGTTGTCGAAAATTTGAGAACCTGCTCTCAAACATTTGTGTGCGGAAATTCTGACAACAAGCTCACATCGAACATTTCCCGTTGGAAATTCCTGTCGTGTGTAAGGGGCATAAGGATGCTTTCACACTGAGGAGTTTTTGAAATGCTTTTGCGTTAAAAAAATCACCTGAAAAGCTGAAGAAAAATGCATCCCCTTAAATTCTATGTACAGTGCCTTGAAAAAGTATTCACTCACCCTAAAATTTTGCAAATTTTCTCAATCTAAAACCAAAAACTTAAATGTATTTTATTGGGATTTTATGTGATAGACCAATGCAAAGTGGCACATAATTATGAAGTGGAAGAAAAATGATAAATGGTTTTCAAACTTTTCCTTTCACCTTTCACTGCAGTTACAGCTGCAAGTCTTTTTGGGTATGTCTTTACCAGCTTTGCACATCTAGAGAGTGAAATTTTTGCCCATTATTCTTTGCAAAATAGTTCAAGCTCTGTCAGATTGGATGGAGAGCTTCTGTGAATAGCAATTTTCAAGTCTTACTACAGATTCTCAATTGGATTTAGGTCTGGACTTTGACTGGGCCATTCTAACACATAATATGCTTTGATCTAAACCATTCCATTGTAGCTCTGGCTATATGTTTAGGGTCGTTGTCCTGCTGGAAGGTGAACCTTTGCTCCAGTCTCAAGTCTTTTGCAGACTCTAACAGATTTTCTTCTAAAATTGCCCCGTATTTGGCTCCATCCATCTTCTCATCAACTCTGATCAGCTTCCCTGTCCCTGCTGAAGAAAAGCATCCCCACAATATGATGCTGCCACCACAATGTTTCAAGGTGGGGATTGTGTGTTCAGGGTGATGTGCAGTGTTAGTTATTCGCCACGCATAGTGTTTTGCTTTTAATCCAAAATGTTCCATTTTGGTCTCATCTGACCCGAGCACATTCTTTCACATGTTTGCTGTGTCCTCCACATGGCTTCTCGCAAACTGCAAATGGAACTTCTTATGGCTTTTATTCAACAATGGCTTTCTACTTGCCACTCTTCCATAAATGCCAGATTTGTGGAGTGCACAACTAATGCCGCGTACACAAGACCGGCCTTCCAGGCAGAAAAGGTCAGACAGAATAATTTCACCGGATATTCTGATCGTGTGTGGGCTCCAGCAGACATTTTTTAAAAAAATTCTGACGGACCTAGAATTGGATCATGTTTTAAATGTTTCCGATGGAATCAATTCCTATCGGAAAAAACGTTCATCTGTATGCTATTCCGACGGACCAAAAATGACACAAGGGCAGCTATTGGCTACTGGCTATTGAACTTCCTTTTCTAGTCCTGTCATACGTCATCACATTCTAAACGAACAGACTTTGGTGTGATTGTGTGTAGGAAAGTCCATTTCATTGGAACTCCTTCGGAACTCCGTTGGAAAGACCATCAGAGTTTATTCTGACGGAAAGTCTGGTCATGTGTACGCGGCATTATAGTGGATCTCTGCAGCTCCTCCAGAGTTTCTATGGGCCTCTTGGCTGCTTCTCTGATTAATGCTCTCCTTGACCGGCCTGTCAGTTTAGGTGGAGGGCCATGTCTTTGTAGGTTTGCAATTGTGCCATACTCTTTACCTTTTCAGATGATGGATTGAACAGTACTCTGTGAGATGTTCAAAGCATGGGATATTTTTTAATAACCTAAACCTGCTTTTAGCTTCTCCACAACTTTATCCCTGACCTGTCTGGTATGCTCCTTGGCCTTCATGATGCTGTTTGTTCACTAAAGTTCTCTAACAAACCTCTGAGGGCTTCGCAGAACAGCTGTAGTTATACTGAGATTACATTGCACCCAGGTGGACTCTATTTACTAATTTAGTGACTTCTGAGGGTGATTGGTTCCACTAGATTTTAGTTAGAGTTATCAGAGTAAAGGGGGCTGAATACAAATGCATGCCACACTTTTCAGATATTTATTTTTTAAAAATGTTGAAAACCATTTATAATTTTTCTTCCACTTAACAATTATGTGCCACTTTGTGTTGGTCTATCACATAAAATCCCAATAAAATACATTTATGTTTCTGGTTGTAACATTTCAAGGTGTATGAATACTTGTCCAAGGCACTGTATGTATTCACACTGGGGCGTTGCACTGCTATTGCTGTGTAAAAAAAATCCTGCTTGCCGCATTTTTTGGAGAATGTTTGGTGAGTTAAAAAAACTCACCAAAAACGCTCCTCTCCATTGAAATGAATGGGAACCACCTCAAAAATGCCTCTAAAACACCTCAAAAATGCACCTGCTCAGCGTTTTTTTGCAGTTTTTGAGTCACATGTCCTTTAAAAAAAGCACTGCAACACTGAAAAAGCACAGTAAAACACTTCATTAATGCATAGACTTTTTACAGCCAGTTTTGATGTGAAACAGTGTAATGCCCTGTACACACGGTCGGACATTGATCGGACATTCCGACAACAAAATCCATGGATTTTTTCTGACGGATGTTGGCTCAAACTTGTCTTGCATACACACAAAGTTGTCGGAAAATCCGATCGTTCTGAATGCGGTGATGTAAAACACGTACGTCGGGACTAAAAACGGAGCAGTAGCCAATAGCTTTCGTCTCCTAATTTATTCTGAGCATGCGTGGCACTTTGTGCGTCAGATTTGTGTACACACGATCGGAATTTCCGACAACGGATTTTGTGGTCGGAAATTTTATAGCAAGCTCTCAAACTTTGTGTGTCGGAAATTCCTATAGAAAATGTGTGATGGAGCCTACACACGGTCGGAATTTCCAACAACAAGGTCCTATCACACATTTTCCATCGGAAAATCCTATCGTGTGTACAGGGCATTAGAGTATCTTAATACTTTTTTTAGTGAAACCTAGACTAACCAATGTCTCTAAATATGATACAAGAAAAGGTATATTCATGGAATAAAGATGAGGCAAAATCTGTTTGGCATTATCTCTATTCAAGTCTGCTGAAAAATTTGGTGGACATGTTTCACCCTGTCAAAGTTAGATAGATTGTTAAACTATTGTCACTTCTTCCAATGAAATGTGGCCTTTTAATCCCAATTTATTTGATGAAAATAATCCTAATTATTTGCTTTTAGCATGTAAACAATTTATAAAGAAGAAAGAAGCGCACCCTACTTGCCTTACTTTACTGTCTCATAAATATAACAACCAATAAATGCATAAGCACATTTGACCATGTCTGTGCTATATTCTAATCATTCTACTTTGTCCATAAGAAAGTAATTTGTATGCCTCTATCTACAAGTTAACCTGTCATATGTAATTACTTATAGATTGGTATTTATGTTTTAGCAGGCACTTAAGATGCCTTTACGTACTTTTATCTGCACTTGAAATGTTTTCTGTATGCAGTGTAATATCATGGAAACCAGGTGCACTCTGTAGAGATGTTTGAGCTGGGTCAAAATACATACTAACCCTAGCTATCGCAATTACATTAGCTAAATACAAACCTGTTGTGTATACAACATTCTGTATCGCCACTCCTTTATTACACTGATTAATGATATGTTTGTGCATTTTAGCAAAGGAGTCCCCACAGAGAGCACTCTTCTCATAGTATGAACAGACTGTCTTTTATCTGAGATCAAAAATTGCTGGAAAAGTCAGAAGAAGTGGTAGAAGTCACATATGGTCAGAAGCTGGCTAATGGTAATGTAGCATGACGGGTGGGTTTGGATGAATTTTCAAAGCATGCAGTAAATGTTTTAAGCACAAAATATATGTATTAAACAAAAAATACAAATAAAAAATAAAAATCCCAGAATAGTTCAAAAGTAGCTTAAACTGTAATACTCATCTACAATCTGGAGTTGCCCCCGCATTATATCTTTTTCACCACTAGATGTTGTCAGTTTTCTAGATCATATTAAGGAAGCATATTTCAAATCACTTCCTCTGATCACAGGCTGTTATAGACCAACCCCAGAGGGATTACTGCACTCTCACTGTGCTCACACAATATTAAGTCAATGCTATTCAGTGTACTACCCATTGCTGCCACCAGAGAAGAAAAGGACGGACCTGTGATATCACAAGAATGGCCAGAAGCCCCTTGGAAAAAAGGTTAGTATATACAAAATATTTTTGTAAGTGCAGGGGTCATTGAATAGTGGCAGGATGGTGTGTATTAGGGAGGTAAGAAGGTGCAACAATTTTGTTCTTGTGTCCCAATGTACCTTTGGTATCAGTCCCTTAGTAAATGTAGAAATCCCACCACAGGGAAAAAAGGAGGAAACTTTGGGATACCCAGAAAAAATATAATATTGACATAAAAACAATATTCATTGAAATAACATTAAAAATGTCAGTTTATGTAAAAGGAAACAATATATAAAATACCACACAGATATATATACAGTTGTGCTCATATAAGTTTAAATACCCCGGCAGAATTTGTAATTTCTTGGCCATTTTTCATAGAATATGAATGATAACACAAATAATTTTCTTTCACTCACATTGGTTAGTGTTTGTCTGAAGCCATTTATTATCAATCAACTGTGTTTACTCTTTTTAGATCATAATGACAACAGAAACTAGCCAAATGACCCTGATCAAAAGTTTACATACCCCAGTTCTTAATACAGTGTATTGCCCCCTTTAACATCAATGACAGCTTGAAGTCTTTTGTAGACATGTGCACACTGAAATATTTTGTTTCAGAATTTCGTTTTCGTCCGAAGAATAAATTTATTTACCGTATATACTTGAGTATAAGTCGAATTTTTCAGCACTTTTTTTGTGCTGAAAGTGCCCCCCTCGACTTATACTCGAGTCAAGCACTTTTCTGCAGCAAAAAAATTCATTTTCCGAACCGAATTTGGGGCCCCGTATCTCAGGGCCACTTGGTGCTAGAAACCCCAAATTTGGTATGCAAACCCAGTGGACCTGGTACCATAACATATCCAAAGTTGAGGTTCCTAGCACTAAGTGGCCCCGAGATACGGGGCCCCAAAATCGTTTCGTAAAATGTCATTCTCTGCTGCAGAAAAGTGCTTGACATTTTCTGAACCGAATTTGGGGCCCCATATCTCAGGGCCACTTGGTGCTAGGAACCCCACGTTTGGTATGCAAACCCAGTGGAACTGGTACCATAACATATCCAAAGCTGGGGTTCCTAGCACCAAGTGGTCCTGAGATACGGTGCCCCAAAACTGGTTCAGAAAATGTCATTCTCTGCTGCAGAAAAGTGCTTGACATTTTCTGAACTGATTTTTGGGGCCCTGTATCTCGGGGCCACTTGATGCTAGAAACCCCAGCTTTGGAAATGTTATGGTGCTAGTTACTCTGGGTTTTCACACCAAATTTGGGGTTCTTAGCACTAAGTGGCCCCGAGATACGGGGCCCCAAATTCGGTCAACTGTGTCTATCTGCAGCAATGTCATTTCGGGACCCTTTGGGTTCAGAGACCCCAAATTTTGGCTGCAGCTAGGAGGCATCTAGGAACCCTTAACTACCAAGTTTGAAGTTCAGGGGACCTATGGCTGCAAATGGGCACAGTGAGGCATGCAAATGGGCACAGTGATGCTGCAAATGGGCATTGTTGACCCTCTTTTCCACTTAAAGTAGCTGTGCATTTCTCACCCTCGTCTTATACTTGGGTCAATACATTTTTCCCTTTTTTTTGGTAAATTAGGGCCTCGACTTATACTCGGAACGACTTATACTCGAGTATATACGGTACTTACTCCCGAAAATTCGTTTTTATTTATTTTGTTTTTCGTTAAAAATTGCATTCGTCTGAAAATCCAAATTAAGGTCAAATCTGTCATTGAAGGCTTATGGTGTCTGTCGAATGTTCAAAGAAGATTCGACGGAGCAGCTAAACTGTACGACTTTCAACAGACACCATAAGCCAAAGTACGTGTGTACTTAGTTCTAGCTATTTTACTGCTCCTCCTCTTTGGTTACAATCAGCCAATAACATTCATCATCATTATTATTTTTATTTATCTTTTCTCCCCTACGTCGAATCTTTTCTCCCCTACGTTGAATCTTTTCTTTCTATGTCGAATCTTTTCTCTCTATGTAGAATAATCTTGGACTAATAGAGTTAAGGTTAGGCACATTCGACCACAGGTTTGATGGACACAGATTGTTATTGTCATCATCATGTCGAATCTCTTATCTATATCGAACTATTGTAGCAACGAAAACGAAAATAAAGCATTTGTTTATGTTGGATCTTTCGTTTTTCGGATTCTGCACTTTTTTAAAACGATAATGAAAATACCTGAAATTCGGACGAAAATGCATTCGGACGAAAACGAATGCACATGTCTAGTCTTTTGTGGTATTTGTGGATGAGGCTCTTTATCTTCTCAGATGGTAATGCTGCCCATTCCTCTTGGCAAAAAGCCTCCAGTTCCTGTAAATTCTTGGGCTGTCTTGCATGAACTGCACATTTGAGATCTCCCCAGAGTGGCTCAATGATATTGGGGTCAGGAGATTGAGATGGCCACTCCAGAACCTTCACTTTATTCTGCTGTAGCCAATATCAGGTCGACTTGGCCTTGTGTTTTGGATCATTGTCATTAGGGATGAGCCGAACACCCCCCGGTTCGGTTCGCAGCAGAACCTGCAAACGGACCGAAAATTCACACGAACGTTAGAAACCCATTGACGTCTATGGTATTCGAACGTTCAAAATCAAAAGTGCTCATTTTAAAGGCTAATTTGCATGGTATTGTCCTAAAAATGGTTTGGGGACCCGGGTCCTGCCCCAGGGGACATGTATCAATGCAAAAAAACCTTTTAAAAACGTCCGTTTTTTCGGGAGCAGTGATTTTAATTAAGCTTAAAGTAAAAAAAAAAGTGAAATATTCCTTTAAATATCGTACCTGGGGTGTGTCTATAGTATGCCGGTAAAGTGGTGCGTGTTTCCCGTGTTTAGAACAGTCCCTGCACAAAATGTCATTTTTAAAGGAAAAAATCTCATTTAAAACTGCTTGCGGGTTTAATCTAATGTCGGGTCCTGGCAATATGGATGAAAATCAGTGAGACAAACGGCATGGGTACCCCCCAGTCCATTACCAGGCCCTTTGGGTCTTGTATGGAT
The DNA here is from genome assembly GCA_037952835.1 of Lithobates septentrionalis. NCBI lineage: Eukaryota > Metazoa > Chordata > Amphibia > Anura > Ranidae > Lithobates > Lithobates septentrionalis. The sequence goes on from JBBDGP010000211.1 coordinate 305,028, forward strand.
ATTAAGAGGAACCCTGCACCCAAATTAAAATAAGGAAAGGTGTGGGGCCACCAGGCCCTATATACTCTGAACAGCAGTATACAGGCGGTGCAAACAAGACAGGGACTGTAGGTTTGTTGTTAAGTAGAATCTGTTTGTAATTTTGAACGGGTACATTTTTAACATGTTTAGCTCCAGCGAAAAAAATCTTTTTTAAGCTTTTTGGAAAACATAGGGAATGGTTATCACCCCTGTGACATTTGTTTTGCTGTCTGTCCTCCTCTTCAGAAGATTTCACCTCACTTTTTGTCCCAATGACAAATGTTTTTTGAAAATTTGAGTTTTTTTGTGGAACAAGGATTGGAAAGCATCAGTGGAAAGGGGAAATGTTTTTCCCATATTAACTCTTACAGGAGAGAATTTCCCTTCCTAGGGGTAGATTTCATCTCACTTCCTGTTGTCTCCTTCCGTTTGCAAGTAGGAGTCGTTTGTAAGTTAGATGTTTGAAAGTAGGGGCCTGCCCTATATACTCAGCAAAAATTTGAGCTTTAGGTGTTGTTGTGGTCACAACACTGTAAGCCCTTACAGGGCCCTGCTGTGAAATATTAGATCAAGAATTGTAATTACATGCCCCTGTTGAACAAGGGCAAAAAAATTGGGCCTTTGGTGGTGGTGGTGCTGGTGCCACAACACTGTAAGTCCTCACTCGCTCTTGGTGGGTGCAGAAATGGGCCCTGCTGTGAAATATTAGATCAAGAATTGTAATTACATGTCCCTGTTGAACAAGGGCAGAAAAAATGTGCCTTTGGTGGTGGTGGTGCTGGTGCCACAACACTGTAAGTCCTCACTCGCTCTTGGTGGGTGCAGAAATGGGCCCTGCTGTGAAATATTAGATTAAGAATTGTAATTACATGCCCCTGTTGAACAGGGGCTGAAAAATTAGGCCTTAGGCACTGGTGCTGGTGCCACAACACTGCAACCCCTCACAGATACTCTAGTTGGAACGCAGAAATGAGCCCTACTGCAAAGTATTGCATCCACAATTGTAATTACACGCCCCTGTTAAACAAGGGCTGGAAAATTGGGTCTTAGGCACTGGTGCTGGTGCCACAGCACTGCAACACCTCACAGATACTCTAGTTGTAACGCAGAAACGAGCCCTGCTGCAAAGTATTGCATCAAAAAGTGTAATTACACGCCCCTGTTAAACAGGGGCTGAAAAATTGGGCCTTAGGCACTGGTGGTGGCGCTCAGAACCAAAAATGTTCTTACAAACTATCAGTGTGATGATTGAGGCGGAAGAGGATAATTACTCAGGGATAGTCACTCAGCATTAGCATAGGCAGTCTTTGAAGGGATCTGAGATTTCAAAAAAAAAATTATTCGGTTACATCAGCATCAGGTGCTTGGTAGCTGGTGGTGATCCAAGACTGATTCATTTTTATGAAGGTCAGTCGATCGACCGAGTCGGTGGACAGACGCACCCTGTGATCGGTTACAAAGCCTCCAGCAGCACTGAATGTGCGTTCCGAAAGAACGCTGGATGCAGGACAGGCCAGTAGCTCAATTGCATACTGTGCAAGCTCTAGCCAGTGATCCATCCTCAAGACCCAGTAACCCAGAGCATTTTCGGTGGGAAAGGTGTCCAAGTCAGATCTTGCCCCTAGGTATTCCTGCACCATGTAAAACAGACGCTGGCGATGGTTGCTGGAACCGAACATACCTTGGGGCTGCGGACCAAAAAATTGTCTGAACGCATCGGTCAGACGGCCACCTTCTCCACCGCTCCTTCTTTGACTGACCGAAGCCTCAGCAACACGTTGTCCAGAAACAGGAGTTTGTAACCTCCCAGTCTCTGGGAACGCGTTGCACAGACCTTTCTGCAAGGCCTCCCGAAGATGTTTCATCCTCTGCTCCCTCTGTGATGGCAAGATAAGGTCCACATCCTTACCCTTGTAACGTGGATCAAGGACGGTTGCCAGCCAGTATTGGTCCTTCTCCTTGATACCATGAATACGAGGATCCTTACGCAGGCTTTGCAGGATCAGGGAGGCCATGCAGCGTAGGTTTGCTGAGGCATTCGGTCCGGAGTCCTCTGGGTCACTAAGGACGACATGGTCCACAGCCACCTCCTCCCAGCCACGTACAAGTCCATGTGTTGCTTGGGACTGATCCCTTAAAGACTGCTGCTGATGCTGAGTGCCAGGCTCCACCTCCATACTGACACAATCTTCCTTCTCCTCCTCCTCCTCCTCCTCCTCGTCCTCTTCCTGTGTGATCGGCGGGCATGCAGGAACACTGTCTGGATAAAGGGGGCCTTGAGAGCTAAGGAAGTCCTCCTCTTCCTGCCTCCGTTCTGCCTCAAGTGCCCTGTCCATTATTCCACGCAGCGTGTGCTCCAACAGGTGGACAAGTGGGACAGTGTCACTGATGCATGCACTGTCACTGCTCACCTTCCTCGTGGCCTCCACAAATGGTGACAGGACAGTGCATGCATCCCTGATCATGGCCCACTGGCGTGGGGAAAAAAAAACAAGCTCCCCTGACCCTGTCCTGGTGCCATTGTCGCACAGGTACTCATTGATGGCCCTCTGCTGCATGTGCAGCTGCTGCAGCATGGCCAACGTTGAGTTCAGCTAGTAGTGAAGCTTGCATGTTCCTCTAAGACCTTTGGAAGGCTTCGCTCATCATTACTACCACTTGCTGCTTGTTGTTGCTCGAGTTTTATGGCACCAGATTTTACAACTGCTTGTGAGTAATTTCTTTTATCATTTTATTCAATAAATGTTTTACAAAAGATAATGCACATGGCCGGTGCGCCCCTCTCTCTTTTTATTTCTTTGTCTGCTAGGATTCCTCATCCTTGAGGGCAGCAAGGCCTGTGTCGTTCTTCCATCTATCTGGTTGACTAACTTGTGCGCAGGAGTCAATTTCTTTTTTCTGTATCGGCCAATGTTGAGTTCCACCTGGTGGGCATGTCACAGATTAGGCGGTTCTTGGGCAGGTTAAACTCCTTTTGGAGGTTCGCCAGCCGAGCACTGGCATTATATGACCGGCGGAAATGCACACAGACTTTCCTGGCCTGCCTCAGGACATCCTGTAAGCCCGGGTACCTGCCCAAGAACCGCTGCACCACCAAGTTAAGGGCGTGAGCCAAACAGGGCACATGGGTCATTTGTCCCTGTCAGAGGGCAGAGAGGAGGTTGGTGCCATTGTCGCAAACCACCATTCCTGCCTTAAGTTAGCGTGGCGTCAACCATCTCTGAACCTGCCCCTGCAGAGCTGACAGAACCTCTGCCCCAGTGTGGCTCCTGTCCCCCAAGCACACCAGCTCATGCACCGCATGGCATCTTTTGGCCTGCGTACTTGCGTAGCCCCTTGAACGGCTACGGAGCACCGCTGGTTCCGAGGACAAAGCACAGGAAGAAAGAAGAAGAGGAGGGGGTGGAGGAGAGAGGTGTGTCACAATCATTAGCATTTTGGAGGCGTGGTGGCGGAACAACCTCCAACACTACTGCACCTTGTCCTGCATCCTTCCCAGCTGCCAGCAGAGTCACCCAATGTACCGTGAAACTTAGGTAACGTCCCTGTCCATGCCTGCTGGACCGTGAGTCAGCGGTAATATGCACCTTACCACTGACCGCCCTGTCCAGCGAGGCACGGACATTGCCTTCCACATGCCGGTAGAGAGCCGGAATCGCCTTCCGTGAGAAAAAGTGGTGTTTGGGTACCTGCCACTGAGGAACCGCACATTCCACAAACTTGCGGAAGGGGACAGAGTCTACCAACTGAAAAGGCAGCAGTTGAAGTGCTAGCAATTTTGCCAAGCTAGCATTCAACCGCTGGGCATGTGGATGGCTGGGAACAAACTTCTTTCGGCGGTGCAGCAGCTGGGGCAGGGAAATTTGCCTGGTACAATCTGACGTCGGTGTACCAAAAGCAGATTGCCCACAAGTACTTGGCTGTGACACACCTAATTCTACACCTTCATTCCTCTCAGTGCAGGTCTCAGAGAAGACTGAAGGTATAGTGGGGTTGGAGATCTCAGCTGATGAGGAGCAAGGAGAGGTCCTCTTTGTTCTTTGGTGTGGGTCTTTTAGATACGCTTGCCAACAAACTGCATGGCAGGTCAACATATGTCTGGTCAAGCATGTGGTACCCAAGTGGGAGATGTTTTGGCAACGCGAGATGCGCTTAAGACATATGTTGCAAATAGCAGCGGTGCGATCTGATGCACTCATCTCAAAAAAGGCCCACACCAAAGAACTTTTTGAATAACGCGCAGAGACTGCAGCGCCCTGCACATGTGGAGCTTTGGGGTGTGATGCAGTCAATGTGCTGCCCTTAGGCTGGCCCCTGGAGGGCATCCTGCCTCGTTGGTGATGTGCCACCTCCTCCTCCTCCTCCTCTCTCCTATCAGGCACCCACGTTGTGTCAGTGACCTCATCATCACCTCCCTCCTCATCACTGGAGCAAACCTGGCAGTATGCTGCACCAGGGGGAGCATGACTGCCAGATTGCTGTCCTTCTTGGGCACCCCCTCTGTCCGTGCTCATGTTACTGCCTTCATTGAGCTCAGTATCATCATCAGAGCCTTCCAAATGCTGGGCATCCTCCTGGAGCATGTACCCAACACTGTGGTCAAACAGTTCGAGGGACTCCTCAGGAGGACATGGTGGGGCTAGGGAAGGAGTCACTGATGACATTGAGCCGAAGGAAGAGGCCGCTGCTTTGCCAGACAAAGTACCCTGGGCATGGGTGAGAGAGGATGAGGAGGATGAGGACGGCTTGGTCATCCACTCGACCAAGTTTTCCGTATGTTGCTGCTCAACACGGCCAGCTGCCGTAAAAAAGGCCAAGCGTGTCCCACGGCCACTTGCTGATGAGGATGCACCATCTCCACGACCAGCACTAGACACAGAGCCTGCTTGCCCTCTCTTATTGGCTTGTGACTGTCTGCCTCTCCTTCTTGGCCTTCCAGACATACTAATGGCCTGTAGCTGCACTAAGCTGGGATATATATATATATATATATATATATATATATATATATATATATATATATATAGATAGATAGATAGATAGATAGATAGATAGATAGATATGTACTGATACTGCAGCTAGCAAAATCAACTGCCTGCCTGTAGTATGAAAACACCACCAACCTTCTACAGGTAGCTTTAGCTGAACACTGTGCAGAGCTCGAAAAAAACTAACTTGTAGCTTTTTTAGCTGCCTGCGGTAGTGATAGGATCAGGAAAACACCACCAACCTTCTACAGGTAGCTTTAGGTGAACACTGTGCAGAGCTCGCAAAAAAATAACTTGTAGGTTTAGCTGAACACTGTGAGGTGGACGCAACGCACTAACTTGTAGTTTTAGCTGAACACTGTGAGCAGGACGCACTGCACCAACTTGTAGCTTTAGATGAACACTGTGCAGAGGTCTCACTACACTAACTTGTAGGTTTAGCTGAACACTGTGAGGTGGACGCACCACACTAACTTGTAGTTTTAGCTGAACACTGTGAGCAGGACGCACCATACTAACTTGTAGTTTTAGCTGAACACTGTGAGCAGGACGCACTGCACTAACTTGTAGTTTTAGCTGAACACTGTAAGCAGGACGCACCCCACTAACTTGAAGTTTTAGCTGAACACTGTGAGCAGGACGCACCCCACTAACTTGTAGTTTTAGCTGAACACTGTGAGCAGGACGCACTGCACTAACTTGTAGTTTTAGCTGAACACTGTGAGCAGGATGCACTGCACTAACTTGTAGCTTTAGATGAACACTGTGCAGAGGTCTCACTACACTAACTTGTAGGTTTAGCTGAACACTGTGAGGTGGACGCACCACACTAACTTGTAGTTTTAGCTGAACACTGTGAGCAGGATGCACAGCACTAACTTGTAGTTTTAGCTGAACACTGTGAGCAGGACGCACCCCACTAACTTGTAGTTTTAGCGGAACACTGTGAGCAGGACGCACTGCACTAACTTGTAGCTTTAGATGAACACTGTGCAGAGGTCTCACTACACTAACTTGTAAGTTTAGCTGAACACTGTGAGGTGGACGCACCACACTAACTTGTAGTTTTAGCTGAACACTGTGAGCAGGACGCACAGCACTAACTTGTAGTTTTAGCTGAACACTGTGAGCAGGACGCACCGCACTAACTTGTATTTTTAGCTGAACACTGGGAGCAGGACGCACCCCACTAACTTGTAGTTTTAGCTGAACACTGTGAGCAGGACGCACCCCACTAACTTGTAGTTTTAGCTGAACACTGTGAGCAGGACGCACCGCACTAACTTGTAGTTTTAGCTGAACACTGTGAGCAGGACGCACCCCACTAACTTGTAGTTTTATCTGAACACTGTGAGCAGGACGCATCGCACTAACTTGTAGTTTTAGCTGAACACTGTGAGCAGGACGCACCCCACTAACTTGTAGTTTTAGCTGAACACTGTGAGCAGGACGCACCACACTAACTTGTAGTTTTAGCTGAACACTGTGAGCAGGACGCACCGCACTAACTTGTAGTTTTAGCTGGACACTGTGAGCAGGACGCACCACACTAACTTGTAGTTTTAGCTGAACACTGTGAGCAGGATGCACCCCACTAATTTGTAGTTTTAGCTGAACACTGTGAGCAGGACGCACCCCACTAACTTGTAGTTTTAGCTGAACACTGTGAGCAGGACGCACTGCACTAACTTGTAGCTTTAGATGAACACTGTGTAGAGGTCTCACTACACTAACTTGTAGGTTTAGCTGAACACTGTGAGGTGGACACACCACACTAACTTGTAGTTTTAGCTGAACACTGAGCAGGACGCACAGCACTAACTTGTAGTTTTAGCTGAACACTGTGAGCAGGACGCACCCCACTAACTTGTAGTTTTAGCTGAACACTGTTAGCAGGACGCACCACACTAACTTGTAGTTTTAGCTGAACACTGTGAGCAGGACACACAGCACTAACTTGTAGTTTTAGCTGAACACTGTGAGCAGGACGCACCGCACTAACTTGTAGTTTTAGCTGAACACTGTGAGCAGGACGCACCCCACTAACTTGTAGTTTTAGCTGAACACTGTGAGCAGGACGCACCCCACTAACTTGTAGTTTTAGCTGAACACTGTGAGTAGGACGCACCACACTAACTTGTAGTTTTAGGTGAACACTGTGAGCAGGACGCACCGCACTAACTTGTAGTTTTAGCTGAACACTTTGAGCAGGACGCACCGCACTAACTTGTAGTTTTATCTGAACACTGTGAGCAGGATGCACACCACTAACTTGTAGTATTAGCTGAACACTGTGAGCAGGACGCACCGAAATAACTTGTAGTTTTAGCTGAACACTGTGAGCAGGATGCACCCCACTAACTTGTAGTTTTAGCTGAACACTGTGAGCAGGACACACTGCACTAACTTGTAGCTTTAGATGAACACTGTGTAGAGGTCTCACCACACTAACTTGAAGTTTTAGCTGAACACTGAGCAGGACGCACAGCACTAACTTGTAGTTTTAGCTGAACACTGTGAGCAGGATGCACCCCACTAACTTGTAGTTTTAGCTGAACACTGTGAGCAGGACGCACCCCACTAACTTGTAGTTTTAGCTGAACACTGTGAGCAGGACGCACCCCACTAACTTGTAGTTTTAGCTGAACACTGTGAGCAGGACGCACATCACTAACTTGTAGTTTTAGCTGAACACTGTGAGCAGGATGCACCCCACTAACTTGTAGTTTTAGCTGAACACTGTGAGCAGGACACACCCCACTAACTTGTAGTTTTAGCTGAACACTGTGAGCAGGACGCACTGCACTAACTTGTAGCTTTAGATAAACACTGTGCAGAGGTCTCACTACACTAACTTGTAGGTTTAGCTTAACACTGTGAGGTGGACGCACCACACTAACTTGTAGTTTTAGCTGAACACTGTGAGCAGGATGCACAGCACTAACTTGTAGTTTTAGCTGAACACTGTGAGCAGGACGCACTGCACTAACTTGCAGTTTTAGCTGAACACTGTGAGCAGGACGCACCCCACTAACTTGTAGTTTTAGCTGAACACTGTGAGCAGGATGCACCGCACTAACTTGTAGTTTTAGCTGAACACTGTGAGCAGGACGCACCGCACTAACTTGTAGTTTTAGCTGAACACTGTGAGCAGGACGCACCACACTAACTTGTAGTTTTAGCTGAACACTGTGAGCAGGATGCACTGCACTAACTTGTAGTTTTAGCTGAACACTGTGAGCAGGACGCACCGCACTAACTTGTAGTTTTAGCTGAACACTGTGAGCAGGATGCACCGCACTAACTTTTAGTTTTAGCTGAACACTGTGAGCAGGACGCACCCCACTAACTTGTAGTTTTAGCTGAACACTGTGAGCAGGATGCACTGCACTAACTGTAAATAGTCTTGCTGCCTGACTGTGGTACTAATAGGATCAAAAGAACACCAGCAATTTTCTTCAGGTAGCTGTAAATACTGTAACAAGACAAGCCTGCCTGTCAGTAAGAAGATAACAGGAACTGATCTAGCTAAACTGAATACAGTGTATATATATATATGCAACACCTGGGATGCATATATATACACAATACACTGTAAGCGCAGCTAACTGACTGACTGTTCTGCTTAATCTATCTAACTTAAATCAAATGACGTGCAGGCGGCCTTATATAGTGTGGGGCATGTACTAAATCCCCTGAGCCATAATTGGCCAAAGCCTCCTTGGCTTTGGCCAATTACGGCTCTCTGTTAAGACGGCACTGTGATTGGCCAAGCATGCGGGTCACAGTACATGCTTGGCCAAACATCAGCCAGCAATGCACTGCGATGCCGCAGTGAATTATGGGCCGTGACGCGCCACACGAATTTGGCGCGAACATGGGTTCGACTCGAACACGAAGCTCATCCCTAATTGTCATGTTGAAATGTCCAAGTACGCCCCATGTGCAGCTTCCTGGCTGATGAATGCAAATATTTCTCCAGTATTTTTTGATAACATACTGCTTTCATTTGCCATCAATTTTGACCAACATTTCCTGTGCCTTTGTAGTTCACACATTCCCAAAACATGAGTGGTCCACCTCCGTGTTTCACAGTAGGAATGGTGTACCTTTCATAGTTTTAGCTGAACACTGTGAGCAGGACGCACTGCACTAACTTGTAGCTTTAGATGAACACTGTGCAGAGGTCTCACTACACTAACTTGTAGGTTTAGCTGAACACTGTGAGGTGGACGCACCACACTAACTTGTAGTTTTAGCTGAACACTGAGCAGGACGCACAGCACTAACTTGTAGTTTTAGCTGAACACTGTGAGCAGGACGCACCCCACTAACTTGTAGTTTTAGCTGAACACTGTTAGCAGGATGCACCCCACTAACTTGTAGTTTTAGCTGAACACTGTGAGCAGGACACACAGCACTAACTTGTAGTTTTAGCTGAACACTGTGAGCAGGACGCACTGCACTAACTTGTAGTTTTAGCTGAACACTGTGAGCAGGACGCACCGCACTAACTTGTAGTTTTAGCTGAACACTGTGAGCAGGACGCACCCCACTAACTTGTAGTTTTAGCTGAACACTGTGAGCAGGACGCACCCCACTAACTTGTAGGTTTAGCTGAACACTGTGAGCAGGATGCACCGCACTAACTTGTAGTTTTAGCTGAACACTATGAGCAGGACGCACTGCACTAACTTGTAGCTTTAGATAAACACTGTGCAGAGGTCTCACTACACTAACTTGTAGGTTTAGCTTAACACTGTGAGGTGGACGCACCACACTAACTTGTAGTTTTAGCTGAACACTGTGAGCAGGACGCACAGCACTAACTTGTAGTTTTAGCTGAACACTTTGAGCAGGACGCACCGCACTAACTTGTAGTTTTATCTGAACACTGTGAGCAGGATGCACCCCACTAACTTGTAGTTTTAGCTGAACACTGTGAGCAGGACGCACCGCACTAACTTGTAGTTTTAGCTGAACACTGTGAGCAGGACGCACCCCACTAACTTGTAGTTTTAGCTGAACACTGTGAGCAGGATGCACTGCACTAACTTGTAGCTTTAGATGAACACTGTGTAGAGGTCTCACTACACTAACTTGTAGGTTTAGCTGAACACTGTGAGGTGGACGCACCACACTAACTTGTAGTTTTAGCTGAACACTGAGCAGGACGCACAGCACTAACTTGTAGTTTTAGCTGAACACTGTGAGCAGGATGCACCCCACTAACTTGTAGTTTTAGCTGAACACTGTGAGCAGGACGCACCCCACTAACTTGTAGTTTTAGCTGAACACTGTGAGCAGGACGCACCCCACTAACTTGTAGTTTTAGCTGAACACTGTGAGCAGGACGCACATCACTAACTTGTAGTTTTAGCTGAACACTGTGAGCAGGATGCACCCCACTAACTTGTAGTTTTAGCTGAACACTGTGAGCAGGACACACCCCACTAACTTGTAGTTTTAGCTGAACACTGTGAGCAGGACGCACTGCACTAACTTGTAGCTTTAGATAAACACTGTACAGAGGTCTCACTACACTAACTTGTAGGTTTAGCTTAAAACTGTGAGGTGGACGCACCACACTAACTTGTAGTTTTAGCTGAACACTGTGAGCAGGACGCACAGCACTAACTTGTAGTTTTAGCTGAACACTGTGAGCAGGACGCACCGCACTAACTTGCAGTTTTAGCTGAACACTGTGAGCAGGACGCACCCCACTAACTTGTAGTTTTAGCTGAACACTGTGAGCAGGACGCACCGCACTAACTTGTAGTTTTAGCTGAACACTGTGAGCAGGACGCACCGCACTAACTTGTAGTTTTAGCTGAACACTGTGAGCAGGACGCACCACACTAACTTGTAGTTTTAGCTGAACACTGTGAGCAGGACGCACTGCACTAACTTGTAGTTTTAGCTGAACACTGTGAGCAGGACGCACCGCACTAACTTGTAGTTTTAGCTGAACACTGCGAGCAGGACGCACCCCACTAACTTGTAGTTTTAGCTGAACACTGTGAGCAGGATGCACTGCACTAACTGTAAATAGTCTAGCTGCCTGACTGTGGTACTAATAGGATCAAAAGAACACCAGCAATTTTCTTCAGGTAGCTGTAAATACTGTAACAAGACAAGCCTGCCTGTCAGTAAGAAGATAACAGGAACTGATCTAGCTAAACTGAATACAGTGTATATATATATATGCAACACCTGGGATGCATATATATACACAATACACTGTAAGTGCAGCTAACTGACTGACTGTTCTGCCTAATCTATCTAACTTAAATCAAATGACGTGCAGGTGGCCTTATATAGTGTGGGGCATGTACTAAATCCCCTGAGCCATAATTGGCCAAAGCCTCCTTGGCTTTGGCCAATTACGGCTCTCTGTTAAGACGGCACTGTGATTGGCCAAGCATGCGGGTCACAGTACATGCTTGGCCAAACATCAGCCAGCAATGCACTGCGATGCCGCAGTGAATTATGGGCCGTGACGCGCCACACGAATTTGGCGCGAACATGGGTTCGACTCGAACACGAAGCTCATCCCTAATTGTCATGTTGAAATGTCCAAGTACGCCCCATGTGCAGCTTCCTGGCTGATGAATGCAAATATTTCTCCAGTATTTTTTGATAACATACTGCTTTCATTTGCCATCAATTTTGACCAACATTTCCTGTGCCTTTGTAGTTCACACATTCCCAAATCATGAGTGGTCCACCTCCGTGTTTCACAGTAGGAATGGTGTACCTTTCATCATAGGCCTTGTTGACTGCTCTCCAAATGTAGCGTTTATGGTTGTGGCCAAAAAGCTCAATTTTGGTCTCATCAGTCCAAATGACTTTGTGCCAGAAGGTTTGAGGCTTGTCTCTGTGCTGTTTGGCGTATTGTAAGAGGGATACTTTGTGGCATTTGCATAGTAATGGCTTTCTTCATGCGGCTCGACCATGCAGCCCATCTTTCTTCAAGTGCCTTCTTATTGTGCATCTTGAAACAGACACACCATATATTTTCAGAGAGTCCTGTATTTCATCATAAGTTATTTTTGGGTTTTTCTTTGCATCCTGAACAATTTTCCTGCCAGTTGTGGATGAAATTTTAGTTGGTCTACCTGACCGTGGTTTGGTTTCAACAGAACCCGTTATTTTCCACTTCTTGATTAGAGTTTGAACACTGCTGATTGGCATTCTCAATTCCTTAGATATCTTTCTATATTCCTTTCCTGTTTATACAGTTCAACTACCTTTTCCCGCAGTTCCTTTGACAATTCTTTTGCCTTCCCCATGACTTAAAATCCAGAAACGTCAGTGCAGCACTGGATGAAAGATGCAAGGGTCTATCAGGAGTCCAGGAACTCATTGACCTTGATCCAGGTGAGGATGGTTAACCTTTAATAGCCATTCAAACCCCTTTGTGTCAATTTGTGTGCATGTTATGAGGCCAAATTTACCAGGGTATGTAAACTTTTTATCAGGGTAATTTTGGAAGTTTGTGTTGTCATTATGATTTAAAAAGAGTAAATCAATCAGTTGATTGATAATAAATGGCTTCAGCCAAACACTAACCATGAGTGAAAGAAATGTTTTTGTGTTATCATTCATATTCTCATGCAAAATGGCCAAGAAATCATAAATTCTGCCAGGGTATGTAAACTTATGAGCACAAATATATATGGAAAAGACTCAAGCGGGTTATTAACCGCTTGCCAACTGACTCATGCCAATATACGTCGGCAGAAGGGCACGTAAGGCATATTAACGTACCTGTGCGTTGTCCTTTTAAAAAGCGGTTGGTGGGCGCACACTCGCCCGCCGCAAGCTCCTTGAGTGTGATCGCGGGTCCCACGGACTCAATGTCCGCAGGGATACCTGCGATCGTCTCATGGAGAGGAAGAACAGGGAAATGCTGATGTAAACAAGCATTTCCCGGTTCTGCCTAGTGACAAGGACACTGATCACCGCTCCCTGTAATCGGGAGCGGTGATCAGTGTCATGTCACACATAGCCCACCCCTCACAGTTAGAATCACTCCCTAGGAAACTCTTAACCCCTACAGCGCCCCCTAGTGGTTAACCCCTTCACTGCCAGTCACATTTACACAGTAATCAATGCATTTGTAATCGCATTGATTGCTGTATAAATGTGAATGGTCCTAAAATAGTGCCAAAAGTGTCTAATCTGTCTGCCATAATGTGGCAGTCATGATAGAAATTGCTGATTGCTGCCATTACTAGTAAAAAAAAATATTAATAAAAATGCCATAAAACGATCCCATATTTTGTAGACGCTATAACTTTTGCGCAAACCAATCAATAAACGCTTATTGAGATTTTTTTAATCAAAAATATGTAGAATAATACATATCGGCCTAAACTGAGGAAAAAAAAATGTTTTTTTTATATATTTTTTTGGGGATTTTTATTATAGCAAAAAGTAAAAAATAATGTGTTTTTTCAAAATTGTTGCTATTTGTTTGTTTATAGCGCAAAAAATAAAATCCACAGAGATGATCAAATACCACCAAATGAAAGCTCTATTTGTGGGGAAAAAAGAACACCAGTTTTGCTTGGGAGCCACGTCGTACGACCGCGCAATTGTCAGTTAAAGCGACACAGTGCCAAATCACAAAAAGTGCTCTGGTCTTTTTCAAGCCAAATGGTCCGGGGGTTGAAGTGGTTAAAATGCTGAGAGTTGGTCAGCCGCACAATAAAGTATGATGATCCCAGATGCAAAGGTCCAGAGCCCCGATGCATTTTGACTGCTTAAGTCTTCCTCAGGGGGATAGCATCTGGTAGCATATTCAGGGATCTCTAAAGTACATACATAAATGAGTATATCAACAAGAAAACCATATCATGTAATCAAATGTCAGCATTGAAATGGGATACCTAAAGAGGAGGGCCAGTCAAAAAAAAAAAAAAATTAAAAGTCAGCAGCTACAAATACTGCAGCTGCTGACTTTTAATTGGACACTTACCTGTCCCAGGGTCCAGCGATGCGGGGGATCGAAGCCCCACTCGTCTCCCCCTCCGTTCAGCGGCGCCGGCATTGCAACTGTGGGCGCCGGGCTGTGGCTTCACAGCCTGGCACCCACTGCGCATGCGCGAGCGGCGCCGCTTGCTGTGATTGGCCGCTCAGTCACCTGGGACCTGTAATGGGTCCCAGATGATTGACAGGAGGGAGGGAGCAGAGCTGAGCCCTTCCTGTGCCAAGACGGAAGTGATGTCACCAGCCCAGGCACTGAAAGAGGCAGACAACGAGGGACCCCCTAGCAACAGGCATTTAGAGGTGAGTACAAAAAAAATATCCAAATGTTTTTTTGTATTTTTTTTTAGGATTTTTCATGTAGTTTTTTTTTTTTGGGTGGAACCCCACTTTAAATACAATACTTACAAGATAAAATCAAAACATACATATAAGTATGCTGGAGGTCCCAAAAAGCAAAGGCAGCAATGCCATGAAACAATTCCATATGTCCGCAGCACAAGAGATATATGTATGGGCCACCCTGTATCAATTAAGAGAATCCTAACAAATACAATACAGAGAATGTAATATATTATGGACGTAGGCTAAAATAAAGGTCTCAGTATACTGTAAGTGGCGAAGTAAATCATTAGGCCAATTGGGCCAATACCTGAAAATATGTGTTGGTATCTCTCAAGGATGTTAATAAAGGGAGAAACACACCCCAATCTGTTTCCAAAAGATGAAGTTAAAGAGGCCTGAGAGAGACTTAAACGTTAAATTAAAAGCAAAAATATTTAGTCTAGACAATTATAAGAGTATTTACAAAAATATGACAGAATGTTCGAACCATAAATCCCCAAGAGGGGGTTTGGTCTTACCTGAATGAAGAATCATCAAAGGCCTGCATTTACACTTACAGTATATATAAAAATTACCACGCTGATAGACTACCAATAGCTGCTAGCACCACAATTGACATATATTGTGTAATAAACCAGTAGTAAACAAGTGCTACGCCTAATTAAAAATTAATAACACAAGTGCACAAATTGAGAAAGAAGGTCATAGGTTCAAGTCCCAAAAACCCATTGATCAGGTAAGGTGTCCAGTAGGAGACACCGAGGTGTACCCCTACATATTATAAGTTCTCATAGCTGACCATTCGTAATTATCGATCCATAAACAGTGACTAACAACCTTGTGACGATATCCACCACCACAGATAGTATGGGTATGCTCTAGACCTTTACATCTGGGATCATCATACTTTACTGTGCTGCTGACCAACTCTCAGCATTTTAGTAACCCGTTTGAGTCTTTTCTATATATATATCTGTGTGGTATTTTGTATATTGATTCCTTTTACATAAAAGGGCATTTTTAATGTTATTTCAATAAATATTGTTTATCTAAATATTATAATTTCTCTGGGTATGGCAAAGCCTCCTTTTCCCCATTTTCCCTGAGGTAGGAAGGTAGAGTTCAATTTTAAGTGCCATTAGGTTGTGGTTATAATATACTTAATAAACGTTCATTAACTCTCATAAATAACAGGCTCTCTTCAATTGAGCAATAATACAGAGATTAGTACGTACCTATTCTTTTAACTTTGCAATATTTTATTAAGTGTAAGAATTGGAGAGCAGGAGTTAAAAAGTATGTTAGACTAGTGTTTAGGAAAAAAGTATATAGAAATAAAAATTAAAACAATTGTAGAATGCAACAATAATCAACTCAGACACAGGCATCACTGAAATAGTAATGTTTATTAATATATTATTAGCGTGTCAACATTCCAAAATAAGCTAGCATTATTGCTACCCTTTGAAATATTGGTATCAATATTTATTATGAGTAACAATGTGTTGGCCCCCGCTGACCCCTATGTCATTATTGTTTTTTTGGTAATGTAGGGGCTAGAGGGTGGAACCATTGCATTTGAAATCTGAATATTTTGATAAAGAATGCAGCAATTCAAGGATGCAAAGATAGAAGTCACAGACCACTGAACAGGTAAGTATGATGCCCCTTGCAAGGGGCTGCTTCTGTTTTGTTTTTTATCTTGGACAGTATAGAAACATATTTAGATACTTTTCTTCTAGAGCTTCACATGAGTCCAAAAAACAATATTGGTGTCAGCTACGAATTTGGGTATTTAATCCATCCCCTCCTGTGTACCTCCCTGTTGGTCTGTACATTACAGTGAAAAAGAATAGTCAGTATCTGTGCATGGAACTAGAAGGCAAAAGGAGCATTCAAAAGACTGCTTAATAAAAGTTAGTATTTGCATAATAAAACAGAATGGGTTTCCTGAAAGAGCTCTAGAGCACAACTAAACTTGCTTACAAACAGATGGAAGTTAGGGGTGTTTATTACGATTAAACCTCAATTTAGGGTCACTTTAAAGAAACTGAACATTTTTCCAAAAAAATAGAGAGTGGCACACATAGTAGAATAAAACTTGTAATTAACTCTAGCATGTTACTTAATAGATAAGACTGTTAATTACTTAATTAATTTACTTAACAGGTCCAATTTTGGTTGGGTAGATTTTTCATTTTGTCCAGGCACAGGTTTACCTTTTAAAAAGGGACACTGCATGCAACAATTGTTTTCCTTTGTGGAAATTAAACCACAGCAGCAAACAAATTAGATTCCCGTTTCTTCACTACACTAATTTTATTGCATTACTTGTAATTAAAGTCAGAAGTTCACCTAATAAATAAACATGAGGCATGATGAATTGCCTGACTGCATTGGGGCTTCCATAGGTGTTTGACCTGCTAGATACTATATAATTTGTGCTTGCTTTGAACATAATAATGTTTCTCATTCATTCCATATTAGCAAAAAAAATATTTTCTTAAGGTGCACTCAACACACGTTTTACTTTCCTATTTGGCAATAGACAGCCTATTTAGCATGGTAGAGAACAAAATAACTAAAATATCACCTTTCACTGCTATTATTGTTGTAAACCAAAGAAAGGTGAAATCTGATCAATTTGTTTTAGATTACTGCGTTTTACACATAATGTAGCTTTTATCACTACTCCAAAGTCCAACTCTTGGCTCAGGTCCCCTCCCACCCTTTGTCTCCTTTCACATGGAAGCACCCCTGCATGTATAAAGAAAATCATTATACGTTCACTCTTACCATTAGTCCTTGGTCTAGCAACATGATGTCAAAGGTCCGCTTCACCCTCATCATCCTCCAGTGGTGGATGATCACCTTTGCGGTTTTTATTTGTTGTGCTATAAACAAACAAAGAGCGCCAATTTAAAAAAAAAAAAAATTACTTTTGCTATAATACATATCCAAAAAAAATATAAAAAACAAATTTATTCATCAGTTTAGGCTGATATATATTCTTCTACATATTTTTGATTATAAAAATCCCAATAGGCATATATTGAATGGTTTGTGCAAAAGTTATCATGTCTACAAACTATGGGATAGATTTAGGGACTTTTATTTATTTTTTATTGTGTTTACTAGTAATGGCGGTGATCTGCGATTATTAGCAGGACTGCGACATTTCCGCAGACAAATATGACCCCAAATGACACTTTTTGGGGACCAGTTGACATTATTACATTGATCAGTGCTATAAAAGATGAAATCGGCACCGCTATCAAAAATCTAGTACCTGGTAAGGCCCCTGGGCCACATGGGTACACTGCTAAATAATATAAAATTTTTCAAAATATACTAACTGCTCCTCTGACAAATTATGCCAATTTTGTATCTGGAGAAGGCTCCTTTAGACTCTTCACGCATATATTACGGTCATCCCTAAACCGAGTAAAGAGCCAACGTGCTGCGGAAGCTAAAGACCTATTTCGCTATTGAATATGGATACCAAGTTATATGCAAAAGTCTTGAAGAACCGATTACTTCCTCAATGGATATCCCTAGATTAAACAGGCTTTATCCCTGGTAGAGCAACCAGAGATAACTCCCTCAGGATGTTAATGTTAATCGCACATACACAACAGAGCTCCCAGCCCACCCTGTTTCACTCTACAGATGCTGAGAAAGCATTTGACAGGGTGGACTGGGATTATCTCTTTGTAGTTTTGTCTCATGTCTCATGACTATTGCAACTCCCTTCTCATTGGCCTGCCTCTATCCCCTCTTCAGTCTATCATGAATACTGCTGCCAGACATATCCACCTTACCAACTGCTCAGTGTCTGCCAAGCCTCTCCTCCAATCCCTACACTGGCTCCCAATCACCCAGCAAATTAAATTCAAAATACTAAACACAACGTACAAAGCCATTTACAACTCTGCCCCGAGCTATATCACCAATCTTGTCTCCAAATATCACCCAAATCATCCTCTCTTCTCAAGACCTCCTACTCTCAAGCTCTCCCATCTCCTTCGCCCATGCTCATCTCCAGAATTTCTCCAGAGCTTCTCCCATCCTCTGGAACTCGCTACCTCCACCGGTCCCCTACTCTTGCTACCTTCAGGCAATCCCTGAAAACTCATCTCTTCAGGAAAGCCTATCATGTCTCCAACTAATCTTCTACCACTTCCATCAGCAGATTTCCCCACAGTTACAAACTTTTGTACCACCTGCCCCACCCTATTAGATTGTAAGCTCTTCTGAGCAGGGCTCCTTTTTATATTGTAAAGCGCTGCGTAAACTGTTGGCGCTATATAAATCCTGTATAATAATAATAATAATAATAATGTAGGATTGGGCCCCTTGATGCTTGCTCGAGGGGCAGCCTCATAGAATAGACCTACTGCCCAAATTAGAATCAATGGACTAATTAGTAAACATTTTAGTTTACACAATGGTACACGTCAGGGTTGTCCCCTATCCGCTCTTCTTTTTGCCCTATCCCTTGAACCCTTCTTAGCTAGTATTAGACAAAATACTAACATCCATGGCATCACTGTAGGCCAAAAGGAACATAAATACACTGCTTACGATATTCTTTTTTACATACAACAGCCAGAGATCTCCCTATCCAATTTAATTTCTGTATTATCTGAATATGGTTTGATTTCTAATTTTAAAATCAATTACACAAAATCAGAGATTCTTAATATTAGTGTACCCCAAACAGAGGTTCAGTCATTTAAAACCCTGTTTCTGTTTACATGGCAACCTGCTTCACTTAAATATCTTGGTATTTCTTTAACTCCTGTCCTGCACAAATTATTTCAAGTAAATTATATGCCCTTACTCAATACAATAAAACGTGATCTGAGTTGTTGGAATTCACTCGCTCATATATAGTTGGGGAGAGTAAATGTTGTAAAAATTAATGTACTCCCTAGATTACTGTTTATGTTTCAAATTATTCCCTTTGGTGTACCACCTGGCTACCTTTCTCTTCTTCAATCCATTGTTGGCAAATATATTTGGAACCACTCTAAACCCTAAACACTCTAAACTGTAATTGTGTTGTCCCCCTTATACATTGTAAAGCGCTGAGTAAACTGTTGGCGCTATATAAATCTCGAATAATAATAATAATAAACCCCGTCTGTCCAGGTCAGTTTTATGTAGGTCTAAGAAATGAGGTGGTATTGCTCTCCTGGACTTTAAACGCTACTATCATGCAGTATTGTTAAACAAAATTGCTTATTGGTCTTTCCATCGTTCTAGCAAAATATGGATCCAGCTGGAACAAGATCTTTCAGACTCCTCTTTGAACTCCTTGCCTTGAATCCCCAAAAAGTTTAGGGATCTGGCTCCCTATTAATCACCCCTTACCCACTCATCCCTTAATATTTGGGACTCTGTTACACAGAAATTTCATAGAGACTTCAACTCACCTATGTTACCTATCCTGGGTCACTCATATTTGCCTCCGGGTAGGATGGACAAAGGATTTTCAACCTGGGATAATACTCTTACTACATACTTTTTTCTTCATCATATAATCCACCAAGAGAAAATCAGACCACTACGTCAGCTGGAGACGACCTCAATGATCACAGGGATGGTCAAATGGCGGTACTTACAACTGTCTCAATTTATTCGTTTACTGCCAAATCCAGATCACTTAAAGATCTCACGCCTATTGAACACATCTTCGCAGTGGACAAAGTCTCTGGTAAAGGCATATCAAATTTTACGCAGCTCTTCAATCTTTAGAACACTCTGATTATCCTGGCTATCTGACAATTTGGAAAGATGATTTACAGTGACCGAATGCCCAACAAGACAAAACCCTTCAATCCTTTAGCCCATACATCTTCCCTATCTTCTAAAGCTAAGGAGATGAATTTCAAAATGCTAGCAAGGTGGCATTACTCTCCAGCATGTCTACAACAAATGTATCCTGAATATCGTTCTACATGCTGGCGAGGTAGTGATTTTGAAGCGACACGCGCTCATATCTGGCACACATGTCCACTCATGCAACCATTTTGGTCGGACATTAGATCATTTAATTTGCAAATAGTTGGAGTTCTACTCCCTAACGACCCTTGGATTGTGCTATTTCATTGCTCCCAAAACTCTATTAAATCTTATAAACGTTCTATTATTCCCCATCTGTTGAACGCTGCTAAATCCCTAATTCCTGTTCTCTGGAGGAAGCCACAAATTCTGTCTATTAAATCATGTGTACAGGCAGTTGATCAAATTTACGCTATGGAGGATCTTACTTCTACTTCTACATTTCATCTACATTCCCTGGGTCTGTTCTAACTGTACGGTGATGGGCTGCCAGGGACATACAAAAGAGGGGTGTAGAAATTGTGCAGGTGAAATATAAAGAAAACAACTGGCAATAACACAAAAGAACATATGTGTATAAACAATAAAAACCAAAAACTGCCGCGCTATGTGAACAACAATAAATAAATAAATGGGATCAGTCCATTAAAGTGTTCAAATGAATAATGTGAAGAAAACAATCCTTTGTAAATAGTGTCTCGAAAAGATGAAAAGCTGATGATCCAAAGTGCACCTTCCACCGTAATAAGAAGAGGATGTATCCTTACCAGATGGTTAGACTCCACGATATAGGAGCCTAACAAAGCGTTGGTTAAATGCAGCATGAGGGATCTATCCAAAGGATATATGCAGAGTGATAATGACATCAACCACGCTGGTTATTCCATTAAATGTAAAAGAGGAAAGTTTGCCACATAGTATAAAAACTGAGTGGTTTATTTGAAATCATACAATGTAACAAGTCCAAGAGTAAAAAATCTTGGATAAAAAGCAATCTGCAGATCACAAGGTAGATTAGCATGGTGTGACTAGGCATGGACTCCACTGCGCCTGCACGAACCGATGTATAGCTGGCGATTCACGCAGGAGAGCCAACATTCTGCTGTATAACGACGTCGGCTGGTCGGCAAGCAGTTAAACTAGGAGACTATAGGTCGTGAAACATGAAAGTGTGAAAAAGTCTGAATGTAACATACCTAGTAAGTCATGTTCAGATATGCCAACAACTGTAGAAACTGTTATCCTCTGTGCGGACATGCCTTCAAGCACTAGTTATGCAAAACTTGTCACTTTGTTGCCTTAAGGAAGGGACTCTGTGCTGCCTCAAATAATCGGCTTATTTGTCTGATGTGATATTGCCCTAATATTTAAAGCGTTTGTTACCCTAAAAAAAAAAATCTTGTTCCCTTAACCACTAGCCGACCAGCACATGACGAGGTACGTCAGCACAATGGCATGGCTGGGCAAATGGGCGTACAGGTACGTCCCCTTTAAATCACGGCATTGTGGGTGCGCGTGCCCGCCGCGTGCTCCGTGACCGTGCCCGCGAGTCCTGCAGACTCGATGTCCACTGGGGGCCGGCGATCGTATCACGGAGCAGAAGAACGGAGAGATGCCTTTGTAAACAAGGCATTTCCCCATTCTGCCTAGTGACATGACAGGGATCTACTGCTCCCATTGGGAGCAGTGATCGTTGTCAAATCAGTGAAAGCTCACCCCCCCACAGTTAGAACACCTCCCTAGGACACATTTAATCCCTTGATCATCCCCTAGTGTTTAAACCCTTCCCTGCCATTGTCATTTACATAGTAATCAGTGCATTTTTATAGCACTGATCGCTGTATAAACGACAATGGTCCCAAAATGGTGTCAAAAGTGTCTGATGTGTCCACCATAATGTCACAGTCACAATAAAAATTGCAGATCGCCGCCATTACTAATTTAAAAAAATAATAAAAATGCTATAAATCTATCTATTTTGTAGACGCTATAACTTCTGCGCAAACCAATCAATATACACTTATTGCAATTTTTTTTACCAAAAATATGTAGAATACATATCAGCCTAAACTGAGAAAAAAATATTTTTTGGGGATATTTATTATATCAAAAAGTAAAAAAAATAGCTTTTTTTCAAAATCGTCGCTCTTTTTTTGTTTATAGCTCGAAAAATAAAAACCGCAGAGGTGATCAAATACCACCAAAAGAAAACTCTGTGGGAAAAAAAGGACGTCAATTTTGTTTGGGTGCAACGTCGCACAACTGCACAATTGTCAGTTAAAGCGAAGCAGTGCCGTATCGCAAAAAGCGCTCTGGTCAGGAAGGGGGTAAATCCTTGCGGGGCTTAAGTGGTTAAAGCATGTTATGCAGCACAGTGCTTGTGCTGCGTAATTTGGCCCCCTGTATCACCTGAAATACCTGGCTGATCCTGCCAGTTTCTGCCCTCCCCCTGTAAACTGACCACGGTTAATCATGGCTGCTGAGCCCTGACACCGTGGTCAGTTTACATGCCTCCGTCATCAGCAGCCCCG
Organism: Lithobates septentrionalis; assembly: GCA_037952835.1. NCBI lineage: Eukaryota > Metazoa > Chordata > Amphibia > Anura > Ranidae > Lithobates > Lithobates septentrionalis. The sequence continues at coordinate 327,751 of JBBDGP010000211.1, forward strand.
CGCTCTGTTCTCCTGTTCACCTGTATCCTCCTCCCTCCTCCCCTCCCTGCCTGTCAGCTAGTCTGTGTGTGAACTGCCCCTTCCCTCCCCTTGTAACACCGTTCCGAGCAGTGCACACATTACTGCACACAAGCACTGTCAGCCCCTCCCTCCCTAGTACAAACATCAGAGGGAGAGAGTGACGGGTAGTCACATGACCACTAATCGGGGAGAAAGAATAAAGTATTTAGAAGATGAATTTTAAAAAATGGCATTCAGTATATACTACAGGGAATACTAGCAGGGGGGCTGGCAGCGCTTGTGTACACTGCCTTAACAACCCTTTTAATGGATATGTTCGCAAGACAGTGCTAATACATTTCATCATTTTACTGTGATTTGCATGGCGCTACCCAGATAACAAGCAATTGAGCTGCAAGTTTGAAAATTACTTGCTAAGCTTTTGCTAGACTTGCCAGGCTTCACAAATTTGTTGCACAATTGCATCAAGTCTGCATTGCATGACTCCAGATTAACTTTCTTTGCAAACATTCTGCAAGTCTGCTGCAAGTTCTGGTTCAGTTATGTTGTGCAATAGTCATCCCACCACAGGGGTCACTGTGGCTTGCAGAGCTCTTGCTCTACAGCAAGAGCAACTCACCACTGCAACTTCGCTCTTGCTAGAGACTTGCCATGCAGATTTGCTACAAATTAGAAAAATGTCAGCTAGAACTTGTGCTTCAAGTGCTCGGCAAGTGTACAGCTTGCCAATGAAAATGTGCAGCAAGTTAACAGATTACAATTAAACACTGCCACACATTTGTGGCAAGTTATACTTTCTATCTGGGTATGTGCAGCAAGTACTATAAGCACCCATCTATTACCAATGTTGATCATTGAAAGGAGTGCAATCCTCATCCATTGATTCAGTTCAGTGATACTGGTCCCTTTGCAGATTTTGTGAGTTTAACGGCACAAGCAGTTCCTCAGGACTTAGTTTATATTCATTGCAATTGCTGTGATTGACCATAAATTTCTACAATATCTGTAATATATTGACATATATATCTACATTCTGATCTAAGTTTAAAAACAGAGCAGCAGGGTGGGACTTTGTATGAGGTGCGAGGTGTGTAGAGCCAAGCGCCTCCATCCCTGACAATTTGAACAAAAAAAGAAACAAAAAAGGTGGGACTTTAAATGAAACATGCACCCCAGGGGATAACACAATAACAATGAATATGGCAGGTACCCAAACTATAATAGAACCAAAAACTTTGCATAGAAGCATCACATAGCATCAATTGGCATTAAATGGTTTAATGGTATATAAATTATGAAAGAAGTAAAAATCATAACATAATTCATACTAGATACTATAAAAACCCGAATTAATTAGAGGCAAGTCTCCAATTGTACATATGATATAACAGAAATACAATTAATAACATGATTAGTTCATACTGTAAATACTGTAAAAAACAAATTCATAAAAGGCAAGTCTCTATGATAATTGATTGTAATCTTGGTTAATTGGTAAAATCCAATTGATATGTAATGTAAGGTAATGATGCAATTGTAGACATAAGGGGACAACTATTGGCTCACAATCCCATAGTAAGGCAACATAATTGGTTTATACTGTAAACATTGTAGATAACCAAATTCACTGAAGCTTGTCTCCATGATAAATAGTTATAGCCGTAATTAGTTGGTACAGTCCAGTTGGTGTATATGGTAGTAAAATGGTGATAATATAGTATGGACGAAAGGGCATCTATTGGCTTAAACGTGTTTTGTGGCGACTGCCACTCTTCAGGAGCAAGTATGAGGTAGGTGTCTATAAATATATTAAAAACATATATGTTGAAAGAAATTATATAATAGGTCTATGTAGAGGGAGAGGAGGGAGGAATAAAGGGGGGTATAATCCGATTTCCCAGAACTACTTACAAATAATCCTATGAGTTTGGGCATAGGCATGGAGGGCCGACCGAAGAAACATCAGCCCCCGGGAGCTGAGGTGGACTGACCCAGAACACAACAATGGAAGTCCAGTAACAGACACTATTCCCTAGGGATGCAACCACATGATTTTTAAAATTGGTGTGATCCATGTGGTAGCCATCTATAAGAGGGGATATATGGTAAATATAAATAGACCGTGGAAATATATATTGGGTGACTTGAGGTTTTGGTTCCGAATATGGGAAAAACACCCTCATAGATAGGCACCACATCCCTAAGCAAAAATTTAGTTTAAATGGACATACAAAGGAGAGGGATTTTCACGGTGCAAGTAAATTAAACATACGAAAAAGCTGTATATCTTTTCTCTTTTTTAAAAAAACTGTTTATTGTTTACATTTAAAAACACATATATTGTGTAGAGTAACAAACATATTCCTTTTGAAATTAAGGTTAAAACAAGGTGGTGTAACCTGGGGGACAGGTAGCAGGTACAAAGCTCCCTGGGATGAGCAGTCTTTCAGGCACAGATACCAAATCCAGTGAAATAGTGACAAACAGTGCAGTGTTTATTTGTGATATATACAAGTCTATATACAGGTGCTGTACAGTGTTCCAAAGAAAACAAATAGGAACCAAAAATAGCCAAAACAAAACCTAGCCGTGTCTCGGCACTAACTAAACAATATTTACAAATCCTAACTATCAGGCTGAGCAAGCCTACAGCTTGTCAGCTTCCACATACCTTTTTGCTCTCCTACACAGAAGCTTGTCTGAGTATCCCAGGCCAAGAGCCAAGGCTGTCTGCTCAGGTGAGCTTAAATTAGCCTGGGGGAGAGGACCAAGACCTGAACCGGACCATGGATCACAGATCCCTGAACCTGTATGAGAGGAGCCTGGGAGATGTATAAACCCCGAACAGGACTTTTCCTGGCTCTCTCTGGGACGCTCTGCTACATATCCTCCCCCCTTGTTTCAACCCCAGGGTTGGAACACCTGTAGCCCAACAGGAGTGAACACGGGACAGGGCATCTACATTCCCCATCTCAACACCTGGCCTGTGTTTTACAGTGAAGGAGTAATCCTGTAGAGCCAAAAACCACCGGTTCACCCGTCTATTAGTCTCCTTCTTTTGGGCCATCCATTTCAGAGGAGCATGGTCAGTTATTAAGTCAAACTGGCGCCCTAACAAATAGTACCTGAGTGCGTCCACGGCCCACTTTATGGCTAAACACTCCTTTTCAATGACTGCATACCTTTGCTCATGGTCATTGAGCTTTCTGCTTAGGTACACCACAGGGTGTTCTTCCCCATTGTGTACCTGTGATAGTACTGCCCCGATACCAACATCAGACGCATCCGTCTGAACCAAAAAATCTTTGGAGAAATCGGGGGAGTACAGTACTGGCTGTGCACAAAGAGCCTTCTTCAGGACTTGAAAAGATTCCTCTGCTACTGCGGACCATTTCACCATTACAGAGTCTTTCCCTTTCGTAAGGTCTGTCAGTGGGGCAGCTATAGTTGCAAAATTTGGGATAAATCTTCTATAATACCCCGCAATGCCAAGAAAGGCCCTGACCTGCTTCTTGTTTGCAGGACGTGGCCATTCCTGGATGGCTTCTATTTTATTCACTTGAGGTTTTATGACCCCACGCCCAATAGTGTAGCCCAAATACTTGGCTTCCTCTAGACCAATGGCACATTTTTTTGGATTTGCTGTAAAACCTTCTTTGAAGAGGGAATTAAGGACAGCCTGGACACGGGGCAAGTGAGACTCCCAGTCAGTGCTATGTACCACTATGTCATCTAGATATGCTGCTGCATATTGTCGGTGGGGTCTTAGAGTCCTGTCCATGGCCCTCTGAAATGTCGCGGGGGCATTTTGTAACCCAAAAGGCATTTTTTTGTATTGAAAGGAACCCTCTGGGGTCACAAATGCGGTCTTCTCTTTGGCGCTACCAGTCAGGGGTATTTGCCAATAACCTTTTGTTAAGTCCAAAGTGGTCAGATAGCGAGCCTTGCCAAGTCGGTCTATAAGTTCGTCCACTCTGGGCATTGGGTACGTGTCAAACTTTGTCACTGCATTAAGCTTCCTGAATTCATTACAGAACCTCCAAGTGCCATCCGGTTTTGGGACTAACACGATGGGGCTAGACCAGTCACTATTGGATTCCTCAATGACATCTAGCTCCAACATTCTTTTAACTTCCTCGCTGATGTCCTTTCTCCTCGCTTCAGGAATTCGGTATGGTTTGAGCTTGACACGGACCCCAGGTTCAGTAACAATATCATGTTGAACTGCTGAAGTCGTGCCAGGTAACTCTGAAAATCTCTCTCTATTTCTTATCAGGAATTCTCTAGTTTCCTGCTTTTGGGAATATGACAGGGTGTCTGGAATCGTGACCTCTGGGATCAGAAGGGACTCAGTACCCTTAGGCGTTACCGGGAGGGACCTCGCAGTTAACGCCAGTCTATCCTTCCAGGGCTTTAACAGGTTTATATGGTAAATCTGTTCGGGCTTCCTTTTCCCTGGTTGATATACCTTGTAATTGACCTCCCCAACTCTTTCAATTACTTCAAAGGGACCCTGCCACTTAGCCAGGAACTTGCTCTCAACAGTGGGAACTAACACCAGGACCCTGTCACCAGGTGAGAAAACACGGAGTTGGGCCCCCCTGTTGTATATCCTCTGTTGAGCTGCTTGGGCCTGCAGTAAGTGTTCTTTTACCATCGGCATGATTGCTGCAATCCTGTCCTGCATTTGGGCGATATGCTCAATGACACTTTTATGGGGTGTCTGCTCCCCCTCCCAAGTTTCTTTGGCTATGTCTAAGAGTCCCCGTGGGTGTCTCCCATAAAGCAACTCAAAGGGAGAGTACCCCGTGGAGGACTGGGGAACCTCCCTGATGGCAAACATCAAGTATGGTATCAGGAAGTCCCAGTTTTTCCCATCCTTGTCAACAACCTTTTTTAACATGCTCTTTAATGTCTTATTGAAGCGTTCCACCAAGCCATCCGTTTGAGGATGGTACACCGAGGTTCGCAATTGCGACACCTTAAATAACTTGCACAGCTCTCTAGTTATTCGTGACATAAATGGGGTGCCCTGGTCTGTAAGGACTTCTTTAGGGATTCCAACTCGACTGAACACCATAAACAGCTCTTTGGCAATGTTTTTAGCAGACGCAGTGCGTAAGGGAATGGCCTCAGGGTAACGAGTAGCATAATCCATGATTACAAGGATATGCTGGTGACCTCGGGCAGACTTGGGGAGTGGACCCACAAGGTCCATGGCAATCCTCTCGAAGGGCACTTCAATAATGGGCAAGGGCACTAAAGGACTTCGGAAGTGTTGTAGTGGGGCTGACATCTGACACACAGGACAGGATTGACAATAATTCGCAATATCCTTCTGTATCCCGGGCCAATAAAACCTGCGCAACACCCTTTCAGTAGTTTTCTCAACCCCTAAATGACCTCCTAGCAAGTGCCCATGGGCAAGTTCCAACACCACCCGTCTGTATGGCTTAGGAACCACCAACTGTTCAACCACTTCATCATTTTTTTTACATACACGATACAGTAAATCCTCATTGCTGCTAAAATAAGGAAAACAGAGCCTGTCCCCTGATTCGACAGGTACATCATTAATCACCATTACATTTTCCCAGGCCCTGGCAAGGGTTGGGTCTTTTCTCTGCTCGGTACCAAAATTTTCCTTGTGTACATTAAGGTCAGCAAACTCCAACGTAGGCTCAGATTCAGCAGATGGCTGTCCAGCTCCACTGGTTGTGGGGACCTCCTCAGGCTCCTCCAGCTCTCCTGCCATAACTGAGAAAGGAAAACCTGGGGAGCCCTGAGAAGAGTCCCCTGAACCCATATTGTCAGCAGCGGCCAGGAGTTCTGGCTCTGTCACTGAGTCAGCTACTGCGACCGGGTCGGGACGATCCCACAGTTCCCAAAACGTAGGGAAGTCCCTACCAACGATGGCCTCGTGCACCAAGTGGGGCACAAGTCCGACCGGATGGGTCACCGTACCTAAGCCAGTTTTAAACTGAACAGTGGCTATAGGATACTCGCGGGTATCCCCATGTACACAGATCACAGCAATTTTTTTAGCATGCAAATTCACAGTTTCAACCATCTCAGCTGTAACCAAAGTCACTAGACTTCCAGAGTCCAGCAAGGCCGTAATAGGCTTATTATTAACAGTCATTTGGCACATGTGTTTTCCCATACTTGGTGATGCAGCGCATGAAACAGCAGCAAACATAGATTGCCTTCTAATAGATAGATCACACTGCATTGGTTCATCTGTCAATGGACAGTTTGCTGCAACATGTCCCAGTTCTTGGCAACGAAAACACCTGATGTTTCCCCAGTTTGGTTTGCTGACAGGCAGTAGCTTCCCTTGTTTGGGACGCCAAACTTCAGTCCTGGCACCAAAAATCCTCCCCCCTATTTCCTTGCCATGCTTACCACCCACTTCCCCTGGAACAGTCTTACCGGTTGCCTGGGGGGACCGTGGCTTTGGGCGGAAAGTCCGTACGGCTGTAGGGGTGGTGACAAGGTTCTCTGCAGCAAAGTACCTTTCAACAAGTTCCACGAGGTTGTCCGCCGAGTTGGGGTCTCCTTGACTCACCCACTTCTGCAAGGGAACTGGTAGTGACCTCAGGAACTGGTCCATGACCACACGCTCCACTATTTGTGGCCCAGACAGGGACTCCGGCTGTAGCCATTTCCTCACCAAGTGAATTAGGTCGAACATCTGCGATCTTGGGGGCCTCTCGTCTTGGAAGAACCAGTTGTGGACCCGCTGTGCTCGAACTGCCAAGGTGACACCAAGTCGCGCCAGGATTTCCCGCTTGACCTTTTCATAGTCTCCTGCTTCTGCTGACTCCAAATCATAGTAGGCCTTCTGCGATTCTCCAGACAGCAAGGGGGCGACCAGTCCTGCCCACTGGGTTTTGGGCCAACCTTCCCTCTCAGCGGTATGTTCAAACGTTAAGAGAAATGCCTCTGGATCATCATCTGCAGTCATCTTAGAAAGAAAGCGACCCACATGGATGGCTGAGGGCTTGTCTCCAACAACATTAACTTTAGCAGGTGACCACTGTGCTAGCGTCTCCACAACCGCAGCCAGAGTTTTCCTATCCTCTTTTGCATCAGTGGCTAGCTGTTCAAACAGCCTCTGCGATAACTCATTTGTTTGTTGCTGTGTAGCATTTGCTCGTTGCTGTGCAGCATTGGATTGTTGCTGTGCAGCGTTGGATATCACCAATTGTTTTAGGATTTCCTCCATGTTTAGTCACTCTAGGTACTGGCCTTTTAAGTAGTAACTTACTACAGCTGGTCGCAGTCTCCACCATATGTAACCTGGGGGACAGGTAGCAGGTACAAAGCTCCCTGGGATGAGCAGTCTTTCAGGCACAGATACCAAATCCAGTGAAATAGTGACAAACAGTGCGGTGTTTATTTGTGATATATACAAGTCTATATACAGGTGCTGTACAGTGTTCCAAAGAAAACAAATAGGAACCAAAAATAGCCAAAACAAAACCTAGCCGTGTCTCGGCACTAACTAAACAATATTTACAAATCCTAACTATCAGGCTGAGCAAGCCTACAGCTTGTCAGCTTCCACATACCTTTTTGCTCTCCTACACAGAAGCTTGTCTGAGTATCCCAGGCCAAGAGCCAAGGCTGTCTGCTCAGGTGAGCTTAAATTAGCCTGGGGGAGAGGACCAAGACCTGAACCGGACCATGGATCACAGATCCCTGAACCTGTATGAGAGGAGCCTGGGAGATGTATAAACCCCGAACAGGACTTTTCCTGGCTCTCTCTGGGACGCTCTGCTACAGTGGTCAAAGTAGGGAATGACAAAGAAAAAATGTACACTACAGATTCACAGGTGGTAATTATTGCATACTAGCCCGACATGTTTCGCATTTGTCGCTTTTTCAAGGGATATGCAACTGTTTAGTGAGTCATCCAATATTTTTAGTAATTCTACGGAAAATAGAAAAAGAAAAGTTTTTGTATACACACATAGATAATTTTCAGTATTGATACAACATTAAATATAATGAAAAAGCACGTGTTGTCACTCTGAAGTGTCCATAAAGGCTTACCCCTGAAGTTGACCCTACAAAATCTCGTCAGAACCGGCATATACAGACGCAACCAAGCATGACAGCAGGGGGGCTTATTTGCAACCACAGGGAGCAGTAAGGAGAAGCTGTTGTATGAATAATAAATATTCAGTGTCAGGGAAAATTGTATATAAGGGGTTAATTAAATTTAAGAAAAAATCAAAATCAATCAATTGACACTTACGCCGAAGGTTAGTTAAAGCTGCAACCAAGGATACAGATGGTCAGCGGTAATAGTGAAATGATGATTGCAAGGAATATTTGAATAGTGGATATATTAAAGCTAAGGAATAAAATAAAATAAGAGCAAAAGATATTGTCACTACACAGAAAAATACTGAACTAGGTAATTTAGATTGAAAGAGTGTTTATAGGCAGGCAGTGGGAATCTACACATGTAGCATAATGGTATGAATAGGCTCAAATTACAAAGATTTACTGGGTGTGACAGCAAAGGATATATGTTACAATTATGACTCTGCAAGAGTTCAATAAGTAAGTAAGGAACAGAAAATATATAGATATGGGTATAGAGCAGGGTATGGTGTTCAACACCAGTAACTTACCCTGCTAAAATCTTGGCTTACATCCTCCGGCGCTGGCAGACATAGCTGTCATATGTGCCGGTTTAAATACTGCTCCCCATCGAGCCGGCGTGTGACGTCGCCGGCTCGATGCGGACATGATGGCACCAGTGTGCATGCCCGAGGGACCAAGAACCCCGTCCAGACTTCAAGTCCCACAGGGCACTGCGCCGGCGGAGGGAGCCGACATGCGCATAGCCGCGCATGGCGGCTCCTCCCGCACAGGAGCCGCGTCACGGGGCAAAGGGGGCGGGGGGAGGGCTCCGATGGTGCCCTACGATGGAGCTGGTTCAGCGGGGAAGCACGGCGCGAGGTGGGCACATCTCAGGGATGTGCCCCGGGCGTCCGTGTGGATGCGACGGCCCCCCCTCTGCTGTTTCAGCATAGACTGAGCTGAGAGCGGTCCGACCAAGATGGGCCAAAGGAGTAGCCAATCGAATAAGAAGGGACCACAGACCTTCCAATCTCGATCGGCGCTTCAAAGAGACAACACGTTTACATGTAGGTCAAATGTAATTGCATTGAAACAGAGTTACATAATAAAACCTGGTTACACATCACTGCATGTTAAATCAAACCGTACAAAATATATTGCAACAAATAAATACATTTATGATGGAAACAGGTCATTTAATATAAATGACATGAGGGGAAGATGGAGGAAGGGGGGAAGGGAGACTAAGTGGGCAGGGAAAATGGGGTGTCAGATGGACAGTGACACCAAGGGATAATGCATGGACAGCTACACATTCAGAGGAAGGGCCTGTAACTCAGGCTTTCGTTCAAGCCCGGGAAATTAGTAGCTTTGAGGGTATAAATCCAGCGGGCTTCAAGCTGGAGCAGTGTCCGATCGACACTGCCCCCCCTTTTGTCCAGCGGGACATGCTCCAAAGCTCAGAACTTGATGGTTCTGGGGTTAAAGTTATGGTACAGACCCACATGCCTGGCAATAGCTGTATCCATTTGTTTTTTCAGGATGGGTTTTATGTGGTCTCTAATTCGTTTGTAGAAAGGTTGTTTCGTTTTGCCGACATAAAAGCCACCACAGATGCATTGAGCTAAATAGATTATACCCGGAGTTTGGCAGGTGGCATTGAATTTGATTGAGTACCACTGTCCATTAGGAAGTAGAAACTGTGATGTGTTTTCTACGTAACGGCAAATGTCACATTTACCGCATGGAGAAATACCTGTATGAGGAGATTTTTTATTTTTGAAGGTATCTTGGAAGTGACTGTGGACTAAACGGTCCCTCAGTGAGGGAACCCGTCTGTAGGTTATTTCAGGGAATGGGTTGATGTGTTTGCTGACTTCTGAGTCAGCAGATAAAAGAGGCCAAAATTTGGTTATGATATTTCTGATTTCTCTATGTTGGCTAGCAGTGGCGGAATTACCAGGGTCGCAACAGTCGCAGTTGCGACTGGGCCCGGTATTCCGTCACTGTGGGGGGGCCCAGCGGGGTTGATCTTCACACACAGCTCTGAGCGGAGATCGTGTGTCATAGATTAGCGGCATTAATGTTCTATTTGTCGGTCCTCTCTGGCACGGATGAGAGAGGACACACAGCTGATCTCCCTTCTCCCCCTTCTCCCCCCTCCCCTCTCCTGTGTGCTCCGCGGGAAATGTGAGCACTTTAGCTTCACACTAGACTGCCTGCGGAGCACACAGGAGAGGGGAGGGGGGAGAGGGGGGAGAAGGGAGATCAGCTGTGTGTCCTCTCTCATCCGTGCCAGAGAGGATCGACAAATAGAACATTAATGCCGCCGTCGGTGTCTCTCTGTGCTATTAATATATGTCACACGATCTCCGCTCAGAGCTGTGCTGTCCTGAGAAGGCAGACAGCACTGATAGAAATTAATAGCAGGGACTGATGGGCACTAATGAGCACTGATAGAAGGCACTGATGAGCACTGATGGGCACTAATGAGCACTGATAGAAGGCACTGATGAGCACTGATGGGCACTGATGAGCACTAATAGAAGGCACTGATGACCACTGATAGACGGCACTGATAGGCACTGATGAGCACTAATAGAAGGCACTGATGAGCACTGATGGACACTGATGAGCACTAATAGAAGGCACTGATGAGCACTGATAGACGGCACTGATGAGCACTGATAGAAGGCACTGATGAGCACTGATAGAAGGCACTGATGAGCACTGATGAGCACTAATAGAAGGCACTGATGGGCACTGATGAGCACTAATAGAAGGCACTGATAGACGGCACTGATGAGCACTGATAGATGGCACTGATGAGAACTGATAGAAGGCACTGATGAGCACTGATAGACGGCACTGATGAGCACTGATAGACGGCACTGATGAGCACTGATAGAAGGCACTAATGAGCACTGATGAGCACTAATAAAAGGCACTGATGGGCACTGATGAGCACTAATAGAAGGCACTGATAGACGGCACTGATGAGCACCGATAGACGGCACTGATGAGCACTGATAGAAGGCACTGATGAGCACTGATAGACGGCACTGATGAGCACTGATGAGCACTGATAGAAGGCACTGATGGGCACTGATAGAAGGCACTGATGAGCACTGATAGACGGCACTGATGAGCACTGATAGAAGGCACTGATGAGCACTGATAGAAGGCACTGATGGGCACTGATAGAAGGCGCTGGTGAGCACTGATAGACGGCACTGATGAGCACTGATAGAAGGCACTGATGGGCACTGATGAGCACTGATAGAAGGAACTGATAGAAAGCACTGATGGACACTGATAAAAGGCACTGATGGGCACTGATAGGAGGCATTTATGGGCACTGATAGGAGGCACTGATGGGCACTGATAGGAGGCACTGATGAGCACTTATAGGAGGCACTGATGAGCACTGATAGGCAGCACTGATAGGAGGCACTGATGTGCACTGATAGGCTGCACTGATAGGTGGCATTGATGGGCACTGATAGATGGTACTGATGGGCACTGATAGATGGTACTAATGGGCACTGAGGAACACTGATAGGCAGAACTCAGGCAGTATTGATGGGCTTTGATGGCAGAATCGAAGAGTACTGATAGGTGGCACTGATGGACGCAGTTAGGTGGCATTAATGAGCACTGATAGGTGGTGCTGATAGGCAGAATTGATGGGCACTAATAGGCAGCATTAATGAGCACTGATAGGTAACACTTGTAGGTGTAGGTGATGGGCACTGATAGGCGGCACTGATGGGCACTGATGATTGGGGCACTGATTATCAGTGTAAACAATTTACTGACATTCTTGACAGTTAATAGCAGTCCTTTCCTAACACAAACACAGCGTGTGAGGAAAGGGCTGTGGATAACCAGTCTGTTTACATGTAATCAGCTGATCACATGGTAAAGGGCCAATGTGATTGCGCTGGATGCATGTCCCAGGGGTCATGTGGGAAGCACGGTTTTGGGAGGATGTCCATGGACACCCTCCCAAAATTGGAAGCCGGGGCTCAGATGGAAGGGGGGCCCATCATGGTTTCTTGCACCGGGGCCCTGAAGGTTCTAGTTACGCCTCTGTTGGCTAGAGTAGCGAGTGATCAGTCTTACAGTGTCGGATTTTGTGGGGAGTTTGGTTGAAAATAGTAGCGAATCTCTGTTTTGTATTTTAACCCTATTGTATGCCCTTTTGAGGCATGAATGGCTATATCCACGGGATGAAGAAGGAAGGTATATAACCATATACCAGGAGTGTGGGACTTTGTGTGAAGCATATGCCAAAAGAGTAATAAGGTGAATTTGAAGGAATTTTATTACACATTGCATTGTAAATACATAATCAAAGTAACAAAAGTAATTTGACATACATAGGTAATAGGACTGTTGAGCACAGTTCAAGGTATATATGCTGGTAGCAGTGAAAGTATGCATGAATCACATTGAATTAGTAATAAAATGATCACATCACATGGTAAAAATATTTGTTAGAAATATTTAAAATTCCTAGGTTCACCACAGAATGAAGGTGTATACTATTGATTGGAAAGAATATAACCTGCAGGACCTATGGCCTCATTAGCCTGAGAGGGTACAGAACACATCATGACTTGAAGTTCTTATGACACTAATGGAGACACGGCACATCAAAAGCTCTACGCGTTTCGTGGCTGAAGCCACTCGTCAGGAGCATGCACGTGTGATATCTATGAAATTAAAATTTTTTTTGAAAAATGAAAATTGCAGGAACAAGGTTAGGGGTGAGGTATGAAACCACCATAACCAAAGCTTACTTACTCGAGTTGGGCATGCTGAAGGTGTAATGGCAAGGCCCCGCATGCAGTCCGGGAAACAACTCCACACCGGGAGCTGAGGTGGGCAGCCCCGCGAGTCTGGGGAGGGCGACACCCACGGCAGGCACGGCAACCGAGGACATTCTGGGGGTGAAGGGACAATGGTGAGCAAAGAAATGTGATAAACACAGGGGAGGAGAGGAAAAGGAAAGAGATGGGGAGGGGGGGGGAAGGGAAAGCACAGAAAGGGAGAAAGAGAAAGGGAGAAGGGAAGGGAGAAGGGGGGAGGGATGGGAAAGAGAAGAGGGAAGGAAAACAGGGGGGAGAGAAGGAATGGAATGATGAGGGAGACAAAGAAAAAGGGGAAAGGGAGAGCTGGGGGAATACAAAGGGGAGAGGAGAGAGAAAACTCCAGAGAGAGGAGAGGAGGGGAAAAAAAGGGGGGGAAGAAATATAGGAGAAAGGGAGAAGGGAAGGGAAAGGGGGGGGAAAGAAAAGAGGGGGGAGGGAAGGGAAAGAGGTGAGGACGTGGGGACAAGGAGGGAGGTGGGTGGGCAGGAGGGGGTGATGTGGATAGGTGAGATGAAACAAGTGAAGCCAAATGTGTGTAGTGGTAATGGAACAAGGGGAAGTGCCAATATACCTTGTGAATAGAGGACCCCGTGAAGGGGACCAGAATGACCAGTGAAGAGACAGTCCATGTGGTGGATGGTGTGTGGAGAGCCCCGAGTGCCGTAACCTGCCGAGGAGCGCCTTTAAATACCCCCGCCGCGGGGATGCCCACCAATGTCACGCCGTGGGGTAGGGGGAGGAGGGCCCGGCGCCAGGCGGCCGCTTCCGGCCAACGGCACGCAGCATGCTCCCCCATAGCCCACGAGAGTGGTGAACACAGCTTGTGCGTGGCAGCGTCAGAGCGGCGTCCAGCGAACAGCAAGGGAACGTGACACCGACACACATTGACATCACATCCGCCCATCCAGGCCGTGAGGACGGTGGGGGAGGGGGGAACGTCCGCAAGGTGTGTCACAGCCCCCGGAATAGGAGAGAAACCAGACCGCAGGATGGCCCAGCACACCCCACGACAGCAGTGCCAGAAATTGAGCTAATAAAACAGTTGGAACAGTAAAAAATGATGAAAAACATAAAAACAATGAAATGGTTACAAGGATAAAATAGATGAATCAGGGGAGACTAAACATAGGTCATTGATGGCAGAAAGATTAGTATATCTAAACTAGTAGAGCTAAATCAATTGCTTCCATCCCAATTTGTATACAAGACAATTGGGGAAAAGGGGGGGGGGATAGGGACTTTTAGGAAGCCATGATCTGGTGAGATCAAGTGTTTCCATCCCTAGGGACTTTATGTGATGTCATGACCTGGTGAGGACATGGACATTAGACATGTGCACACTGAAATATTTTGTTTCAGAATTTCGTTTTCGTCTGAAAAATAAATTTATTTAGTTACTCCCGAAATTCGTTTTTATTTATTTCGTTTTTCGTTAAAAATTGCATTCGTCCGAAAATCCAAATTAAGGTCGAATCTGTCATTGAAGGCTTATGGTGTCTGTCGAATGTTCAAAGAAGATTCGACGGAGCAGCTAAACTGTACAATGCCGTATAGTTTACCTGCTCCGTCGAATCTTCTTAGAACTTTCAACAGACACCATAAGCCAAAGTACATGTGTACTTAGTTCTAGCTATTTTACTGCTCCACCTCTTTGGTTACAATCAGCCAATAACATTCATCATCATCATTATTTTTATTTATCTTTTCTCCCCTACGTCGAATCTTTCCTCCCCTACGTCGAATCTTTTCTCCCCTACGTCGAATCTTTTCTCCCCTACGTCGAATCTTTCCTCCCCTACGTCGAATCTTTCCTCCCCTACGTCGAATCTTTCCTCCCCTACGTCGAATCTTTTCTCTCTACGTCGAATCTTTTCTCTCTATGTAGAATAATCTTGGACTAATAGAGCTAAGGTTAGGCACATTCGACCACAGGTTTGAAGGACACAGATTGTTGTCATCATCATGTCGAATCTCCTATCTATATCGAACTGTTGTAGCAACGAAAATGAAAATAAAGCATTTGTTTATGTCAGATCTTTCGTTTTTCGGACTCTGCACTTTCGTTATCGTTTGTTAAAACGATAACGAAAATACCTAAAATTCGGACAAAAATGCATTCGGACAAAAACGAATGCACATGTCTAATGGACATCCATCCCATTTATATTTGAAGAAGGAAGGTATATAACCATATACCAGGAGTGTGGGACTTTGTGTGAAGCATATGACAGCCAAAAGAGTAATAAGGTGAATTTGAAGGAATTTTATTACACATTGCATTGTACATACATAATCAAAGTAACAAAAGTAATTTGACATACATAGGTAATAGGACTGTTGAGCACAGTTCAAGGTATATATGCTGGTAGCAGTGAAAGTATGCATGAATCACATTGAATTAGTAATAAAATGATCACATCACATGGTAAAAATATTTGTTAGAAATATTTAAAATTCCTAGGTTCACCACAGAATGAAGGTGTATACTATTGATTGGAAAGAATATAACCTGCAGGACCTATGGCCTCATTAGCCTGAGAGGGTACAGAACACATCATGACTTGAAGTTCTTATGACACTAATGGAGACACGGCACATCAAAAGCTCTACGCGTTTCGTGGCTGAAGCCACTCGTCAAGAGCAGGCACGTGTGATATCTATGAAATTAAAAAATTTTTTTGAAAAATGAAAATTGCAGGAACAAGGTTAGGGGTAAGGTATGAAACCACCGTAACCAAAGCTTACTTACTCGAGTTGGGCATGCTGAAGGTGTAATGGCAAGGCCCCGCATGCAGTCCGGGAAACAACTCCACACCGGGAGCTGAGGTGGGCAGCCCCGCGAGTCTGGGGAGGGCGACACCCACGGCAGGCACGGCAACCGAGGACATTCTGGGGGTGAAGGGACAATGGTGAGCAAAGAAATGTGATAAGCACAGGGGAGGAGAGGAAAAGGAAAGAGATGGGGAGGGGGGGGGGGAAGGGAAAGCACAGAAAGGGAGAAAGAGAAAGGGAGAAGGGAAGGGAGAAGGGGGGAGGGATGGGAAAGAGAAGAGGGAAGGAAAACAGGGGGGGAGAGAAGGAATGGAATGATGAAGGAAACAAAGGAAAAGGGGAAAGGGAGAGCTGGGGAAATACAAAGGGGAGAGGAGAGAGAAAACTCCAGAGAGAGGAGAGGAGGGGAAAAAAAGGGGGGGGAGAAATATAGGAGAAAGGGAGAAGGGAAGGGAAAGGGGGGGGGGAAGAAAAGAGGGGGGAGGGAAGGGAAAGAGGTGAGGACGTGGGGACAAGGAGGGAGGTGGGTGGGCAGGAGGGGGTGATGTGGATAGGAGAGATAAAACAAGTGAAGCCAAATGTGTGTAGTGGTAATGGAACAAGGGGATGTGTTCTGTACCCTCTCAGGCTAATGAGGCCATAGGTCCTGCAGGTTAAATTCTTTCCAATCAATAGTATACACCTTCATTCTGTGGTGAACCTAGGAATTTTAAATATTTCTAACAAATATTTTTACCATGTGATGTGATCATTTTATTACTAATTCAATGTGATTCATGCATACTTTCACTGCTACCAGCATATATACCTTGAACTGTGCTCAACAGTCCTATTACCTATGTATGTCAAATTACTTTTGTTACTTTGATTATGTATGTACAATGCAATGTGTAATAAAATTCCTTCAAATTCACCTTATTACTCTTTTGGCTGTCATATGCTTCACACAAAGTCCCACACTCCTGGTATATGGTTATATACCTTCCTTCTTCAAATATAAATGGGATGGATGTCCATGTCCTCACTAGGTCATGACATCACATAAAGTCCCTAGGGATGGAAACACTTGATCTCACCAGATCATGGCTTCCTAAAAGTCCCTATTTTTTCCCCCCCTTTTCCCCAATTGTCTTGTATACAAATAGGGATGGAAGCAATTGATTTAGCTCTACTAGTTTAGATATACTAATCTTTCTGCCATCAATGACCTATGTTTAGTCTCCCCTGATTCATCTATTTTATCCTTGTAACCATTTCATTGTTTTTATGTTTTTCATCATTTTTTACTGTTCCAACTGTTTTATTAGCTCAATTTCTGGTACTGCTGTCGTGGGGTGTGCTGGGCCATCCTGCGGTCTGGTTTCTCTCCTATTCCGGGGGCTGTGACACACCTTGTGGACGTTCCCCCCTCCCCCACCGTCCTCACGGCCTGGATGGGCGGATGTGATGTCAATGTGTGTCGGTGTCACGTTCCCTTGCTGTTCGCTGGGCGCCGCTCTGACGCTGCCGCGCACAAGCTGTGTTCACCACTCTCGTGGGCTATGGGGGAGCGTGCTGCGTGCCGTTGGCCGTAAGAGGCCGCCTGGCGCCGGGCGCTCCTCCCCCTACCCCACGGCGTGACATTGGTGGGCATCCCCGCGGCGGGGGTATTTAAAGGCGCTCCTCGGCAGGTTACGGCACTCGGGGCTCTCCACACACCATCCACCACATGGACTGTCTCTTCACTGGTCATTCTGGTCCCCTTCACGGGGTCCTCTATTCACAAGGTATATTGGCACATCCCCTTGTTCCATTACCACTACACACATTTGGCTTCACTTGTTTCATCTCACCTATCCACATCACCCCCTCCTGCCCACCCACCTCCCTCCTTGTCCCCACGTCCTCACCTCTTTCCCTTCCCTCCCCCCTCTTTTCTCCCCCCCCCTTTCCCTTCCCTTCTCCCTTTCTCCTATATTTCTTCCCCCCTTTTTTTCCCCTCCTCTCCTCTCTCTGGAGTTTTCTCTCTCCTCTCCCCTTTGTATTCCCCCAGCTCTCCCTTTCCCCTTTTCCTTTGTCTCCCTCATCATTCCATTCCTTCTCTCCCCCCTGTTTTCCTTCCCTCTTCTCTTTCCCATCCCTCCCCCCTTCTCCCTTCCCTTCTCCCTTTCTCTTTCTCCCTTTCTGTGCTTTCCCTCCCCCCCTCCCCATCTCTTTCCTTTTCCTCTCCTCCCCTGTGTTTATCACATTTCTTTGCTCACCATTGTCCCTTCACCCCCAGAATGTCCTCGGTTGCCGTGCCTGCCGTGGGTGTCGCCCTCCCCAGACTTGCGGGGCTGCCCACCTCAGCTCCCGGTGTGGAGTTGTTTCCCGGACTGCATGCGGGGCCTTGCCATTACACCTTCAGCATGCCCAACTCGAGTAAGTAAGCTTTGGTTACGGTGGTTTCATACCTTACCCCTAACCTTGTTCCTGCAATTTTCATTTTTCAAAATTTTTTTTAATTTCATAGATATCACACGTGCCTGCTCCTGACGAGTGGCTTCAGCCACGAAACGCGTAGAGATTTTGATGTGCCGTGTCTCCATTAGTGTCATAAGAACTTCAAGTCATGATGTGTTCTGTACCCTCTCAGGCTAATGAGGCCATAGGTCCTGCAGGTTATATTCTTTCCAATCAATAGTATACACCTTCATTCTGTGGTGAACCTAGGAATTTTAAATATTTCTAACAAATATTTTTACCATGTGATGTGATCATTTTATTACTAATTCAATGTGATTCATGCATACTTTCACTGCTACCAGCATATATACCTTGAACTGTGCTCAACAGTCCTATTACCTATGTATGTCAAATTACTTTTGTTACTTTGATTATGTATGTACAATGCAATGTGTAATAAAATTCCTTCAAATTCACCTTATTACTCTTTTGGCTGTCATATGCTTCACACAAAGTCCCACACTCCTGGTATATGGTTATATACCTTCCTTCTTCAAATATAAATGGGATGGATGTCCATGTCCTCACCAGGTCATGACATCACATAAAGTCCCTAGGGATGGAAACACTTGATCTCACCAGATCATGGCTTCCTAAAAGTCCCTATTTTTCCCCCCCTTTTCCCCAATTGTCTTGTATACAAATAGGGATGGAAGCAATTGATTTAGCTCTACTAGTTTAGATATACTAATCTTTCTGCCATCAATGACCTATGTTTAGTCTCCCCTGATTCATCTATTTTATCCTTGTAACCATTTCATTGTTTTTATGTTTTTCATCATTTTTTACTGTTCCAACTGTTTTATTAGCTCAATTTCTGTTACTGCTGTCGTGGGTTGTGCTGGGCCATCCTGCGGTCTGGTTTCTCTCCTATTCCGGGGGCTGTGACACACCTTGCGGACGTTCCCCCCTCCCCCACCGTCCTCACGGCCTGGATGGGCGGATGTGATGTCAATGTGTGTCGGTGTCACGTTCCCTTGCTGTTCGCTGGGCGCCGCTCTGACGCTGCCGCGCACAAGCTGTGTTCACCACTCTCGTGGGCTATGGGGGAGCGTGCTGCGTGCCGTTGGCCGTAAGAGGCCGCCTGGCGCCGGGCGCTCCTCCCCCTTCCCCACGGCGTGACATTGGTGGGCATCCCCGCGGCGGGGGTATTTAAAGGCGCTCCTCGGCAGGTTACAGCACTCAGGGCTCTCCACACACCATCCACCACATGGACTGTCTCTTCACTGGTCATTCTGGTCCCCTTCACAGGGTCCTCTATTCACAAGGTATATTGGCACTTCCCCTTGTTCCATTACCACTACACACATTTGGCTTCACTTGTTTCATCTCACCTATCCACATCACCCCCTCCTGCCCACCCACCTCCCTCCTTGTCCCCACGTCCTCACCTCTTTCCCTTCCCTTCCCCCCTCTTTTCTTCCCCCCCCCTTTCCCTTCCCTTCTCCCTTTCTCCTATATTTCTCCCCCCCCCCTTTTTTTACCCTCCTCTCCTCTCTCTGGAGTTTTCTCTCTCCTCTCCCCTTTGTATTCCCCCAGCTCTCCCTTTCACCTTTTCCTTTGTCTCCCTCATCATTCCATTCCTTCTCTCCCCCCCTGTTTTCCTTCCCTCTTCTCTTTCCCATCCCTCCCCCCTTCTCCCTTCCCTTCTCCCTTTCTATTTCTCCCTTTCTGTGCTTTCCCTTCCCCCCCCTCCCCATCTCTTTCCTTTTCCTCTCCTCCCCTGTGTTTATCACATTTCTTTGCTCACCATTGTCCCTTCACCCCCAGAATGTCCTCGGTTGCCGTGCCTGCCGTGGGTGTCGCCCTCCCCAGACTCGCGGGGCTGCCCACCTCAGCTCCCGGTGTGGAGTTGTTTCCCGGACTGCATGCGTGGCCTTGCCATTACACCTTCAGCATGCCCAACTCGAGTAAGTAAGCTTTGGTTACGGTGGTTTCATACCTTACCCCTAACCTTGTTCCTGCAATTTTCATTTTTCAAAAAAAAATGTAATTTCATAGATATCACATGTGCCTGCTCCTGACGAGTGGCTTCAGCCATGAAACGCGTAGAGCTTTTGATGTGCCGTGTCTCCATTAGTGTCATAAGAACTTCAAGTCATGATGTGTTCTGTACCCTCTCAGGCTAATGAGGCCATAGGTCCTGCAGGTTATATTCTTTCCAATCAATAGTATACACCTTCATTCTGTGGTGAACCTAGGAATTTTAAATATTTCTAACAAATATTTTTACCATGTGATGTGATCATTTTATTACTAATTCAATGTGATTCATGCATACTTTCACTGCTACCAGCATATATACCTTGAACTGTGCTCAACAGTCCTATTACCTATGTATGTCAAATTACTTTTGTTACTTTGATTATGTATGTACAATGCAATGTGTAATAAAATTCCTTCAAATTCACCTTATTACTCTTTTGGCTGTCATATGCTTCACACAAAGTCCCACACTCCTGGTATATGGTTATATACCTTCCTTCTTCAAATATAAATGGGATGGATGTCCATGTCCTCACTAGGTCATGACATCACATAAAGTCCCTAGGGATGGAAACACTTGATCTCACCAGATCATGGCTTCCTAAAAGTCCCTATTTCCCCCCCCCTTTTCCCCAATTGTCTTGTATACAAATAGGGATGGAAGCAATTGATTTAGCTCTACTAGTTTAGATATACTAATCTTTCTGCCATCAATGACCTATGTTTAGTCTCCCCTGATTCATCTATTTTATCCTTGTAACCATTTCATTGTTTTTATGTTTTTCATCATTTTTTACTGTTCCAACTGTTTTATTAGCTCAATTTCTGGTACTGCTGTCGAGGGGTGTGCTGGGCCATCCTGCGGTCTGGTTTCTCTCCTATTCCGGGGGCTGTGACACACCTTGCGGACGTTCCCCCCTCCCCCACCGTCCTCACGGCCTGGATGGGCGGATGTGATGTCAATGTGTGTCGGTGTCACGTTCCCTTGCTGTTCGCTGGGCGCCGCTCTGACGCTGCCGCGCACAAGCTGTGTTCACCACTCTCGTGGGCTATGGGGGAGCGTGCTGCGTGCCGTTGGCCGGAAGCGGCCGCCTGGCGCCGGGCGCTCCTCCCCCTACCCCACGGCGTGACATTGGTGGGCATCCCCGCGGCGGGGGGTATTTAAAGGCGCTCCTCGGCAGGTTACGGCACTCGGGGCTCTCCACACACCATCCACCACATGGACTGTCTCTTCACTGGTCATTCTGGTCCCCTTCACGGGGTCCTCTATTCACAAGGTATATTGGCACTTCCCCTTGTTCCATTACCACTACACACATTTGGCTTCACTTGTTTCATCTCACCTATCCACATCACCCCCTCCTGCCCACCCACCTCCCTCCTTGTCCCCACGTCCTCACCTCTTTCCCTTCCCTCCCCCCTCTTTTCTTTCCCCCCCCTTTCCCTTCCCTTCTCCCTTTCTCCTATATTTCTTCCCCCCCCTTTTTTTTCCCCTCCTCTCCCTGGAGTTTTCTCTCTCCTCTCCCCTTTGTATTCCCCCAGCTCTCCCTTTCCCCTTTTCCTTTGTCTCCCTCATCATTCCATTCCTTCTCTCCCCCCCCTGTTTTCCTTCCCTCTTCTCTTTCTCATCCCTCCCCCCTTCTCCCTTCCCTTCTCCCTTTCTCTTTCTCCCTTTCTGTGCTTTCCCTTCCCCCCCTCCCCATCTCTTTCCTTTTCCTCTCCTCCCCTGTGTTTATCACATTTCTTTGCTCACCATTGTCCCTTCACCCCCAGAATGTCCTCGGTTGCCGTGCCTGCCGTGGGTGTCGCCCTCCCCAGACTTGCGGGGCTGCCCACCTCAGCTCCCGGTGTGGAGTTGTTTCCCGGACTGCATGCGGGGCCTTGCCATTACACCTTCAGCATGCCCAACTCGAGTAAGTAAGCTTTGGTTACGGTGGTTTCATACCTTACCCCTAACCTTGTTCCTGCAATTTTCATTTTTCAAAAAAATTTTTAATTTCATAGATATCACACGTGCCTGCTCCTGACGAGTGGCTTCAGCCACGAAACGCGTAGAGCTTTTGATGTGCCGTGTCTCCATTAGTGTCATAAGAACTTCAAGTCATGATGTGTTCTGTACCCTCTCAGGCTAATGAGGCCATAGGTCCTGCAGGTTATATTCTTTCCAATCAATAGTATACACCTTCATTCTGTGGTGAAACTAGGAATTTTAAATATTTCTAACAAATATTTTTACCATGTGATGTGATCATTTTATTACTAATTCAATGTGATTCATGCATACTTTCACTGCTACCAGCATATATACCTTGAACTGTGCTCAACAGTCCTATTACCTATGTATGTCAAATTACTTTTGTTACTTTGATTATGTATGTACAATGCAATGTGTAATAAAATTCCTTCAAATTCACCTTATTACTCTTTTGGCTGTCATATGCTTCACACAAAGTCCCACACTCCTGGTATATGGTTATATACCTTCCTTCTTCAAATATAAATGGGATGGATGTCCATGTCCTCACCAGGTCATGACATCACATAAAGTCCCTAGGGATGGAAACACTTGATCTCACCAGATCATGGCTTCCTAAAAGTCCCTATTTTTTCCCTCCCCTTTTCCCCAATTGTCTTGTATACAAATAGGGATGGAAGCAATTGATTTAGCTCTACTAGTTTAGATATACTAATCTTTCTGCCATCAATGACCTATGTTTAGTCTCCCCTGATTCATCTATTTTATCCTTGTAACCATTTCATTGTTTTTATGTTTTTCATCATTTTTTACTGTTCCAACTGTTTTATTAGCTCAATTTCTGGTACTGCTGTCGTGGGGTGTGCTGGGCCATCCTGCGGTCTGGTTTCTCTCCTATTCCGGGGGCTGTGACACACCTTGCGGACGTTCCCCCCTCCCCCACTGTCCTCACGGCCTGGATGGGTGGATGTGATGTCAATGTGTGTCGGTGTCACGTTCCCTTGCTGTTCGCTGGGCGCCGCTCTGACGCTGCCGCGCACAAGCTGTGTTCACCACTCTCGTGGGCTATAGGGGAGCGTGCTGCGTGCCGTTGGCCGTAAGCGGCCGCCTGGCGCCGGGCGCTCCTCCCCCTACCCCACGGCGTGACATTGGTGGGCATCCCCGCGGCGGGGGTATTTAAAGGCGCTCCTCGGCAGGTTACGGCACTCGGGGCTCTCCACACACCATCCACCACATGGACTGTCTCTTCACTGGTCATTCTGGTCCCCTTCACGGGGTCCTCTATTCACAAGGTATATTGGCACTTCCCCTTGTTCCATTACCACTACACACATTTGGCTTCACTTGTTTCATCTCACCTATCCACATCACCCCCTCCTGCCCACCCACCTCCCTCCTTGTCCCCACGTCCTCACCTCTTTCCCTTCCCTCCCCCCTCTTTTCTCCCCCCCCCCTTTCCCTTCCCTTCTCCCTTTCTCCTATATTTCTTCCCCCGCCTTTTTTTTCCCCTCCTCTCCTCTCTCTGGAGTTTTCTCTCTCCTCTCCCCTTTGTATTCCCCCAGCTCTCCCTTTCCCCTTTTCCTTTGTCTCCCTCATCATTCCATTCCTTCTCTCCCCCCCTGTTTTCCTTCCCTCTTCCCTTTCCCATCCCTACCCCCTTCTCCCTTCCCTTCTCCCTTTCTCTTTCTCCCTTTCTGTGCTTTCCCTCCCCCCCCTCCCCATCTCTTTCCTTTTCCTCTCCTCCCCTGTGTTTATCACATTTCTTTGCTCACCATTGTCCCTTCACCCCCAGAATGTCCTCGGTTGCCGTGCCTGCCGTGGGTGTCGCCCTCCCCAGACTCGCGGGGCTGCCCACCTCAGCTCCCGGTGTGGAGTTGTTTCCCGGACTGCATGCGTGGCCTTGCCATTACACCTTCAGCATGCCCAACTCGAGTAAGTAAGCTTTGGTTACGGTGGTTTCATACCTTACCCCTAACCTTGTTCCTGCAATTTTCATTTTTCAAAAAAAAATTTAATTTCATAGATATCACATGTGCCTGCTCCTGACGAGTGGCTTCAGCCACGAAACGCGTAGAGCTTTTGATGTGCCGTGTCTCCATTAGTGTCATAAGAACTTCAAGTCATGATGTGTTCTGTACCCTCTCAGGCTAATGAGGCCATAGGTCCTGCAGGTTATATTCTTTCCAATCAATAGTATACACCTTCATTCTGTGGTGAACCTAGGAATTTTAAATATTTCTAACAAATATTTTTACCATGTGATGTGATCATTTTATTACTAATTCAATGTGATTCATGCATACTTTCACTGCTACCAGCATATATACCTTGAACTGTGCTCAACAGTCCTATTACCTATGTATGTCAAATTACTTTTGTTACTTTGATTATGTATGTACAATGCAATGTGTAATAAAATTCCTTCAAATTCACCTTATTACTCTTTTGGCTGTCATATGCTTCACACAAAGTCCCACACTCCTGGTATATGGTTATATACCTTCCTTCTTCAAATATAAATGGGATGGATGTCCATGTCCTCACTAGGTCATGACATCACATAAAGTCCCTAGGGATGGAAACACTTGATCTCACCAGATCATGGCTTCCTAAAAGTCCCTATTTTCCCCCCCCTTTTCCCCAATTGTCTTGTATACAAATAGGGATGGAAGCAATTGATTTAGCTCTACTAGTTTAGATATACTAATCTTTCTGCCATCAATGACCTATGTTTAGTCTCCCCTGATTCATCTATTTTATCCTTGTAACCATTTCATTGTTTTTATGTTTTTCATCATTTTTTACTGTTCCAACTGTTTTATTAGCTCAATTTCTGGTACTGCTGTCGAGGGGTGTGCTGGGCCATCCTGCGGTCTGGTTTCTCTCCTATTCCGGGGGCTGTGACACACCTTGCGGACGTTCCCCCCTCCCCCACCGTCCTCACGGCCTGGATGGGCGGATGTGATGTCAATGTGTGTCGGTGTCACGTTCCCTTGCTGTTCGCTGGGCGCCGCTCTGACGCTGCCGCGCACAAGCTGTGTTCACCACTCTCGTGGGCTATGGGGGAGCGTGCTGCGTGCCGTTGGCTGGAAGCGGCCGCCTGGCGCCGGGCGCTCCTCCCCCTACCCCACGGCGTGACATTGGTGGGCATCCCCGCGGCGGGTGTATTTAAAGGCGCTCTTCGGCAGATTACGGCACTCGGGGCTCTCCACACACCATCCACCACATGGACTGTCTCTTCACTGGTCATTCTGGTCCCCTTCACGGGGTCCTCTATTCACAAGGTATATTGGCACTTCCCCTTGTTCCATTACCACTACACACATTTGGCTTCACTTGTTTCATCTCACCTATCCACATCACCCCCTCCTGCCCACCCACCTCCCTCCTTGTCCCCACGTCCTCACCTCTTTCCCTTCCCTCCCCCCTCTTTTCTTTCCCCCCCTTTCCCTTCCCTTCTCCCTTTCTCCGATATTTCTTCCCCCCCTTTTTTTCCCCTCCTCTCCTCTCTCTGGAGTTTTCTCTCTCCTCTCCCCTTTGTATTCCCCCAGCTCTCCCTTTCCCCTTTTCCTTTGTCTCCCTTTTCATTCCATTCCTTCTCTCCCCCCCTGTTTTCCTTCCCTCTTCTCTTTCCCATCCCTCCCCCCTTCTCCCTTCCCTTCTCCCTTTCTCTTTCTCCCTTTCTGTGCTTTCCCTTCCCCCCCCTCCCCATCTCTTTCCTTTTCCTCTCCTCCCCTGTGTTTATCACATTTCTTTGCTCACCATTGTCCCTTCACCCCCAGAATGTCCTCGGTTGCCGTGCCTGCCGTGGGTGTTGCCCTCCTCAGACTCGCGGGGCTGCCCACCTCAGCTCCCGGTGTGGAGTTGTTTCCCGGACTGCATGCGGGGCCTTGCCATTACACCTTCAGCATGCCCAACTCGAGTAAGTAAGCTTTGGTTACGGTGGTTTCATACCTTACCCCTAACCTTGTTCCTGCAATTTTCATTTTTCAAAAAAATTTTTAATTTCATAGATATCACACGTGCCTGCTCCTGACGAGTGGCTTCAGCCACGAAACGCGTAGAGCTTTTGATGTGCCGTGTCTCCATTAGTGTCATAAGAACTTCAAGTCATGATGTGTTCTGTACCCTCTCAGGCTAATGAGGCCATAGGTCCTGCAGGTTATATTCTTTCCAATCAATAGTATACACCTTCATTCTGTGGTGAACCTAGGAATTTTAAATATTTCTAACAAATATTTTTACCATGTGATGTGATCATTTTATTACTAATTCAATGAGATTCATTCATACTTTCACTGCTACCAGCATATATACCTTGAACTGTGCTCAACAGTCCTATTACCTATGTATGTCAAATTACTTTTGTTACTTTGATTATGTATGTACAATGCAATGTGTAATAAAATTCCTTCAAATTCACCTTATTACTCTTTTGGCTGTCATATGCTTCACACAAAGTCCCACACTCCTGGTATATGGTTATATACCTTCCTTCTTCAAATATAAATGGGATGGATGTCCATGTCCTCACCAGGTCATGACATCACATAAAGTCCCTAGGGATGGAAACACTTGATCTCACCAGATCATGGCTTCCTAAAAGTCCCTATTTTTTCCCCCCCTTTTCCCCAATTGTCTTGTATACAAATAGGGATGGAAGCAATTGATTTAGCTCTACTAGTTTAGATATACTAATCTTTCTGCCATCAATGACCTATGTTTAGTCTCCCCTGATTCATCTATTTTATCCTTGTAACCATTTCATTGTTTTTATGTTTTTCATAATTTTTTACTGTTCCAACTGTTTTATTAGCTCAATTTCTGGTACTGCTGTCGTGGGGTGTGCTGGGCCATCCTGCGGTCTGGTTTCTCTCCTATTCCGGGGGCTGTGACACACCTTGCGGACCTTCCCCCCTCCCCCACCGTCCTCACGGCCTGGATGGGCGGATGTGATGTCAATGTGTGTCGGTGTCATGTTCCCTTGCTGTTCGCTGGGCGCCGCTCTGACGCTGCCGCGCACAAGCTGTGTTCACCACTCTCGTGGGCTATGGGGGAGCGTGCTGCGTGCCGTTGGCCGTAAGAGGCCGCCTGGCGTTGGGCACTCCTCCCCCTACCCCACGGCGTGACATTGGTGGGCATCCCCACGGCGGGGGTATTTAAAGGCGCTCCTCGGCAGGTTACGGCACTCGGGGCTCTCCACACACCATCCACCACATGGACTGTCTCTTCACTGGTCATTCTGGTCCCCTTCACGGGGTCCTCTATTCACAAGGTATATTGGCACTTCCCCTTGTTCCATTACCACTACACACATTTGGCTTCACTTGTTTCATCTCACCTATCCACATCACCCCCTCCTGCCCACCCACCTCCCTCCTTGTCCCCACGTCCTCACCTCTTTCCCTTCCCTCCCCCCTCTTTTCTTCCCCCCCCTTTCCCTTCCCTTCTCCCTTTCTCCTATATTTCCCCCCCCCCCCTTTTTTTTCCCCTCCTCTCCTCTCTCTGGAGTTTTCTCTCTCCTCTCCCCTTTGTATTCCCCCAGCTCTCCCTTTCACCTTTTCCTTTGTCTCCCTCATCATTCCATTCCTTCTCTCCCCCCTGTTTTCCTTCCCTCTTCTCTTTCCCATCCCTCCCCCTTCTCCCTTCCCTTCTCCCTTTCTCTTTCTCCCTTTCTGTGCTTTCCCTTCCCCCCCCTCCCCATCTCTTTCCTTTTCCTCTCCTCCCCTGTGTTTATCACATTTCTTTGCTCACCATTGTCCCTTCACCCCCAGAATGTCCTCGGTTGCCGTGCCTGCCATGGGTGTCGCCCTCCCCAGACTCGCGGGGCTGCCCACCTCAGCTCCCGGTGTGGAGTTGTTTCCCGGACTGCATGCGGGGCCTTGCCATTACACCTTCAGCATGCCCAACTCGAGTAAGTAAGCTTTGGTTACGGTGGTTTCATACCTTACCCCTAACCTTGTTCCTGCAATTTTCATTTTTCAAAAAAAAATTTAATTTCATAGATATCACACGTGCCTGCTCCTGACGAGTGGCTTCAGCCACAAAACGCGTAGAGCTTTTGATGTGCCGTGTCTCCATTAGTGTCATAAGAACTTCAAGTCATGATGTGTTCTGTACCCTCTCAGGCTATTGAGGCCATAGGTCCTGCAGGTTATATTCTTTCCAATCAATAGTATACACCTTCATTCTGTGGTGAAACTAGGAATTTTAAATATTTCTAACAAATATTTTTACCATGTGATGTGATCATTTTATTACTAATTCAATGTGATTCATGCATACTTTCACTGCTACCAGCATATATACCTTGAACTGTGCTCAACAGTCCTATTACCTATGTATGTCAAATTACTTTTGTTACTTTGATTATGTATGTACAATGCAATGTGTAATAAAATTCCTTCAAATTCACCTTATTACTCTTTTGGCTGTCATATGCTTCACACAAAGTCCCACACTCCTGGTATATGGTTATATACCTTCCTTCTTCAAATATAAATGGGATGGATGTCCATGTCCTCACCAGGTCATGACATCACATAAAGTCCCTAGGGATGGAAACACTTGATCTCACCAGATCATGGCTTCCTAAAAGTCCCTATTTCCCCCCCCCCCTTTTCCCCAATTGTCTTGTATACAAATAGGGATGGAAGCAATTGATTTAGCTCTACTAGTTTAGATATACTAATCTTTCTGCCATCAATGACCTATGTTTAGTCTCCCCTGATTCATCTATTTTATCCTTGTAACCATTTCATTGTTTTATGTTTTTCATCATTTTTTACTGTTCCAACTGTTTTATTAGCTCAATTTCTGGTACTGCTGTCGTGGGTTGTGCTGGGCCATCCTGCGGTCTGGTTTCTCTCCTATTCCGGGGGCTGTGACACACCTTGCGGACGTTCCCCCCTCCCCCACCGTCCTCACGGCCTGGATGGGCGGATGTGATGTCAATGTGTGTCGGTGTCACGTTCCCTTGCTGTTCGCTGGGCGCCGCTCTGACGCTGCCGCGCACAAGCTGTGTTCACCACTCTCGTGGGCTATGGGGGAGCGTGCTGCGTGCCGTTGGCCGTAAGAGGCCGCCTGGCGCCGGGCGCTCCTCCCCCTTCCCCACGGCGTGACATTGGTGGGCATCCCCGCGGCGGGGGTATTTAAAGGCGCTCCTCGGCAGGTTACAGCACTCAGGGCTCTCCACACACCATCCACCACATGGACTGTCTCTTCACTGGTCATTCTGGTCCCCTTCACAGGGTCCTCTATTCACAAGGTATATTGGCACTTCCCCTTGTTCCATTACCACTACACACATTTGGCTTCACTTGTTTCATCTCACCTATCCACATCACCCCCTCCTGCCCACCCACCTCCCTCCTTGTCCCCACGTCCTCACCTCTTTCCCTTCCCTTCCCCCCTCTTTTCTTCCCCCCCCCTTTCCCTTCCCTTCTCCCTTTCTCCTATATTTCTCCCCCCCCCCTTTTTTTACCCTCCTCTCCTCTCTCTGGAGTTTTCTCTCTCCTCTCCCCTTTGTATTCCCCCAGCTCTCCCTTTCACCTTTTCCTTTGTCTCCCTCATCATTCCATTCCTTCTCTCCCCCCCTGTTTTCCTTCCCTCTTCTCTTTCCCATCCCTCCCCCCTTCTCCCTTCCCTTCTCCCTTTCTATTTCTCCCTTTCTGTGCTTTCCCTTCCCCCCCCCTCCCCATCTCTTTCCTTTTCCTCTCCTCCCCTGTGTTTATCACATTTCTTTGCTCACCATTGTCCCTTCACCCCCAGAATGTCCTCGGTTGCCGTGCCTGCCGTGGGTGTCGCCCTCCCCAGACTCGCGGGGCTGCCCACCTCAGCTCCCGGTGTGGAGTTGTTTCCCGGACTGCATGCGTGGCCTTGCCATTACACCTTCAGCATGCCCAACTCGAGTAAGTAAGCTTTGGTTACGGTGGTTTCATACCTTACCCCTAACCTTGTTCCTGCAATTTTCATTTTTCAAAAAAAAATGTAATTTCATAGATATCACATGTGCCTGCTCCTGACGAGTGGCTTCAGCCATGAAACGCGTAGAGCTTTTGATGTGCCGTGTCTCCATTAGTGTCATAAGAACTTCAAGTCATGATGTGTTCTGTACCCTCTCAGGCTAATGAGGCCATAGGTCCTGCAGGTTATATTCTTTCCAATCAATAGTATACACCTTCATTCTGTGGTGAACGTAGGAATTTTAAATATTTCTAACAAATATTTTTACCATGTGATGTGATCATTTTATTACTAATTCAATGTGATTCATGCATACTTTCACTGCTACCAGCATATATACCTTGAACTGTGCTCAACAGTCCTATTACCTATGTATGTCAAATTACTTTTGTTACTTTGATTATGTATGTACAATGCAATGTGTAATAAAATTCCTTCAAATTCACCTTATTACTCTTTTGGCTGTCATATGCTTCACACAAAGTCCCACACTCCTGGTATATGGTTATATACCTTCCTTCTTCAAATATAAATGGGATGGATGTCCATGTCCTCACCAGGTCATGACATCACATAAAGTCCCTAGGGATGGAAACACTTGATCTCACCAGATCATGGCTTCCTAAAATTCCCTATTTTTTCCCCCCCTTTTCCCCAATTGTCTTATATCCACGGGATAGTAATCTTTTGTACAGGTCTTTGGCTGCTATCTGGAAATCTGCATCCTTGCTGCAGTTGCGTTTTAAACGCAAGTACTGGCTATAGGGAATGCTCTTCAGCAAGGGGCCTGGGTGTGAACTATCCGCGTGGAGAATAGTGTTCCCAGCCGAAGGTTTTCTGAAAAGTGACGAGTCTAATTTTCCATTGGCGTCAATGGAAATAGTGAGATCAAGGAAATTAATCGCAGTTGTGCTATGTTCCATAGTGAAACAAAGGTTAAAGTTGTTAATAGAGATCAATCTAAAGAATTCTTTCAATTCTATTTCTGAACCAGACCAGAATAGCAACACGTCGTCTATGTAACGATACCAGGAGACGGCTTTTTCCAATAGATGGGTCAGGTCGTCCCTGGAAAAAAGATCTTTTTCCCACCCCCCCAGGTACAGGTTGGCATACAATGGGGCACATTTGGTCCCCATCGCAACCCCCTGCACCTGGAGGTAGTGGGAAGAATTGAAAATGAAGACGTTGTAACTCAGTATGTAGTTGAGAAGTTCCAGAACAAATTCGTTATATTTCTCAAATGAGGGACCTCTCTCATATAGATGGTTACTCACAATTTCGATGCCCTTACTATGGGGAATAGTGTTGTATAGACTTTCAATATCCAGTGCAACTAAGTAGGTGCCTGGTGGAAGTGAGATACCTTCGATGGTTTTTAATAGATCTATGGTGTCTTTGATATAGGAAAAGAGAGAGGTAACGTGGGGATGTAAATAGCTGTCTACCAGACTGCTGGCGTTTTCCGTTAGACATAGACAACCAGATATTATGGGACGTCCTGGAGGTTCCAGGATGGATTTGTGTACCTTTGGTAAGGCATAGAAAGTAGGGATTCGTGGGTCCCTTACATTGAGGTAGTCCCACGTATTCTTGTCTATAATACCTTTATGATATGCCTTAAAAATGATGTTATAATATTCGGTGTTGAAGTTTTGTATTAAAGTTCTGGAAATAGGGCGGTATCAGTCTCGATTGGATAAAATCTTGTTGCACATATTGATATATTGGGACGTTTCCATGATAACTAAATTCCCGCCTTTGTCGGCAGGTTTAATTATTATCTTTTGGTTGGATTCAAGAGATTTAATGGCGGCTTTTTGATTTGCATTTAAATTAGAGGATACGGAGGGACGAAAGTTAGACTCTTCAATTGCTTGAGAAGTTTGTGTGACAAATGCCCAGATGTTAGGGTTAGTACTTAACAGAGGAAAATTCCTTGACTTCGGTTTGTAGGACTGTGGGGGGGGGGAACGACACACCAGCGACCGACAACTCCGGCAAGTGCAAACAACCAGAGACGTCGTCGTCCGTGTGTCCCTCCTCCCAAAGTGCCACCAGATCCTCAAAGGCTTGTTGTTCCTCCATATTGATCCGGAGGTTGGATGTTTTGTCATTTGGACACGTGTCTAGTTTAGGTTTGTCAAAAATAACTTTATATAGGAGTCTACGGGCAAAAAGGTGAAGGTCCTTGATAAGGTGGAATTTATCAACCTGGGAATCAGGGCAAAAGGTGAGACCCAGTTTAAGGACCTGTTCTTCATGTTCATTTAGGGTGTACGAAGAGAGATTGATAATGGATAATTCTGATTGGTTGAATGTTGGATCAGGGGTACATGAATCAAACTCTGGGCTTGTGCTAGCTCTTGGTCCTTCCCTAAAAAAATTGGTGCTAACTTCATGTCAGCTGTTACAGGTGTACCTAGGGGAGAAATAACAGTGTTAGCATTGCTTACCTTGGTGACTGTGTTGAGGTGAAGAGGAGGGGCAGTGACCGCCGTGGAGGGTGCTGTGGACATAATGGTGTGGGTGGCCATCGTCTGTGGGCCGCGTGACGTTTGTGATGAGGAGTGGGGTATACTGGAAGTGCGAGGTGGTGCCGCTTTAGGGTGATTGGGTTGTGACCAACGAGGTACAGGAGTACCTGTTTGATTTTTAAGGGACTCCAAGGAGGCCGTGTCTGAGTTACTTTTTCGTCTTTTTGGCAATCTGTCTCCGGACAAGTCTCGGTATACCGTCGATTGGCTAGATGATAGGGAAGAAGAAGGTGATAAGTTAGTCATATCATTGCCATTTCTAGTGTTGCGTTGGCTAGTGGATCTATATGATCTCGTATTTGTATTTTGTGTCCATTTGTAGGCTGACCCATTTGAATGGGCATTGGTGTCACGTGCAAACTTGTTTTCCTTTGTTCGGATGATGTCTAGAGTGTATCTCTCCAAATAAACTTTCAATTCATTTTCTTTTTTCTTAAATTTTGCATTGTTTGATATAAGTTTATGATCATTGTACCATTGTAGGATAGATTCGTCTAAAGTAATAAGTTCTTGTTCATATTGATTGCACAATAGATTCATCATCCCAAAGGAACAAGTTTGCAAATTGTCTTCCCATTTGGTTTTCAATAAATCGTCAGCCTTACGTACATTGGGGAAGATTTGGATTCTCAGTCCCCAAGGCACAATTTTATTATCAATATATTTGTTAAAGTATTTTTTATGCCAGAATATTCTGGCTTTACGTTCCAAAAGACGTTGAAGTCTTAAAAAAACGTGTTCCAGATCTTTGTCACTCATTTCTCCCGAACTATGGGATTGTTGGATTTTATCCATAAGGCCTATCCAGGCCTCACCACTGAAGGCTGCCATGGAAGGGAAAGGAGGGGGGGGGGGGGATCCCTCAAATACAAGCGTGAATAATATTTAACAAAGAATATATGGAAAATAATACAAGAGTATCTCACATATTAATTAGTTGTTGTGTTACCCATATCGGATACCTATGTAGACTGTGTATTGAAACACTAAATTTAGGTTGCTTGAGGTTTTGGTTCCGAATATGGGAAAAACACCCTCATAGATAGGCACCACATCCCTAAGCAAAAATTTAGTTTAAATGGACATACAAAGGAGAGGGATTTTCACGGTGCAAGTAAATTAAACATACGGAAAAGCTGTATATCTTTTCTCTTTTTTAAAAAACCAGTTTATTGTTTACATTTAAAAACACATATATTGTGTAGAGTAACAAACATATTACTTTTGAAAATAAGGTTAAAACAAGGTGGTCAAAGTAGGGAATGACAAAGAAAAAATGTACACTACAGATTCACAGGTGGTAATTATTGCATACTAGCCCGCCATGTTTCGCATTTGTCGCTTTTTCAAGGGATATGCAACTGTTTAGTGAGTCATCCAATATTTTTAGTAATTCTACGGAAAATAGAAAAAAGAAAAGTTTTTGTATACACACATAGATAATTTTCAGTATTGATACAACATTAAATATAATGAAAAAGCACGTGTTGTCACCCTGAAGTGTCCATAAAGGCTTACCCCTGAAGTTGACCCTACAAAATCTCTTCAGAACCGGCATATACAGACGCAACCAAGCATGACAGCAGGGGGGCTTATTTGCAACCACAGGGAGCAGTAAGGAGAAGCTGTTGTATGAATAATAAATATTCAGTGTCAGGGAAAATTGTATATAAGGGGTTAATTAAATTTAAGAAAAAATCAAAATCAATCAATTGACACTTACGCCGAAGGTTAGTTAAAGCTGCAACCAAGGATACAGATGGTCAGTGGTAATAGTGAAATGATGATTGCAAGGAATATTTGAATAGTGGATATATTAAAGCTAAGGAATAAAATAAAATAAGAGCAAAAGATATTGTCACTACACAGAAAAATACTGAACTAGGTCATTTAGATTGAAAGAGTGTTTATAGGCAGGTAGTGGGAATCTACACATGTAGCATAATGGTATGAATAGGCTCAAATTACAAAGATTTACTGGGTGTGACAGCAAAGGATATATGTTACAATTATGACTCTGCAAGAGTTCAATAAGTAAGTAAGGAACAGAAAATATATAGATATGGGTATAGAGCAGGGTATGGTGTTCAACACCAGTCACTTACCCTGCTAAAATCTTGGCTTACATCCTCCGGCGCTGGCAGACATAGCTGTCAGATGTGCCGGTTTAAATACTGCTCCCCATCGAGCCGGCGTGTGACGTCGCCGGCTCGATGCGGATGTGATGGCGCCAGTGCGCATGCCCGAGGGACCAAGAACCCCGTCCAGACTTCAAGTCCCACAGGGCACTGCGCCGGCGGAGGGAGCCGACATGCGCATAGCCACGCACGGCGGCTCCTCCCGCATAGGAGCCGCGTCACGGGGCGAAGGGGTCGGGGGGAGGGCTCCGATGGTGCCCTACGATGGAGCTGGTTCAGCGGGGAAGCACGGCGCGAGGTGGGCACATCTCAGGGATGTGCCCGGGCGTCCGTGTGGATGCGACGGCCTCCCCTCCGCTGTTTCAGCATAGACTGAGCTGAGAGCGGTCCGACCAAGATGGGCCAAAGGAGTAGCCGATCGAATAGGAAGGGACCACAGACCTTCCAATCTCGATCGGCGCTTCAAAGAGACAACACGTTTACATGTAGGTCAAATGTAATTGCATTGAAACAGAGTTACATATTAAAACCTGGTTACACATCACTGCATGTTAATTCAAACCGTACAAAATATATTGCAACAAATAAATACATTTATGATGGAAACAGGTCATTTAATATAAATGACATGAGGGGAAGATGGAGGAAGGGGGGAAGGGAGACTAAGTGGGCAGGGAAAATGGGGTGTCAGATGGACAGTGACACCAAGGGATAATGCATGGACAGCTACACATTCAGAGGAAGGGCCTGTAACTCAGGCTTTCGTTCAAGCCCGGGAAATGAGTAGCTTTGATCGACACTGCCCCCTCTTTTGTCCAGCGGGACATGCTCCAAAGCTCGGAACTTGATGGTTCTGGGGTTAAAGTTATGGTACAGACCCACATGCCTGGCAATAGCTGTATCCATTTGTTTTTTCAGGATGGGTTTTATGTGGTCTCTAATTCATTTGTAGAATGGTCGTTTCGTTTTGCCGACATAAAAGCCACCACAGATGCATTGAGCTAAATAGATTCCCACTACCTCCAGGTGCAGGGGGTTGCGATGGGAACCAAATGTGCCCCATTGTATGCCAACCTGTACCTGGGGGGGTGGGAAAAAGATCTTTTTTCCAGGGACGACCTGACCCATCTATTGGAAAAAGTCGTTTCCTGGTATCGTTACATAGACGACGTGTTGCTATTCTGGTCTGGTTCAGAAATAGAATTGAAAGAATTCTTTAGATTGATCTCTATTAACAACTTTAACCTTTGTTTCACTATGGAACATAGCACAACTGCGATTAATTTCCTTGATCTCACTATTTCCATTGACACCAATGGAAAATTAGACTCGTCACTTTTCAGAAAACCTTCGGCTGGGAACACTATTCTCCACGCGGATAGTTCACACCCAGGCCCCTTGCTGAAGAGCATTCCCTATAGCCAGTACTTGCGTTTAAAACGCAACTGCAGCAAGGATGCAGATTTCCAGATAGCAGCCAAAGACCTGTACAAAAGATTACTATCCCGTGGATATAGCCATTCATGCCTCAAAAGGGCATACAATAGGGTTAAAATACAAAACAGAGATTCGCTACTATTTTCAACCAAACTCCCCACAAAATCCGACACTGTAAGACTGATCACTCGCTACTCTAGCCAACATAGAGAAATCAGAAATATCATAACCAAATTTTGGCCTCTTTTATCTGCTGACTCAGAAGTTAGCAAACACATCAACCCATTCCCTGAAATAACCTACAGACGGGTTCCCTCACTGAGGGACCGTTTAGTCCACGGTCACTTTCAAGATACCTTCAAAAATAAAAAATCTCCTCATACAGGTATTTCTTCATGCGGTAAATGTGACATTTGCCGTTACGTAGAAAACACATTACAGTTTCTACTTCCTAATGGACAGTGGTACTCAATCAAATTCAATGTCACCTGCCAAACTCCGGGTATAATCTATTTAGCTCAATGCATCTGTGGTGGCTTTTATGTCAGCAAAACGAAACGACCATTCTACAAACGAATTAGAGACCACATAAAACCCATCCTGAAAAAACAAATGGATACAGCTATTGCCAGGCATGTGGGTCTGTACCATAACTTTAACCCCAGAACCATCAAGTTCCGAGCTTTGGAGCATGTCCCGCTGGACGAAAGAGGGGGCAGCGTCGATCGGACACTGCTCCAGCTTGAAGCCCGCTGGATTTATACCCTCAAAGCTACTCATTTCCCGGGCTTGAACGAAAGCCTGAGTTACAGGCCCTTCCTCTGAATGTGTAGCTGTCCATGCATTATCCCTTGGTGTCACTGTCCATCTGACACCCCATTTTCCCTGCCCACTTAGTCTCCCTTCCCCCCTTCCTCCATCTTCCCCTCATGTCATTTATATTAAATGACCTGTTTCCATCATAAATGTATTTATTTGTTGCAATATATTTTGTACGGTTTGATTTAACATGCAGTGATGTGTAACCAGGTTTTATTATGTAACTCTGTTTCAATGCAATTACATTTGACCTACATGTAAACGTGTTGTCTCTTTGAAGCGCCGATCGAGATTGGAAGGTCTGTGGTCCCTTCCTATTCGATCGGCTACTCCTTTGGCCCATCTTGGTCGGACCGCTCTCAGCTCAGTCTATGCTGAAACAGCGGAGGGGGGGGCCGTCGCATCCACATGGACGCCCGGGGCACATCCCTGAGATGTGCCCACCTCGCGCCGTGCTTCCCCGCTGAACCAGCTCCATCGTAGGGCACCATCGGAGCCCTCCCCCCGCCCCCTTCGCCCCGTGACGCGGCTCCTGTGCGGGAGGAGCCGCCGTGCGTGGCTATGCGCATGTCGGCTCCCTCCGCCGGCGCAGTGCCCTGTGGGACTTGAAGTCTGGACGGGGTTCTTGGTCCCTCGGGCATGCGCACTGGCGCCATCACGTCCGCATCGAGCCGGCGACGTCACACGCCGGCTCGATGGGGAGCAGTATTTAAACCGGCACATCTGACAGCTATGTCTGCCAGCGCCGGAGGATGTAAGCCAAGATTTTAGCAGGGTAAGTGACTGGTGTTGAACACCATACCCTGCTCTATACCCATATCTATATATTTTCTGTTCCTTACTTACTTATTGAACTCTTGCAGAGTCATAATTGTAACATATATCCTTTGCTGTCACACCCAGTAAATCTTTGTAATTTGAGCCTATTCATACCATTATGCTACATGTGTAGATTCCCACTACCTGCCTATAAACACTCTTTCAATCTAAATGACCTAGTTCAGTATTTTTCTGTGTAGTGACAATATCTTTTGCTCTTATTTTATTTTATTCCTTAGCTTTAATATATCCACTATTCAAATATTCCTTGCAATCATCATTTCACTATTACCGCTGACCATCTGTATCCTTGGTTGCAGCTTTAACTAACCTTCGGCGTAAGTGTCAATTGATTGATTTTGATTTTTTCTTAAATTTAATTAACCCCTTATATACAATTTTCCCTGACACTGAATATTTATTATTCATACAACAGCTTCTCCTTACTGCTCCCTGTGGTTGCAAATAAGCCCCCCTGCTGTCATGCTTGGTTGCGTCTGTATATGCCGGTTCTGACGAGATTTTGTAGGGTCAACTTCAGGGGTAAGCCTTTATGGACACTTCAGAGTGACAACACGTGCTTTTTCATTATATTTAATGTTGTATCAATACTGAAAATTATCTATGTGTGTATACAAAAACTTTTATTTTTTCTATTTTCCGTAGAATTACTAAAAATATTGGATGACTCACTAAACAGTTGCATATCCCTTGAAAAAGCGACAAATGCGAAACATGTCGGGCTAGTATGCAATAATTA
This sequence comes from Lithobates septentrionalis, assembly GCA_037952835.1. Lineage (NCBI taxonomy): Eukaryota > Metazoa > Chordata > Amphibia > Anura > Ranidae > Lithobates > Lithobates septentrionalis. The sequence goes on from JBBDGP010000211.1 coordinate 366,438, forward strand.
CCACCTGTGAATCTGTAGTGTACATTTTTTCTTTGTCATTCCCTACTTTGACCAACTTGTTTTAACCTTATTTTCAAAAGGAATATGTTTGTTACTCTACACAATATATGTGTTTTTAAATGTAAACAATAAACTGTTTTTTTAAAAAAGAGAGAAGATATACAGCTTTTCCGTATGTTTAATTTACTTGCACCGTGAAAATCCCTCTCCTTTGTATGTCCATTTAAAATATATTGGGTGACTGGTAGGAAAAATATACTAGTGCAGGTAACAGTCAGTGACAGGGAAGAATAACAGATTGTGGGATCAGAGCAAGATGATAAGGGGGAAATATTGCACAAATAAGAAAAAAGGGAGAAAGTGTGTGGGGGAAGCCAAAAAGGTTACCTGGAAAAGGGAGTGTAAATAATGTAGGTCCGGACGTGCACAGAGGCCATGGGGGTGACAACTGTGTGGGGGCTGGGAATGAGCTGGAGGGAGTATAAATACTCCAATGTGATTGTGGGTGTCCACCAACGACATGCTGGCAGCCAATGGGAGGCGATGGCGCCAAACAGCTGAGCAGCGTTAGCTGCTCGCCATCTGGCGGCAATCACCTCGTGGAGGACGCCAGATGGACTCAACAGCGGCGGCACGCCGACGTTACAGGAAGTGACTCAGCGCGCGCCGGCGACGGAAGCGTGACGTTGATGCGCAATTGGACGTACGCCTGATCCTCCGCATCACCCGAGAGGAGGAGGGGGAAGGGGAGGACCCCAGGAGCGCATTGCAGCTCACGGGACTGAGCAAGACGGCCAAGGTGGCCAATCCAGCCCACATCATAGCCCAGCACAGTACAATTAGGCAGCATAGCAAGGCACACACATTGTGGGTAACAGTGTGGGACAGTAACATGGTATAGCAAACCTCCTCAGAACCTATACTAACATAAAAATCGAGTTTGCCAATGTAAACGTATGTTGGTGCTTAAATATAAAATAGACACCTAAGTTTGTCGTAACAATGGAGAGTACCAACAATAAAATAACATAAAAAGGTAAGGGTGCATGCTTCCATCCCTTGTATATGAATAAAGTTGAAAACAGAGCAGCAGGGTGGGGCTTTGTATGAGGTGCGAGGTGTGTAGAGCCAAGCGCCTCCATCCTCAACAATTTTAACTAAAAAAGAAACAAAAAAGGGGGGACTTTAAATGAAACATGCACCCCAGGGGATAACACAATAACAATGAATATGGCAGGTACCCAAACTATAATAGAACCAAAATAGAAGCATCACATAGTATTAATTGGCATTAAATGGTTTAACAGTATATAAATTATGACAGAAGTAAAAATCGTAACATAATTCATATTAGATACTATACAAATCCAAATTCATTAGAGGTAAGTCTCCAATTGTACATATGATATAACAGAAATTCAATTAATAACATGATTAGTTCATAATGTAAATACTGTAGAAAACAAATTCATAAAAGGCAAGTCTCTATGATAATTGATTGTAATCTTGGTTAATTGGTAAAATCCAATTGATATGTAAGGTAAGGTAATGATGCAATTGTAGACATAAGGGGGCAACTATTGACTCACAATCCCATAGTAATATAATTGGTTCATACTGTAAACATTGTAGATAACCAAATTCACTGAAGTGTGTCTCCATGATAAATAGTTATAGCCATAATTAGTTGGTACAGTCCAGTTGGTGTATAAGGTAGTAAAATGGTGATAATATAGTATAGAAATAAGGGCATCTATTGGCTCGATGCGTTTCGTGGCGACTAGGGATGAGCTTCGAGTTCGAGTCAAACCCATGTTCGACTCAAGCATCGCCTGTTCGACCGTTCGTCGAATTGCGAACATTATGGGCCGTTCGTGCCAAATTCGAGTGGCGCGTCACGGCCCATAATTCACTGCGGCAATGCAGTGCATTGCTAGCTGATGATTGGCCAAGCATGCACTATGACCTAAATGCTTGGCCAATCACAGCGCCGTGTCTACAGAGAGCTGTAATTGGCCAAAGCCAGGGTGGCTTTGGTTAATTATGGCTCAGGGGGTTTAGTACACGCCCCACACTATATAAGGCCGCCAACGTGGTGGCCTTGTGTAGTGTGTTGCGGTGGCGGAGAGAGATAGATAGACAGAGAGACAGTGTCATTTGATTTAAGTTAGATAGAGTAAGCAGGTCGAGTCAGTTAGCTGCACTTACAGTGTATTGTGTATATATATGCATCCCAGGTGTTGTATATATATATATATATATATATATATATATACACACACTGTATTCAGTTTAGCTAGATCCGTTCCTGTTATTCTCTTCCTAATATACGGACAGGCAGGCAGGTGTTTTTACAGTATTTACAGTTAGTGTACTGTGTACCCTGCACAGTTGCACCTATAGCTACCTAAAGACAAGTGCTTGTGTGCTTCTTCTGATCCTATTAATAGCACAGGCAGGCTCTTGAAGTATTTACAGTTAGTATACTGTGTACCCTTCACAGTTGCACCTACAGTATAGCTACCTGAAGACAAGTGCTTGTGTTCTTCTTCTGATCCTATTAATAGCACAGGCAGGCTCTTGAAGAATTTACAGTTAGTGTACTGTGTACCCTGCACAGTTGCACCTATAGCTACCTGAAGACAAGGGCTTGTGTTTTTCTTCTGATCCTATCAATAGCACAGGCAGGCTCTTGAAGTATTTACAGTTAGTGTACTGTGTACCCTGCACAGTTGCACCTACAGTATAGCTACCTGAAGACAAGTGCTTGTGTTCTTCTTCTGATCCTATTAATAGCATAGACAGGCTCTTGAAGTATTTACAGTTAGTGTACTCTGTACACTGCACAGTGGCACCTTTAGCTACCTGAAGACAAATGCTTGTGTTCTTCTTCTGATCCTATTATAGCACAGGCAGGCTCTTGACGCATTTACAGTTAGTGTACTGTGTGCCCTGCACAGTTGCACCTACAGTATAGCTACCTGAAGACAAGTGCTGGTGTTCTTCTTCTGATCCTATTAAAACCACAGGCAGGCAGCTTGAAGTATTTACAGTTAGTGTACTGTGTACCCTGCACAGTTGCACCTATAGCTACCTAAAGACAAGTGCTGGTGTTCTTCTTCTGATCCTATTAATACTACAGGCAGGCATTCTGCTAGCTGCTGTATAATCAGTATATATATATATATATATATATATATATATATATATATATATATATACATCCTAGTTTTGTGCAGCTACATCTTACTGCAGTGCAGGCCATTAGTATGTCTGGAAGGCCAACAAGGAGAGGCAGACAGTCACAAGCCAATAAAAGAGGGCAAACAGGCTCTGTGTCTAGAGGCAACAGTGCTGGTCGTGGACACGGTGCATCCTCATCAGCACGTGGCCGTGGGACACACTTGTCCTTTTTTTTTGGCAGCTGGCCGTGTTGAGCCGCAACATGCGGAAGACTTGGTAGAGTGGATGACCAAGCCGTCCTCATCCTCCTCATCCCCTCTCACCCAGGCTCAGGGTACGTTGTCTGGCAAAGCAGCTGCCAACGCGGCCTCTTCCCTCGGCTCAATGGCATCAGTCACTCCTTCCCTAGCCCCACCATGTCCTCCTGAGGAGTACACCGAACTGTTTGACCACAGTGTTGGGTACATGCTCCAGGAGGATGCCTAGCATTTTGAAGGCTCCGATGATGGTACTCAGCTAGAGGAAGGCAGTAACGTGAGCCCAGACAGAGAGGGTGCCCAAGAAGAACAGCAATCTGGCAGTCATGTTCCCCCAGCTGCAGCATACTGCCAGCTTTGCTCCAGTGATGAGGAGGGAGGGGATAATGAGGTCACTGACTCCATGTGGGTGCCTGATAGGAGAGAGGGGGAGGAGGAGGCACATCAACAATGAGGCAGGATGCCATCCAGGGGCCAGCATAAGGGCAGCACACCGACTGCATCACACTGCAGATCTCCGCGTGTGCAGGGCGCTGCTGTCTCTGCGCATTATTCCAAAAGTTCTTTGGTGTGGGCCTTTTTTGAGATGAGTGCATAAGATCCCACTGCTGCTATTTGCAACATATGTCACAAACGTATCTCACGTGGCCAAAATATCACCCGCTTGGGCACCACATGCTTGACCAGACATATGTTGACCTGCCATGCAGTTCGTTGGCAAGCGTACCTAAAAGACCCACACCAAAGAACAAAGAGGACCTCTCTTTGCTCCTCATCAGCTGGGATCTCCAACCCCACTATACCTTCACTCCTCTCTGAGACCTGCACTGAGAGGAATGAAGGTGTAGAATTAGGTGTGTCACAGCCAAGTAGTTGCGGGCAATCTGCTATCGGTACACTGAAGTCAGATTGTACCAGGCAAATTTCCCTGCCCCAGCTGCTGCACTGCCGAAAGAAGTTTGCTCCCAGCCATCCACATGCCCAGTGGTCGAATGCTAGCTTGGCTAAATTGCTAGCACTTCCACTGCTGCCTTTTCAGTTGGTAGACTCTGCCCCTTCCGTGAGTTTGTGGAATGTGCGGTTCCTCAGTGGCAGGTTCCCAAACGCCACTTTTTCTCACGGAAGGCGATTCCGGCTCTCTGCTGGCATGTGGAAGGCAATGTCTTGGCCTCACCTGACAGGGCGGTCAGCGGTAAGGTGCAGGCATGGACAGAGACATTACCTATCTTTCACGGCGCATCTTCTGGCAGCTGGGAATGATGCAGGACAAGATGCAGTAGTGTTGGAGGTTGTTCCGCCACCACGCCTCCAAAATGCTACTACTGGCGATTCTGACACACCTCTCTCCTCCACCCCCTCCTCTTCTTCTTCCTCCATGGCCTCTTACTGTGCTCTGTCCTCCGAACTAGCGGTGCTCCGTAGGCGTTCAAGGGGCTACGAAAGTACGCAGGCTAAAAGATGCCATGCGGTGCTTGAGCTGGTGTGTTTGGGGGACAGGAGCCACACTGGGGCAGAGATTCTGTCAGCTCTGCAGGGGCAGGCTCAGAGGTGGTTGACGCAATGCCAGCTTCAGCCAGGAATGGTGGTTTGCGACAATGGCACCAACCTCCTCTCTGCCCTCCGACTGGGACAACTGACCCATGTGCCCTGCTTGGCTCACGTCCTTAACTTGGTAGTGCAGCGGTTCTTGGACAGGTACTCGGGCTTACAGGATGTCCTGAGGCAGGCCAGGAAAGTCTGTGTGCATTTCCGTCATATAATGCCAGTGCTGAACGCGGCCAAAATGATACTGGCCCCCAAAATACTGTTTAAATTTCAGATGTTGCCTATCCCACTTCCTCAGTATTATCTTAGAGCGCTAAGGAGTTGCATCCTTACATCAAAAAGTGGGAGAGGGAGTTGGGGTCACAATGCAGTAAATCCACGTTGGATAAGATATTGAAGTTGGTACATTCTGCAGCACTTGACACCAGGAGAATTGAAACTCATTACAAATGTCTTGCAAGATGGTATGCCACTCCAGACAAGTTAAGCAAAATTGATAATACTAAATCCGATTCATGTTGGAGGGGGTGTAGTAGTGTGGGAACAATGGCCCACATGTGGTGGGAGTGTCCCTTCATAAAAATCTTTTGGGAAAAAATCATAATACTAAGAAGGACAGTAATATGTTGGATTTGGTTAATGAACTTTGTAAGTTCTTGTTTTTTGTATTGGAGGGGTTTGGTTTTGTATGGATAAAATATTAAATAAAGTATTTAAAAAAAAAAAAAGCATTTGCAGCACCCCCAATGGTGAAATCTGGTATTACCGCATGAGCATGCAGATATAACTGAGCTGTGTGACTTCACTATTATCTCTTATGCCGTGTACACACGGTCGGAATTTCCGACAACAAATGTTCAATGTGAGCTTGTTGTCGGAAATACCGACCGTGTGTAGGCTTCATCGGACATTTTTTTGTCGGAATTTCCAACCAACAAAATTTGAGAGCTGGTTCTCAAATTTTCCGACAACAAAATCCGTTGTCGTAAATTCTGATCATGTGTGAACAATTCCGACGCACAAAGCTCCACGCATGCTCGGAATCAAGCAAAAGAGCCCCACTGGCTGTTGAACTTCATTTTTTCTCGGCTCGTCGTACGTGTTGTATGTCACCGCATTCTTGACGTTCGGAATTTCCGACAACATTTGTGCGACCGTGTGTATGCAAGACAAGCTTGAGCCAACATCCGTCGGAAATAAATCCAGGATTTTGTTGTCGGAATGTGCGATTGTCTGTACGCGGCATAGGAGTCTATTTAAAAACAAAATTACTGTGTGAATGTATCAGAATTTGTAACATTTGCAAAAGTTGTAAAACCCCTGTCAATGTTTTAAATATGTGCCCACTATTTTTTTCTGATATTTAAACTGCTTCCATAGAATGAAAAAAAAAATAATAATGCCAGTGCTCGGGTGACTGACCTCCAAAAGGAATTTATCCTGCCCAAGAACCGCCTAATCTGTGACATGCCCACCAGGTGGAACTCAACGTTGGCCATGCTGCAGCGGCTGCACACGCAGCAGAGGGCCATCAATGAGTACCTGTGCGACTATGGCACTAGGACAGGGTCAGGGGAGCTTGTTTTTTTCCCCACATCAGTGGGCCATGATCAGGGATGCATGCACTGTCCTGTCACCATTTGAGGAGGCCACAAGGATGGTGAGCAGTGACAGTGCATGCATCAGTGACACTGTCCCCCTTGTCCACCTGTTGGAGCACACGCTGCGTTGAATAATGGACAGGGAACTTAAGGCAAAACAGAGGCAGAAAGAGGAGGACTTCCTTACCTCTCAAGGCCCCCATAATCCAGACAGTGTTCCTGCGTGCCTGCCGATCACACAGGAAGAGGACGAGGAGAAGGATTGTGTCAGCATGGAGGTGGAGCCTGGCACTCAGCATCAGCAGCAGTCTTCAAGGAATCATTTACAGTCCCAAGAAACCCATGGACTTGTACGTGGCTGGGAGGAGGTGGCTGTGGATCATGTCATCCTTAGTGACCCAGAACACTCCGGACCAAATGCCTCAGCAAACCTATGCTGCATGGCCTCCCTGATCCTGCAAAGCCTGCGGAAAGATCCTTGTATTCCTGGTATCAAGGAGAGGGATCGTTACTGGCTGGCAACCCTCCTTGATCCATGTTACAAGGGTAAGGTTGTGAACCTTATCTTGCCATCACAAAGGGAGCAGAGGATGAACCATCTTCGGGAGGCCTTGCAGAAAGGTCCGTGCAACGCGTTCCCAGAGACTGGGAGGCTACAAACTCCTGTTCCTGGACAATGTGTTGCTGAGGCTTCGGTCAGTCAAAGAAGGAGCGGTGGTCGATGAGGTGGCCATCTGACCTATGTGTTCAGACAATTTTTTAGTCCGCAGTCCCAAGGTATGATCGGTTCCAGCAACCATCGCCAGCGTCTGTTTTATATGGTGCAGGAATACCTAGGGGCAAGATCTGACTTGGACACCTTTCCCACTGCAAATCCTCTGGGTAACTGGTTCCTGCGCTACAACTAGAGTATCTGTGAGGGGATGCAGTGTTGTGGCACTAGCACCAGTGCCTAAGGCCCAATTTTTCAGCCCCTGTTTAACAGGGGCGTGTAATTACAATTTTTGATGCAATACTTTGCAGCAGGGCTCATTCCTGCGCTTCAACTAGAGTATCTGTGAGGGGTTGCAGTGTTGTGGCACCAGCACCAGTGCCTAAGGCCCAATTTTTCAGCCCCTGTTTAACAGGGGCGTGTAATTGCAATTTTTGATGCAATATTTTGCAGGGGGGGTCATTCCTGCGCTCCAACTAGAGTTTCTGTGAGGGGTTGCAGTGTTGTGGCACCAGTGCCTAAGGCCCAATTTTTTCTGCCCTTGTTCAACAGGGACACGTAATTACAATTCTTGATCTAATATTTCACAGCAGGGCCCATTTCTGCGCCCACCAAGAGTAACTGTGAAGACTTACAGTGTTGTGGCACCAGCACCACCTAAGGCCTAAATTTCTGCAGAGTATATAGGGCAGGTCCCTACTTTCAAATATCCAACTTACAAACGACTCCTACTTGCAAATGGAAGGAGACAACAGGAAATGAGATAGAATCTACCCCTAGGAAGGGAAATTCTCTCCTGTAAGAGTTAATATGGGTAAAACGTGTCTCTTCTCCACTGATGCTTTATCAACAATCCTTGTTTCACTAAAAACCCCAAATTGTCAAAAACATTTGTCATTGGGACAGAAAGTGAGATGCAATCCTCTGAAGAGGTGCACAGACAGCAAAACAAATGTCACAGGGGTGATAACCCTTCCGTATGTTTTCCAAAAAGCTTAAAATAAATGTTTTGGCTGGAGCTACACTTTAAAAATGTACCAGTTCAAAATTACAAACAGATTCTACTTAACAACAAACCTACAGTCCCTGTCTTGTTTGCACCACCTGTATACTGCTGTTCAGAGTATATAGGGCCTGGGGGCCCCACGCCTTTCCTTTTTTTAATTTGGGTGCAGGGTTCCCCTTAATATCCATACAAGACCCAAAGGGCCTGGTAATGGACTGGGGGGGTACCCATGCCGTTTGTCTCACTGATTTTCATCCATATTGCCGGGATCCGACATTACATTAAATCCAAGCTTTGAGCAGGAGAATCTGGATGCCGCACACTGGATAAAGTTGAAAACTTGTCTTTATTATAAAAATTGGATCATCAAAAATACAAGACAATCAGGCAGGATGTACAGGCTCAGCTGACGCTTTTCGCACTCGAGATTGAGTGCTTACTCATAGCTGACCAGCGGCATCCAGATTCTCCTGCTCAAAGCTTTGCTCTACTTAGCATTTAGCCAGCACCTGAGACTCTTCACCTCTGAAGGTTTTACATCAACCACACACCTGGGTTCAGATCCACCTGAGCGGTGAAACACTCTCTTTGCTTCGATTACATTAAAGCCGCAAGCAGTTTAAAATAACTTTTATTCCTTTAAAAATGTCATTTTGTGCAGGGACTGTTCTAAGCACGGGAAACACACACAACTTTACAGTCATACTATAGACACCCCCAGGTACGATATTGATATTTAAAGTAATATTTCACTTTTTTTTTCACTTTAAGCATCATTAAAATCACTGCTCCCGAAAAAACGTCCGTTTTTAAAACTTTTTTTTGCATTGATACATGTCCCCTGGGGCAGGACCCGGGTCCCCAAACCCTTTTTAGGACAATACCATGCAAATTAGCCTTTAAAATTAGCACTTTTGATCTCAAACGTTCGAGTCCCATAGAGTTCAATGGGGTTCTAAGGTTCTCGCAAATTTTCGGTCCGTTCGCAGGTTCTAGTGCAAACCGAACCGGGTGTATTCGGCTCATCCCTAGTGGCGACTGCCACTCTTCAGGAGCAGGTATGAGGTAGGTGTCTATAAATATTAAAAACATATATGTTGAAACAAATTATATAATAGTTATAATAGGTCTATGTAGAGGGAGAGGAGGGGGGGAAAGGGGGTATAACCCGATTTCCCAGAACTACCAAGGTAGTCAATCCAGCCCACATCATTGCCCAGCACAGTACGAATAGGCAGCATAGCCAGGCACACACATTGCGGGTAACAGTGTGGAACAGTAACATGGTATAGCCAACCTCCTCAGAACCTATACTGACATGAAAATCGAGTTTGCCAATGTAAACGTATGTTGGTGCTTAAATATAAAATAGACACCTAAGTTTGTCGTAACAATGGAGAGTACCAACAATAAAATAACATAAAAAGGTAAGGGTGCATGCTTCCATCCCTTGTATATGAATAAAGTTGAAAACAGAGCAGCAGGGTGGGGCTTTGTATGAGGTGCGAGGTGTGTAGAGCCAAGCGCCTCCACCCCCAACAATTTGAACAAAAAAAGAAACAAAAAAGGTGGGACTTTAAATGAAACATGCACCCCAGGGGATAACACAATAACAATGAATATGGCAGGTACCCAAACTATAATAGAACCAAAATAGAAGCATCACATAGTATTAATTGGCATTAAATGGTTTAATAGTATATAAATTATGACAGAAGTAAAAATCGTAACATAATTCATATTAGATACTATACAAATCCAAATTCATTAGAGGTAAGTCTCCAATTGTACATATGATATAACAGAAATTCAATTAATAACATGATTAGTTCATAATGTAAATACTGTAGAAAACAAATTCATAAAAGGCAAGTCTCTATGATAATTGATTGTAATCTTGGTTAATTGGTAAAATCCAATTGATATGTAAGGTAAGGTAATGATGCAATTGTAGACATAAGGGGGCAACTATTGACTCACAATCCCATAGTAATATAATTGGTTCATACTGTAAACATTGTAGATAACCAAATTCACTGAAGTGTGTCTCCATGATAAATAGTTATAGCCATAATTAGTTGGTACAGTCCAGTTGGTGTATAAGGTAGTAAAATGGTGATAATATAGTATAGAAGAAAGGGCATCTATTGGCTCGATGCGTTTCGTGGCGACTAGGGATGAGCTTCGAGTTCGAGTCAAACCCATGTTCGACTCAAGCATCGCCTGTTCGACCGTTTGTCGAATTGCGAACATTATGGGCCGTTCGTGCCAAATTCGAGTGGCGCGTCACGGCCCATAATTCACTGCGGCAATGCAGTGCATTGCTAGCTGATGATTGGCCAAGCATGCACTATGACCTAAATGCTTGGCCAATCACAGCGCCGTGTCTACAGAGAGCTGTAATTGGCCAAAGCCAGGGTGGCTTTGGTTAATTATGGTTTAGGGGGTTTAGTACACGCCCCACACTATATAAGGCCGCCAACGTGGTGGCCTTGTGTAGTGTGTTGCGGTGGCGGAAAGAGATAGATAGACAGAGAGACAGTGTCATTTGATTTAAGTTAGATAGAGTAAGCAGGTCGAGTCATTTAGCTGCACTTACAGTATATTGTGTATATATATGCATCCCAGGTGTTGTATATATATATATATATATATATATATATATATATATATATATATATATATATATATATATATATATATATACACACACTGTATTCAGTTTAGCTAGATCCGTTCCTGTTATTCTCTTCCTAATATACTGACAGGCAGGCAGGTGTTTTTACAGTATTTACAGTTAGTGTACTGTGTACCCTGCACAGTTGCACCTATAGCTACCTAAAGACAAGTGCTTGTGTGCTTCTTCTGATCCTATTAATAGCACAGGCAGGCTCTTGAAGTATTTACAGTTAGTATACTGTGTACCCTTCACAGTTGCACCTACAGTATAGCTACCTGAAGACAAGTGCTTGTGTTCTTCTTCTGATCCTATTAATAGCACAGGCAGGCTCTTGAAGAATTTACAGTTAGTGTACTGTGTACCCTGCACAGTTGCACCTATAGCTACCTGAAGACAAGGGCTTGTGTTTTTCTTCTGATCCTATCAATAGCACAGGCAGGCTCTTGAAGTATTTACAGTTAGTGTACTGTGTACCCTGCACAGTTGCACCTACAGTATAGCTAACTGAAGACAAGTGCTTGTGTTCTTCTTCTGATCCTATTAATAGCATAGACAGGCTCTTGAAGTATTTACAGTGAGTGTACTTTGTACCCTGCACAGTGGCACCTTTAGCTACCTGAAGACAAATGCTTGTGTTCTTCTTCTGATCCTATTATAGCACAGGCAGGCTCTTGACGCATTTACAGTTAGTGTACTGTGTGCCCTGCACAGTTGCACCTACAGTATAGCTACCTGAAGACAAGTGCTGGTGTTCTTCTTCTGATCCTATTAAAACCACAGGCAGGCAGCTTGAAGTATTTACAGTTAGTGTACATTGTGTACCCTGCACAGTTGCACCTATAGCTACCTAAAGACAAGTGCTGGTGTTCTTCTTCTGATCCTATTAATACTACTGGCAGGCATTCTGCTAGCTGCTGTATAATCAGTATATATATATATACATCCTAGTTTTGTGCAGCTACATCTCACTGCAGTGCAGGCCATTAGTATGTCTGGAAGGCCAACAAGGAGAGGCAGACAGTCACAAGCCAATAAAAGAGGGCAAACAGGCTCTGTGTCTAGAGGCAACAGTGCTGGTCGTGGACACGGTGCATCCTCATCAGCACGTGGCCGTGGGACACACTTGTCCTTTTTTTTTGGCAGCTGGCCGTGTTGAGCCGCAACATGCGGAAGACTTGGTAGAGTGGATGACCAAGCCGTCCTCATCCTCCTCATCCCCTCTCACCCAGGCTCAGGGTACGTTGTCTGGCAAAGCAGCTGCCAACGCGGCCTCTTCCCTTGGCTCAATGGCATCAGTCACTCCTTCCCTAGCCCCACCATGTCCTCCTGAGGAGTACACCGAACTGTTTGACCACAGTGTTGGGTACATGCTCCAGGAGGATGCCTAGCATTTTGAAGGCTCCGATGATGGTACTCAGCTAGAGGAAGGCAGTAACGTGAGCCCAGACAGAGAGGGTGCCCAAGAAGAACAGCAATCTGGCAGTCATGTTCCCCCAGCTGCAGCATACTGCCAGCTTTGCTCCAGTGATGAGGAGGGAGGGGATGATGAGGTCACTGACTCCACGTGGGTGCCTGATAGGAGAGAGGGGGAGGAGGAGACACCAACAACGAGGCAGGATCGCATCCAGGGGCCAGCATAAGGGCAGCACACCGGCTGCATCACACTGCAGACCTCCGCGTGTGCAGGGCGCTGCTGTCTCTGCGCATTATTCCAAAAGTTCTTTGGTGTGGGCCTTTTTTGAGATGAGTGCATAAGATCCCACTGCTGCTATTTGCAACATATGTCACAAGCGTATCTCGCGTGGCCAAAATATCACCCGCTTGGGCACCACATGCTTGACCAGACATATGTTGACCTGCCATGCAGTTCGTTGGCAAGCGTACCTAAAAGACCCACACCAAAGAACAAAGAGGACCTCTCCTTGCTCCTCATCAGCTGGGATCTCCAACCCCACTATACCTTCACTCCTCTCTGAGACCTGCACTGAGAGGAATGAAGGTGTAGGATTAGGTGTGTCACAGCCAAGTAGTTGCGGGCAATCTGCTATCGGTACACTGAAGTCAGATTGTACCAGGCAAATTTCCCTGCCCCAGCTGCTGCACTGCCGAAAGAAGTTTGCTCCCAGCCATCCACATGCCCAGTGGTCGAATGCTAGCTTGGCTAAATTGCTAGCACTTCCACTGCTGCCTTTTCAGTTGGTAGACTCTGCCCCTTCCGTGAGTTTGTGGAATGTGCGATTCCTCAGTGGCAGGTTCCCAAACGCCACTTTTTCTCACGGAAGGCGATTCCGGCTCTCTGCTGGCATGTGGAAGGCAATGTCTTGGCCTCACTTGACAGGGCGGTCAGCGGTAAGGTGCAGGCATGGACAGAGACATTACCTATCTTTCACGGCGCATCTTCTGGCAGCTGGGAAGGATGCAGGACAAGGTGCAGTAGTGTTGGAGGTTGTTCCGCCACCACGCCTCCAAAATGCTACTACTGGTGATTCTGACACACCTCTCTCCTCCACCCCCTCCTCTTCTTCTTCCTCCATGTCCTCTTACTGTGCTCTGTCCTCCGAACTAGCGGTGCTCCGTAGGCGTTCAAGGGGCTACGAAAGTACGCAGGCTAAAAGATGCCATGCGGTGCTTGAGCTGGTGTGTTTGGGGGACAGGAGCCACACTGGGGCAGAGATTCTGTCAGCTCTGCAGGGGTAGGCTCAGAGGTGGTTGACGCAATGCCAGCTTCAGCCAGGAATGGTGGTTTGCGACAATGGCACCAACCTCCTCTCTGCCCTCCGACTGGGACAACTGACCCATGTGCCCTGCTTGGCTCACGTCCTTAACTTGGTAGTGCAGCGGTTCTTGGGCAGGTACTCGGGCTTATAGGATGTCCTGAGGCAGGCCAGGAAAGTCTGTGTGCATTTCCGTCATATAATGCCAGTGCTGAACGCGGCCAAAATGATACTGGCCCCCAAAATACTGTTTAAATTTCAGATGTTGCCTATCCCACTTCCTCAGTATTATCTTAGAGCGCTAAGGAGTTTGATATCAAGATTTGTCTGGGGTGGCAAAAAAACACGCATCTCCTATGCAGTTCTGAGCAGGGGGAAAAAAAAGGGGGACTAGCTCTACCCGACTTCAATAAGTATTATTTAGCAGTTATTTTATCACACGTTATGGAATGGTCAAAAAAGGATTCGGAGAAGAGATGAGTCAACATAGAACACTATTTGAGCAACACGGATTTAGGAAGGAGTATTTGGAACCCTCCAAAGTATAGAACACTGGGCACAAACACAGCGGAATTGACACGGAACACTTTTAAACATTGGGATTTGCTACACATTCAGAATAAGTGGACACATAACTCACCTTTGATTCATATGAAAGGTAATTTATTTTTTGAGACAGGGATGAGGGAGGTGGGAGGGAATTGGATAAAAGAGGAAGGAATCCAATTAAAACATTTTTCAAATAAGGGGAGATTACGCACGTTTGCAGATTTAAGGTTAGAATCGGGGTTGTGGGTCATGGATGTGTGGAGGTATCTCCAGCTTTCGCATTTCATTGAAAAATTACCGAAACCACTCAGAAGCGAGGAGGATTATAGACCATTCGAGCGGCTCTGTGTGAGGGAGCAGGCGGGTGGTGCTATAGCACAAATCTATAGGATCCTGGGTGAGGGGTCGGAGCTGGAGGTGCATCCTTACATCAAAAAGTGGGAGAGGGAGTTGGGGTCACAAGGCAGTAAATCCACGTTGGATAAGATATTGAAGTTGGTACATTCTGCAGCACTTGACACCAGGAGAATTGAAACTCATTACAAATGTCTTGCAAGATGGTATGCCACTCCAGACAAGTTAAGCAAAATTGATAATACTAAATCCGATTCATGTTGGAGGGGGTGTAGTAGTGTGGGAACAATGGCCCACATGTGGTGGGAGTGTCCCTTCATAAAAATCTTTTGGGAAAAAATCATAATACTAAGAAGGACAGTAATATGTTGGATTTGGTTAATGAACTTTGTAAGTTCTTGTTTTTTGTATTGGAGGGGTTTGGTTTTGTATGGATAAAATATTAAATAAAGTATTTAAAAAAAAAAAAAAAGCATTTGCAGCACCCCCGATGGTGAAATCTGGTATTACCGCATGAGCATGCAGATATAACTGAGCTGTGTGACTTCACTATTATCTCTTATGCCGTGTACACACGGTCGGAATTTCCGACAACAAATGTTCAATGTGAGCTTGTTGTCGGAAATACCGACCGTGTGTAGGCTCCATCGGACATTTTTTTGCCGGAATTTCCAACCAACAAAATTTGAGAGCTGGTTCTCAAATTTTCCAACAACAAAATCCGTTGTCGTAAATTCTGATCATGTGTGCACAATTCCGATGCACAAAGCTCCACGCATGCTCGGAATCAAGCAAAAGAGCCCCACTGGCTGTTGAACTTCATTTTTTCTCGGCTCGTCGTACGTGTTGTATGTCACCGCATTCTTGACGTTTGGAATTTCCAACAACATTTGTGCGACCGTGTGTATGCAAGACAAGCTTGAGCCAACATCCATCGGAAATAAATCCAGGATTTTGTTGTCGGAATGTGCGATTGTCTGTACGCAGCATAGGAGTCTATTTAAAAACAAAATTACTGTGTGAATGTATCAGAATTTGTAACATTTGCAAAAGTTGTAAAACCCCTGTCAATGTTTTAAATATGTGCCCACTATTTTTTTCTGATATTTAAACTGCTTCCATAGAATGGAAAAAAAAAATAATAATGCCAGTGCTCGGCTGACTGACCTCCAAAAGGAATTTATCCTGCCCAAGAACCGCCTAATCTGTGACATGCCCTCCAGGTGGAACTCAACGTTGGCCATGCTGCAGCGGCTGCACACGCAGCAGAGGGCCATCAATGAGTACCTGTGCGACTATGGCACCAGGACAGGGTCAGGGGAGCTTGTTTTTTTCCCCACATCAGTGGGTCATGATCAGGGATGCATGCACTGTCCTGTCACCATTTGAGGAGGCCACAAGGATGGTGAGCAGTGACAGTGCATGCATCAGTGACACTGTCCCCCTTGTCCACCTGTTGGAGCACACGCTGCGTTGAATAATGGACAGGGAACTTAAGGCAAAACAGAGGCAGAAAGAGGAGGACTTCCTTACCTCTCAAGGCCCCCATAATCCACACAGTGTTCCTGCGTGCCTGCCGATCACACAGGAAGAGGACGAGGAGGAGGATTGTGTCAGCATGGAGGTGGAGCCTGGCACTCAGCATCAGCAGCAGTCTTCAAGGAATCATTTACAGTCCCAAGAAACCCATGGACTTGTACGTGGCTGGGAGGAGGTGGCTGTGGATCATGTCATCCTTAGTGACCCAGAACACTCCGGACCAAATGCCTCAGCAAACCTATGCTGCATGGCCTCCCTGATCCTGCAAAGCCTGTGGAAAGATCCTTGTATTCCTGGTATCAAGGAGAGGGATCGTTACTGGCTGGCAACCCTCCTTGATCCATGTTACAAGGGTAAGGTTGTGAACCTTATCTTGCCATCACAAAGGGAGCAGAGGATGAACCATCTTCGGGAGGCCTTGCAGAAAGGTCCGTGCAACGCGTTCCCAGAGACTGGGAGGCTACAAACTCCTGTTCCTGGACAATGTGTTGCTGAGGCTTCGGTCAGTCAAAGAAGGAGCGGTGGTCGATGAGGTGGCCATCTGACCTATGTGTTCAGACAATTTTTTAGTCCGCAGTCCCAAGGTATGATCGGTTCCAGCAACCATCGCCAGCGTCTGTTTTATATGGTGCAGGAATACCTAGGGGCAAGATCTGACTTGGACACCTTTCCCACTGCAAATCCTCTGGGTAACTGGTTCCTGCGCTACAACTAGAGTATCTGTGAGGGGATGCAGTGTTGTGGCACTAGCACCAGTGCCTAAGGCCCAATTTTTCAGCCCTTGTTTAACAGGGGCGTGTAATTACAATTTTTGATGCAATACTTTGCAGCAGGGCTCATTCCTGCGCTTCAACTAGAGTATCTGTGAGGGGTTGCAGTGTTGTGGCACCAGCACCAGTGCCTAAGGCCCAATTTTTCAGCCCCTGTTTAACAGGGGCGTGTAATTACAATTTTTGATGCAATATTTTGCAGGGGGGGGTCATTCCTGCGCTTCAACTAGAGTATCTGTGCGGGGTTGCAGTGTTGTGGCACCAGTGCCTAAGGCCCAATTTTTTCTGCCCTTGTTCAACAGGGACACGTAATTACAATTCTTGATCTAATATTTCACAGCAGGGCCCATTTCTGCGCCCACCAAGAGTAACTGTGAAGACTTACAGTGTTGTGGCACCAGCACCACCTAAGGCCTAAATTTCTGCAGAGTATATAGGGCAGGTCCCTACTTTCAAATATCCAACTTACAAACGACTCCTACTTGCAAACGGAAGGAGACAACAGGAAATGAGATGAAATCTACCCCTAGGAAGGGAAATTCTCTCCTGTAAGAGTTAATATGGGGAAAACGTGTTTTTCTCCACTGATGCTTTATCAACAATCCTTGTTTCACTAAAAAACCCAAATTGTCAAAAACATTTGTCATTGGGACAGAAAGTGAGGTGCAATCCTCTGAAGAGGTGCACAGACAGCAAAACAAATGTCACAGGGGTGATAACCCTTCCGTATGTTTTCCAAAAAGCTTAAAATAAATGTTTTGGCTGGAGCTACACTTTAAAAATGTACCAGTTCAAAATTACAAACAGATTCTACTTAACAACAAACCTACAGTCCCTGTCTTGTTTGCACCACCTGTATACTGCTGTTCAGAGTATATAGGGCCTGGGGGCCCCATGCCTTTCCTTTTTTTAATTTGGGTGCAGGGTTCCCCTTAATATCCATACAAGACCCAAAGGGCCTGGTAATGGACTGGGGGGGTACCCATGCCGTTTGTCTCACTGATTTTCATCCATATTGCCGGGATCCGACATTACATTAAATCCAAGCTTTGAGCAGGAGAATCTGGATGCCGCACACTGGATAAAGTTGAAAACTTATCTTTATTATAAAAATTGGATCATCAAAAATACAAGACAATCAGGCAGGATGTACAGGCTCAGCTGACGCTTTTCGCACTCGAGATTGAGTGCTTACTCATAGCTGACCAGCGGCATCCAGATTCTCCTGCTCAAAGCTTTGCTCTACTTAGCATTTAGCCAGCACCTGAGACTCTTCACCTCTGAAGGTTTTACATCAACCACACACCTGGGTTCAGATCCACCTGAGCGGTGAAACACTCTCTTTGCTTCGATTACATTAAAGCCGCAAGCAGTTTAAAATAACTTTTATTCCTTTAAAAATGTCATTTTGTGCAGGGACTGTTCTAAGCACGGGAAACACGCACCACTTTACAGTCATACTATAGACACCCCCAGGTACGATATTGATATTTAAAGTAATATTTCACTTTTTTTTTCACTTTAAGCATCATTAAAATCACTGCTCCCGAAAAAATGTCCGTTTTTAAAACTTTTTTTTGCATTGATACATGTCCCCTGGGGCAGGACCCGGGTCCCCAAACCCTTTTTAGGACAATACCATGCAAATTAGCCTTTAAAATTAGCACTTTTGATCTCAAACGTTCGAGTCCCATAGAGTTCAATGGGGTTCTAAGGTTCTCGCAAATTTTCGGTCCGTTCGCAGGTTCTAGTGCAAACCGAACCGGGTGTATTCGGCTCATCCCTAGTGGCGACTGCCACTCTTCAGGAGCAGGTATGAGGTAGGTGTCTATAAATATTAAAAACATATATGTTGAAACAAATTATATAATAGTTATAATAGGTCTATGTAGAGGGAGAGGAGGGGGGGAAAGGGAGTATAACCCGATTTCCCAGAACTACCAAGGTAGTCAATCCAGCCCACATCATTGCCCAGCACAGTACGAATAGGCAGCATAGCCAGGCACACACATTGCGGGTAACAGTGTGGAACAGTAACATGGTATAGCCAACCTCCTCAGAACCTATACTGACATGAAAATCGAGTTTGCCAATGTAAACGTATGTTGGTGCTTAAATATAAAATAGACACCTAAGTTTGTCGTAACAATGGAGAGTACCAACAATAAAATAACATAAAAAGGTAAGGGTGCATGCTTCCATCCCTTGTATATGAATAAAGTTGAAAACAGAGCAGCAGGGTGGGGCTTTGTATGAGGTGCGAGGTGTGTAGAGCCAAGCGCCTCCACCCCCAACAATTTGAACAAAAAAAGAAACAAAAAAGGTGGGACTTTAAATGAAACATGCACCCCAGGGGATAACACAATAACAATGAATGTGGCAGGTACCCAAACTATAATAGAACCAAAATAGAAGCATCACATAGTATTAATTGGCATTAAATGGTTTAATAGTATATAAATTATGACAGAAGTAAAAATCGTAACATAATTCATATTAGATACTATACAAATCCAAATTCATTAGAGGTAAGTCTCCAATTGTACATATGATATAACAGAAATTCAATTAATAACATGATTAGTTCATAATGTAAATACTGTAGAAAACAAATTCATAAAAGGCAAGTCTCCATGATAATTGATTGTAATCTTGGTTAATTGGTAAAATCCAATTGATATGTAAGGTAAGGTAATGATGCAATTGTAGACATAAGGGGGCAACTATTGACTCACAATCCCATAGTAATATAATTGGTTCATACTGTAAACATTGTAGATAACCAAATTCACTGAAGTGTGTCTCCATGATAAATAGTTATAGCCATAATTAGTTGGTACAGTCCAGTTGGTGTATAAGGTAGTAAAATGGTGATAATATAGTATAGAAGAAAGGGCATCTATTGGCTCGATGCGTTTCGTGGCGACTAGGGATGAGCTTCGAGTTCGAGTCAAACCCATGTTCGACTCAAGCATCGCCTGTTCGACCGTTTGTCGAATTGCGAACATTATGGGCCGTTCGTGCCAAATTCGAGTGGCGCGTCACGGCCCATAATTCACTGCGGCAATGCAGTGCATTGCTAGCTGATGATTGGCCAAGCATGCACTATGACCTAAATGCTTGGCCAATCACAGCGCCGTGTCTACAGAGAGCTGTAATTGGCCAAAGCCAGGGTGGCTTTGGTTAATTATGGTTTAGGGGGTTTAGTACACGCCCCACACTATATAAGGCCGCCAACGTGGTGGCCTTGTGTAGTGTGTTGCGGTGGCGGAAAGAGATAGATAGACAGAGAGACAGTGTCATTTGATTTAAGTTAGATAGAGTAAGCAGGTCGAGTCAGTTAGCTGCACTTACAGTATATTGTGTATATATATGCATCCCAGGTGTTGTATATATATATATACATATATATATATATATATATATATATATATATATATATATATATATATATATATATATATACACACACTGTATTCAGTTTAGCTAGATCCGTTCCTGTTATTCTCTTCCTAATATACTGACAGGCAGGCAGGTGTTTTTACAGTATTTACAGTTAGTGTACTGTGTACCCTGCACAGTTGCACCTATAGCTACCTAAAGACAAGTGCTTGTGTGCTTCTTCTGATCCTATTAATAGCACAGGCAGGCTCTTGAAGTATTTACAGTTAGTATACTGTGTACCCTGCACAGTTGCACCTACAGTATAGCTACCTGAAGACAAGTGCTTGTGTTCTTCTTCTGATCCTATTAATAGCACAGGCAGGCTCTTGAAGAATTTACAGTTAGTGTACTGTGTACCCTGCACAGTTGCACCTATAGCTACCTGAAGACAAGGGCTTGTGTTTTTCTTCTGATCCTATCAATAGCACAGGCAGGCTCTTGAAGTATTTACAGTTAGTGTACTGTGTACCCTGCACAGTTGCACCTACAGTATAGCTAACTGAAGACAAGTGCTTGTGTTCTTCTTCTGATCCTATTAATAGCATAGACAGGCTCTTGAAGTATTTACAGTTAGTGTACTTTGTACCCTGCACAGTGGCACCTTTAGCTACCTGAAGACAAATGCTTGTGTTCTTCTTCTGATCCTATTATAGCACAGGCAGGCTCTTGACGCATTTACAGTTAGTGTACTGTGTGCCCTGCACAGTTGCACCTACAGTATAGCTACCTGAAGACAAGTGCTGGTGTTCTTCTTCTGATCCTATTAAAACCACAGGCAGGCAGCTTGAAGTATTTACAGTTAGTGTACTGTGTACCCTGCACAGTTGCACCTATAGCTACCTAAAGACAAGTGCTGGTGTTCTTCTTCTGATCCTATTAATACTACAGGCAGGCATTCTGCTAGCTGCTGTATAATCAGTATATATATATACATCCTAGTTTTGTGCAGCTACATCTCACTGCAGTGCAGGCCATTAGTATGTCTGGAAGGCCAACAAGGAGAGGCAGACAGTCACAAGCCAATAAAAGAGGGCAAACAGGCTCTGTGTCTAGAGGCAACAGTGCTGGTCGTGGACATGGTGCATCCTCATCAGCACGTGGCCGTGGGACACACTTGTCCTTTTTTTTTGGCAGCTGGCCGTGTTGAGCCACAACATGCGGAAGACTTGGTAGAGTGGATGACCAAGCCGTCCTCATCCTCCTCATCCCCTCTCACCCAGGCTCAGGGTACGTTGTCTGGCAAAGCAGCTGCCAACGCGGCCTCTTCCCTCGGCTCAATGGCATCAGTCACTCCTTCCCTAGCCCCACCATGTCCTCCTGAGGAGTACACCGAACTGTTTGACCACAGTGTTGGGTACATGCTCCAGGAGGATGCCTAGCATTTTGAAGGTGAAGGTTCCGATGATGGTACTCAGCTAGAGGAAGGCAGTAACGTGAGCCCAGACAGATAGGGTGCCCAAGAAGAACAGCAATCTGGCAGTCATGTTCCCCCAGCTGCAGCATACTGCCAGCTTTTCTCCAGTGATGAGGAGGGAGGGGATGATGAGGTCACTGACTCCACGTGGGTGCCTGATAGGAGAGAGGGGGAGGAGGAGACACATCAACAACGAGGCAGGATGGCATCCAGGGGCCAGCATAAAGGCAGCACACCGACTGCATCACACTGCAGATCTCCGCGTGTGCAGGGCGCTGCTGTCTCTGTGCATTATTCCAAAAGTTCTTTGGTGTGGGCCTTTTTTGAGATGAGTGCATAAGTTCCCACTGCTGCTATTTGCAACATATGTCACAAGCGTATCTCGCGTGGCCAAAATATCACCCGCTTGGGCACCACATGCTTGACCAGACATATGTTGACCTGCCATGCAGTTCGTTGGCAAGCGTACCTAAAAGACCCACACCAAAGAACAAAGAGGACCTCTCCTTGCTCCTCATCAGCTGGGATCTCCAACCCCACTATACCTTCACTCCTCTCTGAGACCTGCACTGAGAGGAATGAAGGTGTAGAATTAGGTGTGTCACAGCCAAGTAGTTGCGGGCAATCTGCTATCGGTACACTGAAGTCAGATTGTACCAGGCAAATTTCCCTGCCCCAGCTGCTGCACTGCCGAAAGAAGTTTGCTCCCAGCCATCCACATGCCCAGTGGTCGAATGCTAGCTTGGCTAAATTGCTAGCACTTCCACTGCTGCCTTTTCAGTTGGTAGACTCTGCCCCTTCCGTGAGTTTGTGGAATGTGCGGTTCCTCAGTGGCAGGTTCCCAAACGCCACTTTTTCTCACGGAAGGCGATTCCGGCTCTCTGCTGGCATGTGGAAGGCAATGTCTTGGCCTCACCTGACAGGGCGGTCAGCGGTAAGGTGCAGGCATGGACAGAGACATTACCTATCTTTCACGGCGCATCTTCTGGCAGCTGGGAAGGATGCAGGACAAGGTGCAGTAGTGTTGGAGGTTGTTCCGCCACCACGCCTCCAAAATGCTACTACTGGTGATTCTGACACACCTCTCTCCTCCACCCCCTCCTCTTCTTCTTCCTCCATGGCCTCTTACTGGGCTTTGTCCTCCGAACTAGCGGTGCTCTGTAGGCGTTCAAGGGGCTACGAAAGTACGCAGGCTAAAAGATGCCATGCGGTGCTTGAGCTGGTGTGTTTGGGGGACAGGAGCCACACTGGGGCAGAGATTCTGTCAGCTCTGCAGGGGCAGGCTCAGAGGTGGTTGACGCAATGCCAGCTTCAGCCAGGAATGGTGGTTTGCGACAATGACACCAACCTCCTCTCTGCCCTCCGACTGGGACAACTGACCCATGTGCCCTGCTTGGCTCACGTCCTTAACTTGGTAGTGCAGCGGTTCTTGGGCAGGTACTCGGGCTTACAGGATGTCCTGAGGCAGGCCAGGAAAGTCTGTGTGCATTTCCGTCATATAATGCCAGTGCTGAACGCGGCCAAAATGATACTGGCCCCCAAAATACTGTTTAAATTTCAGATGTTGCCTATCCCACTTCCTCAGTATTATCTTAGAGCGCTAAGGAGTTTGATATCAAGATTTGTCTGGGGTGGCAAAAAAACACGCATCTCCTATGCAGTTCTGAGCAGGGGGAAAAAAAAGGGGGACTAGCTCTACCCGACTTCAATAAGTATTATTTAGCAGTTATTTTATCACACATTATGGAATGGTCAAAAAAGGATTCGGAGAAGAGATGGGTCAACATAGAACACTATTTGAGCAACACGGATTTAGGAAGGAGTATTTGGAACCCTCCAAAGTATAGAACACTGGGCACAAACACAGCGGAATTGACACGGAACACTTTTAAACATTGGGATTTGCTACACATTCAGAATAAAAGGACACATAACTCACCTTTGATTTATATGAAAGGTAATTTATTTTTTGAGCCAGGGATGAGGGAGGTGGGAGGGAATTGGATAAAAGAGGAAGGAATCCAATTAAAACATTTTTCAAATAAGGGGAGATTACGCACGTTTGCAGATTTAAGGTTAGAATCGGGGTTGTGGGTCATGGATGTGTGGAGGTATCTCCAGCTTTCGCAT
This sequence comes from Lithobates septentrionalis, assembly GCA_037952835.1. Classification (NCBI taxonomy): domain Eukaryota; kingdom Metazoa; phylum Chordata; class Amphibia; order Anura; family Ranidae; genus Lithobates; species Lithobates septentrionalis. Next base: position 390,336 of record JBBDGP010000211.1, read on the forward strand.
TTCATTGAAAAATTACCGAAACCACTCAGAAGCGAGGAGGATTATAGACCATTCGAGCGGCTCTGTGTGAGGGAGCAGGCGGGTGGTGCTATAGCACAAATCTATAGGATCCTGGGTGAGGGGTCGGAGCTGGAGGTGCATCCTTACATCAAAAAGTGGGAGAGGGAGTTGGGGTCACAAGGCAGTAAATCCACGTTGGATAAGATATTGAAGTTGGTACATTCTGCAGCACTTGACACCAGGAGAATTGAAACTCATTACAAATGTCTTGCAAGATGGTATGCCACTCCAGACAAGTTAAGCAAAATTGATAATACTAAATCCGATTCATGTTGGAGGGGGTGTAGTAGTGTGGGAACAATGGCCCACATGTGGTGGGAGTGTACCTTCATAAAAATCTTTTGGGAAAAAATCATAATACTAAGAAGGACAGTAATATGTTGGATTTGGTTAATGAACTTTGTAAGTTCTTGTTTTTTGTATTGGAGGGGTTTGGTTTTGTATGGATAAAATATTAAATAAAGTATTAAAAAAAAAAAAAAAAAGCATTTGCAGCACCCCCCATGGTGAAATCTGGTATTACCGCATGAGCATGCAGATATAACTGAGCTGTGTGACTTCACTATTATCTCTTATGCCGTGTACACACGGTCGGAATTTCCGACAACAAATGTTCAATGTGAGCTTGTTGTCGGAAATACCGACCGTGTGTAGGCTCCATCGGACATTTTTTTGTCGGAATTTCCAACCAACAAAATTTGAGAGCTGGTTCTCAAATTTTCCGACAACAAAATCCGTTGTCGTAAATTCTGATCATGTGTGCACAATTCCGACGCACAAAGCTCCACGCATGCTCGGAATCAAGCAAAAGAGCCCCACTGGCTGTTGAACTTCATTTTTTCTCGGCTCGTCGTACATGTTGTATGTCACCGCATTCTTGACGTTCGGAATTTCCGACAACATTTGTGCGACCGTGTGTATGCAAGACAAGCTTGAGCCAACATCCGTCGGAAATAAATCCAGGATTTTGTTGTCGGAATGTGCGATTGTCTGTACGCGGCATAGGAGTCTATTTAAAAACAAAATTACTGTGTGAATGTATCAGAATTTGTAACATTTGCAAAAGTTGTAAAACCCCTGTCAATGTTTTAAATATGTGCCCACTATTTTTTTCTGATATTTAAACTGCTTCCATAGAATGGAAAAAAAAATAATAATGCCAGTGCTCGGCTGACTGACCTCCAAAAGGAATTTATCCTGCCCAAGAACCGCCTAATCTGTGACATGCCCATCAGGTGGAACTCAACGTTGGCCATGCTGCAGTGGCTGCACACGCAGCAGAGGGCCATCAATGAGTACCTGTGCGACTATGGCACCAGGACAGGGTCAGGGGAGCTTGGTTTTTTCCCCACGTCAGTGGGCCATGATCAGGGATGCATGCACTGTCCTGTCACCATTTGAGGAGGCCACAAGGATGGTGAGCAGTGACAGTGCATGCATCAGTGACACTGTCCCCCTTGTCCACCTGTTGGAGCACACGCTGCGTTGAATAATGGACAGGGAACTTAAGGCAAAACAGAGGCAGAAAGAGGAGGACTTCCTTACCTCTCAAGGCCCCCATAATCCAGACAGTGTTCCTGTGTGCCTGCCGATCACACAGGAAGAGGACGAGGAGGAGGATTGTGTCAGCATGGAGGTGGAGCCTGGCACTCAGCATCAGCAGCAGTCTTCAAGGAATCTTTTACAGTCCCAAGAAACCCATGGACTTGTACGTGGCTGGCAGGAGGTGGCTGTGGATCATGTCATCCTTAGTGACCCAGAACACTCCGGACCAAATGCCTCAGCAAACCTATGCTGCATGGCCTCCCTGATCCTGCAAAGCCTGCGGAAAGATCCTCGTATTCCTGGTATCAAGGAGAGGGATCGTTACTGGCTGGCAACCCTCCTTGATCCATGTTACAAGGGTAAGGTTGCGAACCTTATCTTGCCATCACAAAGGGAGCAGAGGATGAACCATCTTCGGGAGGCCTTGCAGAAAGGTCTGTGCAACGCGTTCCCAGAGACTGGGAGGCTACAAACTCCTGTTCCTGGACAATGTGTTGCTGAGGCTTCGGTCAGTCAAAGAAGGAGCGGTGGTCGATGAGGTAGCCATCTGACCTATGTGTTCAGACAATTTTTTAGTCTGCAGTCCCAAGGTATGATCGGTTCCAGCAACCATCGCCAGCGTCTGTTTTATATGGTGCAGGAATACCTAGGGGCAAGATCTGACTTGGACACCTTTCCCACTGCAAATCCTCTGGGTAACTGGTTCCTGCGCTACAACTAGAGTATCTGTGAGGGGATGCAGTGTTGTGGCACCAGCACCAGTGCCTAAGGCCCAATTTTTCAGCCCCTGTTTAACAGGGGCGTGTAATTACAATTTTTGATGCAATATTTTGCAGGGGGGGTCATTCCTGCGCTCCAACTAGAGTATCTGTGAGGGGTTGCAGTGTTTAACAGGGGCATGTAATTACAATTTTTGATGCAATACTTTGCAGCAGGGCTCATTCCTGCGCTTCAACTAGAGTATCTGTGAGGGGTTGCAGTGTTGTGGCACCAGCACCAGTGCCTAAGGCCCAATTTTTCAGCCCCTGTTTAACAGGGGCGTGTAATTACAATTTTTGATGCAATATTTTGCAGGGGGGGTCATTCCTGCGCTCCAACTAGAGTATCTGTGAGGGGTTGCAGTGTTGTGGCACCAGTGCCTAAGGCCCAATTTTTTCTGCCCTTGTTCAACAGGGACACGTAATTACAATTCTTGATCTAATATTTCACAGCAGGGCCCATTTCTGCGCCCACCAAGAGTAACTGTGAAGACTTACAGTGTTGTGGCACCAGCACCACCTAAGGCCTAAATTTCTGCAGAGTATATAGGGCAGGTCCCTACTTTCAAATATCCAACTTACAAACGACTCCTACTTGCAAACGGAAGGAGACAACAGGAAATGAGATGAAATCTACCCCTAGGAAGGGAAATTCTCTCCTGTAAGAGTTAATATGGGTAAAACGTGTCTCTTCTCCACTGATGCTTTATCAACAATCCTTGTTTCACTAAAAACCCCAAATTGTCAAAAACATTTGTCATTGGGACAGAAAGTGAGGTGCAATCCTCTGAAGAGGTGCACAGACAGCAAAACAAATGTCACAGGGGTGATAACCCTTCCCTATGTTTTCCAAAAAGCTTAAAATAAATGTTTTGGCTGGAGCTACACTTTAAAAATGTACCAGTTCAAAATTACAAACAGATTCTACTTAACAACAAACCTACAGTGCCTGTCTTGTTTGCACCACCTGCATACTGCTGTTCAGAGTATATAGGGCCTGGGGGCCCCACGCCTTTCCTTTTTTTAATTTGGGTGCAGGGTTCCCCTTAATATCCATACAAGACCCAAAGGGCCTGGTAATGGACTGGGGGGTACCCATGCCGTTTGTCTCACTGATTTTCATCCATATTGCCGGGATCCGACATTACATTAAAGCCAAGCTTTGAGCAGGGGAATCTGGATGCCGCACACTGGATAAAGTTGAAAACTTGTCTTTATTATAAAAATTGGATCATCAAAAATACAAGACAATCAGGCAGGATGTACAGGCTCAGCTGACGCTTTTCGCACTCGAGATTGAGTGCTTACTCATAGCTGACCAGCGGCATCCAGATTCTCCTGCTCAAAGCTTTGCTCTACTTAGCATTTAGCCAGCACCTGAGACTCTTCACCTCTGAAGGTTTTACATCAACCACACACCTGGGTTCAGATCCACCTGAGCGGTGAAACACTCTCTTTGATTCGATTACATTAAAGCCGCAAGCAGTTTAAAATAACTTTTATTCCTTTAAAAATGTCATTTTGTGCAGGGACTGTTCTAAGCACGGGAAACACGCACCACTTTACAGTCATACTATAGACACCCCCAGGTACGATATTGATATTTAAAGTAATATTTCACTTTTTTTTTCACTTTAAGCATCATTAAAATCACTGCTCCCGAAAAAACTTCCGTTTTTAAAACTTTTTTTTGCATTGATACATGTCCCCTGGGGCAGGACCCGGGTCCCCAAACCCTTTTTAGGACAATACCATGCAAATTAGCCTTTAAAATTAGCACTTTTGATCTCAAACGTTCGAGTCCCATAGAGTTCAATGGGGTTCTAAGGTTCTCGCAAATTTTCGGTCCGTTCGCAGGTTCTAGTGCAAACCGAACCGGGTGTATTCGGCTCATCCCTAGTGGCGACTGCCACTCTTCAGGAGCAGGTATGAGGTAGGTGTCTATAAATATTAAAAACATATATGTTGAAACAAATTATATAATAGTTATAATAGGTCTATGTAAAGGGAGAGGAGGGGGGGAAAGGGGGTATAACCCGATTTCCCAGAACTACCAAGGTAGTCAATCCAGCCCACATCATTGCCCAGCACAGTACGAATAGGCAGCATAGCCAGGCACACACATTGCGGGTAACAGTGTGGAACAGTAACATGGTATAGCCAACCTCCTCAGAACCTATACTGACATGAAAATCGAGTTTGCCAATGTAAACGTATGTTGGTGCTTAAATATAAAATAGACACCTAAGTTTGTCGCAACAATGCAGAGTACCAACAATGTGTGTGCCTGGCTATGCTGCCTATTTGTACTGTGCTGGGCTATGATGGGGGCTGGATTGGCCACCTTGGCCGTCTTGCTCAGTCCCGGGAGCTGCGATGCGCTCCTGGGGTCCTCCCCTTCCCCCTCCTCCTCTCGAGTGACGCGGAGGATCAGGCATACATCCAATTGCGCATCAACGTCACGCTTCCATCGCCGGTGCGCGCTGAGTCACATCCTGTAACGTCGGTGTGCCGCCGCTGTTGAGTCAATCTGGTGTCCTCCACGAGGTGCTTGCCATCGGATGGCGAGCAGCTGACGCTGCTCAGCTGTTTGGCTCCGTCGCCTCCCATTGGCTGCCAGCGTGTCATTGGTGGACACCCACGATCACATTGGAGTATTTATACTCCCTACAGCTCATTTCCAGCCCCCACACGGTTGTCACCCCCATGGCCTCTGTGCATGTCTGGATCTACATTATTTACACTCCCTTTTCCAGGTAACCTTTTTGGTTTCCCCACACACTTTCTCCCTTTTTTTCTTCTTTGTGCCATATTTCCCCCTTATCATCTTGCACTGATCCCACAATCTGTTATTCTTCCCTGTCACTGACCATTACCTGCACTAGTATATTTTTCCTACCAGTCACCCAATATATATTTCCACGGTCTATTTTTATCTACCATATATCCCCTCCTCTTATAGAGGGCTACCACGTGGATCACACCAATTTTGAAAGTCATGGGGTTGCATCCCTGGGGACTAGTGTCTGTTACTGGACTTCCATCGTTGTGTTCTGGGTTAGTCCACCTCAGCTCCCAGGGGGGCTGATGTTTCTTCGGTCGGCCCCCAGCCCTCCATGCCTATGCCCATAGGATTACTTGTAAGTAGTTCTGGGAAATCGGGTTATACCCCCCTCCCCCCCTCCACTCCCTCTACATAGACCTATTATATAATTTCTTTCAACATATATGTTTTTAATATGTGTAGACACCTACCTCATACCTGCTCCTGAAGAGTGGCAGTCGCCACGAAACGCGTGGAGCCAATAGATGCCCTTTTGTCTATACTATATTATCACCATTTTACTACCTTATACACCAACTGGACTGTACCAACTAATTATGGCTATAACTATTTATCATGGAGACAAGCTTCAGTGAATTTGGTTATCTACAATGTTTACAGTATAAACCAATTATGTTGCCTTACTATGGGATTGTGAGCCAATAGTTGTCCCCTTATGTCTACAATTGCATCATTACCTTACGTTACATATCAATTGGATTTTACCAATTAACCAAGATTACAATCAATTATCATAGAGACTTGCCTTTTATGAATTTGTTTTCCACAGTATTTACAGTATGAACTAATCGTGTTATTAATTGTATTTCTGTTATATCATATGTACAATTGGAGACTTGCCTCTAATGAATTCTGTTTTTATAGTATCTAGTATGAATTATGTTACGATTTTTACTTATGTCATAATTTATATACCATTAAACCATTTAATGCCAGTTGATGCTATGTGATGCTTCTATGCAACGTTTTTGGTTCTATTATATTTTGGGTACCTGCCATATTCATTGTTATCGTGTTATCCCCTGGGGTGCATGTTTCATTTAAAGTCCCACCTTTTTTTGTTTCTTTTTTTGTTTACATTCTGATCTATAATACATGAGTTAACACTGATGATTAGATGTAAGATACTCAATTCCTTATAAGTAATTACCAACAATCCAGACTGAACCAACATAATCTGTCCACCAGGAAGAAGTGTAAAAGGAAAAAGCATTCATGATGTATGATACCACAGCTCTGTACGACAAGAGCACATACAAAGCCCCTCGGCTTACACGATGGCCCTACAATATGGATGAAGACTTTTCCATTTGAAGTTCTCTATAGTGAGTTAGCTTTTGGTTTATCTTAGCTATCTGTAAAACTGGGCTCTTGCTCCTGTGGGTGGATTCCTAGCTATGATATGTGTGATGTCTTAGTGGTTCCTGTAGTTTAGGTATCTGTGCAGTTTTCCATTCCTTAAGCTGGCCATATATGGGTGGAATTTCAATCTAAAATACTTAGGAAAAGAAGGTTCTCAGAAAGTTCATTCATATTTCTATCTATATTTCGTTTTTTACCCCGTGACAGAAAAATTCAAAGGAGCAGGATGCAAAAATTTTCTTGGACAAATTAATTTCTAACAATGTATGTGGTTTTCTATCGTAAAGTCTATTCATTTCAAAATCAAATGTTAAATGCAAATTAAATCTTTCAAATGACAAATGAATGGTCTGAGAATTTTCGTATTAATTTTTCTAAGACTCTTTCTAAGAATTTGGCTTTATCACCGCAACGTGCTGAACATTTACCATCTGCACAATGATTATGATTATGGCATCACACTACAAATGGACTTTATGAATGCGTTTGAGCCTGTCTGTAATGACCATTGTACATCTATATGTTGTGAATGATGCTCTCCATCCACATGTGATACCATTAATGAGCCCTTAAGCTCTTGATACTGACCCATTTGGGAACCTTGGGATAAATTTAAGTTGCAACTTTTCAGTAGAATTTGTTGATGCCCCATATTATATACTGTATCTCTGTGATTCAGCCCGGGTTCACACCTATGCGAATTAGATGTGGCTTACCAAGCATCCAATTCGCAGGACATTTTAAAATATATTCATATGAATGCATCTGGTTCACATATGTGCGTTGCATTCGCACTGCGCATTGCACAAAAAGCGTGTGCGTTTTCTGGGCATTGCGTTGCGAATTACAAGCCCAGTATCTTCTATGGGAACGCATCTGATTCGCAGATGCATTGCGTTCTGAACATGGATTTTCTCCTTCTCCTCACTACACCTCCCCCTCTCCCCCCCTCCCCCCCTCTCCCTCCCCTCTCCCTGCTCTCTGATCCGCAGCTGAAACACAGATGAACCTTTGAACAAGTTATTTTTATCTCAGCAGTGAAACCTGAGCTTCAGTTCGCACTGCACATGTGTGAAACTGGGCTTAATCTTCTACAGCCATTACCATTCACTATAAGATAAAAGATGTCTTCTAGTCACTGAATTTCAGGAACTTAATTTACTTAAAAATAGCACCTCTATTCTTCTACATTTTGTGCATCTAGTACATTCTCTCATTAATTATTTATAGGATATATACATATTTTATTGAATAATTAGGGGAGGAATTATGGTTTTATAGGTATACCTATGTGTTTTCATTATGTTTGGTCTTTTTAAAATATTAAAGGATAACTCCACTTTCGTGGGGGGAAAAAAAAGCAAATAAAGAAAAAATAATATAGCACATATAATTGCGACACTAATCATATTGTAATTGAATGTTATTAAAAATTACCTTTCCTTTTCAATCTGCAGCTACTGTCATTTTCTGAGAATGCATTGCAATATGGCTACCTGGAGTTGTTCTGTACACAGAGTGTGTACTGACCACTCCCCAGAAACATAATTTCCTGCTTGTGTGATTGGCTCACCAATTTTCCCAGAAGTCTGCTAAGATACATGTCAGATTTCAGGCATCCCCTGCAACAAAAATGTAATTTTTGGAGAGATACATTCAATAGGAGCATGTCTAAAGGGATGCAGGTCCGAGGGCGGAGCCAGCGAGCAGCATGTAAGGAGCCTCTGAACGGAGCTCCGTAAGCAGACAACAGATCCTGCAGTGATCCTGGGCTAAAGACACCCACTTTTTTCTCAGGTGGTGGGGGATGAGTTCGGGGACACCCCGGGAGTCTCTGGGGATGGTGAAATACGGCCCCCCCTGGCAAAAATCGACCGGAGAACGGCTGGCGAAATATGCATGGGGCTCTCAAAATGGCGCCGGCACACAGGAGGAGGAGGACGAATGGCCGCCGCTCCACAGGCCTGAGGATCCTTCACAGCAGGCGCCTCCTCAGCAAGACAGGGTGAGTCCTAAACCCCGGCGGGCTGATGTGCTGAAGAGGGGGAGATCCCTAGACAGGCTGAGAGACTCTAGGGCCAGTGCTGACAGAGCGGTGGAGGGGGGAGAGGAGCCATCCCTAACACAAATCATGGACGCCATACAGGGCTGTCAGAGCAAGTTAATAACCCACTTTGACGAGCTGAAGGTAGAATTCTCTTTCATGAAGCATGACATGCATAAATTAAGAGAAAAGGCACAGATCACGGATCGCCGCCTTGATACATTGGAGGATGTAATCAGGCCATTAGACACTGCAGCACAAGTGACTAAGAAGACATTGTCTGAACATACTTTAAAGATGGCGGATATGGAAGACCATATGCGAAGGAACAATATTAGGCTGGTGGGGTTCCCGGAAGGGGTGGAAGGGAGGCATCCTGAAGAATTCCTTGAGAAGTGGTTGCTGGAACATATGCCTTCCAATACCTTTACAAGTTTGTTTGCCATTGAAAGGGCACACCGCATTCCAGGACGGGCACCTCCAAAGGGAGCCCCCCCTAGATCAATGATTGCAAAAGTACTGCACTTCCGTGACCGGGAAAATATACTGCGGGGAGCCAGAACAGGCCCGGAGTTAACGATCGATGGATGCCGTGTATCAATATACCCTGACTTTTCTGCAACTACACAGAAGCAGAGGGCTTCCTTTCATTCTGTAAAGAAGAGATTAAGGGATCTTAGCCTGATATACAGCATGCTCTACCCTGCCAAATTAAGGGTGGTAGATAATGGGAAAGTATATTTCTTCAACAATCCTACGGAGGCCTCAGAGTGGTTGGATACACGTGGTCGCCAACGAAATAGAGTCTCTCCTAACCGACCGTGAGTGAGTCCTGCAGAGACATCACTAGATTGGAGACCCAAAGAAGAAATGTCAGCAGAACCTTGGTGTTTTTTTGTGGAAAAAAAAAAAGGGGGGGGGTCTTAGGGTTTTTTTTTTTTTTTTTTCTCTTTTTTTTCTGATCGTTTCCTTCAGACCAACTTAAACTGATATTCAGGTCTCTCCTATTTTCTTAACATACATGCTGGAAACATGGGAGGGAAAAAGGTTTTTTTACCCCTGCATTGTACCCTCAGGAATGACATTTACAGCTGTGCTTGATATTACACAGATATGGAAGATGCATTGACATTGGCACGGATATACCAGTTTGCTGATCCTCCCATGGGACATATAATCAGGGGAACTGAACGTTTTTTTCTCTGTTTTGATTAAGAAAAAAAAAATTTTCAATTTTTTTTTTTTTTTCTCCTTTTTCTTTTTTTGCCATTACCTACTAATACGGTTTTGTAAAAATAAAGAGAGGGGGTAAGGAGATGTTCAGGTTTCTCCTACCAAAGGGGAAGAGGAAGGAGGAAACAAGGGGGGGGGGGTTTGTATACATGCTGGGAGGAGGAGAAGGGGCATGTGCATAAGAAAATGGGAGGAAAGAGTTCTTTTTACCCCCTGCATTACTCTCTCAAGGTTGTCATTTAGTGTTATGCTTGATTTTGCACAATATGGTAGATACATCTCTACTGGCACGGATATACCAGTTTGCTGATTCTCCTATGGGACACATACTCTAGGGAACTGAATGTTTTTTTGTTTTAATTTTTTACCATACCTTCTGGTACTGTTTTTGAGGGGAGGGAAGAAAGGGGAGAGGAAAAAAAAAGGGGGAAAAAAAAAAGTTTTTTTTACTGATATTGGGACTGTTTATGTCAATTGCCAGCAATATATGCTAAGTCTGCAAGATGCTCTAGGCAATATATTTTTCTATTCGTAGACTTTGTTTACTGTCTTTGCCTTTTTGTTCAATAGCAGGTGAAAGGTTCTTGAACAATACGGGTAGAACTGGCCGCCCTTTTGGCGACTGGTCTTATGTGACAGTTTTTGAGTCGCATCTCTGTTACCTACTTCTTTTCAGGTTATGGGAAAAAAGTGCCTGGCATGTTGGGGCTGGGTGCGGGGAGGGGGGCGGGGGCAGTTGGGATGTTATTTGGGACAAAGGGTCTATGTTAATGCACAGATGGGATTGTCTTTACTTGTGGTGTCTGCATTGGGTACTGCCCAAGATGTTCGGTGTAGGGGAATATGTGTGAGGGGAGAAGCCTGGAAGCCCGTTTTTACAGAGGACCATACACAGGGGTGGAGGGAACACCTCCACTCGACTCTCTTTTTTGCTTTTTCATATCTGCCATGGAGGTAAATTTGCGGGTTGTGGCCTGGAATGTCAGAGGCCTAGATGCGAAGTTCAAGCGCTCCTTGGTGTTTGAGTATATAAAAAAATACAAACCTCACCTGATACTCCTACAGGAGACTCATCTGCAGGACTCCAGGCTTCTCTCTTTAAAAAGGGCTCACATTGCTGGGGCATATCATTCCAGCTACTCCTCGTATGCGAGGGGAGTCTCTACTCTGGTCACCAAGGCCATGCCCATATCCATTCAAACAGTAAGAACAGATGTTAAAGGGCGATATGTGATACTTGTTTTGAAAGTGATGAACATGACATTGACATTTGTGAATCTCTATGTTCCTCCTCCCTTTGCGCTAACTCATCTGGATGATATGATGAAAGACACATATGAGGTAGCGGAGGGGAGGATCTTCATACTGGGGGACTTTAACTCGGTCTCTGATTCAGTGTTGGACAGGTTGGGGGGGATGGGTGGTGCTCCTGCCCCACTGGCAGGATGGATGTCTGCTCATGGCTTTAGAGATGTCTGGCGGTTTCACCATCCTGATACTAGGGAATACTCCTGTTACTCCGAAACGCACAAGACACTCTCCAGAATAGACACTATCCTAACGGAGGGGGAGGGCATGCCATTAGTTCAGAAGATGTCTTACCTGCCTAGGGCTCTCTCTGATCACTCCCCTATGCTGTTGGAGTTTAATCTGGGACCGAAGCCTGGGTTACGACTCTGGCGGATGGAAGCTAGTTGGCTACAGGAAGAATATATAACAATTAAGTGCACAGAGGCCATCAAACATTATTGGGCTGATAATGCCGGTTCCGGGTCCTTTCTGCTTCAGTGGGAGGCCTTTAAGGCCACGTTGAGAGGGGTGTTCATGGCGGAAGTAAAGAGTTTTAAGAAGCAGTTGGCCTCCACACTACAGCATAGGGAAACAGAGGTCTCTCTAGCGGAGGCAGAATATATCAGGGATCCCACTGGAGAGAGGCTGTTGACATTGCGGATGGCAACACGGGAGTACAAGACAGCACTAACAGACCATACTACGAAGCTGGGCCTCGCTCAACGTCGGCGTTTGTTTGAATTTGGTGACAAGAATGGCAGGTTGCTGGCATACTTGGCAAGGCCGGAATACGTTCCGGTACATATTAAATCGGTTTTCAACGACTGTAAGGTGGAGGTCTGTGATTCGGCGGATATTTTGAACACTTTTGTCCTTTTTTATAAGGAACTATACAAGTCTTGTGCTCCTGTGGGGTCAGAAACAGTGGAAACGTATATAGCGGACATCGATCTCCCTAACTTGGAGGTGGACGACAGCACTGCCTTGGAGGCCGGCATTACAGTAGAAGAGGTGGAGGAGGCGATTGCCTCCTTCCCCCCTAGAAAATCCCCTGGGTTGGATGGTTTCCCATCAGAGTGGTATCGCACCTATCGTTATGGATTAGCTCCCCGCTTGCTTAGAGTGTTTAATGCGGCTAGGAAGGGCGGTGGGTTGCCCCCTTCTATGAGGGAAGCCTTGGTAGTCCTGATACCTAAAGAGGGAAAAGATCCTCGGGAATGTGATTCTTACCGCCCGATCTCGCTGATGAATGTTGATGCAAAGATATTGGCCAAAATAATTGCAAACAGACTGCAGTCAGTCATTCCTAAGTTGGTGGACGCAGACCAAACAGGATTTATTCAGGGTAGGTGCACTCAGATGAATATTAGGAGGCTTTTCTTGAATCTTCAGACGGTTCATGACAACTCCGGGACTAGAGTGGTGGCCTCTTTAGATACAAAGAAGGCAATTGACTCGGTTGAGTGGCCGTATTTGTTTCAATTGATGAAGTCTTATGGTTTTGGCCCAGTGTTCATCTCATGGGTCCGGCTTTTGTATACGGACCCATTGATTAGAATACGGGTCAATGGTATTATATCAGAACCCTTTCCCATTTATCGGGGCACCAGGCAGGGGTGTCCACTTTCACCCCTACTGTTTGCCCTGGCCATTGAGCCCTTAGCGGTACAGCTGAGGTCTAGTTCACAGTTGACTGGATTGAGGATCGGGGATTTTGAGGAGCGAGTGTCACTCTATGCAGATGACATGCTGCTATATCTCCAGGATCCAGGGCCCTCGCTCCTGGAGGCGTTCCGACTGATACAGAAGTTTGGAGATTACTCTGGATTCCGTATAAATTGGAAAAAATCTTCTCTTTTCCCTATAGATGAGGGGGTGACTGTTCCATTGGGATGCCCCATTCCATTATCTCCGTCTTTCAGATACCTGGGAATTGAGATTCAGCTCCCCATTTCCAAGTTCCTGGAGACCAATTTGTCACCAATTGTGGGGAAGTTTCGGGAAAAAGTTCAAAGGTGGCAGAATTTGCCGATCACCTTGATGGGAAGGATAAATCTATTTAAGATGATCTTCCTGCCAAAGTTTCTATATATCCTCTTGAACTCCCCGGTCTTCGTGACATTGCGGGTCTTTAGGAATATTGACTCCATTATTGTAAGTTTCTTGTGGGGGTCTAAAGCTCCCAGGGTCTCTTTAAAGGTTTTGAAACTACCAGTTACATTAGGGGGACTTGCCCTTCCGGATCTGCGCTCCTATTTTATGGCCTCACAGCTCTCTTTCTTGCATTGGCGGTTGTTTCCACAGACACCTAATGCCACTGCCTTGTTGGAGGCTGCAATTGCCACATCACAGGAGACCCTGCAGAATGTCTTATATAGGAGGGGGGTTCCGGGTAGGAAGATAGGCTCGGTGATGGCGTTACCGGGAAGGGTTTTTCACCTGTGCTCTCAGAGACGGGGTGATGAACCCTTATGGCTATCTCCTAACAGTCCTTTGTGGTACAATCGATCATTGGGGGAGTTTATGAAGCTCTCTGATGGCCCAGGGTCATGGGCAAAATACGGTATTAAATATCTACACCAAATCTGTAGTGATGGTCGTTTGTGCACGTTTACCCAGTTGCGTGAGCAATTTGGAGTGCCTAGGTCTTGGCTCTTCCGATATGCACAATTGAGCCACGCAGCATACACTCAGTTCGGAGGGTCTGAGATTCGTGTCCAGAATACAGACCTGGAAAGAGTACTGATTGACCCGGATGAGTCAAAGAGGATTTCCAGATACTACGGGGCGGTGGGTCCGGGTCAGGTAGCTCTGACCTCCAAGGCCAGGGAGAGATGGGAGGTGATTGTCCCGGAGTTGTCAGAGGAGCTGTGGCAGGAGGTACTGGACACTTTTTTGGTGTCTGTTATCTCCTCCACGGACAGCATGATTCAATATCGATATCTACACCAACAATACTATACACCGACCAGATTACATCGAATGCATAGGAGGGACTCTGCTATATGTCATAAATGTGGGAAGGAGGAGGGCACATTTGCACATATGGTGTGGGAATGTATGAAGGTGAGACCGTTATGGTCTCAGGTCACTGAATTTATATCAGATAAGTTTGCTTTACCGAATATTTGCTCTCCTATGCGGTGTTTACTTGGGATTTTTGATCAAGAAGAGATGAATACCCACACTAAATTGTTTCTAAGGATCCTGTATTTTGGTGTTAAAAAGCTCATAGCAAGGAGATGGATACATGAGGAACAATTGACGCTAGGGATGTGGATTAATATAATAAATGCAGATTTAATGATGTATAAAATGACTTACGAGGCTAGAGGGGCTACCAAGAAGTTTAGGAAAGTGTGGTCTAGGTGGATAGACTCGGAAAATACTCTGGATATGGAGAAGCCCTAGTATGTTCTAAGAGTGACAGAGTTAGATCCTCGAGAGATGATAATAGACTGTTTTGATTCCCCTTCCTAGATGGGCTAGATATGGTTTTTTTCTTTTCTGTTTCTTGTGAATGGGTGAAAAGTACCGAAATGCAGACATCCCGGGGGAAGAAGGGGGGAGGGGGGGAGGGGGGGGAGGGGGGGTGCTTTGTTCTGTTAAAAAAAATGCACGTGTATACTATCATATGATAGAATTGATGATGGGAAAGGCATATGTTAAACCTGTAATATGACTGTTATATTTATGGAATTTCTATGCTAATGGAACATATGGAATATGTGTACTATGTATGCTATGTATACTTGTTGTGCATAATAAAAACTTTTTCAAAAAAAAAAGGGATGCAGGTCCAACAGATTTCCTCATTAGTGCCCTGCAGCTGCACGCCTGATAGTTAATTATGAAACCACTCCCATTAGACCCACTCAGCACAGAGGCACAGACAAACACACATGGATTTCTTCAGAATAACAAAAGGTAGGACTCTGCAACAAAGGTTGGTATAATCCTTGCAATGTACATAGATCACCCAGAGGGGAATGCTTTCTTCTCAACAAAAGTGTTACGCTTTAAGGTATAACATATAACTTGTTTGAGCAGCGAGGTATATATATATCCATATATCTATAGATATACATACCGTACATACTTGAGTATAGGTCGATCCGAGTATAAGTCGAGGCCCCTAATTTACCACAAAAAACTGGGAAAAACGCATTGACCCGAGTATAAGCCGAGGGTGAGAAATGCAGCAGCTACTGTAGGTGGAAAAAGAGGGTCAACAATGCCCATCTGCAGCTGTATACCTCCCTGTGTCCTGTGCATGTGTCCCTGTGTATGTGTGCATGTGTCCTGTGCATGTGTCACCTACCTGTGTCCTGTGCATGTGTCACCTACCTGTGTCCTGTGCATGTGTCACCTACCTGTGTCCTGTGCTTGTGTCCCTGTGTCCTGTGCATGTGTCCCTGTGTATGTGTGCATGTGTCCTGTGCATGTGTCCCTGTGTATGTGTGCATCCTACCTGTGTCCTGTGCATGTGTCACCTACCTGTGTCCTGTGCATGTGTCCCTGTGCCCTGTGCATGTGTCCCTGTGTATGTTGCATGTGTCCTGTGCATGTGTCCCTGTGTATGTGTGCATCCTACCTGTGTCCTGTGCACGCCTCTGTGTGGCGATCTCCATCCTCCGCGTGCCGCTTTAAACTGATCAGCATGTGATAATACCATTCGGCCATTCTACTGTTCAAAAGCTGCGCCTCCTCCTTGTCCCCGATAAGCAGAACACTCCATTTCCCAGCATTCAGCGGTCGGCCTATCACGGACATTCTCTCATCCTCATACCACGTAGGATGAGAGAATGTCCGTGATAGGCTGTACACTGACTGCTGGGAAATGGACTTTTCTGCCTATCACAGACGAGCAGTGAATGGCCGCCGAATGGTAATATCACACGCTGGCCGCCCTCTGTCTGCATGACATGCTGATCATGTAGGCAGACGGCGGTGACTCGAGTATAAGTCGAGGGGGGGGCACTTTCAGCCCAAAAAAAGGGCTGAAAATCTTGACTTATACTCGAGTATATCCGGTATATAGATATACATATCTATATATAGATTTATAGATACAGTTGTGCTCATAAGTTTACATACCCTTGGCCATTTTTCAGAGAATATGAATAATAACACAAAAACTTTTCTTTCACTCATGGTTAGTGTTTGGCTGAAGCCATTTACTTTCAATCAACTATGTTTACCCTTTTTAAATCATAATGGTAACAGAAACTTCCCAATTGGCCCTGATCAAAAGTTTACATACCCCAGTTTTTAATACTGCGTTTTGCCCCCTTTAACATCAATGACAGCTTGAAGTCTTTTGTGGTATTTGTGGATGAGGCACTTTATCTTCTCAGATAGTAAATCTGCCCATTCCTCTTGGCAAAAAGCCTCCAGTTCCTGTAAATTCTTGGGCTGTCTTGCATGAACTGCATGTTTGAGATCTCCCCAGAGTGGCTCAATGATATTGAGGTCAGGAGACTGAGATGGCCACTCCAGAACCTTCACTGTATTCTGCTGTAGCAAATGACAGGTCGACTTGTAACGGCCTTGTGTTTCGGATCATTGTCACGTTGGAATGTCCAAGTACGTCCCATGCGCAGCTTCCTGGCTGATGAATGCAAATGTTCCTAAAATATTTTTTGATAACATACTGCATTCATCTTGCCATCAATTTTAACCAACTTTCCTGTGCCTTTGTAGCTCACACATCCCCAAAACATCAGCGGTCCACCTCCGTGTTTCACAGTAGGAGTGGTGTACCTTTCATCATAGGCCTTGTTGACTACTCTGCAAATGTAGTGTTTATGGTTGTGGCCAAAAAGCAGTCTCATCCCTCCAAATGACTTTATGCCAGAAGGTTTGAGGCTTGTCTCTGTGCTGTTTGGCGTATTATAAGGGGGATACTTTGTGGCATTTGTGTAGTAATGGCTTTCTTCTGGCAACTCGACCATGCAGCTTATCTTTCTTCAAGTGCCTCCTTATTGTGCATCTTGAAACAGCCACACCACATGTTTTCAGAGAGTCCTGTATTTCACCTGAAGTTATTTGTGGGTTTTTCTTTGCATCCCAAACAATTTTCCTGGCAGTTGTGGCTGAAATTTTAAGTTGGTCTACCTGACCGTGGTTTGGTTTCAACAGAACCACTTCCACTTCTTGATTAGAGTTTGATCTTTTTACATCCTGTTCTTGTTTCATATAGTTCAACTACCTTTTCCCGCAGATCCTTTGACAATTCTTTTGCTTTCCCATGACTCAGAATCCAGAAACGTCAGTGCAGTACTGGATGAAAGATGCAAGGGTCTGCCAG
Organism: Lithobates septentrionalis; assembly: GCA_037952835.1. Classification (NCBI taxonomy): domain Eukaryota; kingdom Metazoa; phylum Chordata; class Amphibia; order Anura; family Ranidae; genus Lithobates; species Lithobates septentrionalis. The sequence goes on from JBBDGP010000211.1 coordinate 407,783, forward strand.
GAGTCCAGAAACTCATTGACCTTTTCCACACACACTAATTACAAGCAAACAGATCACAGGTGAGGATGGTTACCTTTAATAGCCATTCAAACCCCTTTGTGTCAACTTGTGTGCATGTTATCAGGCCAAAACCACCAGGGTATGTAAACTTTTGATCAGGGTCATTTGGGTAGTTTCTGTTGCCAATATGATTTAAAAAGAGTAAACACAGTTGATTGATAATAAATGGCTTCAGCCAAACGCTAACGGTTAGTGAAAGAAATGTTTTTGTGTTATCATTCATATTCTCTGAAAAATGGCCAAGAAATCATAAATTCTGCCAGGGCATGTAAACTTATGAGCACAACTGTATATATAGAATACACACACACACACACTTTGTACTTTTGTATTAACAAAATTAGAATTTACTCCCATTGTAGCTCGTTAAAGTAGATGATTACACAGGGTCAACAAAGTGACATTCCAATGGAACTGTAGCAATTGGTTGAGATTGATACTGTTTAATTTAAGGTTAAACTTCTAAGCTTCAAATCAAAATATCCAATCCTAAAGAAACCATGTCCTCCTCAAAATCGTGAATCGAGAAGTAAGAATCCACAGATGACATGAGATGACATGGCACATGAGAACTGTCTTACTCTCTGCTATAGGATTTTGTATGATCATAACTTGCAATCTGCTGCATATACAAACCTTTTTGCAGTATATGAAGTATGTCACACTCTTGCATGCACTCAAATGTCTTGTGAAATAGCGTTTTCAAAGGCAAAAATTGTAAAAAACAGATTAGGGTCATCATTTTGACAGGATTTAATGGAATTCCTTATTTTACTGAACACAGAGAGTGGCATCAGCAGAAGTTTAGTTCATGATGACATCCTTGATAAATTTACTCATTCTTCTTCTGTAACCAGACCATTTTTACAAATTTTAACTTTTTTTATTTTTCTCTTACAGTTTTTAGAGTAGGTCTCATCATGCAAATGTTCATTAAAATTATATTTTAAAAATACACTAAAATCAATATTCATGCTCATAAACACAAAATAACGTACACAATTCCTAAACATAAAAGCTCAAACTATATTGAGTTAAAAAAATATTTTTATATTTTAAATTGTGCCTTTTTGCAAAATGGTGAAAATTGAAGGTACACAAAGTTAATACATTTCATAAAAATAAAGTTAATTGGTAAGATAATAAATAACAAATATTTGTTAATTTTAAATTGTGCCTTTTTGAAACTGTAAAACTGTGTATATGCAACTTACTCTAAAAACCTGGAGGTTATCGTTTTTTATTTACGTTTTTTATTTAAAGTTTTATTTAAAGTTTGTAAAGTCCCAAACCTTACATTTTCTGAAAGCATAGGAGTAGCATAGGACTGCTGATTTTGCAGGTCCTGTGATAGTTGGGCAAATGTTTATTGTTTTCAATTAAAATGGACTAACATTAATATTAATGCTCACAAACACAGCATAGCTTACACAATATCTACTAAAATCCTGCTAAATCTAATAGCTAAAACTGTGCTAAGATAATAAATAACATATATTTGTCAATTTTAAATTGTGCCTGTTTGAAACTGTAAAACTGTAAATAAGCAACTTACTCTAAAAATTTGGAGGTTATCATTTTTCACTTATGCTGTGTACACACGATCGGAATTTCTGACAACAAATGTTCGATGGGAGCTTGATGTTGGAAATTCCAACCGTGTGTAGGCTCCATCGGACATTTTTTGTCGGAATTTCTGACAACAAAAATTTGAGAGCTGGTTCTCAAATTTTCCAACAACAAAATCCGTTCTCGTAAATTCTGAGCATGTGTAGACAATTTCGACGCACCAAATTCCACACATGCTCTGAATCAAGTATGAGACAGAAGCGCTCGGTCTGGTAAAACTAGCATTCGTAATGGAGACAACACATTTGTCACGCTGCAAATTTAATAATCTTTTAATACAGCACATTCTCTTCTTCTTTATAATGCTAGAATAATGAAGTTGTTTTGCTGCTGATATTCACACAGAGTTCTCACAAACTGATTTCTTTATTATTTCTCGTGATCTCCTGAATAATATTTTTATTTTTTTCGTCAGATCTCCATAATAATGTTTCGATTTTATTTTTATAGTGATCTTTTTTTAATTATTGCTTTATAGGATCTCCTTTTTTTAGTGATCTCCATAATATTTTTTTCGTTTTGTGTGTCTGTCAAGTTACCACAACACCATTATTATCTTGTATTTTTTAAACTCAAGGAGATTGGTTGGTGTTGGTGTCCCTTGTTAATTTGACATTGCACAAGGCTGAAAAGCACAAATCGTCTGTCACCAAACTTCTACTAACACGAGATTAGTAGAAGGATCCCAAAGGGTGGTGCACTGGCTTTTGAACTTCCTCTTTATAGTGCTGTTGTACGTGTTGTACGTCAGCGCGCTCTTGATGATCGGAATTTCCGACAACATTTGTGCGACTGTGTGTATGCAAGACAAGTTTGAGCCAACATCCGTCGGAAATAAATCCCAGGATTTCGTTGTCGGAATGTCCTATCGTGTGTACACGGCATTACAGCTTTCAGGATTTGTAAAAGACCCTCCAAAACCATACATATTCTGAAAGTATAGGACCAGTAGAATAAAACAATTGTGCTGCTGATTCCAAAGGTCTCATGATAGTTGTGCAAATGTTTATCAAACATTAAAAATGCACAGATAAAAATACACTAAAATCATTATTAGAGCTTACAAACACAATTTACAAAAGTCCTGCTAAATTCCTACTGATGCTAAAATGTATTGAGTAAATAAATAACAAATACTTGTAAATTTTAAATTGTGCCTTTTTGCAAAACAGTGAAAATTGATCTTACACGAAACTGTAAATAGGCAATCTGGAGCTTGGCTTCATACCTATGCATTTTGCTAATGCAAATTCGAAATGCCAAGTGTGCATCAATGATGTGTGTTGTGATAAAATGATGCAGGCATACAATTTTGTTGCATCGCAACAGGCTGCTGCACACGGGGTTGAATTAATGTAATTCAAATAAATGAATAAAAAGAAAACAAAATCAAGCACAGTGATGCATCATAATTATGCACTGCAGCACCTGCTCTGAAGAAGAGGGTTTTTCCCTTGAAATGCATCAGCTGGTGAGTCTGAGTGATGTCAGGATACTCATTCTGTTTAAGACTAGCCTTTGGCTACTGTGAGTATGCATTCATTGGTTTTCAATAATACATTTTCATTTGACAATGCACTAGGCCTTTGTGCCCTTTTTTTTTTGTAAATTTTTAAGTATCCCCGGTCTAAAGGGGGGGCACCATTGGCAAAAGATTACCAGTTTGTGATAAGAACAGACATCAGGATGGTCATACAGTATATCACAGTTCTCCTGGTTCTCATTAATACCTTAGTGCTATGGTGTTATTTGTACATGCACCTGCTGCGCCTGTGCACAATGCATACTAGCATGTGGGTGGAATCATCTGTGCCCTTGCACGTGGGGTATCTCTTGTGCAGAGCACGCTCATCAATGACTGAGATCAGGCAGAGACTGTTGTCATGTGAACAATCTAACATTAAGGCAGTTCCCTGACTTAGAGATGAGCTTTCACTGTGCAGTAATAAAGTGCAGAGTTCCTCTGAAAAGCTACTTGTCTCATGTCACTACACACTGTAACTTGTATGTTTGCATTAGAAGGTACGTGCTTAGCATATTTTTGCACCCGGCAGTCATAAGTGTTTGCATACAGCTGTGGGAAAGTCAATGATAGACTGACAGATGCCCTGGATGTACACATGTAACTACACACCCAAGCATGCACCCAGTTGAGTGGCCCAGTTTGATTCTAGGATGTGCAGTTACAATTTACAGCTTCAGTGTCTGTCAGCCGCATTGATTTATGCATGTTGCTGTCTGCAGCTGTACATAAACTATTGTAACTCCCAGGTGCAGAAATATGTGCTGTGTGTAAGTAAGGTGTTCGGGATTATTCACATGAGCTCTAAGGCCCATACAGTGGGAATGAGTGGTTTGTTTATGTTGCTGCAGCCACCTAGAGCTGCAAGCAGGCAGCCTATGTTACACTATGGAGGAATCAAGGAAACAAGAAGGTGGGAGGCAGAAGGGAATGCCCAGAGACACAGCTTGCAGTCACACAGGCTACAATATAATAGAAAAGACAGGTGGGGGTAATAGATGGGGGGTCACATTTTAATGAATAGCAGTGATCATCATCCTGTCAGCTTCTCATCATGGCTGTTTCTTTATTCAGCAGAGTCTGGGGGACAGTTCTGCTCTAAGTTCCTAGTCACTGAAGTGATCATGAGCCTATAGCAGAAGGGGGAATACAATCAACAAAAGGCATACTGACCTGGCCACTGGAAGCTTTTCTGTGCTACTGTATGCCTTACACTGGTGACAATCAGCCCAATCACACCACATACCACACCCTCTCCCTAGAGCAAACAGTAAAATGAAGGGAAAAAAAGCCAGTAATAACTACTGTAGCAGGGCATCCCAGAGAGAGCTGGGAAAAGACCTGTTCAAGGTTATACATCCAGGGCTGGTGCAAGGACTTTTGACACCCTAGGCGAAAGCCTCATTTTGCCGCCCCATTGGCTCCACCCCTGACTCCACCCCTTTGCCCTGCCCATGTATACCCCACCTTTTTAATGATGAGCCCATCAAATGCAGCCTCACCGGTGCCCATCAAATACAGCCTCACCAGCGCCTATCAAATGCAGCCTACGAGTGCCCATCATCGAATGTTTGCTTGCTTCCATTCATTCAGAAGTCGGGACACAGACACAGCCACTGCGCCTCTGACACTATGTGTGAACGGAGCGGCAGCTGCCTGATAAAGCTGAGACTTAGTTGCTTGCTGCAGTGCGCCCTAGGCAGCTGCCTAGTTTGCCTAGTGGTAGCACCGGCCCTGTATACATCTCCCAGGCTCCTCTCATACACATTCAGGAATCTCTAATCCACAATCCACTTTCGATCTTGGCCTTCTCTTCCAGGCCAATTTATACTCACCTGAAAAAGACAGCAAGTGCTCTCGGCCTGGGAAATCAGACAACTCCTGTCTGTGAGGTCAAGAGGTTGGTAAAAGCTAACAAGCTGTATATGTGGAAGCTAACAAACTGTAGGCTTGCCCAGCCTGTTAGTTAGGGACTGTACTTTGTATAGTGAGTGCCAAGACACGGCTAGGTTTTTGTTTTGCTATTATTTTTCCTGTTTATTTTCTGAGACACTGTACAACACCTGCATATAGACTTGTATATAGCACAAATAAACACTGCACTGTTTTGTCACTAACTTCTTGGATTTGGTATCTGTGCCTGAGAGACTGCTTATCCCAGGGAGCTTTGTACCTTCTACCTGTTTCCCGCTCACACTACATTTAAAGGTATTACAAAGGAGTTAAAAGTTGACATTTTAGTTGACAGGTTACTGCTCTCACCCAGGCCGTACAGAGGCTTCAGGAAGGCTACTTCCATTTGGAAGGTCGCTTGCAACACCTGTCAGCCACTCCAGCATCCACAGATCATGGTCCATCCTCTGCAAGCTCCGCTTCTGCATCTCCAGCTCCAGAATGCACTGTTTCTACCTATACCATGGTTGGCCCTACACCAGAACCACGGGTACCAACCCTCAAACGGTTCTCCGGAGACTGGAAGAAATTTAGGGCCTTTAAAAACAATCTATTGAAACAGAAGAGTCCTATTATCAATTCAGTAGACTCATTCTTTGAAGCCATGGCACAGTTATAGGACGACCCTCAGTGGGTGGTGACCACAGAAGCTATTCTTGGCTATTCGGCGCCCAGTGGAGGACTATACCATAGATTTCCGCAAATGGTCCGCCAACACCGGGTGGAATGAAGCAGCCCTGTGTTATCAGTATCGGGTGGGCTCTCAAAGATGAGTTGGCCAGAGTACAGACTCCTACCTCACTTAAGGGTCTCATTCAACTAGCCATACACATTGACAGACGTCTGCAGGAGCGACGGTCCGAACGATCCCAAAACATCAGACCGACCTGCATGATCCCCAAGGTCTTCACTTCACCAGCATCTGCTCCTCCTACCACAACCATGCCTAAGCCTGAACCTATGCAAATTGGTCTGGTCCGTTGGCTTTAACTCCTGATGAAAGACTTTATCATTGGCAAGGCAGTCTATGTCTCTATTGTGGGGGAACCGGACATTTCCTTTGCAACTGCCCCATTAGACCCAGTAAGTCCTTTCCACGTTCCCTGGTATACTTACAGGTCTGAGGGGCTTCCTCATCTCAACTTATCCTCCCTATCTCATTGCAGGTGGCAGAAGAGGAGGTTCGGCTGCTGGCCATAATTGACTCCGGGGCATGTAGCTGTTTCTTTGACTTGGCTCTGGCAAGGAAACTCAGCATTCCCCTGCATCTTAAGGAGCATAAACTGGAAGTACAACTTGCCGATGGCTCAATGCCCAGTTCAGGATCTGTCACACAAGAAACTGTACCCATCCTCACTTCAACTAACTCCAGCCACCAAGAATACTTATGTTTTGATGTCTTGTGCTCACTCATGTTTGTCAGGGAAATGGCCATAGGACTGGCAATGTCGGCAATACTCATCATGGCTTGACCAGACAAACCTCCAGGCGCATTGGCGTATGCAGATGCTCAACAGTGCTAACAGGCGTATGCAGATGTGTGACGGCGCTAAAGGGCATACACAGATGCATGATGGTGCTAACGGGAGCATGCAGGTGCAGGTTGTGATAGATGCTGACGCCCAGTGCCATTATAAACCCACTGCTTAGATCCCTGAGCTGGTTATCATCAGCTATACGGTTCCCTGTGTTCCTGCATTCTGATCTTGGATTTCCCGTTGAACGACCCAGCTTCCTCTACCCACTTATCCTGACCCCTTGGCTTATATTCTGACTTACTTCTGCCTGCTCCACTGCTTGATCCCGGCTTGGCTCACCGACTCTGCTTCTGCCTGTCTTACCGTAAATGACCTTAGCTTGTTCCAGTGACCCTACCTGAATCTTGAATCTGCTTAAGGACTGATCTTACTGTGTATGACCCTTGGCCTGGTTCCTGATTCTCCTACCGGATTTCCCAGCTACCTGCTACGTCTGGCTCCTTTCTAGCACACCTGCCACACAGTGCATCCAGCTTGCTTCAACTGCTCCACGGTGATCAATTCATCAGGCCACAGCTACTGGCAAACCCTGCTTCTTTGGGCACTGCATTTTCTGTTCCACCTTCAGGGTTGCGCTGCACTCAGCCACAAGGGGAGCCCTCTCAGCACCTTGGCCTCCAACTAGACTTCTGACAAGCATATTGTTCTTTAGTGTAGGTAACCACAGGCAACATTGTCTGCATGCAGTGTCTCTGTATCTCTGTAAAATAGGCAAGTGCCCACTCACCAATCCTGCGATCAAGGCCCAAGTGAAGTGTCCTGGATCAGGCAGGTTCTTCAGGTAGCCAGACTGACTACCTCACAACTGGAATGCTGGAACAGGTGCACCAGGAGAATGCACCTGGGATCCCCCTCTCAGGCAGAATATCCCAGACCAGCCATGGATCCGATCCGATCTTCTCCCTTGCTTCATGGCATCTCCCTAACTCCCAGTCAACCTCTGGGTGTCTTCTCCTTTGTTTCCCCCAAGCATGCTAGGGTGTGCAGTCCTGTCCCCATAGAAGACTATGGGCCGTTTGTGCTAAGGACTATATCCTAATATCTAATCCTTTGTCAATAGGGAAGCAGGGGATTGAACAGAACGGGCGGCTGGTCTTGCAAACACACGCTTGCACACACACAGAGTGAGGAGGAGAGGGAGGGGAAGAATTCCCATCATGGGAGCTGACCAGCTTTTCTCCCATCTGAGATCCTGTGTCATCCCGGCGGTGGCTGGTGGGGAAGTGCGAGGCCATGGGGAACCTGCCACATAGGTATAACGGCAGCTAACAAAATGTTGTTGTAGCTGTGTACTGGGTTATTCTGACAGAAAAAAGCTTTTCACCACTACCTGATGCCCAAGTGCTGTGTCAGTTTCACTGACCAACAGGAATGTGCAAATGGCACTACAAGGTGGCCAAGCGGGTCAGTGGCTATAGAAGCATTGAAGATGTAGAGGACACTTTCCTCTTGTCTATACAGGGCAAAGTAAGGTACACAGGGGAGGGGTTAGTTCTCCCCCAATCTGCCAGTGTGACAATGCTTTACCCCAGTGATTGTATGCTAGGCCTGGATACCATCATAGAGGAGCAAGTCACATGCTCCTTAATACCCAGATGCAATGGGTTTTTCTGCTGGACATGGAGGAGCAAGGAGCTGTAAGAAAGTGCAGGTAAGGTGAGTATAATGGGTGAGGGGACCTATTCCAGAGACACTGGGGTTTATTTACTAAAGCTAGAGAGGGCAAAATCAGGCTCACTTCTGCATAGAAATCAATCAGCTTCCAGGTTTTATTGCCAAAGCTTAATTGAACGAACTGAGGTTAGAAGCTGATTGGTTTCTACGCAGAAGTAAGCATGATTTTTCACTTTTCAGCTTTAGTAAAAGAACTCCACTGTCACTTTGCCCTGTCTTTTTGACAGCGTCAAAAATGGTAGTCCTCATGAATTTATGCAATGACCTGTTAACTTTAATTATTTTATTGTACAATAAAAATATCTAAAATAGCAGTTTATAAAAGTGCGAACAATTAATAAATATTACTATAAAATTAACTAAAACCACTATAGTCAAGTTGCCATGTTCCCAGTATATGTTAAAAACCGAGAGATACAGCAGAATGTCCTCTGTGTCCTGCTTGTCTCCAGATGCCAAGCACAGAAACAATCCAATAGAAGCTTACAACTTCCTGCCCAGTGCTGCTATCTGTCATAGTCACAGTGCATTGGGGAATGCTGTGCTCTCACTCAGTGCCAGAACATCATCATTCATCACAGTGACAATGCTGTCTGTGATTTTTTTTTCAGTTCTCACATACTGTGCTTAATTGCAGAATGAAAACAATGGCCTGTTGTCTCACTTTTCAATGGAACATATTTTCTTTCACATTTTTTTTTTTATATATATTGTGCTCCTAGGTTTACATACCCTGGCAGAATGTATGATTTCTTATCCATTTTTCGGAGAATATGAATTATAACACAAAAACTTTTCTTTCACTCATGGTTAGTGTTTGGCTGAAGCCATTTATTATCAATCAACTGTGTTTACTCTCTTTAAATCATAGTCACAACAGAAACAACCCAAATTACCCTGATCAAAAGTTTACACACCCCAGTTCTTAGTATGTACTGTGTAACAGAAACTTCCCAAATGGCCCTGATCAAAAGTTTACATACCCCAGTTTTTAATACTGCGTATTGCCCCCTTTAACATCAATGACAGCTTGAAGTATTTTGTGGTATTTGTGGATGATGCTCATTATCTTCTCAGATGGTAAAGCTGTCCATTCCTCTTGGCAAAAAAGCCTCCAATTCCTGTAAATTCTTGGGTTGTCTTGTATAAACTGCACGTTTGAGATCTCCCCAGAGTGGCTCAATGATATTGAGGTCAGGAGACTAAGATTGCCATTCCAGAACCTTTCAGTTTATTCTGCTGGAGCCAATGACAGGTTGACTTGGCCTTGTGTTTTGGATCATTGTCATGTTGGAATGTCCAAGTACACCCCATGTGCAGCTTCCTGGCTGATAAATGCAAATGTTCCTCCAGTATTTTTTGATGCTTTGACTTTGTGCTAGAAGGTTTGAGGCTTGTCTCTGTGCTGTTTGGTGTATTTTAAGCCGGATACTTTGTGGCATTTGCATAGTAATGGCTTTCTTCTGGTGATTCGACCATGCAGCCCATCATTCTTCAAGTGCCTCCTTGTTTTGCATCTTGAAACAGCCACACCACATGTTTTTAGAGAGTCCTGTATTTCACCTGAGGTTATTTGTGTGTTTTTCTTTGCATGCCAAAGAATTTTCCTGGCAGTTGTAGCTGAAATTTTAGTTGGTCTACCTGACCGTGGTTTGGTTTCAACAGAACCCGTTATTTTCCACTTCTTGATTAAAGTTTGAACACTGCTGATTGGCATTCTCAATTCCTTGGATATCTTTGTATATCCCTTTCCTGTTTTATACAGTTCAACTACCTTTTCCCGCAGATCCTTTGACAACTCAGAATTCAGAAATGTCAGTGCAGCACTGAATGAAAGATGCAAGGGTCTGTCAATAGTTCAGAAACTCATTGACCTTTTATACACACACTAATTACAAGCAAACAGATCACAGGTGAGTATGGTTACCTTTAATAGCCATTCAACCCCCCTTGTGTCAACTTGTGTGCATGTTATCAGGTCAAAGTCACCAGGGTATGTAAACTTTTGATCAGGGTCATTTGGGTAGTTTCTGCTGTGATTATGATTTAAAAAGAGTAAACACAGTTGATTGATAATAAATGGCTTCAGCCAAACACTAACCATGAGTGAAAGAAATGTTTTTGTGTTATCATTGATTGCTCTGAAAAATGGCTAAGAAATCATAAATTCTGCCATGGTGCATACACTTATGAGCACAACTGTATATATATATATATATATATATATATATATATATATATATATATATATATATATATATATATATATATTGTATATATGTATATTTGTATATTACAGTGTATGTACATGCTACTCAATATACATGTAGTCTTTGCTCCCTAGTTTGCAGTGATTTCTGTACAATGTTCTTTTTCCTGCTGTCCATGCATTTACTTGCATACAGGGATGGATGAGCAGCTCTGGATTCACATGTCCACATCCAGGGGCACACATCTGTCCTTGTATGCGCTGTGTACTTGTGTGAATATGAATATTGTTCCATGTGGGTTGTCCAACAACCTTGAGTAATCCAAGATCAAATAGTTTTAAATAACGGTTTGCATTTTTCCTTTTTGCTATTATAGTTGAGTGAAATATAATGATCATGTTGTTTTTCTTTTTCTAAAGCTTTAAACTAATGCAAGCAGTCTATTCCATTCACGCATATATCTTTCAACTTTCAGACCACAATACAAAAATATTTGTCATGCAACAAGCTTTAGTGTCTCAGTCAATCAACCATCAATCTCTAAATCACACTCTATGTTCAAAAATAAATGTTCCACAAAATAGTTCTGTAAAACAGTTGTCTATATTTCTCATGATATACAACTGGATGCCCCTTATGCATTTGTACAAATATGTATTTCAGTAGATATATCTATGGCAGCAGCTCATGATATTTGATTTGGTTTATGCCAAAACTTTTGCAACAAACAGTAATATAGTCTCAAAAATTGGCAGACTCACTATTTGCTTGATTGGGCTAACTTGGTGCCACTGTTTCTAAGGTAAAAAAAATAAGATTACCTTAATTCATGTAAACATTTTCCCAAATACAATCTCTTGAGTTGAATATATGAAAATGTTACCAATATAATACAGTATTTGTATTTGAACAGTTTTCTAGATGTGCTTTCTGATCAAAATACAGGTGACATGTTGAAATCCATCAGGGAATATTTTTTCTCTGCTTTTTCAGGGGAAAATCCATTTTAAAACTATAAAAGCCCATAGCTGTTAAAAATAATAACTCATGTCAGATATTTATGCTGTAAACAATGCTGAGGTTTTTTTTTAGCAAATTGCCAGTGGAACAGATTTTAAATATAAACTATAATTACCGGTATTTATATTCGGGTTTTATTCTAGCTTTTTTAAAGCATATGCATTAATAAATTCATTATGGTTATAATACATATTTGTTATAATAATACTTTATAAGTGACAAAGTATTTACAGAGCATTGTGGATTAGATAAAGAGACAGCACATCAAATGAAGCTCACTTTGTCTTTTGAGCAGGGACGTGCAGTCAGGGGAGTGCCATGAATATAAAAAAAAAAATGATCGAGCCTCAAGGGTTGTATAGAAAGTGGCAAAATGCTTCGCTAAACCCAAAAAATTATATAAAACAACAAAAGCAGCTGACACACAAACAAACCAAGTCCACTAAAGATTCAAATACACAAAGTGCAGCGCTAGAAACATCCAACATGTATTACATATACATGTGAAAAATGTGTAATATAATAAATATGTAAATAGTGTACTAAATACACATGTAGAAAAAGTGAATAAGACAACATACAAATGTGAAAAAACCAGCAATGAAAACCAGCAATAAATAATCAAAGTGTCTGTAGTGAAATATGGAACAGCAAATAATGGAAGTCCATATGGTGAAAGGTAAAGGGGTATCTTCTCCAACAGGGGGGCACCAGTAGACACCGGAAGGCGTGTGGATACTCAAATGGAAAGGAGATAGCGGATACCAAGGCAAACAGATGTTGAATGGAAGTAAATGGATACCCTTACCAGATCCGTAGGATGCACATACCGTATAGCAGTGCGTCAAATAGGCATGGGGATGAACTCCCGTGATGTCAAGCCGGACGGTGTCCTGTGGGCCACGAGCACCGGTGGAAGGTGGTAGTCACAGGCTGAAGTTGGACAACTACCGCGCACGTTCTCCGATTGCAGAACGGGATGGGGGGCGATTCAGTGTGGAGCCATGGAAAAAGAAAAAAGGAAGCTCCACATGGTGTAGGTCAAAAATGGGATTTATTGGATAAACACCATACACGATTAAAAGTGATCACAAACAGGATAAAAAATGGCAATGTGGGAAGCTGAAAATGCTAGCCCAAGGGCCATTTTTTTATCCTGTTTGTGATCACTTTTAATCGTGCATGGTGTTTATCCAATGAATCCCATTTTTGACCTACACCATGTTGAGCTTCCTTTTTTCTTTTTCCATGGCTCCATACTGAATCGCCCCTCTGGATGATTCTGCTCTGCAATCGGAGAATGTGCGCAGTAGTTGTCCAACTTCAGCCTGTGACTACCACCTTCCACCGGTGCAAGTGGCCCACAGGACACCGTCCGGCTTGACATCACGGGAGTTCATCCCCATGCCTATATGACGCACTTCTATACGGTATGTGCGTCCTACGGATCTGGTAAGGGTAACCATTTACTTCCATTCAACATCTGTTTGCCTTGGTATCCGCTGTCTCCTTTCCATTTGAGTATTCACACGCCTTCCGGTGTCTACTGGTGCCCCCCTGTTGGAAAAGATACCCCTTTACCTTTCACCATATGGACTTCCATTATTTGCTGTTCCATATTTCACTACAGACACTTTGATTATTTATTGCTGGTTTTCATTGCTGTTTTTTTAACATTTGTATGTTGTCTTATTCACTTTTCCTACATGTGTATTTAGTACACTATTTACATTTTTATTATATTACACATTTTTCACATGTATATGTAATAAATGTTGGATGTCTCTAGCGCTGCACTTTGTGTATTTGACTCAAGGGTTGTAGTAAAAAAAAGGGGGGAAGAAATTGCGCTAGGTGCACAAAAAATGACGAAAGTGAAAAACCATGAAGGAAATTCTGCGGCTAAAACCCCAAAAACCCCAATACAAGGGCACAAAAAGCATAACCAAAATAAAACAAGTGTAGCGCTGGACTGATTATAAGGTGCACATATGTGTTAACACGTGTGGATTGTTAGTGTTGTGACCTGAAATTAGTAAATCACAAAATTCAATAGTGAGAATTATTAAATAAAATTGGCTGGTGTAAAACCATACCCTAAAGGGGTGTATACAAAGTAAAACAAGTACAGATTAATAAACATAAGATTAAAATTTATAGATGTGATAAGTGCATATATGTAGTGAAATGAAAAAACAAGTCCACAAAAAAAGGCCAATGCAGGGTCCAAGCTATCTCCCCTACATCGGATTAGTATTTACATATTCTAATTATGGGCGTATTAGGTTGAGCTCATGTGGGCGGTATATAGTCATTGTGTGTGCTAGATTGGCATCCGCCTTGATCTTTCAGTAGCCAATGAATACGCTGTATGTGGTTGCGTACCCCTGATGACATCAGTTGTGACGAAACGGCTGTAGGGTCACAACTTCAACACGCATCGCGCATGCGCGTTTTCATTTTAAAGAGCCGAGGAGTTTTATTTTGTCACTTTGTTTGTAAGTGCTATTATCCATAGACTTTTTATATTGGATTTAAATAAATCAATTGATACTGGTCAAGCTGCACTATTGGAGTCCTCTTTCTCTTGGGATTTTTGGCTCATTTATGCCTGGTCCATCTGGTAAGAAACACAAGAAGGAACCCTGGAGAGTATCCCCTCCATACCATCGCCCCCGTTACTGCAGGATTGAGTGTCCATCAAGGAGACCGGCAGGTTAATCCGAGGAACCCACTGTAAGACATCTCCTGGAATTCATCTTCCACTTCTAAGCTTGTTTTGACCCCTCTGAGTAAGGGCGATCGCAGGCTTTCTGGTAAGCCTCCAACTTTAAGCATCTGGTGGCGGGCTGCACTGACGGTGGATCTTGTAACCCCAGACCCTGCATTGGCCTTTTTTAGTGGACTTGTTTTTTCAGTTCACTACATATATGCACTTATCACATCTATGAACTTTAATCAAGGGTTGTAGCTCGGCGACCTGGGGTGACAGAGACCCCAAACACTGGAACAAGCTGTCCAATAAAAAGGCTGCTGTGGAGGCTGTCCTCTCACTGCACTGTCATAGAAGGGGGCATGTGTCTAAAAGACACATGCTCCCTTCCAGCCCAGCCCTCTTAACTGTTTTAATCAAGCTAAATTATATATTATTATGCTATATGTTATAACAAAATAATTTATTATTTATCTATTTACTGTGAAATTACTGGTTGGAAGTTATAACTTCAAACTTCAGTAATTTGTTTGTTAAGCCACCTGCTTGAGTACATTTTTTGAAAATATAGTAAATTACATTACAAACAATATATAATAATTATTTGTATATTACTTACTTATCATAATTAACCCCTTACCACCCAGGCCAATTCTAACACTTCTCTCCTACATGTAAAAATATTTTTTTTGCTAAAAAATTACTCAGAACCCCCAAACATTGCATATATTTTTTAGCAGCCACCCTAAGGAATAAAATCCTGGTCGTTGCAACTTTTTTTGTTACACTGTATTTGCGCAGCAATTTTTCATACTAATGAGATATAAATTAAAAGGGGTGTGGCGCTCCCTATGGGGTTTAGGGATACTGTAAGGGAGGGGGACGGGTTGTTTGGTGGGTTAAATTAAATCCAAAGGTGATACTAACAAAAGTTATATATACAACAAATAAATTAAATTAATTAAACGAGAGCGATCTTCAGTATTATGTGCAGATACAAAAATGCCTTGTATGTAAAGGATGTGTGCTGAGACCCCCACATCTATGATAGGTCTGCACCATACATGGCCCCAAGTGAAATAAATGTACTCCAAACCATAACCATAGAACATATATATGTGCTCTAACCCAGTGCAAATATTACTATATAATGTAATCTGCCTTAAATAGTGCCAAATATTTTCACATTGGTGATCAGAGTCCAGTGAGCAGGTGAATGCACCTTACCCTAATTAGTGCAAATATAAAACAATTAATAATAATCATAGTCTTTAAAGTGGTAAAACTCTTCAAACACAGTGTTTCAGGGAATTTTCTTAGCAAGAGAAAACCGTGACAAGAGTGCTCTCAGGTGGTTTCTGTGACTTTTAACAGGAGTTAACATTAAAAAAAAAACTAAAAAACTAAAAAACCTAAACAAATAGGCTAGGTGGTAAACTATAAATAGAGTACAGCAGTCTACTATCGCTGGGTACAAGTACGTGCCTGAAAAAAACCATCGCTGAAGACGTCGATGACGAAACGCGTACGACGGCGCCACGCACGCTACGTCACTTCCGGGTACGGACTCTGCTTGGAACGCAGGTGGAGTGCAAACAGCTCCAACCAGCGGTACGCTGTCATTCCCTTACATGGTTGTTTTTTTCAGGCACGTACTTGTACCCAGCGATAGTAGACTGCTGTACTCTATTTATAGTTTACCACCTAGCCTATTTGTTTAGGTTTTTTAGTTTCTTAGTTTTTTAGTTTTTTTAATGTTAACTCCTATTGAGTGTGTATGGAGTTTCTTTGAATAAAATCCTTCTTTTACCTACTACACCATGGGAGCCTTCTATTCTTTTTCTCCATGAGGGAGCCAGTGTGAATACTTCAATTCAACATTACAGAAATTACCCTGGATGCTTTGTAGGATTGTGGTGGAGAGGATATCGTGACCGTGATACCCCATGTAGCTTGCCCCTTTTTTGGGGCTGGTGGATTTGGGGAGCCATTGGTAACATCTTAAACCAACAATACGGAAACCACCTGAATGCCCTACATGATCGTGGTGGAGAGCTGACCGTGATCGAGATACCCTATGCTGTTTGCCCCTTTTGGGGTTGTTGGATTCGGTGAGTGGGGACCCAAAAGGGGAGCACAAAAGTCACAGAAACCACCTGAGAGCACTCTTGTCACGGTTTTCTCTTGCTAAGAAAATTCCCTGAAACACTGAAACATCCTTTACATACAAGGCATTTTTGTATCTGCACATAATACTGAAGATTGCTCTCGTTTAATTAATTTAATTTATTTGTTGTATATATAACTTTTGTTAGTATCACCTTTGGATTTAATTTAACCCACCAAACAACCCGTCCCCCTCCCTTACAGTATCCCTAAACCCCATAGGGAGCGCCACACCCCTTTTAATTTATATCTCATTACTCTGTGGAGGACCCTTAGGGAAACTCCTTTAGGGGGGCTGCATACCTATACGTTTGTCCTAAGCGCAGCTTCCACACTTAATTTTTCATACTAAAGTTAGCCTAATTTATTTGTATAATGTGAAAGATGATGTTACACCAAGTAAATAGATACCTTACGGAATAACCAGGACATAGGAGGGGCGAAGGTAGATGAAGAGGAATATAAAATTGCGGCATACGCAGACGACGTCCTTATGTATGTAACCAACCCAAGGGAGATGCTGCCAAACATAATCAAAGAGATAAAAAAATAGGGAGAACTCTCAAATTTTAAAATAAACCCCATTAAAACAGAAATGTTAAATATAGGAGTAGCGAAAAATGAAGAACTTGCATTACAAAGGAAATTCCCATTCACATGGGTGAAAAGAGAGTTACCATATCTAGGAATTAAATTGACACCTACTGCCGACAAGTTATACCTGGTAAATTATATCCCATTACTAAATAAGATCAAAGTGGAATTAAAGAGGGGCTCACTGCAATTTATATCATGGATAGGAAGGATAAATACATTTAAAATTGTGATCCTTCCCAAAATAATATATGAATTCCAAATGTTACCAATAGCTATACCACAGAGTTTTTTCAGAACAATAAAAACGATGATAAATTACATATGGCAAAATAAAAAAACAAGACTAAAATTTGCACTAATTACTAGGAAAAAAAAACACAGAGGTTTAACAACCCCAGATATAAATAGATATTATAAGTCAGTAATTATTTCATGGATGGTAGAATGGATTAATGAAAAAAGTGAAAAAAAGTGGATTGAGATTGAAAATACGTTAAGTAAAACAACATTTCCCAAAAACATTTGGATACCACGTAAGCACAAAACACCAGACTCGGAGGTACACAATCTGTATATAAACATATTTAAAATTTGGGATACACTATACAGACAAAAAAAATGGGCATATAATTCACCATTAATTGCACTCACCGGAATTTATTTTTTTTGCCCAGGAAAGGGAACACTTTTAGGTGATAGAATGGGGAACACACAAATAAGGGATATACACGGGAAGATGAGAACACTAAGAACTAAAGGAAATAAATAGATGGAAGATAAGTGACCGGGAATACCTTCAATTAAAACATTTGGTAAATACATTACCCCAACCAATTCAGAGACAGGAAGAATTTAGACCCATTGGAAAAACTCTGTGGGGTACAAACTCCATTGAAACATGGTATATCTAAAGTATGTGGAATATTGACAGAACTGGAAGGACAAGAGTCACCCCCCTATATAGGGAAATGGGAAAAAGAAATAAGGATGAAATTAGAGGACCAACAACTTGAGAAAATGATAGGAGCAGTATATAGTTATGCAACAGACAAAAACACAATAGAAATGAACTGTAAATTACTGGCAAGATGGTACCTGACCCCAGACAAAATACACAAATATCAACCAAACAAATGCCCACTGTGTTGGAGAGAATGTAACCAAAGGGCCACAATGACACATATCTGGTGATCTGGTGGGAATGCCTAAAAATTAAGCAATATTGGCAGGAAATCTTGGAATACTTAAAAGAGATAACTGGAGAAAAAAAATAACTAACAGCCTACAAATGTGTCTATTTCATGAATCAAAAACTTCAAATAAACAATATGGGAAAACATTAACCCCAATATTGCTGAATGCTGAAAAGGTCTAATTCCAAAGAAGTGGTTAAGTACAAAAAAAATGGATGTAAGGGAATGGTTTGAGTGAATAGAATACTACAGCAAAATGGAATATCTATGCAGCAGAGAAAAAAGGCAACCAGGAAGATACACTAGTATCTGGGGAAATGGAAAACTTTGAAAATCTCGGAGAAATACTTGACTGGGTCCGGCAGGGTTTAAGTAGGCCTAGAAAAAATAAATTGGGCCGAGAGCAGACCAAATGGGAGGGGCGAGGGGGGTGAAAGAGAGAAAAGTAGCCAGGAGTAAGAGAATATGGGATATGAAAGAAAAGAACTTATAGAAGATTGAAATAAAGTCACGTTAGCGAATAAATTTGTAATATTTATATTTTGAATAAATTTCATATTAGAAGAAACTCCTGTGAAAACACCACAATGATGTGAAACCGAGAAGTAGACAATAAATGAACGTAAAGTTGAATAAGTCTCTTGACAGTATTTGCTGAAGTGGTATAAAAAAAGAAAGAAAAAAAAGAAAAAAAAAAAGAAGTAAATAGATACCTAACATCTCACGAATTGTGCACACTCGTGGAATTGGCGCCAAACTTCAGTACTTAAAAATCTCCATAGACAACGCTTTACATTTTTTTACAGATTACATGTTTAGAGTTACAGAGGAATTTTAGTGATAGAATTATTGCTCTTGCTTTAACAATTGCTGTGTATGTAACCTGCGTGTATCTGGCTCTGATACTAGCCAGTGCCTCACCAGTAGGGATGAGCTTCGAGTTCGAGTCGAACTCATGTTCTACTCGAACATTGGCTATTCGCAAGTTCGCCGAACAGCGAACAATTTGGGGTGTTCGCGGCAACACCCTTTAAAAGTCTATGGGAGAAATCAAAAGTGCTAATTTTAAAGGCTTATATGCAAGTTATTGTCATAAAAAGTGTTTGGGGACCCGGGTCCTGCCCCAGGGGACATGGATCAATGCAAAAAAAAGTTTTAAAAACGGACGTTTTTTTCAGGAGCAGTGATTTTATTAATGCTTAAAGTCAAACAATAAAAGTGTAATATCCCTTTAAATTTCGTACCTGGGGGGTGTCTATAGTATGCCTGTAAAGGGGCGCATGTTTCCTGTGTTTAGAACAGTCTGACAGCAAAATGACATTTGGAAGGAAAAAACTCATTTAAAACTACCCGCGGCTATTGCATTGCCGACAATACACATAGAAGTTCATTGATAAAAACGGCATGGGAATTCCCCACAGGGCAACCCCGAACCAAAATAATAAAAAAAAAATGATGTGGGGGTCCCCCTAAATTCCATACAAGGCCCTTCAGCTCTGGTATGGATATTAAGGGGAACCCCAGCCAAAATTTAAAAAAAAAATTGACGTGGGGTTCCCCCTAAATTCCATACCAGACCCTTCAGGTCTGGTATGGATTTTAAGGGGAACCCCGCGCCCAAAAAAAAAAAAAAAAAACGGCGTGGGGTCCCCCTAAAAATCCATACCAGACCCTTATCCGAGCACGCAACCTGGCAGGCCGCAGGAAAAGAGGGGGGGACGAGAGTGCGGCCCCCCCCCTCCTGAACCGTACCAGGCCACATGCCCTCAACATTGGGAGGGTGCTTTGGGGTAGCCCCCCAAAACACCTTGTCCCCATGTTGATGAAGACAAGGGCCTCATCCCCACAACCGTGGCCGGTGGTTGTGGGAGTCTGCGGGCGGGGGGCTTATCGGAATCTGGAAGCCCCCTTTAACAAGGGGACCCCCAGATCCCGGCCCCCCCCCTGTGTGAAATGGTAAGGGGGTACTTACCCCTACCATTTCACTAAAAAACTGTCAAAAATGTTAAAAATGACAAGAGACAGTTTTTGACAATTCCTTTATTTAAATGCTTCTTCTTTCTTCCTTCATCTTCTTCTTCTTCTGGTTCTTCTGGCTCTTCTGGTTCTTCCTCCGGCGTTCTCGTCCAGCATCTCCTCCGCGGCGTCTTCTATCTTCTTCTCCTCGGGCCGCTCCGCACCCATGGCATGAGGGGGGAGGCTCCCGCTCTTCTCTTCATCTTCTTCTTCATCTTCATCTTCTTCTTCATCTTCTTCTTCTTCTCTTCTTCATCTCTTCTTCCTTCTTCATTTCTTCTGCGGGCCGCTCCGCATCCATGCATGGAGGGAGGCTCCCGCTGTCTGACGGCGTCTCTTCGTCTGACGGTTCTTAAATAACGGGGGGCGGGGCCATCCGGTGACCCCGCCCCCCTCTGACGCACGGTGAATTGACGGGACTTCCCTGTGACGTCACGGGGAATGCCACAGGGAAGTCCCGTCATGTCCCGTGCGTCAGAGGGGGGCGGGGTCACCGGGTGGCCCCGCCCCCCATTATTTAAGAACCGTCAGACGAAGAGACGCCGTCACACAGCGGGAGCCTCCCTCCATGCATGGATGCGGAGCGGCCCGCAGAAGAAATGAAGAAGGAAGAAGAGATGAAGAAGAGAAGAAGAAGAAGAAGAAGAAGAAGATGAAGAAGAAGATGAAGATGAAGAAGAAGATGAAGAGAAGAGCGGGAGCCTCCCCCCTCATGCCATGGGTGCGGAGCGGCCCGAGGAGAAGAAGATAGAAGACGCCGCGGAGGAGATGCTGGACGAGAACGCCGGAGGAAGAACCAGAAGAGCCAGAAGAACCAGAAGAAGAAGAAGATGAAGGAAGAAAGAAGAAGCATTTAAATAAAGGAATTGTCAAAAACTGTCTCTTGTCATTTTTAACATTTTTGACAGTTTTTTAGTGAAATGGTAGGGGTAAGTACCCCCTTACCATTTCACACAGGGGGGGGGGCCGGGATCTGGGGGTCCCCTTGTTAAAGGGGGCTTCCAGATTCCGATAAGCCCCCCGCCCGCAGACCCCCACAACCACCGGCCACGGTTGTGGGGATGAGGCCCTTGTCTTCATCAACATGGGGACAAGGTGCTTTGGGGGGCTACCCCAAAGCACCCTCCCAATGTTGAGGGCATGTGGCCTGGTATGGTTCAGGAGGGGGGGGGCGCACTCTCGTCCCCCCCTCTTTTCCTGCGGCCTGCCAGGTTGCGTGCTCGGATAAGGGTCTGGTATGGATCTTTAGGGGGACCCCACGCCGTTTTTTTTTTTTTTTGGGCGCGGGGTTCCCCTTAAAATCCATACCAGACCTGAAGGGTCTGGTATGGAATTTAGGGGGAACCCCACGTCAATTTTTTTTTTAAATTTTGGCTGGGGTTCCCCTTAATATCCATACCAGACCTGAAGGGCCTTGTATGGAATTTAGGGGGACTCCCACATCATTTTTTTTTTTTAATTTTGGTTCGGGGTTGCCCTGTGGGGAATTCCCATGCCGTTTTTATCAATGAACTTCTATGTGTATTGTCGGCAATGCAATAGCCGCGGGTAGTTTTAAATGAGTTTTTTCCTTCAAAATGTCATTTTGCTGTCAGACTGTTCTAAACACGGGAAACATGCGCCCCTTTACAGGCATACTATAGACACCCCCCAGGTATGAAATTTAAAGGGATATTACACTTTTATTGTTTGACTTTAAGCATTATTAAAATCACTGCTCCTGAAAAAACGGCCGTTTTTAAAACTTTTTTTTGCATTGATCCATGTCCCCTGGGGCAGGACCCAGGTCCCCAAACACTTTTATTGACAATAACTTGCATATTAGCCTTTAAAATTAGCACTTTTGATTATTCATGTTCGTGTCCCATAGACTTTAACGGTGTTCGCGTGTTCGAACGAATTTTTTTCCTGTTCGCATGTTCTGGTGCGAACCGAACAGGGGGGTGTTCGGCTCATCCCTACTCACCAGTCACTGACCTCACTGCATGTCCCTGCTTCTGAGCCATCTGATAAGGGATGAGTCATGACTAATTTTGGTTGCTTGAAAGAGTAGAGGTTTAAAGTAAATAGAAAGGAGGTTCACTGATTGTCTGAATAACCATTAGGAGCACATCCCTAATTAACACAAAATCAAGAGAAATGGGATTTTTAAGGTACTGACAACACAACCAAACAAAAATAATATTAAAAATATACAAATTTTATTAAGTCAAACATCTTAAAATTCAACATATTAATGTCGAAACAGGGCCTAATGCCCCGTACACATGGTCGGATTTTCCGACGGAAAATGTGCGATCGGGGCGTGTTGTCGGAAATTCCGATCGTGTGTGGGCTCCATCGGACATTTTCCATCGGATTTTCTGACACACAAAGTTTGAGAGCAGGCTATAAAATTTTCCTACAACAAAATCCGAATGCGTCAATTCCGACCGTGTGTGGCCAATTCCGACGCACAAAGTGCCACACATGCTCAGAAGAAATTCTGAGACGGAACAGCTCAGTCTGGTAAAATTAGCATTCGGAATGGATACAGCACTTTCGTCATGCTGCAATGTTTTAAATTGTTTAATACAGCGCACTCTTTTCTTTATAATGTGAGAAGAATGAAGTAGTATTGCTGTTCATATTCACACAGACTTCTCACAAACTTCTTTCTTTATTATTTATCGTGATTCCCTCAATATATTTTGATTTGCCACATCTGACCAAATTTCTTTTTTGCTGTTTTATTTTTGTTTTGTATTTTTTTCAAGGCTGATTATTTTTTTTTTTGTGTTTGTATTTTTTTCCAGGCTGATGTATCTTTTTATTTTTTGGGGGTTTTACTCCATAATATTTTTGTGTGTGTTTTGTGTATCAAGTTACCACAACACCATTGATATCTTGTATTATTTAATCTCAAGGAGTTTGCTTGGTGTTGGTTAGGGATGAGCTTCGTGTTCGAGTCGAACCCATGTTCGACTCGAACATCGGCTGTTCGACCGTCCGTCGAATTGCGAACGATATGGGCCGTTCGCGCCAAATTCGTGTGGCGCGTCACGGCCCATAATTCACTGCGGCATCGCAGTGCATTGCTGGCTGATGATTGGCCAAGCATGCACTATGACCCGCATGCTTGGCCAATCACAGCGCCGTCAGTAGAGAGAGCTGTAATTGGCCAAAGCCAGGGTGGCTTTGGCCAATTATGGCTCAGGAGATTTAGTACACGCCCCACACTATATAAGGCCGCCTGCACGGCGGCCCTGTGTAGTGTGTGTTCCGGTGTGCTGAGAGATAGAGAGAGAGACAGACAGTGTCATTTGATTTGAGTTAGATAGATTAGGCAGAACAGTCAGTCAGTTAGCTGCACTTACAGTGTATTGTGTATATATATGCATCCCTGGTGTTGCATATATATATATACACTGTATTCAGTTTAGCTAGATCCGTTCCTGTTATCTTCTATCTAGACTATTTACATTTGGTGCAGTGCGTCCTGCTCACAGTGTTCAGCTAGATCCGTTCCTGCTATTTACATTTAGTGCAGTGCGTCCTGCTCACAGTGTTCAGCTAGATCTGTTCCTGCTATTTACATTTAGTGCAGTCAGTGCGTCCTGCTCACAGTGTTCAGCTAGATCCGTTCCTGCTATTTACATTTAGTGCAGTGCGTCCTGCTCACAGTGTTCAGCTAGATCCGTTCCTGCTATTTACATTTAGTGCAGTCAGTGCGTCCTGCTCACAGTGTTCAGCTAGATCCGTTCCTGCTATTTACATTTAGTGCAGTGCGTCCTGCTCACAGTGTTCAGCTAGATCCGTTCCTGCTATTTACATTTAGTGCAGTGCGTCCTGCTCACAGTGTTCAGCTAGATCCGTTCCTGCTATTTACATTTAGTGCAGTGCGTCCTGCTCACAGTGTTCAGCTAGATCCGTTCCTGCTATTTACATTTAGTGCAGTCAGTGCGTCCTGCTCACAGTGTTCAGCTAGATCCGTTCCTGCTATTTACATTTAGTGCAGTGCGTCCTGCTCACAGTGTTCAGCTAGATCTGTTCCTGCTATTTACATTTAGTGCAGTCAGTGCGTCCTGCTCACAGTGTTCAGCTAGATCCGTTCCTGCTATTTACATTTAGTGCAGTGCGTCCTGCTCACAGTGTTCAGCTAGATCCGTTCCTGCTATTTACATTTAGTGCAGTGCGTCCTGCTCACAGTGTTCAGCTAGATCCGTTCCTGCTATTTACATTTAGTGCAGTGCGTCCTGCTCACAGTGTTCAGCTAGATCTGTTCCTGCTATTTACATTTAGTGCAGTGCGTCCTGCTCACAGTGTTCAGCTAGATCCGTTCCTGCTATTTACATTTAGTGCAGTCAGTGCGTCCTGCTCACAGTGTTCAGCTAGATCCGTTCCTGCTATTTACATTTAGTGCAGTGCGTCCTGCTCACAGTGTTCAGCTACATCTGTTCCTGCTATTTACATTTAGTGCAGTCAGTGCGTCCTGCTCACAGTGTTCAGCTAGATCCATTCCTGCTATTTACATTTAGTGCAGTGCGTCCTGCTCACAGTGTTCAGCTAGATCCGTTCCTGTTATCTTCCTACTGACAGGCAGGCTTGTCTGGTTACAGTATATAAAGCTACCTGAAGAAAATTACAGGTGTTCTATCCCAGCTTAGTGCAGCTACAGGCCATTAGTATGTCTGGAAGGCCAAGAAGGGGAGGCAGACAGTCACAAGCCAATAAGAGAGGGCAAGCAGGCTCTGTGTCTAGTGCTGGTCGTGGAGACGGTGCATCCTCATCAGCACGTGGCCGTGGGACACACTTGGCCTTTTTTTCGGCAGCTGGCCGTGTTGAGCCGCAACATGCGGAAGACTTGGTCGAGTGGATGACCAAGCCGTCCTCATCCTCCTCATCCTCTCTCACCCATGCCCAGGGTGCTTTGTCTGGCAAAGCAGCGGCCTCTTCCCTCGGCTCAATGTCATCAGTGACTCCTTCCCTAGCTCCACCATGTCCTCCTGAGGATTCCCTCGAACTGTTTGACCACAGTGTTGGGTACATGCTCCAGGAGGATGCCCAGCGTTTGGAAGGCTCTGATGATGATACTGAGCTCGATGAAGGCAGTAACATGAGCACGGACAGAGGGGGTGCCCAAGAAGGACAGCAATCTGGCAGTCATGCTCCCCCTGCTGCAGCATACTGCCAGGTTTGCTCCAGTGATGAGGAGGGAGGGGATGATGAGGTCACTGACAACGTGGGTGCCTGATAGGAGAGAGGAGGAGGAGGAGGAGGAGGAGGCGGCACATCACCAACGAGGCAGGATGCCCTCCAGGGGCCAGCCTAAGGGCAGCACATTGACTGCATCACACCCCAAAGCTCCATATGTGCAGGGCGCTGCAGTCTCTGCGCGTTATTCAAAAAGTTCTTTGGTGTGGGCCTTTTTTGAGACGAGTGCATCAGATCGCACCGCTGCTATTTGCAACATATGTCTCAAGCGTATCTCGCGTGGCCAAAACATCTCCCGCTTGGGCACCACATGCTTGACCAGACATATGTTGACCTGCCATGCAGTTCGTTGGCAAGCGTATCTAAAAGACCCACACCAAAGAACAAAGAGGATCTCTCCTTGCTCCTCATCAGCTGAGATTTCCAACCCCACTAGACCTTCAGTCCTCTCTGAGACCTGCAGTGAGAGGAATGAAGGTGTAGAATTAGGTGTGTCACAGCCAAGTACTTGTGGGCAATCTGCTTTTGGTACACCGACGTCAGATTGTACCAGGCAAATTTCCCTACCCCAGCTGCTGCACCGCCGAAAGAAGTTTGCTCCCAGCCATCCACATGCCCAGCGTTTGAATGCTAGCTTGGCAAAATTGCTAGCACTTCAACTGCTGCCTTTTCAGTTGGTAGACTCTGCCCCCTTCCGTGAGTTTGTGGAATGTGCGGTTCCTCAGTGGCAGGTACCCAAACGCCACTTTTTCTCACGGAAGGCGATTCCGGCTCTCTACCGGCATGTGGAAGGCAATGTCCATGCCTCGCTGGACAGGGCGGTCAGCGGTAAGGTGCATATTACCGCTGACTCATGGTCCAGCAGGCATGGACAGGGACGTTACCTAAGTTTCACGGCGCATTGGGTGACTCTGCTGGCAGCTGGGAAGGATGCAGGACAAGGTGCAGTAGTGTTGGAGGTTGTTCCGCCACCACGCCTTCAAAATGCTGATTGTGACACACCTCTCTCCTCCACCCCCTCCTCTTCTTCTTCCTCCATGGCCTCTTCCTCGGAACCAGCGGTGCTCCGTAGGCGTTCAAGGGGCTACGCAAGTACGCAGGCCAAAAGATGCCATGCGGTGCTTGAGCTGGTGTGCTTGGGGGACAGGAGCCACACTGGGGCAGAGGTTCTGTCAGCTCTGCAGGGGCAGGTTCAGAGGTGGTTGACGCCACGCCAACTTAAGGCAGGAATGGTGGTTTGCGACAATGGCACCAACCTCCTCTCTGCCCTCCGACAGGGACAACTGACCCATGTGCCCTGTTTGGCTCACGTCCTTAACTTGGTGGTGCAGCGGTTCTTGGGCAGGTACCCGGGCTTACAGGATGTCCTGAGGCAGGCCAGGAAAATCTGTGTGCATTTCCGCCGGTCATATAATGCCAGTGCTCGGCTGACGGACCTCCAAAAGGAGTTTAACCTGCCCAAGAACCGCCTAATCTGTGACATGCCCACCAGGTGGAACTCAACGTTGGCCATGCTGCAGCGGCTGCACACGCAGCAGAGGGCCATCAATGAGTACCTGTGCGACTATGGCACCAGGACAGGGTCAGGGGAGTTTGTTTTTTTTCCCCACGCCAGTGGGCCATGATCAGGGATGCATGCACTGTCCTGTCACCATTCGAGGAGGCCACGAGGATGGTGAGCAGTGACAGTGCATGCATCAGTGACACTGTCCCCCTTGTCCACCTGTTGGAGCACACGCTGCGTGGAATAATGGACAGGGCACTTGAGGCAGAACAGAGGCAGGAAGAGGAGGACTTCCTTAGCTCTCAAGGCCCCCTTTATCCAGACAGTGTTCCTGCGTGCCCGCCGATCACACAGGAAGAGGACGAGGAGGAGGAGGAGGAGGAGGAAGATTGTGTCAGTATGGAGGTGGAGCCTGGCACTCAGCATCAGCAGCAGTCTTTAAGGGATCAGTCCCAAGGAACACATGGACTTGTACGTGGCTGGGAGGAGGTGGCTGCGGACGTTGTTGTCCTTAGTGACCCAGAGGACTCCGGACCGAATGCCTCAGCAAACCTACGCTGCATGGCCTCCCTGATCCTGCAAAGCCTGCGTAAGGATCCTCGTATTCGTGGTATCAAGGAGAAGGACCAATACTGGCTGGCAACCCTCCTTGATCCACGTTACAAGGGTAAGGTTGCGGACCTTATCTTGCCATCGCAGAGGGAGCAGAGGATGAAACATCTTCGGGAGGCCTTGCAGAAAGGTCTGTGCAACGCGTTCCCAGAGACTGGGAGGTTACAAACTCCTGTTTCTGGACAACGTGTTACTGAGGCTTCGGTCAGTCAAAGAAGGAGCGGTGGAGAAGGTGGCCGTCTGACCGATGCGTTCAGACAATTTTTTGGTCCGCAGCCCCAAGGTATGATCGGTTCCAGCAACCATCGCCAGCGTCTGTTTTACATGGTGCAGGAATACCTAGGGGCAAGATCAGACTTGGACACCTTTCCCACCGAAAATCCTCTGGGTTACTGGGTCTTGAGGATGGATCACTGGCCAGAGCTTGCACAGTATGCAATTGAGCTACTGGCCTGTCCTGCATCCAGCGTTCTTTCGGAACGCACATTCAGTGCTGCTGGAGGCGTGGTAACCGATCACAGGGTGCGTCTGTCCACCGACTCGGTCGATCGGCTGACCTTCATAAAAATGAATCAGTCTTGGATCACCACCAGCTACCAAGCACCTGATGCTGATGTAACCGAATAATTTTTTTTGAAATCTCAGATCCCTTCAAAGACTGCCTATGCTGATGCTGAGTGACTATCCCTGAGTAATTATCCTCTTCCTCCTCAATCATCACGCTGATAGCTTGTAAGAACATTTTTGGTTCTGGGCGCCACCACCAGTGCCTAAGGCACAATTTTTCAGCCCCTGTTTAACAGGGGCGTGTAATTACAATTTTTGATGTAATACTTTGCAGCAGGGCTCGTTCCTGCATTCCAACTAGAGTGTCTGTGAGGGGTTGCAGTGTTGTGGCACCAGCACCAGTGCCTAAGGCCCAATTTTTCTGCCCCTGTCTAACAGGGGCGTGTAATTACAATTTTTGATGCAATACTTTGCAGCAGGGCTCGTTCCTGCGTTCCAACTAGAGTGTCTGTGAGGGGTTGCAGTGTTGTGGCACCAGCACCAGTGCCTAAGGCCCAATTTTTCTGCCCCTGTCTAACAGGGGCGTGTAATTACAATTTTTGAAGCAATACTTTGCAGCAGGGCTCGTTCCTGCGTTCCAACTAGAGTGTCTGTGAGGGGTTGCAGTGTTGTGGCACCAGCACCAGTGCCTAAGGCCTAATTTTTCAGCTCCTGTTCAACAGGGGCATGTAATTACAATTCTTGATCTAATATTTCACAGCAGGGCCCTGTGAGGGCTTACAGTGTTGTGGCCACAGCAACACCTAAGGCCCAAATTTCTGCTGAGTATATAGGGCAGGACCCTACTTTCAAACATCTAACTTACAAACGACTCCTACTTGCAAACGGAAGGAGACAACAGGAAGTGAGATGAAATCTACCCCTAGGAAGGGAAATTCTCTCCTGTAAGAGTTAATATGGGAAAAAAATTTCTCCTTTCCACTGATGCTTTCCAATCCTTGTTCCACAAAAAAACCCACATTTTCAAAAAACATTTTTCATTGGGACAAAAAGTGAGGTGAAATCTTCTGAAGAGGAGGAAAGACAGCAAAACAAATGTCACAGGGGTGATAACCCTTCCCTATGTTTTCCAAAAAGCTTAGAAAAGATTTTTTGGCTGGAGCTAAACACGTTAAAAATGTTCAAAATTACAAAGAGATTCTACTTAACAACAAACCTACAGTCCCTGTCTTGTTTGCACCGCCTGTATACTGTTGTTCAGAGTATATAGGGCCTGGTGGCCCCACACCTTTCCTTATTTTAATTTGGGTGCGAGGTTCCCCTTAATATCCATACAAGACCCAAAGGGCCTGGTAATGAACTGGGGGGTACCCATGCCGTTTGTCTCACTGATTTTCATCCATATTGCCATGACCCGACATGACATTAAACCCGCAAGCAGTTTTAAATGAGATTTTTTCCTTTAAAAATGACATTTGGTGCAGGGACTGTTCTAAACATGGGAAACACGCGTCACTTTACAGGCATACTATAGACACCCCCAGGTACGATATTTAAAGGAATATTTCACTTTTTTTTTTTACTTTAAGCATCATTAAAATCACTGCTCCCGAAAAAACGGCCGTTTTTAAAAGTTTTTTTTGCATTGATACATGTCCCCTGGGGTAGGACCCGGGTCCCCAAACCCTTTTTAGGACAATACCATGCAAATTAGCCTTTAAAATGAGCACTTTTGATTTCGAACGTTCGAGTCCCATAGACGTCAATGGGGTTCTAACGTTCGTGCGAACTTTCGGTCCGTTCGCGGGTTCTGGTGCGAACCGAACCGGGGGGTGTTCGGCTCATCCCTAGTGTTGGTGTCTCTTGTTAATTTCACATTGTATTTTTGAAATATACCTGCCTCCTCACAAACAAACTGTCCTTTTTGAAGGAAAACACACACAGGCGAGTATAATTGAAACAAAAATTCCTTTATTAAGGGCTCAGATCCAAAGAGGGAGGCAACGCTGGAGAAACAGCAGAAATTGGCGAAGCCTTTGGCCCCCAGGGCACACATCAATTCTTTTCTAGCAAAATTGGTGGCCTGAGGAGTCCATATATAAGGGAGTGCAGTCTGGTCCACAAGCCCCAGAGATCCTGAAAGCAGCAGATGACATCTGTGTCCCCAGGCTGTGGTCATACAAGAGACTACATCTTTTGTCACACCAGACTGAACCCAGGGCCATCACTCTCTGGTCTTCCTTCCACGCTTCCTTCCACGCTGTGGCTGTGGTGGTGTAGTTGTGGCAGGAGGAGGAGGATGGTCCAACTCAATCACGTCGGTAGTGGGTGTGATTTCTCCACTCACCCCCTTAGTTAGGACTTTATAAAGAATTTTCTCACACATGAGGCGTTGACCGTCCTGCATGCCCTACAGTTTGGTGGCAGCCATGCAGGCAAAGGCCTCTTCAAGAGTGGGTAAGGCTCTGAGGGACGCAGAAGCCTCCTGAATCAGCCTGAGTGCTGAATCCTGCACGTGACTCCCCTTCCTGGGTCTTTTGTTTGGAAGGCGGAGGGGAGGAACCTGCAATTCGGTCAGGCTCCTACTGGTCCCAGGCTTCTCCTGGCTGCCACTTAGCCCCGCCTCCTCCTGGCTGCCACTAACCCCCGCCTCCCCCTGGCTGCCACATTCCACAGCCTCCTCCTGTGTGCCACATTCCACAGCCTCATCCTGGCTGAGGTCTTCCTGTGTATGAAAAAGGGACATAGTTTTAGTTTTTTATTCATCAATCACACACAATTTTCACCTCATGACTGTTGCAAATTGAATGTTAACAAATATAACAGACTATCCTTCTGAGCCCAGCATTTTTCATTCTTGTCCCAATTATTTTTGCCCACTACTGTCTATTGATATGTAAAACACTTTATTAAATCAGCAATTAGTGATCAATAATAACATTTAGTAAATATCATTTATTTATTGACCAGAAATCTGTAGAACAATGCTATACCTGGCTCCATCTGGGCTCCTCCACTTCTTCCTGGCTGGAAGTCCCAGGTTGGACATCGGAAGCCTCAGCTGGGGTGGAAGATAGGGTGGAAGAATGAGTGGAAGGAAGGGTTGAGAGGGATTCCCTGACTCCAGTCTGGTCTGACAGAAATCGCAGTCTCTCATAGTACCAAAGCCTGGGGACATAAATGTCATCTGCTGCAGCTCCGGATCTCTGGGAATCCGTGACCTTCTTGCGCTCCCTAAGATAAGTGCTCCTCAGGCCACCAATTTTGGCTTTTAATTAGGGGATGGTTGCTGTGGGGACCACCAGCTTCACCAACTCCAGCAGTTTCTCCAGCGCTGTCTCCCTCTTCTGTTTATGATTATAATGTGGATGTTTCACCTGCCACAGACAGGGCAGCTCCCTGTACTTGTCTATGAACAAGGGGAGGAAGTTGTGGTCATTGAAGCCATCCATTTTATCTGCAAGACACAACACGAGACAAACCCTAATGTCAGGCAAAACTCTCCTAATCTTGTTACAATATAGGCCTCAATCTAGAAGCAGTATAGGCACAAGTTTAGATCTTACCTTCGTTATCACGATCGGCGCCTCCGATACTCCTTCCTCCGCTCACAGATCGTAGTACTACACACGCGTGTTACGCTTTATACACACTGCGCATGCATGTAACTCCGCCCGCCCCTGACGTTATTTCTAGTCTATTCCCCGCCCCTTTTCGTTCGGCGCAGTGGGGGAAGAGCACATGGCGGAGACACAGCAGGTGCGTGCTAATTACAGCAACGAGGAGGAGGAGGAGGAAAGCCCGGAGCCTGAAACGTCTGGATCCAGAAGGAGAAGATTTAAGGCATCGAATATGTCCTTTGGGGAGATGTTGGAGATGGTCGACATCCTGAAGAAGGCCGACTATGACGGGAAGTATGGACCTTACCCCAATCCCAATGTCAGAAAGGCCAAGATCATGGCGAAAGTGGTCAAGAGTCTGCACCGTATTTTCGGGGTACGATGATCGAAAGATCAGCTCAGGAAGCAGTGGTCGGACCTGAAATTAAGAGAGCACGAGCACTACAGAAAGAACCAGAGAGTGCTGCAAAAAAGTAAGTAGTTGTGTGTTCCTATTCTTTATGTTTATTACGTTTGTGCTGCTCCATGTGCTTTTCTTAACTGTTATCCAGTTTCAAAAGGCAACTTTCATGTTCATGGGCACATTTTTCGTTCGTATAAAACATTTTTCTTTCGGCCCACAAAACACCATTGTTTTGTCCATATGCATTTGCCCACATTTTTTAGGGCCTACTTGTCTTAAAATAATTTGGCTGTGTAGATGGGTTTGTTACTAGAATGAAATGCAAACTAGATTCTGTGTAAGGAGAGGACACTCAGCAGCTATTTACACATCTGGACGCTGGAACACTAGTGTGGGACACAAGAACACCCTTTTTATTAGGGGGTCCACACAGGT
This sequence comes from Lithobates septentrionalis, assembly GCA_037952835.1. Lineage (NCBI taxonomy): Eukaryota > Metazoa > Chordata > Amphibia > Anura > Ranidae > Lithobates > Lithobates septentrionalis. Next base: position 440,348 of record JBBDGP010000211.1, read on the forward strand.
GCTCCAGTGTATACTATAGGGGTGTCTCCATCTGTGAAGCTTGTACAAAACAGGTAAAGTATTGAAGCTTGACAAAGGACACTAAAAATTCTACATCTTGGAACTCTGCCAAAATAGACAATTGTACCCCACTTCCAAGCAATGTTTTCATATTTATGGTTCTGCCATCAAATATCTGTGTGCTAAGTATACCATTTTTTTTTTACATAGGGGAGAAAAGACTCGGAGGACACCCCTCAACCGAGGAGACCACAGACCCCCCATCTCTGGAAGAATAGGAAATCCACCCAAGACAAGCAGAGCAGGAGGAGGAAGACGTGGCGGAAATTGGCAACAGGTGAGTGTCTGCGACCACAGGCTCAGGTAAGAGATGGATGTCGGCATATTTATAATACATGGTGTTTTTTGGTTTCTATCTTTTTAGGTGATCGTGATGTTGTGGATCCAGATCCTTTCACCTCGGAAAGTGCACAGATCCTGATTGGGGAGATCATGGGGTGTAATAGGGACTTGGAAAACATCAAGAAAAACATCAATGATGTTCTTCAAAAAATGAAGAACATCATTGATGTTTTAGGGAGAGTTTAAAACCCCTCCAAATCCCTTTTTTTTTTGTGTGCTACAAATTTTTGACATTTTTTTGACAAATTTGGGAAAAGCCAAATTTTGAAGAGGCACACAGTGTGTCAACATGTGCTATCTGCCATCACGGGAGATCAATGGACGCGTTTTGGGGGTGCAACCCCTTCCTAAATAATAAAGTAGCTGTGAGGAAGGGGTTGCACCCCCCAAACACGTCCCTTGATCCCCCTTGATGGCAGGTAGCACATGTTGACATTCGTAAATTTGTGTGCATCTTCAAAATTTGGCTTTTCCTGGGGTGACTTCACCCCATCTGAACGCAATATCAAACAGTTTGTAAATACTCATGTCTGATATTGCCTTCAAGTTCTACCAAATGTGAACTTTGTAAGTTCAAGATTTGTGTCTTTCTTGTTGGTTTTAAACATGCCTGTTTTATCTTAAATGGACATTTCTACTTTTTCTAATATCACACCAAAAATTGTTATACAACAAACATGTTGGTTTGTTTTAAAAACCTTTTCTAAATGCACATGTGATTGTGCTGGTATTAAAAAGATTGTTAATCAAGAATGTGTGGATTATCGTCTCAACGCTACAACACTTTTGTGGTGCTCTAATTGGTGTTTTCTGTGACAATGGGTGTTATTTCCTAAGGGCAAATCCACTTTGCACTACAAGTGCAGTTTCAGTGCAGTTTCAAGTGCACTTGTAGTGCAAAGTGTCTTTGCCTTTAGTAAATAACACCCAACAGTGCTTTGTAAGGTTACACAATCACGCCATTTTCAGGACTCACCACATTTCTGTCAGGGTCAGCTAAAACAAACACAAGCAGTAAATGTCACCAAAGATTTGAGTAGTTTTTTTTTTTTATTTGAAAAAGGTTTTAGACATTGTCTGGCATATTGATAGCCCCCCTACCTGCAAAGAATTCAAGGTATCAGCCGGACATCACGGGCACTCAGGGGGGGGGCAAGCCAGGACGGCCACTTTCAAGCGCCGTCAGGGTTGGTTCATTTGGAATTCCAGCCTCAGGCCCAACTGAGCCAGCATAGTTGGCAGAATGTTGCTGTAAAAAGTTGTGTAGAACACATCACGCCAGGATAATATGATTCAGTTTGTACTCCGCCATGTGTATGGGTGTAAGAAATAGGCGGAACCGGCTGGCCATGATTCCAAACATGTTCTCCACCACTCTTCTGGCTCTGGCCAGCCGGTAATTAAAAACCCTCTGGTCCAGGGTGAGGGTCCTCATCGGGAATGGCCGCATAAGATGGTCCCCCAGCACAAATGCTTCATCCGCAACAAAGACGAATGGGAGTCCTTCCACATTGTCTTCTGGAGGTGGCAAGTCCAAGCTGCCATTCTGGAGACGCCTGTAGAACTCCATCTGGGCGATGACTCCACCATCGGACATCCGGCCATTCTTCCCCACGTCCACATACAGGAACTCATAAGCAGCCGACACCACCGCCAACATCACAATACTATTGAACCCCTTATAATTATAATAGTAGGACCCCGAGTTGCGTGGTGGGACGATGTGGACGTGTTTCCCATCAATTGCCCCTCCGCAGTTAGGAAAGTCCCACCGCTGGGCAAAGTGGGAGGCCACAGTCTGCCATTCCTGTGGCATGGAAGGAAACTGTGGCGTCAAACCAAAAAAAAACAATTATTCATTTTGCACATAAACAGGGAAAGCAGATTAGACACAAACATTCTTGGCCAACATCAAGATAACATTTATTTGAGGGAGTTTTTAAAGACCAAAGTATAAGGTACACCGATCAGATTCCCCCTCCCCCTTTCATGGGCCATTTCTAACATTATAGGGGGGGAGCTCTTGGACAGGTAACCCTCTCCACTTCATTGAGAGATGAATGCCTAAATAATGGGTATTGCTTAGAACAGCCCCTCCTTAGTTACACTATTGGCAGCCCACTGGACAGGTAAGAAGTGTCATAATACAAAGATATAAATACACATTGTACACATTTGAGCACATTTGGACATTCTGCTATTACCTAATAATAGGATACAAAAACAGTACCATTTGAAAGTATACAGGCAGGCCTTGCACTACATGCTTTGGGGAATTCATCCATAAATCTAACCACAAAAGAGATGGTTATAGTGTGTATGGGTTTGCCAAAGTCAGCAGATAGATGATTGAGGATAGATAGAGAATTGGTATCAACTGACTTAGCAGTTGGGGGAGGGAGGGTTAAAATTGATTTGGGGACACCCAAAAAAAGCCTCTGGCACTCTGCCTGAATTTAAAGCACAAATCACATTTAAAAACATTTTAGGGGGTGTTTGGGGTAAAGCACTACTATGGAGCTGATAAAATACATTGTTAAGTGACTACACGAGGTGAATATAGGGCCAGGAGACCATGCTGGGGAGGTAAGTGAAGGCAAATATGTATGAAGGACAATATAAAGGAATAGTATATATAAAACTGTACATGTAAACATACACTACAAACAGCGCTAATGTTGAGCAAAAGATATATATATTCTGGTTGTGGATCCAGGCTGCGGTGGAGCGCGGTCGTCCGACGCCGGAAGTGACGTGTGCGCTCCACCGCAGCCTGGATCCACAACCAGGAAGTGTTTTGCTCCTTGGGTTACTGAGCCGGCTGATCTTTGGAACGGTGATGTGCATTGCTTCCATTTGCTTGATTGACTGTTGATCTTATACGTATATTGGTTGAGGGGGACTCTTGTGAGATGTAAGGGGTTCATTTGAATAAATAGAATTACGCTATGTGCGCTTCCTCTTTGTCATCTATTTATTTGGAGCTGTGACCCCCCGTGAACCCCCTGGAGTGGTGCTGTTAACGATGTGATTGGGAGATTTCTTCTCTTGGAGGCCTATTTAATTTGCAGCTCTGGTGAGTTTGACCCCCTAGGGGGAGAGTGTCAACACAGGGTGAAATCCAACTGACCGGTGGAAGGTGCACACTGTGATCCAGCTGTATTATCACCTATGAACATTTTCTTAATCACCTCACAGACTCTGCACCTCTCTTTTTAATTACTTTCGTGTGAAGTTGGCCGCATGATATATATATCTTTTGCTCAACATTAGCGCTGTTTGTAGTGTATGTTTACATGTACTGTTTTATATATACTATTCCTTTATATTGTTATTATCCTTTAAACGGCTGCTGCTTTTTGGTCACTTAATGTAGAAATTGAGTGTCATACCTCCCTTATTCTCTAGTTCTGCTCTCATTATTTTGGACGCCAACTTATCCTTCTGGCGCTGAGTGGTGTGCTGCAGGCCCGAGCAAACCCCTTTTTTATGTATGAAGGACAACAAAAATAGTTGAATAAAAATCCAGCATGCATGAGAACAAAGGGGACATTCACAGCATATTCCAATCATGGTAATTAGGGAATGAGGAAAGAAATACAATATATTAGAAAACATTAAATACAATAAAATGTGATATTAAAGGATAAAAATCCTAACTAATATACTCCTTCTGCAGGACCCGGATGATGGCAGAACAGGTCTCTGGGATAATGATCCCCAGAGCCTGGAGGGAGATGCCTGTCGAGAACTTGAGGTCCTGCAGGCTTCTCCCTGTCGCCAAGTACCGCAGGGTGGCGACTAACCTCTGCTCCGGAGTGATGGCTTGCCTCATGCAGGTATCCTGCCTGCAAATATAAGGGGTCAGCAAAGCCAAAAAACGGTGAAATACGGGGTCCGTCATCTGGAGAAAGTTCCTGAAATCATCAGGATTATTCTCACGGATCTCACAGAGCAAAGGCATATGACAGAACTGGTCACGCTGAAGCAACCAATTCTTGGTCCATGAACTCCTCCCCACCCTGTTCATGGACTGGACTTGTGTCAAGGTAAGGACCCCAACACCAAGCCCAACACCAACAGCACGAACTCTACGAGGAGTACGTATACGCAACATGGCTAGAAAATGGTCGGCTGCTCAGAACGAAGTAACAGAATGCACTGAAGAACAGCAAGGCCTGTGAAGAGCGACCTGAAAAACAGTAACGAACGAACAAGAACACAATGACAAAGTCACCCGTAGCTTACTGCACGCACTGAAGAGCAAATACAAACCCACAAGCACAAACTGAACAGCAGAAAACGATCTGAAAACCACGAGTCTGAAAAAGCGCGAATCGTCTCTCACCAAACTTCTACTAACACGAGATTAGCAAAAGGAGCCCAAAGGGTGCCGCGCTTGGTTCTAAAATGGCCTTTTCTAGTCTCGTTGTACGTGGTGTACGTCACCGCGTTCTTGGCGAACGGAAATTCCGACAACTTTGTGCGACAGTGTGTACGCAAAACAAGTTTGAGCCAACATCCCTCGGAAAAAATCCATGGATTTTGTTGTCGGAATGTCCGATCAATGTCCGATAGTGTGTAAGTACATAAGCAGGTGCAACTGATTGCGTCTCTACATGTTTCGCCATAGCGATGGCTTCCTGCTTTTTGTTCTACTATGCTCATCTCTGGCTCCCTGATGTTTTGGCTTGTCTGACTATCCGTTCTGGTTCTTGAACTCTGGCTATGTTTTGACTACTTTTTCTCCGTTTACCTTTTTTTATTATTATCAAACAAGTGAGATTTAACTGTACTTCTGTCTCAGTCTGATTCATGGTTTCTGACAGTAGGCAAAGGCCATGAATTCAGAAGATATAGTCAATCCACTAGTTGGTAATATTTTTTTCCAGATTGGATGAGCAGGATCACCACATAGACCAGTTTGCCATGGTGTTACAAACTCTCCAGAGTCACACAGCTCACCTGGAGTCTCCCACTGTGGCTGCTCCAGTACAACCTGTGTTGCAGGCTGTTCCTGCTGCTGCTCCAGTCTCTGTGCAGGCACTCGCCTCAAGTATTACCTCTATAAGAGGTATGTCTGGTTCCACTTTGCTTCCCCAGTGATTTGGGGGCAATCCAGTCCAATGCAGAGAGTTTCTCAACCAGGTTGAGATATATTTTGAGATGCTGCCCCAGGCGTTTTCCCATGGACAGAAGCAAAGTAGGTTTCGTGATATCTTTGCTTTCTGAGAGAGCCTTGGCCTGGGCAATCCCTCTATGGGAGACACAAAAAACTGTTGTCTTGAGTTACCCTGAGTTTGTGGCTTCCTTTAAAAGGGTATTTGAATTGCCTCATGTCCATCAAACAGAGTATGAGAACTGTTGCCGATTACGCCATTAAATTCCGTACTCTGACAGCAGAGGTTGCTTGGAACAATGAGGCCCTCATGGCTGCTTTTTCTCCTGGTCTCTCAGATACCATCAAGGATGAGATAGCAGCCCGAGATATACCCACTGAGCTGGAGAAGTTGATCATGTTTGCCATCCTCATTGACTCCAGACTCAGAGAATGACTCTCTTTTAAGGAGCGGATGAGAGAACCCTTAGGAGGAGGGAGAGATTGTGCCTTTATTGTGGCCAGGCAGGTCAGTTTTTGAAGTCTTGTCCTACCCATCCAGGGAACACCCAAACCTTGAGGTCCTGTCATGGACAGACCTTAGGTGGAGTTGTTCCATACCCAGTTATCCAGAAGGCTAAGCCTCTGGTTTTGGGTACCCTTTCTTGGGCTGAGTCGTCCATCAAGATACAGGCTCTAATCGACTCTGGGGCTGCAGGCCTGTTCATTGATGCTGCCTTTGTATCGAAGCACTTGATTCTGCTGCAGCTGTATAACACTCCACTTGTCATTGAGGCTCTTGACGGGAGACCTCTACAACCTGCTCATGTGACTCATGAGACTTTTCCGTTGTCCATGACCGTAGGGGCTCTTCACCATGAGATAATACAATTCCAAGTTATTTCCTCACCTAAGTTTCTGCTGGTTATTGGTTATCCTTGGTTACAGAGGCACAACCCCTCTTTTGATTGGCTCCACACTGTGGTTCTCTCCTGGTTGCCACAATGCAGTAAGATATGCTTCCAGAAGGTAGCCAAGGTCCTGTGCACTGCTTCTTTCTCCTCCCTGCTGGAGGAGCATCGCGATTTTAGCAATGTCTTTGACAAAGGTCAAGCCGATAGTTTGCCTCCACACCGGTCTTATGATTGCATAATTGACCTTCAACCTGGTGTCATACCCACTCGTAGCCGGGTTTACCCTTTGTCGGTCTTGGAGGATAAGGCCATCGAGGAGTATGTTGCAGATGCACTTTCTCGAGGTTTCATCCACAAATCCTTGTATCCTGCTGGTGCTGGCTTCTTCTTTGTGAAGAAGAAATGTGGTGAACTGAGACCTTGTATTGATTATAGGGGTCTCAATCATTTCACGATTAAGAATGCCTATTCGATTCCGTTGAGTACGGAGTTATGCAACGGTTTTCACAAAGCTTGATTTGAGAGGGGCATACAATCTCGTGAGGATTAAGGAGGGCGACGAGTGGAAAACTCGTCGCCCTCCTTAATACCGTTCAATGCCAGAACAGGCCATTATGAGTACCTTGTAATGTCTTTTGGCCTTTGTACCGCCCGGCAGTTTTCCAGGAATTTATTAACGATGTCCTCCGAGATTTGTTGCAGTTATGTGTGGTGATTTATCTTGACGATATCCTCATTTTTTCCAAATCCCCGGAGAGCCACCACACAGATGTCTGTCGTGTGCTTCAGAAACTAAGAGAGAACAATCTCTATTGTAAATTGGAGAAGTGCGAATTCCATTGTAAACAGGTTAAATTCCCAGGTTATGTCATTTCCACTGCTGGTATTTCGATGGACCCAGAGAAACTTTCAGAAGTCCTACAGTGGCCCCGACCCGTGGATTTACGTCCTCTGCAGCATTTTCTTGGCTTTGCCAACTATTATCGGAAGTTTATTTGTAACTTCTTGTCGCTGGTCAAGCCCCTGACTGATATAACCAGAAAGGACGGTAACCCGCGGTGTTGGTCTCCGGAGTCCCTTAATGCCTTTGAGAGTCTCAAGGCTGCCTTTGTTTCTGCTCCTGTGTTGGCACATCCTGATCCTACATTACCTTTTATCCTTGAGGTTGATGCTTCTGAGACTGGAGTTGGCGCCCTTCTGTCTCAATGTTCTACCTCTGAGAGCGCTATGCATCCTTGTGGCTACTTTTCCAAGAAATTGTCACCTGTGGAGTCCAATTATGAGATTGCTGACAGAGAGCTGTTAGCAATCATTTTAACCCTGAAAGAATGGAAACATCTCCTTGAAGGTACCACTGTGCCAGTTCTCATTCTTACTGACCATAAGAATTTCACATTTTTGTCTGAGGCTGAACGCCTCTCTCCCAGAAGGGCACAATGGGCTCTTTTCTTGTGTAGTTTCAATCACATTGTCTCATTCTTACCCGATACTAAGAATGTAAGGGCTGGCGCTTTGTCACAACAATTTTCCTCCACTTCAAAGATGGAGTCGGTTCCAGTTCCCGTGATTCCTCCTGAACGTATTCTAGCTATGGTTCGCGCCAGTCTTACTTCTCCTTTGGGTGACAAAATTCTTGCTGCTCAGGTTCATGCTCTTCCTGAGAAACCTTGTGACCACTGCTTTGTCCCAGAGAGTCTCCATACTGCCGTGCTCCAGACTTACCATTCTCCCAAGGCTGCTGGCCACCCTGGGAAGAATCAATTCTTTTGGGCCATTTCCCAACAGTTCTGGTGGCCTAGTCTACGTGCTGATGTAACTGCTTTGTAGCTGCCTGTTCCATGTGTGCTCAGAGTAAGACTCCACAACACCTTCCAGTGGGCCTCCTACAACCCATACCCAATGGAGAGAGGCCCTGGACCCACCTGTCTATGGATTTCATTGTGGAGTTACCCAACTCCCAGGGCAACACAGTTATCCTTATGATTGTTGACAGGTTCTCGAAAATATCTCATTGTATTCCACTTAAGAAGTTGCCCACTTCTAAGGAACTGGCTTCCATTTTTGCTTGGGAGATCTTTCACTTACATGGGCCACCCAAGGTGATTGTCTCGGACAGGGGTAGTCAGTTTGTGTCCCGGTTCTGGCGAGCCTTTTGTGCACAGTTGGGAATTCAGCTTGCATTCTCCTCTACGTATTACCCGCAGTCTAATGGGGCTGCAGAACGAGCCAATCAGTCCTTGGAGCAATTCCTACATTGCTATATTTCTGACCATCATAACTGGTCAGACCTCTTACCGTGGGCGGAGTTTGCTCACAATAGTGCCTTGAATTCTGCTTCCTGATTGAACCTTCCATGTTGCCTGACTCATTTGTTCCGCAGAGTATTCCTGCATTAGAGGAGCATATTTGCGACATGATAATGATAGGTACAGACTCCATGATGACCGCAGATGCCTGCCTGCGCCTTCCTACCAGGTTGGGGACATGGTCTGGCTGTCATCTTGCAACCCCCGACTTTGTGTTCCCTCTCTGAAGTTCGCACCTCGGTTTATTGGGCCTTTCCGTATTCCTCGCAGGATTAACCCAGTGGCTTACGCATTAGACCTTACTTCTAATATATATACCTCAAATATATTTAATGTCTCCTTATTAAAACCTTTGGTCTGCAACCATTTTACCACCTCGGTCCCTTGTCCTCACCCTGTACAGGTTGAGAACCATGAGGAGTATGAAGTATAGTCCATTGTTGACTCTCGTAGATTCCGTGTGCGCATACAGTACCTGGTGCATTGGAAAGGGTACGGTCCAGAGGAACACTCTTGGGTCGCATCCTCGGACGTACATACCCCTGTCCTCCTTTGTGATTTCCATAGACATTTTCCCCTCAAGCCTGGTGGTCCTCCGAGGGGGAGGAGTCATTGAGGAGGGGGTACTGTCAGGGCTGGGCTCAGCCCTTCCTTCTCTGACCTAGCCGCTCAGCTGTCGGCTAATTGCCAGCTCCTATCTCTCCACGGTGACTCACCTGTTGATGATATCTTGCTTGTCAGTGCTGCCTACTTAAGCCGTCTAGCCCAGATGATCTCTACCTTCGCCTTGGTCACATCTCTAGAGATGCTCTCCTGTTTTCCTGTTAAAGACTTGCTTGGCTGACATTCCTTCTGGCTCCAGATCCTGTTTGCTGTTCAACTACGTTCATCTCTAGCTCCCTGACGTTTTGGCTTGTCTGACTATCCGTTCCTGTTTCTGAAATCTGGCTATGTTTTGACTATGTTTACTCTGTTTACTTTTTTTTTATTATGTTTAAACAAGTGAGATTTAACTGTACATCTGTCTCTGTCTGATTCATGGTTTCTGACACCAAAAAGTAAAATAACTTATCTTCAAACGGAAGTTGTACCTTCTAAAGATCGCTCCCCAAGTCTGCTCTCCCTCTCCTGTACTGGACCATGACTCATTTGCCAGAAGTGGCATGCTTTTCTACCCCCTCCACCTCTACCGGCATCCAATGGTGCCGGCGGAGATGCGGACGCCAAAATGAGGTCTGTGCGCATGCGTCAGTCGCACCAGTATGACATCATACGTCAAAGACGCAGCAGTAATACAGCAGTATGCAGTACTATAAAAATTATCTTTTTTGTAAAATTCTTTGTTCATATATTACTTTGATTACTACTTTCCATATCATCTTCCCCATAGATGGACCTATAGGGGGCAACTTTCTGCTTCCTCTGTGGTTCCACCAGTTGATCCTTTTTTGCTCTTCCTTGTTTTCTTGGAGCCTTAGATTTAGTACCCCTACACCAACCTACAGGTAATGTGTGACCAGGGAATGATTTGTCTCTTTTATGCACATCCAGGACAACTGAATGAATATTGTTGATGTGTTCTGATTTGATTTATTCTTTTGTGTTTATGAGTCTATTATTATGTTATCTTTTATAGTGACCATATATACAGTGCCTGATATAAAGTCCCCTGAGGAAGCCATCACTATGGCGAAACATGTAGATATGCAATCAGTTGCACCTGCTTATGTACTGTATGGCCCTGTTTCGACATTAATATGTTGAATTTGAAGATGTTTGTTGTAAAGTAAATGTTGGTGAATAAGCTGAACCTGTATTCAGTTTAAATATCCACACCTTATTTATTAACACTCTCTTTGCAAAGTGTATATATATATATATTTATATATTGTGGAGATGCGACCCCGTGTCACTATGTATATTGGCAAGTTACGCCAATGCGTAAGCACGCATGCTAATTGCACACCTGTGGGCTGGCTTCATAGTCCTCCCAGGATCAGAGCTCAGTGCACACACTTGGAGACAGCTCCTCCCGGCAGACAGGAAATCTGGCCTAGGAGGTCGGGAGGATCCCAGTAATAGATGGCTTCATGACAGAGAGACAGGAGGTCTTTGGGAGTCTAAGGCTGCAGGTTACAGCCTGAGCATGCATGTCTGCAGGAGGCAGATGTGGCCCGCGACCGAGCAGCTGACAGTGAGTAAGCCAGGAGGCTGAAGCATGTGTATACAGTGATGGCAGAACCCCCTTCGAGGGTAGATTATTGTTTGTTTTAACTTTTTTTTTCTTTTAAATAAAAGTGGGCTGCCATGCCCTGAAAAATGCAGTCTGGAGGGGCACGTTTATGAAAATCGCATGCACCACTTGAATCTAATCACCTCGAACATTTATACTATATACTATACACTATATTGCCAAAAGTATTGGGACGGCTATCTTTACACACACATGAACTTTAATGGCATCCCAGTCTTAGTCCATAGGGTTCAACATTGAGTTGGCCCACCCTTTGCAGCTATAATTCAACTCTTCTGGGAAGGTTGTCCACAAGGTTTAGGAGTGTGTCTATGGGAATGTTTGGCCATTCTTCCAGAAGCACTTTGTGAGGTCAGACACTGATGTTGGACAAGAAGGCCTGGCTCGCAGTCTCCACTCTAAGTCATCCCAAAGGTGTTCTATCGAATTGAGGTCAGGACTCTGTGCAGGCCAGTCAAGTTACTCCACCCCAAACTTGCTCATCCATGTCTTTATAGACCTTGCTTTGTGCACTGGTTGTGCAGTCATGTTGGAACAGGAATGGGGCCATCCCCAAATTGTTCCCACAAAGTTAGCAGCATGAAATTGTCCAAAATGTCTTGGTATGCTGATTCCTTAAGCATTCGCTTCACTGGAACTAAGGGGCCAAGCCCAGCCCCTGAAAAACAACCCAACATCATAATCCCTCCTCCACCAAATGATTTGGACTAGTGCACAAAGCAAGATCCATAAAGACATGTTTTTTTTTTTTTTTTATTATTTTTATTGACATTTTTTAATAAACATACAGTAAACAAAAGGAAAGCTTAGCACATTGCCAGGCCTTCCGACCACCAAGCGGTCACACTTATACCCTATCTAACAGAAGCACCTAACTAAGTGCATAACATTCTCTTTCCCCTCCCACCCCCCCAACAACTGTAACTCGGTTCACCCCCCCTCATCCAGGACATTTTCGTTATGTCTAAAAACATGCCTCACGATCCATCCAGTGGATATAACAAATTTGTTGTAAATTATTCACCAGATATTGTACACCTATGTATCCCTTGAATATTAGAAAACCTTGAAAACATTCTTAGTAGAACATTGTCACCACCCTTGACTGAATTAGAGGATTAAATACATTTCAAAGCAGTATTAATAATTTTAACATTGGATTACCTATAACATTACATTAATCAACTTTATCCAGCAGTGGTATCGGAGTTAAACCACGCTTGCCACACTTTATTAATTTTTTTCTCACATCCTCTAGAGATGTATGTTGCTTTGTAGTAAGGTAACATGGAATTAACTAGACCCTTCCAAAAAGGTATACCTCGAGGCATAGAGGACCTCCATTTCAATAGGATAGCTTTTCTCCCGTAGAAAAATAATATGTTTAATAATGTTCTGAGAGCCATTGACGGAACCACCTCATCAACTAGGCCCAGTAAACAAACTTTTATTGAGTTTGGGAAAGGAATCTTCAGGAGGCCTGAGATACACAAGACTATCCCCTCCCAGAAGGGTTTAATGAGAGAGCATTCCCAAAAGATGTGTTCCACACCAGCCGGTGAGAAACCACATCTCCAACACTCCGAAGAGATTGTAGGGTATATGGTAGCTAGTCTGGCAGGAGTGAAATAAATTCTATGCAGGAATTTAAACTGTATTAATTTGTCTCTTGCCGAGACTAAATGTTTAAATGGACAACTCCAGATATCGTCCCAGTCCTCCCCATCTATGTCAGGGACCTCCCATAAAGACATGGTTAAGCAATTTTGGGGTGGAGGAACTTGACTGGCCTGCACAGAGTCCTGATCTCAACCTAATAGAACAGCTTTGAGATGAATTAGAGTGCAGGCTGCGAGCCAGGCCTTCTCGTCCAACATCAGTGCCTGACCTCACAAATGCGTTTCTGGAAGAATGGTCAAACATTCCCATAGGCATATTCCTAAACCTTGTAGACAGCCCTCCCTGAAGAGGTGAAGCTGTTATAGCTGCAAAGGATGCCAACTCAATATAGAACCCTACAGACTAAGACTGGGATGGCATTAAAGTTAATGTGCGTGTAAAGGCAAATCTCCCAATACTTTTGGCAATATAGTGTGTGTGTGTATATATATATATATATATATATATATATATATATATATATATATATTTACATATATAGGGGTTGGATAAAATTATGGAAAAAAACAGGTAAAAGAACAAAATTGTTACCTAATATGGTGTTGAACTGCTTTTAGCATCCAATACTATCTGAATTCTCCTGGGAATTTACAAATATACGTTTTGGATGATGGCTAATGGAATCTTATACCACTCTCAATGCAAAAACCATTGCAGTTCTTGCAATGATGCTGGAGGTGGAAAATGAGCCCGAACCTTGTTCTCCAAAATTGATCATAGTGGCTCTATGATATTGAGGTTGGCGACTGCGGTGCCCAAAAGAAGGTGGGAGACTTCATCTGCATGCCTGTCAAACCACAGTTTGACAACACAAATTGTGTGAACCGGAGCATTATGGTCTGGTAAATGTCTTTGGGAAACAATGTCTGTACCATGGGTTGCACATGATCTGCCAAAATTTGTACATAGTTGCTGGCAGTGACTCTACCTTTCAAGGTGATGATGGGGCCTGCAGAATACCAACGTATGGCTGCCCATGCCATGATTGTGCCGAGCATGCTTTACCATTGGCACAAGACAGTCCTGGTCTTAAGCTTGAAGTGGTGTTCACCACACACTTGGTGATTGGGAACAGTGTGAAGCTCGATGCATCAGACCATATTACAGTCTTCCATTGATCGATAGTCAACGATTTATGGGTGTTGTACCACTCTCTCCTCTTCTGAGCATTAATATCATTCACTAGTGGTTTGGCAATTGGAGCTCACCCATGAATGTTTTTCTTATGGAGTTCCCTCCGCACAGTTTTTGTGAACATGGGCTTTGGAAATTGGGCTTTGAGCTCTGCAGTTACTTTTGCAGCAGTTTTTTTCTTATTTCAGGTCACAAGCGCGCTTATGCTTATTCAGAAGATGTTTTCAAGACGACACCACAAATAAATTGTCAACTTCAGTCACAGAGGCACCAGCTATGCCAGCACCAACAATTTGCCCTCTTTGAAACTCAGTAAGCTCTGACATGACTCCATATTGCTAGCAGCACACACAGTGAATGACGAAAATGAGTCTTTCCACCTGTTAGCTTGGTGTCTCATCACACAGCTGGAGTAAAAGAATATTACATCACGTCCACTTTCAACACAAAACATATCATCTCTTTCACACCTGCAAATCATGTAGTGTTTCCATATTTTTGTCCAACCCCTAAATAGAAAAAGAGAGAGAGAAAGAGCAAGCAGAGGGATGTAGTCCACCTTGCTGTTTGTGCTTGTTAGTGCCCTCTAAGTATGGAGTGTACTCGTTTGATCACTTGCTGTTTGAGCTAGCTTCAGTGGGGTGTGCTAAAGGTGGCATTCCATAATGTGGATCAGCCAGTCAAGGTCTTTGTTTGCCTTGTGAGCTGGCTGGGAAGATATTAAATATTCAAGGCACTTCCTGGCTAGGGATGAGCTTCGTGTTCGAGTCGAACCCATGTTCGACTCGAACATCGTCTGTTCGCCCGTTTGCTGAATTGCGAACGATATGGGCCGTTCGCGCCAAATTCGTGTGGCGCGTCACGGCCCATAATTCACTGCGGCATCGCAGTGCATTGCTGGCTGATGATTGGCCAAGCATGCACTATGACCCGCATGCTTGGCCAATCACAGCGCCGTCTGAACAGAGAGCCGTAATTGGCCAAAGCCAAGGAGGCTTTGGCCAATTATGGCTCAGGGGATTTAGTACACACCCCACACTATATAAAGCCGCCTGCACGGCGGCCCTGTGTAGTGTGTGTTCTGGCGTTGAAAGAGATAGACAGAGAGACAGTGTCATTTGATTTGAGTTAGATAGATTAGGCAGAACAGTCAGTGAGTTAGCTGCACTTGCAGTGTATTGTGTATATATATGCATCCCAGGTGTTGCATATATATATATACACTGTATTCAGTTTAGCTAGATCCGTTCCTGTTATCTTGCTACTGACAGGCAGGCTTGTGTTGTTACAGTATATAAAGCTACCTGAAGAAAATTGCTGGTGTTCTTTTGATCCTATTAGTACCACAGTCAGGCAGCTAGACTATTTACAGTTAGTGCAGTGCGTCCTGCTCACAGTGTTCAGCTAAAACTACAAGTTAGTGGGGTGCGTCCTGTTCACAGTGTTCAGCTAAACCTACAAGTTAGTGGGGTGTGTCCTGCTCACAGTGTTCAGCTAAACCTACAAGTTAGTGCGGTGCGTCCTACTCACTGTGTTCAGCTAAAACTACAAGTTAGTGCGGTGCGTCCACCTCACAGTGTTCAGCTAAACCTACAAGTTAGTGTGGTGCGTCCTGCTCACAGTGTTCAGCTAAAACTACAAGTTAGTGCTGTGCGTCCTGCTCACAGTGTTCAGCTAAACCTACAAGTTAGTGTAGTGAGACCTCTGCACAGTGTTCATCTAAAGCTACAAGTTAGTGCAGTGCGTCCTGCTCACAGTGTTCAGCTAGATCCGTTCCTGTTATCTTCTTACTGACAGGCAGGCTTGTCTTGTTACAGTATTTACAGCTACCTGAAGAAAATTGCTGGTGTCCTTTTGATCCTATTAGTACCACAGTCAGGCAGCTAGACTATTTACAGTTAGTGCAGTGCGTCCTGCTCACAGTGTCCAGCTAAAACTACAAGTTAGTGGGGTGCGTCCTGCTCACAGTGTTCAGCTAAACCTACAAGTTAGTGGGGTGCGTCCTGCTCACAGTGTTCAGCTAAACCTACAAGTTAGCGTGGTGCGTCCTGCTCACAGTGTTCAGCTAAAACTACAAGTTAGTGCGGTACGTCCACCTCACAGTGTTCAGCTAAACCTACAAGTTAGTGCGGTGCGTCCTGCTCACAGTGTTCAGCTAAAACTACAAATTAGTGCTGTGCGTCCTGCTCACAGTGTTCAGCTAAACCTACAAGTTAGTGTAGTGAGACCTCTGCATAGTGTTCATCTAAAGCTACAAGTTAGTGCAGTGCGTCCTGCTCACAGTGTTCAGCTAGATCCATTCCTGTTATCTTCTTACTGACAGGCAGGCTTGTCTTGTTACAGTATTTACAGCTACCTGAAGAAAATTGCTGGTGTTCTTTTGATCCTATTAGTACCACAGTCAGGCAGCTAGACTATTTACAGTTAGTGCAGTGCATCCTGCTCACAGTGTTCAGCTAAAACTACAAGTTAGTGGGGTGCGTCCTGCTCACAGTGTTCAGCTAATCCTACAAGTTAGTGGGGTGCGTCCTGCTCACAGTGTTCAGCTAAACCTACAAGTTAGTGCGGTGCGTCTTGCTCACAGTGTTCAGCTAAAACTACAAGTTAGTGCGGTGCGTCCACCTCACAGTGTTCAGCTAAACCTACAAGTTAGTGCGGTGCGTCCTGCTCACAGTGTTCAACTAAAACTACAAGTTAGTGCTGTGCGTCCTGCTCACAGTGTTCAGCTAAACCTACAAGTTAGTGTAGTGAGACCTCTGCACAGTGTTCATCTAAAGCTACAAGTTAGTGCAGTGCGTCCTGCTCACAGTGTTCAGCTACATCGTTCCTGTTATCTTCTTACTGACAGGCAGGCTTGTCTTGTTACAGTATTTACAGCTACCTGAAGAAAATTGCTGGTGTTCTTTTGATCCTATTAGTACCACAGTCAGGCAGCTAGACTATTTACAGTTAGTGCAGTGCGTCCTGCTCACAGTGTTTAGCTAAAACTACAAGTTAGTGGGGTGCGTCCTGCTCACAGTGTTCAGCTAAACCTACAAGTTAGTGGGGTGCGTCCTGCTCACAGTGTTCAGATAAAACTACAAGTTAGTGTGGTGCGTCCACCTCACAGTGTTCAGCTAAACCTACAAGTTATTTTTTTGCGAGCTCTGCACAGTGTTCACCTAAAGCTACCTGTAGAAGGTTGGTGGTGTTTTCCTGATCCTATCACTACCGCAGGCAGCTAAAAAAGCTACAAGTTAGTTTTTTGCGAGCTCTGCACAGTGTTCAGCTAAAGCTACCTGTAGAAGGTTGGTGGTGTTCTCATACTACAGGCAGGCAGTTGATTTTGCTAGCTGCAGTATCAGTACATATATATATATATATATATATATATATATATCCCAGCTTAGTGCAGCTACAGGCCATTAGTATGTCTGGAAGGCCAAGAAGGAGAGGCAGACAGTCACAAGCCAATAAGAGAGGGCAAGCAGGCTCTGTGTCTAGTGCTGGTCGTGGAGACGGTGCATCCTCATCAGCACGTGGCCGTGGGACACACTTGGCCTTTTTTTCGGCAGCTGGCCGTGTTGAGCCGCAACATGCAGAAGACTTGGTCGAGTGGATGACCAAGCCGTCCTCATCCTCCTCATCCTCTCTCACCCATGCCCAGGGTGCTTTGTCTGGCAAAGCAGCGGCCTCTTCCCTCGGCTCAATGTCATCAGTGACTCCTTCCCTAGCTCCACCATGTCCTCCTGAGGAGTCCCTCGAAC
Source organism: Lithobates septentrionalis (assembly GCA_037952835.1). NCBI lineage: Eukaryota > Metazoa > Chordata > Amphibia > Anura > Ranidae > Lithobates > Lithobates septentrionalis. The sequence goes on from JBBDGP010000211.1 coordinate 457,882, forward strand.
TGTTTGACCACAGTGTTGGGTACATGCTCCAGGAGGATGTCCAGCGTTTGGAAGGCTCTGATGATGATACTGAGCTCGATGAAGGCAGTAACATGAGCACGGACACAGGGGGTGCCCAAGAAGGACAGCAATCTGGCAGTCATGCTCCCCCTGCTGCAGCATACTGCCAGGTTTGCTCCAGTGATGAGGAGGGAGGGGATGATGAGGTCACTGACTCAACGTGGGTGCCTGATAGGAGAGAGGAGGAGGAGGAGGAGGAGGAGGAGGCGGCACATCACCAACGAGGCAGGATGCCCTCCAGGGGCCAGCCTAAGGGCAGCACATTGACTGCATCACACCCCAAAGCTCCACATGTGCAGGGCGCTGCAGTCTCTGCGCGTTATTCAAAAAGTTCTTTGGTGTGGGCCTTTTTTGAGATGAGTGCATCAGATCGCACCGCTGCTATTTGCAACATATGTCTCAAGCGTATCTCACGTGGCCAAAACATCTCCCGCTTGGGTACCACATGCTTGACCAGACATATGTTGACCTGCCATGCAGTTCGTTGGCAAGCGTATCTAAAAGACCCACACCAAAGAACAAAGAGGATCTCTCCTTGCTCCTCATCAGCTGAGATTTCCAACCCCACTAGACCTCCAGTCCTCTCTGAGACCTGCAGTGAGAGGAATGAAGGTGTAGAATTAGGTGTGTAACAGCCAAGTACTTGTGGGCAATCTGCTTTTGGTACACCGACGTCAGATTGTACCAGGCAAATTTCCCTGCCCCAGCTGCTGCACCGCCGAAAGAAGTTTGCTCCCAGCCATCCACATGCCCAGCGGTTGAATGCTAGCTTGGCAAAATTGCTAGCACTTCAACTGCTGCCTTTTCAGTTGGTAGACTCTGCCCCCTTCCGTGAGTTTGTGGAATGTGCGGTTCCTCAGTGGCAGGTACCCAAACGCCACTTTTTCTCACGGAAGGCGATTCCGGCTCTCTACCGGCATGTGGAAGGCAATGTCCATGCCTCGCTGGACAGGGCGGTCAGCGGTAAGGTGCATATTACCGCTGACTCATGGTCCAGCAGGCATGGACAGGGACGTTACCTAAGTTTCACGGCGCATTGGGTGACTCTGCTGGCAGCTGGGAAGGATGCAGGACAAGGTGCAGTAGTGTTGGAGGTTGTTCCGCCACCACGCCTCCAAAATGCTAATGATTGTGACACACCTCTCTCCTCCACCCCCTCCTCTTCTTCTTCCTCCATGGCCTCTTCCTCGGAACCAGCGGTGCTCCGTAGTCGTTCAAGGGGCTACGCAAGTACGCAGGCCAAAAGATGCCATGCGGTGCTTGAGCTGGTGTGCTTGGGGGACAGGAGCCACACTGGGGCAGAGGTTCTGTCAGCTCTGCAGGGGCAGGTTCAGAGGTGGTTGACGCCACGCCAACTTAAGGCAGGAATGGTGGTTAGCGACAATGGCACCAACCTCCTCTCTGCCCTCCGACAGGGACAAATGACCCATGTGCCCTGTTTGGCTCACGTCCTTAACTTGGTGGTGCAGCGGTTCTTGGGCAGGTACCCGGGCTTACAGGATGTCCTGAGGCAGGCCAGGAAAGTCTGTGTGCATTTCCGCCGGTCATATAATGCCAGTGCTCGGCTGACGGACCTCCAAAAGGAGTTTAACCTGCCCAAGAACCGCCTAATCTGTGACATGCCCACCAGGTGGAACTCAACGTTGGCCATGCTGCAGCAGCTGCACATGCAGCAGAGGGCCATCAATGAGTACCTGTGCGACTATGGCACCAGGACAGGGTCAGGGGAGCTTGTTTTTTTTCCCCACGCCAGTGGGCCATGATCAGGGATGCATGCACTGTCCTGTCACCATTCGAGGAGGCCACGAGGATGGTGAGCAGTGACAGTGCATGCATCAGTGACACTGTCCCCCTTGTCCACCTGTTGGAGCACACGCTGCGTGGAATAATGGACAGGGCACTTGAGGCAGAACAGAGGCAGGAAGAGGAGGACTTCCTTAGCTCTCAAGGCCCCCTTTATCCAGACAGTGTTCCTGCGTGCCCGCCGATCACACAGGAAGAGGACGAGGAGGAGGAGGAGGAGGAAGATTGTGTCAGTATGGAGGTGGAGCCTGGCACACAGCATCAGCAGCAGTCTTTAAGGGATCAGTCCCAAGAAACACATGGACTTGTACGTGGCTGGGAGGAGGTGGCTGCGGACATTGTCGTCCTTAGTGACCCAGAGGACTCCGGACCGAATGCCTCAGCAAACCTACGCTGCATGGCCTCCCTGATCCTGCAAAGCCTGCGTAAGGATCCTCGTATTCGTGGTATCAAGGAGAAGGACCAATACTGGCTGGCAACCCTCCTTGATCCACGTTACAAGGGTAAGGTTGCGGACCTTATCTTGCCATCGCAGAGGGAGCAGAGGATGAAACATCTTCGGGAGGCCTTTCAGAAAGGTCTGTGCAACGCGTTCCCAGAGACTGGGAGGTTACAAACTCCTTTTTCTGGACAACGTGTTGCTGAGGCTTCGGTCAGTCAAAGAAGGAGCGGTGGAGAAGGTGGCCGTCTGACCGATGCGTTCAGACAATTTTTTGGTCCGTAGCCCAAAGGTATGATCGGTTCCAGCAACCATCGCCAGCGTCTGTTTTACATGGTGCAGGAATACCTAGGGGCAAGATCAGACTTGGACACCTTTCCCACCGAAAATCCTCTGGGTTACTGGGTCTTGAGGATGGATCACTGGCCAGAGCTTGCACAGTATGCAATTGAGCTACTGGCCTGTCCTGCATCCAGCGTTCTTTCGGAATGCACATTCAGTGCTGCTGGAGGCGTGGTAACCGATCACAGGGTGCGTCTGTCCACCGACTCGGTCGATCGACTGACCTTCATAAAAATGAATCAGTCTTGGATCACCACCAGCTACCAAGCACCTGATGCTGATGTAACCGAATAATTTTTTTTGAAATCTCAGATCCCTTCAAAGACTGCCTATGCTGATGCTGAGTGACTATCCCTGAGTAATTATCCTCTTCCTCCTCAATCATCACGCTGATAGCTTGTAAGAACATTTTTGGTTCTGGGCACCAGCACCAGTGCCTAAGGCCCAATTTGTCTGCCCCTGTCTAACAGGGGCATGTAATTACAATTTTTGATGCAATACTTTGCAGCAGGGCTCGTTCCTGCGTTCCAACTAGAGTGTCTGTGAGGGGTTTCAGTGTTGTGGCACCAGCACCAGTGCCTAAGGCCCAATTTTTCAGCCCTTGTTTAACAGGGGCGTGTAATTACAATTTTTGATGCAATACTTTGCAGCAGGGCTCGTTCCTGCGTTCCAACTAGAGTGTCTGTGAGGGGTTGCAGTGTTGTGGCACCAGCACCAGTGCCTAAGGCCTAATTTTTCAGCTCCTGTTCAACAGGGGCATGTAATTACAATTCTTGATCTAATATTTCACAGCAGGGCCCTGTGAGGGCTTACAGTGTTGTGGCCACAGCAACACCTAAGGCCCAAATTTCTGCTGAGTATATAGGGCAGGACCCTACTTTCAAACATCTAACTTACAGACGACTCCTACTTGCAAACGGAAGGAGACAACAGGAAGTGAGATGAAATCTACCCCTAGGAAGGGAAATTCTCTCCTGTAAGAGTTAATATGGGAAAAAAATGTCTCCTTTCCACTGATGCTTTCCAATCCTTGTTCCACCAAAAAACCCAAATTTTCAAAAAACATTTTTCATTGGGACAAAAAGTGAGGTGAAATCTTCTGAAGAGGAGGAAAGACAGCAAAACAAATGTCACAGGGGTGATAACCCTTCCCTATGTTTTCAAAAAAGCTTAAAAAAGATTTTTTGGCTGGAGCTAAACACGTTAAAAATGTACCCGTTCAAAATTACAAAGAGATTCTACTTAACAACAAACCTACAGTCCCTGTCTTGTTTGCACCGCCTGTATACTGCTGTTCAGAGTATATAGGGCCTGGTGGCCGCACACCTTTCCTTATTTTAATTTGGGTGTGGGGTTCCCCTTAATATCCATTCAAGACCCAAAGGGCCTGGTAATGGACTGGGGGGTACCCATGCCGTTTGTCTCACTGATTTTCATCCATATTGCCATGACCCAACATTACATTAAACCCGCAAGCAGTTTTAAATGAGATTTTTTCCTTTGAAAATGACATTTGGTGCAGGGACTGTTCTAAACACGGGAAACACGCGTCACTTTACAGGCATACTATAGACACCCCCGAGGTACGATATTTAAAGGAATATTTCACTTTTTTTTTTTTTACTTTAAGCATCATTAAAATCACTGCTCCCGAAAAAACGGCCGTTTTTAAAAGTTTTTTTTGCATTGATACATGTCCTCTGGGGTAGGACCCGGGTCCCCAAACCCTTTTTAGGACAATACCATGCAAATTAGCCTTTAAAATGAGCACTTTTGATTTTGAACGTTCGAGTCCCATAGACGTCAATGGGGTTCTAACGTTCGTGCGAACTTTCGGTCCGTTCGCAGGTTCTGGTGCGAACTGAACCGGGGGATGTTCGGCTCATCCCTAATGCTGATGTAACCGAATAATTTTTTTTGAAATCTCAGATCCCTTCAAAGACTGCCTATGCTGATGCTAAGTGACTATCCCTGAGTAATTATCCTCTTCCTCCTCAATCATCACGCTGATAGCTTGTAAGAACATTTTTGGTTCTGGGCACCAGCACCAGTGCCTAAGGCCCAATTTGTCTGCCCCTGTCTAACAGGGGCATGTAATTACAATTTTTGATGCAATACTTTGCAGCAGGGCTCGTTCCTGCGTTCCAACTAGAGTGTCTGTGAGGGGTTTCAGTGTTGTGGCACCAGCACCAGTGCCTAAGGCCCAATTTTTCAGCCCTTGTTTAACAGGGGCGTGTAATTACAATTTTTGATGCAATACTTTGCAGCAGGGCTCGTTCCTGCGTTCCACCTAGAGTGTCTGTGAGGGGTTGCAGTGTTGTGGCACCAGCACCAGTGCCTAAGGCCTAATTTTTCAGCTCCTGTTCAACAGGGGCATGTAATTACAATTCTTGATCTAATATTTCACAGCAGGGCCCTGTGAGGGCTTACAGTGTTGTGGCCACAGCAACACCTAAGGCCCAAATTTCTGCTGAGTATATAGGGCAGGACCCTACTTTCAAACATCTAACTTACAGACGACTCCTACTTGCAAACGGAAGGAGACAACAGGAAGTGAGATGAAATCTACCCCTAGGAAGGGAAATTCTCTCCTGTAAGAGTTAATATGGGAAAAAAATGTCTCCTTTCCACTGATGCTTTCCAATCCTTGTTCCACCAAAAAACCCAAATTTTCAAAAAACATTTTTCATTGGGACAAAAAGTGAGGTGAAATCTTCTGAAGAGGAGGAAAGACAGCAAAACAAATGTCACAGGGGTGATAACCCTTCCCTATGTTTTCAAAAAAGCTTAAAAAAGATTTTTTGGCTGGAGCTAAACACGTTAAAAATGTACCCGTTCAAAATTACAAAGAGATTCTACTTAACAACAAACCTACAGTCCCTGTCTTGTTTGCACCGCCTGTATACTGCTGTTCAGAGTATATAGGGCCTGGTGGCCGCACACCTTTCCTTATTTTAATTTGGGTGTGGGGTTCCCCTTAATATCCATTCAAGACCCAAAGGGCCTGGTAATGGACTGGGGGGTACCCATGCCGTTTGTCTCACTGATTTTCATCCATATTGCCATGACCCAACATTACATTAAACCCGCAAGCAGTTTTAAATGAGATTTTTTCCTTTGAAAATGACATTTGGTGCAGGGACTGTTCTAAACACGGGAAACACGCGTCACTTTACAGGCATACTATAGACACCCCCGAGGTACGATATTTAAAGGAATATTTCACTTTTTTTTTTTTTACTTTAAGCATCATTAAAATCACTGCTCCCGAAAAAACGGCCGTTTTTAAAAGTTTTTTTTGCATTGATACATGTCCTCTGGGGTAGGACCCGGGTCCCCAAACCCTTTTTAGGACAATACCATGCAAATTAGCCTTTAAAATGAGCACTTTTGATTTTGAATGTTCGAGTCCCATAGACGTCAATGGGGTTCTAACGTTCGTGCGAACTTTCGGTCCGTTCGCAGGTTCTGGTGCGAACCGAACCGGGGGATGTTCGGCTCATCCCTAATGCTGATGTAACCGAATAATTTTTTTTGAAATCTCAGATCCCTTCAAAGACTGCCTATGCTGATGCTAAGTGACTATCCCTGAGTAATTATCCTCTTCCTCCTCAGTCATCACGCTGATAGCTTGTAAGAACATTTTTGGTTCTGGGCGCCACCACCAGTGCCTAAGGCACAATTTTTTAGCCCCTGTTTAACAGGGGCGTGTAATTACAATTTTTGATGTAATACTTTGCAGCAGGGCTCCTTTCTGCGTTACAACTAGAGTATTTGTGAGGGGTTACAGTGTTGTGGAACCAGCACCAGTGCCTAAGGCCCAATTTTTCAGCCCTTGTTTAACAGGGGCGTGTAATTACAATTTTTGATGCAATACTTTGCAGCAGGGCTCATTTCAGCATTCCAACTAGAGTATCTGTGAGGGGTTGCAGTGTTGTGGCACCAGCACCAGTGCCTAAGGCCCAATTTTTCAGCCCCTGTTTAACAGGGGCGTGTAATTACAATTTTTGATGCAATACTTTGCAGCAGGGCTCGTTCCTGCGTTCCAACTAGAGTGTCTGTGAGGGGTTGCAGTGTTGTGGCACCAGCACCAGTGCCTAAGGCCTAATTTTTCGGCCCCTGTTCAACAGAGGCATGTAATTACAATTCTTGATCTAATATTTCACAGCAGGGCCCATTTCTGCACCCACCAAGAGCAAGTGAGGACTTACAGTGTTGTGGCACACCACCACCACCACCAAAGGCCCAATTTTTCTACCCTTGTTCAACAGGGGCATGTAATTACAATTCTTGATCTAATATTTCACAGCAGGGCCTATTTCTGCACCCACCAAGAGCGAGTGAGGACTTACAGTGTTGTGGCACCAGCACCACCACCACCACCAAAGGCCCAATTTTTCTACCCCTGTTCAACAGGGGCATGTAATTACAATTCTTGATCTAATATTTCACAGCAGGGCCCATTTCTGCACCCACCAAGAGCGAGTGAGGACTTACAGTGTTGTGGCACCAGCACCATCACCACCACCAAAGGCCCAATTTTTCTGCCCCTGTTCAACAGGGCATGTAATTACAATTCTTGATCTAATATTTCACAGCAGGGCCCTGTGAGGGCTTACAGTGTTGTGGCCACAACAACACCTAAGGCCCAAATTTCTGCTGAGTATATAGGGCAGGCCCCTACTTTCAAACATCTAACTTACAAACGACTCCTACTTGCAAACGGAAGGAGACAACAGGAAGTGAGATGAAATCTACCCCTAGGAAGGGAAATTCTCTCCTGTAAGAGTTAATATGGGAAAAACATTTCTCCTTTCCACTAATGCTTTCCAATCCTTGTTCCACAAAAAACCCCAAATTTTCAAAAAACATTTGTCATTGGGACAAAAAGTGAGGTGAAATCTTCTGAAGAGGAGGAAAGACAGCAAAACAAATGTCACAGGGGTGATAACCCTTCCCTATGTTTTCCAAAAAGCTTAAAAAAGATTTTTTGGCTGGAGCTAAACACGTTAAAAATGTACCCGTTCAAAATTACAAACAGATTCTACTTAACAACAAACCTACAGTCCCTGTCTTGTTTGCACAGCCTGTATACTGCTGTTCAGAGTATATAGGGCCTGGTGGCCCCACACCTTTCCTTATTTTAATTTGGGTGCGGGGTTCCCCTTAATACCCATACAAGACCCAAAGGGCCTGGTAATGCACTGGGGGGTACCCATGCCGTTTGTCTCACTGATTTTCATCCATATTGCCAGGACCCGACATTACATTAAACCCGCAAGCAGTTTTAAATTAGATTTTTTCCTTTAAAAAATGACATTTTGTGCAGGGACTGTTTTAAACACGGGAAACACGCGCCACTTTGCAGGCATACTATAGACACACCCCAGGTACGATATTTAAAGGAATATTTCACTTTTTTTTTTTTTACTTTAAGCAGCATTAAAATCACTGCTCCCGAAAAAACGTCCATTTTTAAAAGTTTTTTTTTGCATTGATACATGTCCCCTGGGGTAGTTGGGGTCCCCAAACCCTTTTTAGGACAATATCATGCAAATTAGCCTTTAAAATGAGCACTTTTGATTTCGAACATTCGAGTCCCATAGACGTCAACGGGGTTCTAACGTTCGTGCGAATTTTCGGTCCGTTCGCAGGTTCTGGTGCGAACCAAACCGGGGGGTGTTCGGCTCATCCCTATTCCTGGCACATAGTCTTCCATCCTGGGCTTTTGCCTGGGGATAATGCCACTGTGAGATTTATTTTTCTAACAGGTCTTTGGGGCTTGGATCTAGATTGCTACAGGAATCACCTCTTCATTGACTAATGGTGGTAGTAGTGGTCATTTCAGGCTTCTTTCCATTCAGAGCTATGGTTGCTAGGCCATGTTGTCATATTTGGGCAATGATAGGGATGAGCCAGCGGTTTGAGTCAAACGTAAGTTTGACTCGAACAATGGGTGTTCGTTTGTTCTGAAAAAAACGAACATATGGGCTGTTCATGGGAAATATGAGCACCCCATAATGCACTGTGAGATCTCAGTGCATTGCTGTATGATGATTGGTCAAAGCATGCACCTGACCTGCATGATTTGGCTAATCACAGCATGCTCTGCTGAGAGAGCCATAATTGGCGAAAGGCAGGGTGCCTTTAGCCAATCATGGCTCAGGGGGACTAAGTCCATGCCCCACACTATATAAGGTGGCTTACATAGTGGCCGTGTATAGTGTGTGGACGGAGATAGGTTGAACTATATTAGGCAGGCAGGTTAGTTAGTGGCAGTGTATTTGAAATACAGTATATCACAAAAGTGAGTACACCACTCACATTTTTGTAAATATTTTATTATATCTTTTCATGTGACAACACTGAAGAAATTACACTTTGCTACAATGTAAAGGAGTGAGTGTACTGCTTGTATAACAGTGTAAATTTGCTGTCCCTTCAAAATAACTCAACACACAGCCATTAATTTCTAAACCGCTGGCAACAAAAGTAAGTACACCCCTAATTGAAAATGTCCAAATTGGGCCAAATTAGCCATTTTCCCTCCCCAGTGTCATGCGACTCATTAGTGTTACATGGTCTCAGGTGTGAATGGGGAGCAGGTGTGTTAAATTTGGTGTTATCGCTCTCACTCTCTCATACTGGTCACTGGAAGTTCAACATGGCAGCTCATGACAAAGATCTGAAAAAAAAGAATTGTTGCTCTACATAAAGATGGCCTAGGCTATAAGAATATTGCCAAGACCCTGAAACTGAGCTGCAGCACAGTGGCCAAGACCATACAGCGATTTAACAGGACAGGTTCCACTCAGAACAGGCCTTGCCATGGTCGACCAAAGAAGTTGAGTTCACGTGCTCAGCGTCATATCCAGAAGTTGTCTTTGGAAAATAGACGTATGAGTGCTGCCATCATTGCTGCCGAGGTTGAAGGGGTAAGGGGTCAGCCTGTCAGAGCTCAGACCATACGCCGCACACTGCATCAAATTGGTCTGCATGCCTCTTCTAAAGATTATGCACAAGAAATCCCGCAAACAGTTTGCTGAAGACAAGCAGACTAAGGACATGGATTACTGGAACCATATCCTGTGGTCTGATGAGACCAAGATAAACTTATATGGTTCAGATGGTGTCAAGCGTGTGTGGTGGCAACCAGGTGAGGAGTACAAAGACAAGTGTGTCTTGCCTGCTGTCAAGCATGGTTGTGGGAGTGTCATGGTCTGGGGCTGCATAAGTGCTGTCGGTACTGGAGAGCTACAGTGACATACTGAAGCAGAGCATGATCCCCTCCCTTCGGAGACTGGGCCGCAGGGCAGTTTTCCAACATGATAATGACCCCAAACATGCCTCCAAGATGACCACTGCCTTGCTAAAGAAGCTGAAGGTAAAGGTGATGCACTGGCCAAGCATGTCTCCAGACCTAAACCCTATTAAGCAGCTGTGGGGCATCCTCAAATGGAAGGTGGGAAAGTGCAAGGTTTCTAACATCCACCAGCTCCGTGATGTCATCATGGAGGAGTGGAAGAGGACTCCAATGGCAACCTGTGAAGCTCTGGTAAACTCCATGCCCATGAGGGTTAAGGCAGTGCTGGAAAATAATTGTGGCCACACAAAATATTGACGCTTTGGGCCCAATTTGGACATTTTCACTTAGGGGTGTACTCACTTTTGTTGCCAGCGGTTTAGACATCAATGGCTGTGTGTTGAGTTACTTTGAGGGGACAGCAAATTGACACTGTTATACAAGCTGTACACTCACTGCTATACATTGCAGCAAAGTGTAATGTCAGTGTTGTCACATGAAAAGATATAATAAAATATTTACAAAAATGTGAGGTGTGTACTCACTGTTGTGAGATACTGTGTATATATATTCAGTGTAGACTCAATATTCAGTAAATGCAGGCATTGTAGTTTATATAACACAATGTATTGAAGTGGTAAGGAGTCGGGGACCCAAAAAATATAGAAAAAAAAAACTCTGCCTCGATGGGAGGTGGCCCGCCGACTGATGTCTTTTTGCAGTGACAGCTGTTATATAGCCAAGGGTGGGTGACCGCAAAGCACCCTCCCCATGTTGATGGCATGTGGCCTGGAACGGTTCCTGCGGCCTGCCAGGTTGCATGCTCGGATAAGGGTCTGGTATGGATTTTGGGGGGACCCCCAAACCATTTTCTTTTATTTTGGTGCAGGGTTCCCATTAAAATCCATACCAGACCTGAAAGGCCTGGTATGGATTTTGGGGGGGACCCCACACCATTTTTTTAACCACTTGCCACCCATGCCAATTCTGACATTTCTCTCCTACTTGTAAAAATTATCATTGTTTTTCTTGAAAATTACATAGAACCCTCAAACAATTTATGTGTTTTTTAGCAGACACCCTAGAGAATAGGCGGTCATTGCAAATTTTTATCTCGCATGGTATTTGTGCAGCAATTTTTGGAAAAAAAACTGTTTCATGCTTTAAAAAAAACCAAAACAGTAAAGTTAGCCGAATTTTTTTTTTGCATAATGTGAAAGATGATGTTACGCCGAGTAAATACATACCTAACATGTCACGCTTCAAAATTGCATACGCTTGTGGAATGGCGCCAAACTTCAGTACTAAAAATCCCCATAGGCGACGCTTTAAATGTTTTTACTGATTACAGAGGAGGTCTAGGGCTAGAATTATTGCTCTTGCTCTAACATTCGCGGCGATACCTCACATGTGTGATTTTAACATTGTTTACATATGTGAGAGCGACTTACGTATGCGTTTGCTTCTGCATACGAGCACACGGGGACAGATGCACTTTAATTTTTTTTTTTTATTGTTAATTTTACTTTTATTTTTCTAGTTTGACACTTTTTAAATTTTTTTTTTGATCACTTTTATTCCTATTACAATGAATGTAAACATCGCTTGTAATAGGAATAAGCATGACAGCTCCTCTTTATAGTGAGATATGGGGTCAATAAGACCCCACATCTCACCTCTAGGCTGGGAAGCCTGAAATAAAAAAAATGCAGAGGCCGGGCGTGATGTCATAACATCACACCCAGCCTCCGAACGATCATAGAGACTCCAAGGACCATCTGGTCTGCCAGAAATCTCTATGGTCAACATCTGGGGCTCTCGGATCCGTTCTCTGACTCACCGATGGCAGGGGTGAGTCGGTAGAAGCAACGGAGGATGGCAGGAGGGGGGATGTCCCCTCTCGCCACTCATAAGAACGATCAAGCAGCTGAACAGCCGCTATGATAATTCTTATGGCGTAGGGAATCGCCAGCTCTAAAAGACAATATCTGAATGATGCCTGTAGCTGCAGGCATCATTCAGATATCCCCGTTCAAAATCAAGGACGCCATATGATAGCCAGTGGGCGGGAGGTGGTTTTAAAATTTTTGGCAAGGAGTTCCCCTTAATATCCATATCAGACCCAAAGGGCCTGGTATGGACTGAGGGGGCAACCCACGCCGTTTTTTAAAATTATTTTTTATGTATATTGTGGGAATCCGGCAATACATTACAGCCGCAAGCAATTTTAAATGACATTTTTTCCTTTAGAAATATAATTTTTCTGCAGTACTGTTATAAACATGGGAAGGATGTGCTACTTTACAGGCAGACTAAGGGGACCCCCCAGGCACAATATTTAAAGGAATATTTCATTTTTATTGTTTCACTTTAAGCATTATTAAAATCACTGCTCCTGAAAAAACAGTTTTAAAAACTTTTTGTTGCATTGATACATGTCCCCTGGGGTAGTACCCCAGTCCCCAAACACCTTTTTAATGGCAATAACTTACGTATAAGCCTTTAAAATGAACACTTTTGTTTTTTCACATTCGTGTCCCATAGGTTTTAATGGTGTTCGCATGTTCGCTTTTAAATTTTTTATTGGTAACTGAAAATGTTTAGGTTTTCCCCAACTAGTTGTGACACAGACAGCAATAAAAACACCTCAGGGGTTCTAACCCTCCCCCATTATGCCCAAAACTAAAAAAAAATGCTCTTAGGTATACTTTAAGTACAATATTGTGCTTGCAAAAGTCACATGAAAAACAAACATGCTTTACAGGCACTTAAACTTTGGGTTTTATGCAAGAATTATAAATGCCACATTTAATTTTATGATAGTAGCATTTTTTTTGCAAATAAAAACTCATTTAAAGGGTTACAAATGTTCACAATACATTTCCAAACAGAAAAAAATAAGAGTGAAAACCTGAACCTAATGTGTCATGGTAAAATGAAAAGCTTGACAAACTTCCCAACTTACATTGGAGTCAATATCATCTCAGAACAATATTTTCATAGCATTCCTTTGCATAAAGAACAAGGTAATCCGAAACTGGATTCCAGCATAGTGTCACTTCCTTACATGTGGCAGAAAACTCTTCACTTCACTGAGAACTTAGCAAATCCCAGGAGAACGTACCAAACATTGTTCTAGTGGAACAAAGTTGTAACATGTTGTAGCTTCAGAGCACTGATGCAATATTTACACTGTGCTCTGCCACATCCACTTGTCAGCAATCCATTGGAGAAATAGAAGGGATTATATGCACCGACTAACTATGGTGTCTCTGTGTAATGTCAGATATTTGAATGTGTTTTAAAACAAATCTCTGCCATATGCCATTTCAGGAGTTTCATTTGTTACTGTTACCTTCACAAAAATAATGTATTTATATATTTAAAGCTAAATTCCAGGAAGATAAACAATACCAGTTCATGCAGGTATCTGTTTATAAAAAATCACTAGGTGTATTTTTTACAAGTCAGTATATGTACCTAGATTTGACTAAGTATTCTGTACACCAGAGCTCAGACTGGTAAATGAAGAAGCAGCACAGAAGGGAGTCCATCGGCTTTGCTGCAGTGCCTATGTGCCAACTGGGAACATGCTGACAAAAGAAAAGCTCAGACGAGTTCATTAGTTTGCTGCTTCTCCTTTACTGTCCAATCATAGGCTAGGACAGGGACAAAACCTAGCTGCAATACTTAAAACACAATTGTTTTTTTTTAATGGACCCCAGGAGGTTTATGCCATAATGTGCTAGTATGCATTTTGGCACATTATGACTGTCTTACATGTCAAATGATGCCCTCCCGTGCTAGCCCTGGGCACTTCCATCTTCATCTGGTATTTCATCCAGCTTTGCTCTGATCAGCCGCTTGAATGGCCAGGCTGTGATGACATCCGTGCATACACATGGGAGTCACTTCATCATGGAACAGAGCAGGATGTAAATGTACTCTGAGCAAACAGTGAATATAGGTTATATATTTGTGAAATGGGATGATTCCCCCAAAGTATATAAATTGAAAAAAAAAATTGAATCATGTCAAATCTTTATTTATACAAAAATGGAATTCAAATTCCTAATTGAATTTTAAAATATGAGCTCTGGTTACAGTTATTTGTAAAACATGTTCCATCGTTACTGGCGAATAATGAACAGTGAAATACATTATGATATTGCATTACAAAATTGGCATCCACATGAATACCCCAGCATGTTTTGACCCATGCAGTCGCAGTCTTCTTCAGGGGGATTTATATTCTGGAGAACTTTATCAGAGAACTCATCATTCTGAGACTTTATAGAGTACCAACATCAATATATATAATAATAGTATATATTCCGCTCAGAGGATGGAATTCAAAACCTGTGTCCCATAACCAGAGTTTTTTTCTAAAATTAAATGCAGTGATCCAGGAATCTCCATGTGCTATTCTCAGATCCAGAACCAGCTCCAGGAGGCTTGCAAGGAGCCACACACGCGGACCTTCAGGGAGGGAGGGGATGGGCAGCACCTGTGATATATTTTCTCAATAAGTAAATTAATTGAAATTGTATGGAGGAATCATGCTGTTTTTCAGCACTATTTGGACACCAGACTACTTAAATTCAAATTAATTGATTTAGATTAAACGTATGACCTTAACTTTGAAAAGATTTCTGCTATATTGCAAAATATATAGATGTTTACTTTATCTAAAGATCTTGCTGTTAATGGCCCACACAATAAGGTGTGTAATGAGTGAGAAATATTATAAGTAAAAGTGATGTGTGGTTAAAGTAACTTGTTGGGGTGTTAAAAGTGAATAATACATCCAATATAGGGATTAAAATAGAGATGACATTATGATGTGATGCATGTGTGGGTGAAATTTCAACCATATAAAGAGGTTATGTGCTCTATATTAAAACATGTATATTATGTGTTCATGGGTAAGTGTGTTGAAGGAATCTATTAGTAGGGTAGTGACATGAGTCGTGTAGAAAAAAAGGAGAAAAAAAGGAGATAAATGGCACAAGCCACAGTGTAAAAACTTTAAAAGTGAACAAAAATGAATCAATACCTTGACTGATGAATTAGGTTGTTTGTGACCAGTGATTGCAGTTATGATGTCATACTAGCATGGGTGTGTACCCCAGATGCTAATGCACAGAGGTTTTTTTTTAAATGAAGCCGTATCTACATTAGATGTAAGGAGTAATAATCAATAATAGTAAAAACCACCAAGATAGTGACTGGTATATCACAATTATGCAATGTGTAATGGTACAATGTAAGCAAGTAGGAAGGCTGTTCTGGTATTCCAATATTAGTACTTACATTCAACTCCAATCCTTTCTGTGTATGTGTGTCTCAGGAGCTCTCCTGGGATCACCTCAAGATCCACAGGAGGCTCTGTGCTTAAGTAATGTCTAAACCAATTGGTCACAGGTGTCATCTGTTTCCCTCCCCCACCCCGTCCAGGCCGCCATAATTGCGGCCACTGTGTGGCTCCCTCTGCATTCCTAAAAGCTGAAGCTCTAACCATTACCATCTCTCCTCTGTCACAATTGTGTGATGTTGTGACATCACACACATGTGGGACGTGGGTCACGCATGCGCATAGCACCACTAGACGTCCAGCGGTGATCTAGGGACGCCGCCAGCACGGTATTGCTTCCCCTGGTGGTCAAGGATGGATTAGCAAAACAACGATGGGAGCATAATGATGGGGAGAATCGTGGAGGTGCCACTTCTCCTTATCGGGTCGGGAAGCCTGGTGGAAGCTGTCACTCACCTCAGGAGATTGGAGGCATCATGCAAATGTTCATTCACTGGAATACAAAAATAAACATTTATAGGACAATGCAGAGTATTTAGTATTTGTATAATAATGCAAGTTTATGTTTATTTATCCAAAAGAGTATTAGAAATTTCTTTCTTTAAAGAGCTGTGGGCTTATCGGGTATTATATTCTTCCTTTTAAATTGAAGATCATATTATATTTATTAAACCAGAGTTGTTTCTTTTCTAATATTCTTCCATAATTTTTGAACAAGGGAAAAAGTTTGTAACGTCTTGTGTGACTAGATGGATGTATTCTGTATAAGTCCCTTTAAATATAAAGTCAGTGTGTACCTTTTATATCTACAGACTGAGTTTGCTGTTATTTTTTCCTCCCTTTGTTTGGGATCTGTTGTTTTTTATTGTTTTCATTGTTTTACAAGCTTGTAAGCATTCAATTTTGTAACCTTTATGCACAGAGATACCTACTTCTGTATTTTGCTTACTTTTGCAATAAAAAGTATTAAAAAAAATGTACTCTGAGCTGCACATGCAGGGCTCAGTGTACATTACCACCGACAGACAGGGAGAAGCATTTATGACAGAAAAGGTCACTAGGGTCTCTTCTGTTTAAAAAAAACCTGCTTGTCTATGGTTTTACAAATTTTTAGTTTAATTTCACTTTAATTACAGTAAAGAAAAATCAGGTCTCCAGACATAGCAGGATTTTCTGAGAGGGCCTTCTAAATCAAAGTAATGGATGGACTAAAATACAAATCTTTTGACAGATAAAGAAAGCTCTCTTTCATACAGTATATTTATTTAGCTATTTGTCTGTAGTTCAGCTTTATTGATAAAAAGCAAATGCCCAAAATATAAAATTATGTTCATGTGAGGAAAAATGCATAGATGTAATAGCTCGGGCACTAATGCCCTGTACACACGGTCGGACATTGATCGGACATTCTGACAACAAAATCCATGGATTTTTTCAGACGGATGTTGGCTCAAATTTGTCTTGCGTACACGCGGTCACACAAAGTTGTCGGAAAATCCGATCGTTCTAAATGCGGTGACGTAAGACATGTACGTCGGGACTATAAATGGGGCAGTAGCCAATAGCTTTCGTCTCTTAATTTATTCTGAGCATGCGTGGCACTTTGTGCGTCGGATTTGTGTACACACTATCGGAATTTCCGACAACAGATTTTGTTGTCGGAAAATTTTATAGCAAGCTCTCAAACTTTGTGTGTCGGAAATTCCGATGGAAAATGTGTGATGGAGCCCACACATGGTAGGAATTTCCAACAACAAGGTCCTATCACACATTTACCGTCGGAAAATCCGACCGTGTGTACAGGGCATAATCAAAACTTGACCCAGTGATGTAATTGTGTGTATGAGTGTGTGTACTGTGGCTGGGAAAGATGGATAATGGACACAAAAGCTGCCCTGGAAACATACTACAAGTACAAACTAGGAGTTTGTAGAGTCAAAGAACAGTGCACCACTCCAACTCGACAAGCACTCCCTCATATGTTGGAATCAGGTGCTGTCTTGTAGTCCATCAATCCTCTGCACATAACGGAATAGCTGTGGTCTGATGATGTCTTCACAGGTAAAACTTTATTCAGCCAACAAGCTTCAGCACATGGCCCCGCCCTCAGGACCCCCCCTATGATATGTTTCCCTTGATGGGCGTAAAGGCATTTTAAACTTTCTTACTTACTTCCACCTAGTGTTTTTCACCTACATAAAATTTGCATTGATCAAGTAATTTAATAGGAGTTGATTTACTCAAAATGGAGAATGCAAAATATGGTGCAGCTCTACACAGAAACCAGCTTCCGGGTTTTATTGTCAAAGCTTAACTGAACAAGCTGACGTTAGAAGCTAATGGTTGCTATGCACATCTGCACCAGATTTTACACTCTCCAGTAAATCAAAGCCATGGTGTCATCATCACATTCCATTCATGTGTCAGAAATGTCTGTTTGTTTAAAATATGAGGCATGCAGCATGGCTCGACATAGGCTAATGAATGCATTCTGTCTGTAGTCTAAGAACCAAAAATTCCCGAGAAAAAAAGTACTTATCAATCTCTGGGTCTCTCAGTCTAGTGCTGATACAGGTTAAAGCAATTAACAGAACTTACCATTCTGGATGAGGTGTGTTTGTTTCATAACACTTATACATTTGTGATACAACACAGAGAAATAACTAAGCATACATGTGACTCAGAATAAGAAGTTGCTTTTCCTCTGGTGAATAGGGACATGGTTAGTGAATTAATGCATAGACACAGGGGAATCAATCAGAAATGACATTACAAACTGCAGCCACAAAACGTGAACCCACCATTACAATGTAAGGCAAACAAACAAGACTGTAAAAATAACTATACTAATACCTAGGTAGAACAACAAAAACATTTGAAGGTGTACAATGCCTTTAAGCGCTTGCCGACCACCCGCCGCAGTTTTACTGCTGCAGAATGGCACGGCTGGGCAAAATGGCATTACCTTGCGTCGCTTTGCCTTTTGTCCACTAGGCCCACAGTGTGTGCCCCGAGCCAATGCAAGTGCCCAGCGGGCGCGATGACCGCCTGGGCAACCGCGATCGCTCGTGACAGAGTAAGAATCGGGATCTGTGTGTGTAAACACACAGATCCCGGTTCTTTCAGGGGAGTAGAGACACTGAACACTGATCTCTCTCTCCTCCTAGACAGTCCCGTCCCCACTACAGTTAGAACACACCTAGGAAGCACAGATAACCCCTTGATCACCCCCTAGTGTTAACCCATTCCCTGCCAGTGACATTTATACAGTAATCAGCATTTTTATAGCACTGATCGCTGTATAATTGTCAATGGTCCCAAAAATGTGTCAAAAGTGTCCAATTTTTCCGCTGTAATATCTCAGTCCCGATAAAAATCGAAGATTGCCGCCATTACTAGTAAAAAAATAATAATAATAAAAATGCCATAAATCTATCCCCTATTTTGTAGACGCTATAACTTTTGCGCAAACCAATCAATATACACTTATTGCGATTTTTTTTAACCAAAAATATGGAGAACAATACATATCGGCCTAAACTGAGGAAAAAATTAGTTTTTTTTTATAAAAAATGTGGGATATTGTTTTTTTCAAAATTGTCACTCTTTTTTGTTTATAGTCCAAAAAATAAAAACCACAGAGGCGATCAAATACCACCAAAAGAAAGCTCTATTTGTGGGAAAAAAAGAACAATTTTGTTTGGGTACAATGTCGCACGACAGCGCAATTGTCAGTTAAAGCAATGCAGTGCAGTGCTGTATCGCAAAAAAAATGGCCTGGTCATTGAGCAGCCAAATCTTCCGGGGGTGAATTGGTTAATCATGTGATTAAACTCATCAGATAAAACATATCAGAGAAGTGGTCCTGGCAGTGGCACCATGTGCTGAAACTTACTGGCTGATTAAAGTGAAGACATATGTGTAAGGCTTTGTTCTTCAATTATATTGAGCTAAGTCAACTAGGAGTTTAAGTTGTGATCGCATACTATAGCTTTACTGTCCCTGACTAGGATTTTGGATTCAGATTTTTTTGCTAAGAGCCAACCTAAAGCCAAATATTAACTGCCTAAAATAGCTAACCAAAGCAGTAAAATACTTATTGCTCATCCAGTAAGTACTCTCTCTAGTTTTGATTAGTACACGGCCAATCTTTTTCCATCTTTCAGCCACAGCAAATGGCGGGTTATGTAAGGCAGATGAATGATTGTTTGGAGAGAGGCAGCCAATCAGTGCCTCTGCTTCACACAGAGCCCACCCTTGGCAGCTGTAGTGGCCAGGAGAAATATTTTAAATGAATGGTGAATGGTTACATTTCCTGCTAGTTTTTGTTTTTACCATTCATGGAGCAAAGCTCTTCAAAGTATTAGACAGTTGTCACTGTTGTAAAATGTCCTATTTAAGGACAAAACCACTGCTGTTCTGTGCCATTTTCTTACTTGAAACATGGAAAAAAACTAGATATCATGGTTGGTACGTATAGTGTTCGCAAAAATGAGCTACCTTCCTAAGCTACTTTATTTGCTCCGAGTACTTCCAGTTAGGACCCTTCCCCACAAACTGCGAGTAGTTCAAATATTGGCTTTCATATGAGGCAAAGATAAACCTCGGGTGAATTGCAAAACTCTTTTCCAGCTCAAGCATAAGGGGGGTTGAGTGGTCCTGAATATAAATACTTCTCAGCAGTGTAAATAGTGCATCTTACAGCATACCATAACTCTACCTATCACACCCTCTGGGTCTCTATGGAGGCACTTGATTTAGACCCCAATTCCAATAAGACCATATTGTGGATTACTCCATGATTTTGTAAGAAAATCCACAATCCTATAATTAGACATTCTTCCTTGGTTTGGGACAGACCAAAAATATCTGCATGCATGATTCCACAGCTAAAGATGTTATCTTAACCATTTATGCTTCCATTTTGGAAGGGTAAACACCATGTCCACACTCATACATGACCAAATGGGAAGGAGACCTGGGGGAGGTCCTGGACATAGAGGACTGGCACCAAATATGGCAAACCACAGCACGTTTTAATTAATACTTCTGCCGTTTAATCTAATTGCAGACTATTAATGCAATGGTACATGGTTCCTCAACACTTGGCTAAATTTACACCCATGATGTCTGTAAAATGTTTCCGAGGCTGCCAAACACCAGGTACCCTTCTACACATCAGGTGGGATTGTCACAAAATCAAACAATTCTGGACAGTGTCTCACGTATCTTTGTAAAAGGAAAAACAAATTCAATAAAAATGAATTTAAAAAATTAATAAAATAATTCTGAAATAGAGGTCTATCAGATGGTGTATGCAATAGGGGAAAAGCCACCCAATTTTACCAATAAACATTTTCATCTCTTGACTTTCACAGAGGCCATACAAACTCTGTGTGGTGGTCTTGCACACCGATACAGTATCTCAGGTTAAACAAAAAATGAGATGGTACTTGACTCAGTAAAAAATAGCTGCAGTACTCTCTTTTCTGGTTTCTGCTTCTGGTAGTATGCACTAAAAACTCTCATCCCATGTGCTTTGGAAAGGAATAAGCGGTGGAAGATGCTTCATACGTGTAACTGTTTAATTTTCTATTTTTAAATAAACCATGATCCTCAGAACCCTAGTATTAAACACAGGATAGTCTTCTGAGTCATTGGTTTTCTACTGATGCTTAAATGCTTAATACAGTGGGGACAGAAAGTATTCAGACCACCTTAAATTTTTCACTCTTTGTTATATTGCAGCCATTTGCTAAAATCATTTAAGTTAATTTTTTTCCTCATTAATGTACACACAGCACTCCATATTGACAGAAAACCACAGAATTGTTGACATTTTTGCAGATTTATTAAAAAAGAAAAACTGAAATATCACATGGTCCTAAGTATTCAGACCCTTTGCTCAGTATTTAGTAGAAGCACCCTTTTGATCTAATACAGCCATGAGTTAGGAACGAGACAGGGTTGTCCCTTGTCCCCACTTCTATATGCCTTGGCCGCGGAACCACTGGCTATGTCCATTCGGGCAGATCCGGAAATACGGGGATTAGAATCAGGTACCCTTATAGAGAAAATAAGTATGTACGCAGATGATACGCTGTTATACTTGGCAGATTCAGGCCCTTCCTTAAAAAAAGCACTGCAAACCATTGAGCAGTTTGGTACATTCTCTGGCTTGAAAATTAATTGGGAAAAATCCCAAATTTTGCCTATAGATAGCTTCCCTCCATCTGAGATACAGGCCGACCTACCACTGCAGCGGGTTAGTATCATAAAATACTTAGGAATCTATGTATCTAGAATACCAGCTGACTACATCCCATTAAATGTAGAGCCGTTAATCACTTATATAAAATCCAAAATTAAGGTATGGGCTCATCTCCCGCTAGGGGTTTGGGGCCATATAAATTTAATCAAGATGATCCTCCTACCCAAAATTCTATATATAATGTGGCATACCCCAATCTATATACCCCTAAAATACTTCAAAATAATTGAAACTCTTCTTAAACCATTTGTGTGGGGAACTAATAGGCATAAACTGGCTTGGCAGATACTCAAGAACCCTACAGATCTTGAAGGCACTGCATTGCCAGATTTTAACCTATATTATATAGCATCACAGATGTCCCAGTTATATCACATTGACAAGACAGATAAAGAAAGGTTTCTCCAATTACTCTGCCCCAAACGAATTAAGAGAACTAGGGACTCCATATACGCGATAGCGGTGGAACTCAGCAGTACAGAACCACACAGCCACAACAAGTCCATACTACACCACTATAGTAAGATATGGGCCATAGCTTTGGGGAAGTTGGGAATTCCTCGGTATGATGATTATACCCCGTTATGGTTTAACAAGAACCTACCGGAACTCATGCAATTACCTGATGTAGAGTTATGGATTAATTATGGGATCCTATACCTACATCAATTGATCTCAAATGGTACTCTCAAATCCTTTAGTGTACTTGCAGAGGAGTTTTCCCTTCTTCCTTATATGCTATACAGATATCTACAAGTCAAACATGCACTGCAGAGACAGTTTCGGACCCTTTTTCCTCAACCAACTCCTAATGCCCTTATGGCAATAGTAAAGGATAACGACCCCCGAAAATTAATTTCGGCGTTCTATAATATTCTCCTTACCCCTACAGCCTCTAAACTAGCATATGGGCTCAAGCCACGTTGGGAGAGAGCAATAGGACCTATGGAGGATGAAGAATGGGAAGAGGGCATGGAGTCTGTTAGAGCTGTTTCGCCTAAACTATCGGATAGACTAATACAGATTTTTATACTTCACCATGCATACTTAACCCCGCTTAGGGTCGCTAGATACAAGGAGACTCAATCTAGCCTTTGTACAATGTGTGGAAAAGAGTCGGGCACATTTATTCATTTATTGTGGGCATGCCCTCAAATACAGGGTCTTTGGACTCAGGTAGTAAAGTTCTTACATGATAATATGGGATCACCAATTACACTAGATCCTAAGTTGTGCCTACTTGGGATACTGCCTGAGTCCACTGACAAATACACTAAAATCTTTTTACAAGAAACCCTGTTCTCAGTGAGAAAAGTAATACCTAGGAAATGGATGAGGAGGTCGCCCCCAGGATTTGCTGAATGGAAAGCAGAAATAAATAATACTTTACCGTACAAAAAATTCATATACACTAACAGAGGATGCCCCATGAAATATGAAAAAATTTGGGACAGATGGTTACAAGACTCAGGCACCTGCTCGTGATTGAGTCTCTAAATCGCATGCTTAATAACATTAAGATATAGACAGCTGATGATATAGGACATGAACACAAAACACGAGGCCGCATAATTGTATAAGTCTTTATTGCGTATTGTCAAATATATGTTACAACAAATATCTGTTCGAAATTTGACTGTAAACGGAATTTATTCAATGTTGTATACTACACCCAGAACAGTGTGTTACAATGTGTATGTACCATGGATATATTAAAATTAATAAACTTTTCTTTGATAAAAAAAAAAAAATACAGCCATGAGTCTTTTTGGGAAAGATGCAACAAGTTTTTCACACCTGGATTTGGGGATCCTCTGCCATTCCTCCTTGCAGATCCTCTCCAGTTCTGTCAGGTTGGATGGTAGACGTTGGTAGACAGCCATTTTTAGGTCTCTCCAGAGATGCTCAATTGGGTTTAAGTCAGGGCTCTGGCTGGGCCATTCAAGAACAGTCACGGAGTTGTTGTGAAGCCACTCCTTCGTTATTTTATCTGTGAAAAATAACAAGGAAAAAACTGCGCTATACCATAAATAGGAAAATGCATAGAAATCAATCAATGCATAAAATGGATACAAATTAGCATCAAATAGTGTCAACGAATAAATGTGCAAAATATGAATAAAGTCCGTAAGATCAGAAAACTAGAAAGTCTATTATGAAGGTGGGAAGAGTCCCCCGATATTTCTTAATAAAAACCAGTGTGAAAAGGTAAGAAAAGATAACACCCCTCACAGTGATCCTCCACCGCCTAGAATATGCGCTTACCAGATCACAAGCACAACAAGCGTGTATTGAACCCAACTCAGGGTATGCGGCTAGCACTGGAGCAATCCTCTGGACAGTGTATTGGAGGGTAACCAAGCACGTAGTGAACTGTATCCGGATGTCCCGCTAGTGGTAGAACGTCCCTCTATACAGCGTGGCTCCAAGCATGTAAGGGGACAATGCAGCACCCGAATCAAGGACATGGGGATGAAGAGAAAGTGGCCATAGTGTGATTCCGATAAAACAATTTATTAAATACATAAAGTAGAAAACTTACAGGATTGTAGCATAAACAGAGCAATTCACCAGCCGGCAAGCAAGCGCCCGTTCTGGCAAGGTGCGATGACGTCAGAGCGCCGACCTCCTGACGTACGTTTCGTCTATAACTGACGTCGTCTGGGGAACGGGCGACGCTCTAAATCATCGCATTAAATGGACAGGTAAAACCACGCCCCATTGTGACATTTCAGGGGCGTCAGACGTAAACAACCAATCATTTGAAAAGATTGAATCAGGAAACATCCACATACCAGGAAGCTTCCCTAAAAGCAAAATAGCTACTGAAATCAAATAACAATAAAATAATAGTACCAAGATATGCGTATTAAACCCCTAGAATGGTCATAGGAATAGAATAAGATATAAAACTGGCCACATAGATAATCAGTCATTAGGTGATAATGCACCCTGATGCAAGCACATATCAACCTAAAGTATATTATGGAACAGCATTACTCCATCTTATGGGTAGAAAGAGCCTAAAATATATTAAAAAACAGCATTATGCCATCTTGTTGAAAAAGAAAGAAATACCACCCAAAAAATATATGCATAGAGAATGAGTGAACACAACAAAAATGGTCATGTTAAGACTCAATATACAGGTTAGACCCTCCAGGGCACATACCCAGGCGTGAAACGTATAGAAAACGACATTACGCCATTAGATAAGTCCATACTGGACTTCCAACTTTGGAGAATAGTCCGGTGATGGTGAGTGAGTGGATAAAGAACGTGGTGCAGGAAATAGTAAATTATATTATATATGTGTATAATATACATATATATAAATATTCACACATATATATACATATATACGTCTATATGTCACTGAGAGCTAACAACAAGTTCATATAAACATACAGGGTGGCACCATACAGGGTGGCACCAACATGTGTAATCTATAGAACATACTATGTAAGGGATAGCATTATTAAGCATTATCAATGAACGCATTCAAGTCTACCTCTATGTTCAACCCAAACGGTGTGTAACACTTAATTCTGTGTATCCAAGCCATTTCCAGGGTGCGAGATACCTCGCACCAAAGAACCACCCCTCCAAGGGCAGGTGAATGTATCTATCCCCAAAAAGATAGTTTTATCTGGATTCTTATTATGGACTTCCAGGTAATGCCTAGACACAGGATGCTTAGGGAAACCATTGAGGATATTTGTCACATGCTCGTTGAGTCTAACTATAAGGGGTCGTTTGGTCCTGCCCACATATTGTAGCCCACAAGCGCATTGGAGCAGGTACGCGACCCCCCTAGTAGAGCATGTGATGAAAGGCTTGATCACGAACTCAACCTGAGTGCTGTTGGATCTAAAGGAATGAGTTCTCCTATGAGTACAACCATTCAATGAGCATATTCTACATCTCCTACATTGGGAAAAACCCGTGAGACTGTCAAAGAATCCCCTCTTAATGGTGGGGGGGGTCTATGATATTATTGGCAATAGTGTTCCTAAAAGAAGGTGCCCCTCTATAAACCACCTGAGGTTTATTAGGAAGGATGGTATTAAAAGTGGGATCACTGGTAAGAATATGCCAATGTTTTTTAATCATTTGACCGACAGACCTGTGTTGGATGGAGTATGTCGTAATAAAAGGAGTAGAAGGCACCCTATTGGTATTGGGCATCTTCTCCTTAAAGCGGGGGTCCACCTAAACCACCAAAAAAAAATATTAAAAGCCAGCAGCTACAAATACTGCAGCTGCTGACTTTTGATACATGGCCACTTACCTGTCCCAGGGTCCAGCGATGTCGGCAGGCGTCGCCGAAAACCCGCTCGGTTCTCGGCAGCTGCCGCTTCCATCCTAGGTGAGGGAATCAGGAAGTGAAGCGTTGCAGCTTCACTTCCCGGTTCCCTACTGCGCATGCGCGAGTCGCGCTGTGTGTCCCAAGTGGTCCCCGCTCTCTCCTGGGAGCTGTGTGATTCCCAGGAGACAGCGCGGAGGGACAGGAAGAGGCATAGACTCCCATGGGAGTCTATGCCGGAAGTGGGTGCAAATACCTGTCTTAGACAGGTATCTGCACCCCCCTCCCCCCTGAAAGGTGCCAAATGTGACACCGGAGGGGGGGAGGGTTCCGAAAAGCGGAAGTTCCATTTTTGTGTGGAACTCCGATTTAAGTAGTACACTTCTATTCATACATGATACCTCTTCTAGGGTGTTCTTAAGGAGTGTATACGAATAACCCTTCTCTAGAAACCGTTTGGTCAGGACATCCGCCTGCAGGAGGAACTCACCCCTATCAGAACAGTTACGTCTCAAGCGGACGTACTCTTAGGCACCGACCTAATCCAAGCCTCATGGTGGCAGCTGTTAGTGGGGATATATGAATTACGGTCGGTGCTTTTAAAGTAGGTAGCAGTAGTAAACTGACCCTCTTTTATTCGGATGGTAAGGTCTAAAAAGTGGATCTCATGCTGGCTGGCTTTGTAATTAAGGAAAATACCTCTGGTATTGATGTTAAGTTCTCCAAGGAAGGAGTCAAGAACAGACTTATCCCCATCCCATAGGAGGAGGATGTCGTCTATGTACCTAGCCCACAGAACCACCTGGGGTTTCGGTTGGGCATAGATGACATCCTCCTCTCATAGGGCCATAAAGAGGTTCGCCAAACTGGGGGCATATTTAGCTCCCATGGCGGCTCCTCTGTCTTGTTTATAAAATTGGCCTCCGAACCAAAAAATAGCTCCGAGATGCAGCAAATTGGAGCAACTCCAGAATGAAGGAGATTTGCTCATCATATAAACCAGAATCTCGCCTTAAGAAAAGCTCGACCGCAAAGAGAACCAGGTCATGTGGTATGACAGTGTAGAGGGATGTAACATCAGCTGTCACCATCCACAAACCTGGCCTTGGGGTATGGTCGGCCAATAGATTAATCACATGACGTGAGTCCTTTATATAGGAAGGCATTTTATTAACTATTGGCTGGAGAAAAAAGTCAATATACCTGCCCACCCGGGACGTAAAAGAATCAATGCCACTTACAATAGGATGACCCGGGGGGGGCAGGTAGGATGTTTATGGATCTTAGGCAAGTAATAAATCACTGGTGTTCGCGGTGCCCTTGGTACTAGGTGTAGCTTCTCTTTCTTGTTGAGAATACCCAGTTTGAAGCATTTTTGGATCAGAACTTCTCGTTCCTTTTTGAATCTATCCTTGGGGTCAGACCTAAGGGGAGTGTAGGTGTCCCTATCGGCCAATATTCTCTGCATTTCAGTGAGATAGTCTTTCTTATCGAGAATAATAATCCCACCCCCCTTATCGGCCGGTCTAATCACCAAACCCTTGTTTTCACACAGGGAGTCAAGACCAGCAACAAACTCCCTGTCTGTTTTTGTCTTATTAACCGGCAATTGGTCCAAGTCCCTGAGTACCACATCCCGGGAAAACCTTCAGGAAAGGAGCCAAAGCCCCAGGGGGGTTGAAGAGGGAAGCATTAGTGAGTCCTGAATGTCTAAAACGATTGGGTAAGGCCTGACTACCCTGAATGGGATTAGAGGCCATATAACGCTTAATACTAAGTTTCCTAACGAATTTATGTATGTCGATGTAGGTCTGAAATTTATTCAACCTACGTGGAGGGGCAAATTTTAAACCTTTATTCAACACAAGTTTCTCAGTATTGGTCAAAGTGACAGTGCTCAAATTGAATATCCCACCGTCAGTTATGATTTTTTCATCTTTAGTTCATAGTTTTCTCCCTCCTCTGGACCCTCTTTTTGGTCTATTTGCCTTTTTGTGCCCTGAGTGGGTTTGTGAAAACTGCACTGTTGAGTTTGGCTAGAGGGACCAGGGCTGGAAGAGTTGCCACTAATGCCAGGTTTGGAGTACTGGAGTGGGTTGGTCAAACCAGCTCTACTGATGGGGTTCCCATAAGGGCCTTCCAAATCCCGTAATGGGTAAAAGTTGTTAAATGTGCTTACGTTGTAGTCAACCTCATCTCTCCTCTCATAAAACTCATTGGAGTCGAAATGGCGAAATTGAGTTCCATATCTGTTGTGGTTATCAGGCCTGGACTCATACTGCATATCATATACATATTGAGAATTAACCCCATATCCAGGATCCCGAGAATGTGGAAAAGCCCCACCATTGTTGTAATGATAATTTTGGCGTTCATGGGCTGCATAAGGGGGGGATGATTCTGATTGTTCCCTAAATTTCCATACCCGCCCCCGCGACCACGACCAGAGGGGCCCCTAGCACCCCTGGGCCGCTGTGGGGGTAAGGGTGTATGATTGGAAGACATTCTACATCTGCCTCCCGCCCCTTGCCTAAAGGGAGTATGGTGGAAACCTTGCACCCCCTGCGAGGGGGTCCAGAATAGCCCCCAGGGGGTCGTATAGGGTTAGTAGTGGCCTTTGGCACGGGGGGAACTGAACCTTCAATCTCAGAAGTACCTACTTCCATGGCATTATTGGTAGTGTTGGCCTGCTCGGCCAGCAATTTTTTTTGCCGCTCAAAAACCACCCCATCATGGTAGTCTGCCAAATCCCTATTGTACTTTTTTTCTTTTTGTTTTTTTGCTCTCTGTCTTCTTTCTCTAAAATCTTTAGAAGTGCGGATGATTTATCCTGATACTCTGCACCTTCCTTGAAAGGATTCAACTTCTCCTTAATAATTTTAATCTCCTCATCCAACCAGGCAAGTTTCATATTTTTCCTACCTACAAGAAACTTAAGAAAGTCAATTCCTGCCGTATTAAAATATGCAAACCAGTCCTCAAGTTGGACATCCTCTTTCTGGGGGCTAACCTCCCACCTGAGACTATGTGGGACCATTTTGTTCTTAATATAAGTCTCCGAATAGGCAATGTCCCACTGAGTGTGGAGTTCGGAGGTAGTCAGATTTTTTAGCCTCATAAAGAGGCCACTTAAATCCCCCTCATCTCCTTTATATGCTTCAAATACTCCCTCAATGTTAACCACCCTGGAAGCTCTATACTCAAAAATGTCCATGACGTACGAGTAAAAAATGATTTTGTATACAGATCAAATTTAGAGTGAACACTCATAAATTGTGACAAAAATTTGTGCACAACCACACAAATTTGTATAGAAAGCTGCAGTGAAAATATTAATACATAAACAAGAAAAACAGAAAATCACCACGCTAACATAAAACCCCTAACAAAAGCAGCAGTTCAACTGTGAAATATTCACAACATATAAAAATAACAAGGAAAAAACTGCGCTATACCATAAATAGGAAAATGCATAGAAATCAATCAGTGCATAAAATGGATACAAATTAGCATCAAATAGTGTCAACTAATAAATGTGCAAAATATGAATAAAGTCCGTAAGATCAGAAAACTAGAAAGTCTATTATGAAGATGGGAAGAGTCCCCCGATATTTCTTAATAAAAACCAGTGTGAAAAGGTCAGAAAAGATAACACCCCGCACAGTGATCCTCCACCGCCTAGAATATGCGCTTACCAGATCGCAAGCACAACAAGTGTGTATTGAACCCAACTCAGGGTATGCGTCTAGCACTGGACCAATCCTCTGGACAGCGTATTGGAGGGTACCCAAGCACGTAGTAAACTGTATCCGGATGTCCCGCTAGTGGTAGAACGTCCCTCTATACAGCGTGGCTCCAATCATGTAAGGGGACAATGCAGCACCCGAATCAAGGACATGGGGATGAAGAGAAAGTGGCCATTGTGTGATTCCGATAAAACAATTTATTAAAAACAAAGTAGAAAACTTACAGGATCGTAGCATAAACAGAGCAATTCGCCGGCCGGCAAGCGAGCGCCCGTCCTGGCAAGGTGCGATGATGTCAGAGCGTCGACCTACCGACGTACGTTTATAACTGACGTTGTCTGGGGAACGGGCGACGCTCTGAGTCATCGCATTAAATGGACAGGTAAAACCATGCCCCATTGTGACATTTCAGGGGCGTCAGACGTAAACAACTAATCATTTGAAAAGATTGAATCAGGAAACATCCACATACCAGGAAGCTTCCCTGAAAGCAAAAAAGCTACTGAAATCAAATAACAATAAAATAATAGTACCAAGATATGCGTATTAAACCCCTAGAATGGTCATAGGAATAGAATAATATATAAAATTGGCCACGTAGATAATCAGTCATTAGGTGATAATACACCCTCACGCAAGCCCATATCAACCTAAAGTATATTATGGAACGGCATTACTCCATCTTATGGGGAGAAAGAGCCTAAAATGTATTAAAAACATTACGCCATCTTGTGGAAAAAGAAAAAAATACCACCCAAAAAATATATGCATAGAGAATGAGTGAACACAACGAAAATGGTCATGTTAAGACTCAATATACAGGTTAGACCCTCCAGGGCACATACCCAGGCGTGAAACGTATAGAAAATTACATACAGGCGTGAAATGTATAGAAAACAACATCAGGCATGAAACGTATAGAAAACGACATCAGGCGTGAAACGTATAGAAAACGACATCAGGCGTGAAACATATAGAAAACAACATCAGGCGTGAAACGTATAGAAAACGACATCAGGCGTGAAACGTATAGAAAACGACATCAGGCGTGAAACGTATAGAAAATGACATCAGACGTGAAACGTATAGAAAACGACATCAGGCGTGAAACGTATAGAAAACAACATGAGGCGTGAATAGAAAACGGCATCAGGCATGAAACGTATAGAAAACGACATCAGGCGTGAAACGTATAGAAAACAACATCAGGCGTGAAGCGTATAAAAAACGACATCAGGCGTGAAATGTATAGAAAATGACATCAGGCGTGAAACGTATAGAAAACAACATAAGCTGTGACATTTTAGCTGTGTGCTTATGGTCATTGTCTTGTTGGAAGGTAAACCTTCGGCCCAATCTGAGGTCCTGACACACTGGAGA
This sequence comes from Lithobates septentrionalis, assembly GCA_037952835.1. Taxonomy (NCBI): domain Eukaryota; kingdom Metazoa; phylum Chordata; class Amphibia; order Anura; family Ranidae; genus Lithobates; species Lithobates septentrionalis. The sequence continues at coordinate 488,846 of JBBDGP010000211.1, forward strand.
AGGTTTTCATCCAGGATATCCCTGTACTTGGCCGCATTCATCTTCCCTCGATTGCAACCAGTCGTCCTGTCCCTGCACCCCCACAGCATGATGCTGCCACCACCATGCTTCACTGTTGGGACTGTATTGGACAGGTGATGAGCAGTGCCTGGTTTTCTTCACACATAGCGCTTAGAATTAAGACCAAAAAGTTCTATCTTGGTCTCATCAGACCAGAGAATCTTATTTCTCACGATCTTGGAGTCCTTCAGGTGTTTTTTTTAGCAAACTCCATGCGGGCTTTTATGTGTCTTGAACTGAGGAGAGGCTTCCGTCGGACCACTCTACCATAAAGCCCCAACTGGTGGAGGGCTGCAGTGATGGTTGACTACAACTTTCTCCCATCTCCTGACTGCATCTCTGGAGCTCCCCACTGTATGCGGTGTTACATTTTGTTTGTTGATGTTGTAAACATGGGTATTATTTCTAAGTATTATTTCACCTGGATGTTGTACAATACATCTGTTTATACTGCAGAAGCTGTACATTTACTATATCATATTCAATAAAAATTATTGATAAAGGACCAGTGTCAATGGTCCCCAGGACAAATGGACATAGCATTAAAACCTAACAGTTGATCTAATCCTTCCATACTCTATCCAAATAAAAAAAAAACTGCCTTTAGATATACTTTAGGATTCTAAAGAACTCATGAGAGAAGGCATGGCAATATGTGAGAGACCAGAAGAGTGCAGAGAATGTATCATCAACAATAAACTTTAATGAAGTAAGAGACAACGTGGGATAAATGATGAAATATCAGGTAACGTAAACCAGTTATGCAGCTTTCTCAAATAATACTTTTTGATGGTGCATTTAAAAATCTGAGGGGATGGTAAAAAAATGACTGTATATGTAAGGGAGGTACAGAGAGAGAGTGTAGCACTCTATCATTAAATTATAACATTCATAGGGGTTGATTTACTAAAACTGGAGAGAGCAAAATCTGGTGCTGTGCATGATAGCCATTCAGCTTTTAACTTCAGCTTGTTCAATTAGGCTTTGACAAAAAAACTGGAAGCAGATTGGTTTCTATGCAGAGCTGTACCAGATTTTGTACTCTCTAACTTGAAGGAAAAAAAAAACATAGTGTGTTAGGTTATCCACCATTTACTGATATTCCTTGGGGTACCACTACTGGAGAAACAGAAGAATCAAATTCAGATCAGAACTCATAGCTGAAATAGTAGAGAGAGCTACACATCCTTTTCTAGGAACTGGGTATAATCCCAGTCACCACATATCATTTTTATATGGCTTTTAAACATTATTATCCAAGAACAGATACAAAATAATTAGATATACACTGATATGCTATTGTCTTGTTTCCATATTGCACTGAAAAAATATAGAATATCTGTGCAGGCATTATAAGAGAACGAAAGTTGTGTTTGAAATGCATTGAGATAGAAATTATGTATTTTTAATTCATATTAAATGTTAAATATTAAAGTAATTTTTACCCTTAAAATCCCCAGATATTATAGAAGAAGATAACATTTATAGTTTGTGCTATGCTTTGAGGATTAAAAGCATACTCTTTCATGCTTTATTACCAACTGTGTAAGTAAAAAGCAATTTCCTAAAATGCCACTGAACTGTATACTGCAAAATTGTACTATAAACCTGTTCCAAGTTACTTAAAGAAAATATTAAACATGCTGATAAAACATTTAAAACAAATTAAATAGTTTTTCCTTGCTTGCATGTAGGCAAAACGTATTAAAATAATGTTCTACGCAATGGGAAGAAATGATTGTACATTTAGATAAGACTAATTGGAGACTCCTGCCAAGTATATTGCTATTTGAGCCTTTGTCATTTTGTGTGCTGGCTTAATTGATGAGTTAGATTTTATATAGCTGAATGTACCAAGTGTGGATGGTTGCTTAGGTGTAATGTGTCCCATTGGACAAAGCCAAGAGTCCTCTGTCACTTGTTTATTAAATTTTCAGCCTTTTTTTAAAAAAAGCTTGAACAAAGGACAGTTCTTAGTTGGGACATATAATTGAATTTCTGCTTCAGGTGTGCTGAGATGGTAACAGGCTTTCAGCATTAGATTCCTTCTACATGAATACAATAATACAGCAGCAGTGTACTTGGGATGAAACATAAAAAGTCTAGGTTGATTATTTTACTGCACATTCAGGGCTCATGTACATGCTTTCGGTGCCCATGCGCCAAAATGCCCCAAAGATCAGACATGTCACAACATTTCTAATTGAACATGTCTCAGTGCATTGAGAAGCCATACTAAATGAATGGCACTGCAATGTACTAATGCATTTAGTAGTAGTAAACCCAGAAGCATTAGTAAACCCAAAAGCAGTAATTTATTATATTGCAACTTACCAATTCTTAGATGTGATGGCTGCAATCGTTTTCTTTTTTTTTGGCTTTCTTTCTTCTGTTTTGATCTGGTGATCCAGCCAGTAAGTCTTTAGTTTTTCAAAAGAACAAGCCCTCCTGCAGATGCATTCGTTTACAGGGGTGAGACAAACTATTTAACACTGACAGGGCCGCTTACACTGATCAGCTTTTATTTATTCATGTAAAACCTTTCTCCCAAAAGGAAACAAACTGTTTGCTATAACTGATTAAAAAGTGTGAGCTGGAGTTTGGCTTCATTTTGTTAATGTATTTAAATCTGCTAGCACATTTAACACACACACACACACACACACACACACACACACACTGACAATGCTGAGGTCTGCTGTTCTACCTGGGCTCATTTATACAGAATAGAGGCACTTGAATACAGGGAGTGTGTTACTGGTCAGCATAGGCGTGCGCAGCCTATTGCATTAGGGTGTGCACCCGAAAGCTCAAGCACACATACATATATATATTGTCAAAAGTATTGGGACACCTGCCTTTACACGCACATGAACTTTAATGCCGTCTTAGTCCATAGGGTTCAATATTGAGTCGGCCCACCCTTTGCAGCTATAAAAGCTTCAACTCTTCTAGGAAGGCTGTCCAGAAGGTTTAGGAGTGTGTCTATGGGAATATTTGATCATTCTTCCAGAAGGGAATTTGTGAGGTCAGGCGCTGATGTTGGACAAGAAGGCCTGGCTCGCAGTCTCCACTCGAATTCATCCCAAAGGTGTTCTATCGGGTTGAGGTCAGGACTGTTTGCAGGTCAGTCAAGTTCCTCCACCCCAAACTTGCTCATCCATGTCTTTATGGACCTTGCTTTGTGCACTGGTCCAAATCATTTGATGGAGGGGGGATTATGGTGTGGAGTTGTTTTTCAGGGGTTAGGCTTGGCCCCTTAGTTCCAGTAAAGGGAACTCTTAAGGCGTCAGCATACCAAGACATTTTGGACAATTTCATGCTCTCAACTTTGAGGGAACAGTTTGGGGATGACCCCTTCCAACATGACTGCGCACCAGTGCACAAAGCAAGGTCCATAAAGACATGGACTTAGCAGGGGTGGTGGGAAATTAACTTCAAGTGCAATAATTCACATTATAACTGTAACTAAAACATATACAATTAAGTGTAACACTCTAAAAAATAAAAAATCCAAAGTGCTATAATGGTGTGATTCTCCCAACTAAAAAGTTGTTGCACTCAAAGGTAATTTGTATTGCAATTATCTGTAGAGGGGTTTCCACCATCCCTGCTAAGGCAGCACTGATGGGCACTGATGGGCAGCACTGATGGGCACTAATAGGCTGTACTGATTGGCAGCGTTGATGGGCACTAATTGGTAGCACTGATGTGCACTGATAGGTGGCACTGATAGGCAGCACTGATTGGCACTAATGGGCACTGATTGGCACTGATAGGTGGCACTGATGGGCACTTATATGCATCACTGATGGGCTCTTATTGGTAGCACTTATGGGCACTGATAGGCTCTGAATCGCAGCACTGATTGGCAGCACTGATGGACACTGATTGGCACTGATAGGCAGCACTGATTGGAAGCACTGATGGGCACTGATAGGCTGCACTGATAGGCAGCACTGATGGGCACTGACTGGCAGCAATGATGGGCACTGGTAGGTGGCACTGATAGGCAGCACTGATGGGCACTAATTGTCAGCACTGATTGGCACTGATAGGCAGCACTGATGGGCACTGATATGCAGCACTGATGGGCACTGATGTGCACTGATTGGCATCACTGATGGGCAGCACTTATGGACACTGATTGGCACTGATATGCAGCACTGATAGGCAGCATTGGTTGGCACTGATTTAAAGCATTGGTTGGCACTGATAGGCAGCATTGGTTGGCACTGATAGGCAGTACTGGTTTGCACTGATAGGCAGCACTGGTTGGCACTGATAGGCAGCACTGGTTGGCACTGATAAGCAGCACTGGCACAGATAGGCAGTACTGGTTGGCACTGATAGGCAGCATTGGTTGGCACTGATTAGCAGCACTGGCACTGATAGGCAGCATTGGTTGGCACTGATAATCAGCACTGATTTGCACTGATAGGCAGCACTGGTTTGCAATGGTTGGCACTGATAGGCAGAATTGGTTGGCACTGATAAGCAGCACTGGCACGGATAGGCAGTACTGGTTGGCACTGATAGGCAGCATTGGTTGGCACTGATTGGCAGCATTTGTTGGCACTGATTGGCAGCATTGGTTGGCACTGATAGGCAGCATTGGTTGGCACTAATTGGCAGCACTGATGGGCACTGACTGGCAGCACTGATGGGCACTAATTGTCAGCACTGATTGGCACTGATAGGCAGCACTGATGGGCACTGATATGCAGCACTGATGGGCACTGATTGGCAGCACTGATGGGCAGCACTTATGGGCACTGATAGGCAGCACTGATAGGCAGCATTGGTTGGCACTGATTTACAGCATTGGTTGGCACTTATAGGCAGCACTGGTTTGCACTGATAGGCAGCACTGGTTGGCACTGATAGGCAGAATTGGTTGGCACTGATAAGCAGCACTGGCACAGATAGGCAGTACTGGTTGGCATTGATAGGCAACATTGGTTGGCACTGATAAGCAGCACTGGCACTGATAGGCAACATTGGTTGGCACTGATAGGCGGAACTGGTTTGCACTGATAGGCAGCACTGGTTGGCACTGATAGGCAGAATTGGTTGGCACTGGTAAGCAGCACTGGCACAGATAGTCAGTACTGGTTGGCACTGATAGGCAGCATTGGTTGGCACTGGCAGCATTGGTTGGCACTGATTGGCAGCATTGGTTGGCACTGATTGGCAGCATTGGTTGGCACTGATAGGCAGCATTGGTTGGCACTGATTGGCATTATTGGTTGGCACTGATAGGCAGCATTGGGTGGCACAGATAGGAGAGAGGGTGAGTTTCACATTCAGGAGATCGTGAGAATTGTCAGAGCTGTTCAGTGTATGAAACTGTCATATAATTACACTGCATGCAGGGAGAGACACCAGCTGTTAAAAGTCAGCGGTGATGCTGGTGGTGGGCGGGACTGAACAGTTACCAAACACCAGCCAATAGGATGGGTCTGGGCGGGCCGCTACATTTCTCTGGCTCCGCCCCCTCTCTGAAGCAGCCCAATCATTAGCTGGTGTTGGCGCTTGATCCCGCCCACCCCCGACATCGCGGCTGAGTTGTGACCAAGCGCTATAAACACAAGCCAATGTTTGAGCTGCTTCAGAGAGGGGGCGGGGCCACATAAATGTAGCGGCCCGCCCAGACCCCATCCCATTGGCTGGTGTTTAATGGCCGTTCTGTCCCGCCCACCCCCGACATCACCCCGACATTTTGACAGCTGGTGTCTCTCCCTGCATGCAGTGTCATTATCTGACAGTTTCATACACTGAACAGCTCTGGCAATTTTTACGCTCTGCTGCCTGTGAAACTGTTTCACAGGCAGCGCGGGCCACACACTCTCTTGGATGCAGGATTTTTGGGCAAATCCCTGGACACAGCACGGGGTGATTAGGGTGGGCCCAGGCACACCCAGCACACCCCGTGCGCACGCCTATGCTGGTCAGATCACCAGGTGAAAACAGAGGGAACAAACTAAAAAAACACGAACACAGCCAACATATCTAATTTTTGGTAAGCTGCAATATATTACATTTTTCGTTTTGTGTTTAATACTGCTTTAACGTCAGTTGCTGCATTATCATTTGTTGGGTTAAAGCAGCCCAATGCACTACAATACACTATGATGTGTTGCCATTAAGGGGGCATTTCAAATTAATGGCTACACAACACGTTAATGTGAGTGTTTCATCAAAGCATTGATGTAAATGGGCCCTCCAAAAAAATATATCAGCAAACGCAAAAAAAAAAAAAGAAAACTGATTTTGCTGCAATATGCTCTTTTAAGCTAGAGCTGTCCCCAGCAATAATTCATTTCTGCCACTAGCCAGGCTTCTATTTTTTATGACAACAAGCATCATTCAACTCACTACATCCAAGCACAGGCTGTCATGAATTCACCCATGAGGGGCATCGTTGTATCATCCTGGGAAGAGCCTGCTACTGCACTCAATGGCATTACAAGGTAACTGACATTTAATTTGCTAATGTACGGTTTATCATAAGCAGTTGCCTTTTTTTTCAATGAAACACTTGTTTTCACTTTTTTTTCTTCCTTTATTACATCTCATTGATGCTGATCTTCTACTGTCTCCTTCTAACCACTTCCTGTCTACATACAATCACTCCAAAGATGACATTGGGTGGGTGGTCTATTGGTGACAACTTTGGACATGTTAAAGCTTATATGAGATTTTAGTGATATACATTTAACTTTAACTCATATGTTGTCCTCCTAGGATCGCACCTCATGCACGCCCTGTGGGCCATGCTCTGGAGCGTTCTGTCACCCGCTGTGTGCACCAGACACAGCCGATGGCCGATCACTATACTGGCCTGTTGCCAGTACCATGTGATTGCTGTGGCCAATCACAGCAGATCACATGACAATTGTACACAATAAAAGGCTTTGAATAATGCCTTTCATTGTGTACTATTGTAATGAGCTCTGTGACAGTCACGGTGATCACATGGTAAAAACAGGGCCAATCACAGCCCATCTGTACCAGGTGATTAGCTGTGGCCAATCACAGCTAATCACAATAGTAAACACTGAATGAATAGTTTTCATTCAGAAAAAATGGTTGCTTATAACTGTAAAATTCACAGTTATAAGCAATCATAGTGTGTAGAAAAAACTTGATCACCTTCTCAGAGTAGTACAGTGTTACTATAGTAGCACTGTATTGCTCTGGTCACTGTATGTAAAAACATATGTAATACAAAGAAAAAAATATTTAAAAAGTGGAAAAACAAATTATTACAATTCCAAAGAGCCATACTTTTGGGGATATTTGTACTGTCCTTGCGTTTTAGGGCCTCAAGAAATGAAGCCATCTGTACATCAGGATTCATCCATTTTCAGATACTGTATATACCATAGTTTGTGGACTCTACTAAATATTATACACTGATTTGGGTTATTTTCACAAACAAAATGTAGCAGTATAAATTTTGGCCTACATTTATGAAGAAAGATTATTTATTTGCAAAATATTATAACATAAACAAAGAAAAATGCGTTTAAAAAAATGTTTTGGTCTTTTTTCATTTATTTAGCAAAAAAAAAAAGAACAGTAGTGAATAATTACCACTAAAAGAAAGCTCTATCTGTGTGAAAAAAATTATAAAAATTTCATATGGATACAGTGTTGCATGATCGTGTAATTGTAATTCAAGGTGACAGCGCTGAAAGCTGAAAATTGGTCTGGGCAGGAAGAGGGTTAAAGTGTCTGGTACTGAAGTGATTAAAGCCCAACTTTGGGTTGCAGGTTTTCCCCACAGGTGGCCCCTGTCTCTTAGTCCTTCTTCAGAGGCTTCCCTACTTTGTATGCTATCCTTTTTTTCTGTAGTATATTTACCATTTTACTGATGTGTTCTGGCAGGTTATGTGGCATGCAGGCTCTACACTGTATCCATATGAAATTTTTATAATTTTTTTCACACAGATAGAGCTTTCTTTTAGTGGTAATTATTCACTACTGTTCTTTTTTTTTTTTTGCTAAATAAATGAAAAAAGACCAAAACATTTTTTTAAACGCATTTTTCTTTGTTTATGTTATAATATTTTGCAAATAAATAATCTTTCTTCATAAATGTAGGCCAAAATTTATACTGCTACATTTTGTTTTCTTCTCCTAAAGTTCGCCAGTGGTAGGTGGTGCCCAGTGATGCAGAAAGTGTATCACTATGAGTGAAGAGTGCTATGGTAATACCCCCCTGGGAGGTGGGAAGAGGGTGTCAGCACTATGCTCTTCATTGATAGTGTGTCTTTAGATTTCCTTCTAGCCTCATTCAATTGGAAATGCTGAGGACGTCTCTTGGCAAAAAAGAAGTACTATGAGGGAAAGCTGTGTATTAAAGGTACATTTTACAGCCCTCACTACTTTTAATATTTTTCTATCTGGGGCCCTTAATGCTTAAACAATTCCTGGGGTTGGGCAATAAGGTAAAGCAAAAAATGGAAAGCAGCATTTTCTTATTATTACCATCACCATTTTCAAGGGAAACACAGCATTTGAGGTTAAATAATTGTCTTTAAGAACTAAAAAAGTTAAAACTGAGATAATATTTTTAGATACCAGTCAGTATTTAGAGATTTACAATGCTCTGTATACTTTCAGAGAGAACTGAATATTTGTGAAACAATTATTACATGTATGTTAATAGACTATTTAATATACTGCCATTAGTATAGGCTACAGTATTATTCAGAATCTAGAATGTATCCAAACCAAAAAAAAAGTTGCCGACAGCCGCACGCCGATGTACGTCGGCACAATGGTACGGGCAGGCATAAGGGCTTACCTGTACGTCCCTGCCTGCTCGAAGGCAGGCGGTCCGATCAAACCCCCCTCCCATGGTGCCTGCGGCGGTTGGATTATTCTCAGGAGTGATCCGAGGTGAGGGGGAGGCCACTGATTCATGGCCACCCTCTCACGATCGCTCCTGGCGAATGAAAATCTTCCTCTGCTGCTGTAATATAAACAGCAGCAGAGGAAGTGATGTCATCAATCTTTGTGAAGCCTTTTCGTTCCGGCTTCCGAGGAGAGAAGACATCAAGTAAGTTTGCACCAACACAACACTTACAGTAGAACACTCTAGGCACACTTTTCAGCCACGATCACCCCCCAATAACCCCCCTGTACCCCCTGTCACAGTGACACCAATAGCAGTTTTTTTTTCTGATTATTGCATTGGTGTCATTTTGTGACAGTTATAAGTGGTAGGGCAGTTAGTGTTAGGCCCCTTTAGGTCTAGGGTACCCCTCTAACCCCCCTAATAAAATTTTAACCCCTTGATAACCCCCCATCACCAGTGTCACTAAGCGATCATTTATCTGATCGCTGTATTAGTGTCACAGGTGATGCTAGTTAGGCAGGTAAGTATTTAGGTTCGCCGTCAGTGTTTTATAGTGTCAGGGACCCCCATATACTACCTAGTAAAGGTTTTAACCCCCTGATTGCCCCCTAGTTAACCCTTTCACCAGTGATCACCGTATAACTGTTACGGGTGACGCTGGTTAGTTCGTTTATGTTTTATAGTGTCAGGGCACCCGTCGTTTATTACCTAATAAAGGTTTAACCCCGTAATCGCCCCAGCGGGTGATATAAGTAAGGTTTTAGGGTCAGATAGGGTCTGCATCGCCCCAGGCAGCGTCAGGTTAGTGCCAGTACCGCTAACACCCATGCACGCAGCATACACCTCCCTTAGTGGTATAGTATCTGAACTGATCAATATCTGATCCGATCAGATCTATACTAGCGTCCCCCGCAGTTTAGGGTTACCAAAAATGCAGTGTTAGTGGAATCAGCCCAGATACCTGCTAGCACCTGCGTTTTGCCCCTCCGCACAGCCCAGCCCACTCAAGTGCAGTATCGATCGATCACTGTCACTTACAAAACACTAAACACACATAACTGCAGCGTTCGCAGAGTCAGGCCTGATCCCTGTGATCGCTAACAGTTTTTTGGTAGCGTTTTGATACAGTCGCTAACAGTCAGGAGTTTTTTTGTCTGTGAGTCTCACTAGTGTATCACTAAATTTAGAGCCCAAAATTGCAAATTGGAGACACACTAGTGAAGAGGCCTACACGTTTCTGAGCATGACAGATAGTGAAGAGGAAGTCACTCATCTGTCAGATTCAGGCTCAGATTACAAACCTGTAGACAGCAGTGGCTCCATGACAGATAGCTCTGATGACAGAGTTGTGGTCCCTGCCAAGGTCAGGCGTACCAGACCCCAATCTTCTTCCTCTGCTGTTGAGGTGCAAGAACCGCAGGGCTCTCGTATGGAGCAGAGAAGTACTTGTGCCGTTATTCCTTCTGGTGAACTGGAAAGCACCAGTGGCCTAGTACACCCTGGTCGTACATCCAGCACTGCAGTAACACTTGGTGACGTGGTGAGTCCCATAAGTGCAGTTCAAGCTGGTGAGGTGGCAAGCACAAGTAGTGTCCTGCTACCACTAAGAAGACGAACACAGGCCCATCGTGACCATAGTGCCCTTCCTGCTGCATTCGCCAATCCTAATTGGGAACCCACCACTTCTGCAGCACCCGTACTTCCCCCATTCACCGGCCAACCCGGCATTTATGTGGAAACAGTTGATTTTAGGTCACTTGATTTTTATTCGCTGTTTTTCATCGAAGATCTCTATAGATCTATTGTGGACCAAAGCAATTTGTACGCTGGTCAACACATCGCCACTACTCCCCAATCCTCCCTTCCCAGAGATTGGAAACCAATTACGGTTTCCGAATTTAAGATCTTTCTGGGCCTATCCCTCCTCATGGGCATAACCAAAAAGAGTGAGTTGTGGTCATATTGGTCCACTGACCCAATTCACCATATGCCCGTGTTCTCTGCTTCCATGGCCAGGGCATGATACAAGCAGATTTTGTGGTTTATGCACTTTAACAACAATGAACTCTGTCATCCTCGTGGAGACCCTGGATACGATCGGCTCTACAAAATTTGGCCCCTCGTAAACCACTTCAACCAATGTTTTGCAGACTTGTTTACTCACCATCAAGTTGTCTGCATTGATGAGTCCCTGATTAAGTTTTCTGGCCGCTTGTCATTCAAACAGTACCTTCCCAGCAAGCGTGCCAGATACAGGGTCAAGATGACTACATAGGAAGCACTGGCAAAATTGTGTGGGACTTGGTGTCACCCGTATTCGGAAAGGGGTACCATTTGTATGTGGACAATTATTACACAAGCGTGCCACTTTTTAGTCACTTGTTTGATCATCAGATTGGAGCATGTGGCACCGTGCGATCTTGTAGATTCCCGTCTTAAGCTGGGGGAGAGAGCCTGCTTGAAGTGTAATAACTTGCTCGCTATGAAGTGGAGGGATAATAAGAATGTTTTCATTCTTACCTCCCTTCATGCAGAAATGACTGTCCAAATTACTACGGCGACTGGTGTTGTGGAGAAACCCCTCTGTGTCCATGAATATAATCAAAATATGGGAGGGGTGGACCTCAATGACCAGTTGGTAGCGCCGTACCTAGTTGCCCATAAGGCCAGACGCTGGTATTAAAAAGTGTCTGTATACTTATTTCAATTGGCTTTGCTGAACGTTCATGTGCTATACAGAGCTTCAGGATGGACTGGAACCTTCCTTAAATTCCAGGAAGAGATCGTCAGAGCCCTTCTGTTTCCAGACGGTGCTCCACCCCACCTTCCCTAACCAAATGCAGTAAGCCGGCTGCATGAGACATTTTCCTTATGTCCTCCCGAGTACCCCTACCCAACGAGCCCCCCAAAGAAAATGTCATGTCTGTAGAAAGCGCGGATATAGGCGTGACACCCGCTATTATTGTCCCTCCTGTCCTGACAATCCTGGTCTTTGCATTGGTGAATGTTTTGAGCGCTACCATATACTAGTTGAGTTTTAGCGTAGGGTACAGCATTGCACAGACTAGGCACACTTTCACAGGGTCTCCCAAGATGCCATCGCATTTTGAGAGACCCGAACCTGGAACCGGTTACAGTTACAAAAGTTATGCCCCGTACACACAGTCGGACTTTGTTCGGACATTCCGACAACAAAATCCTAGGATTTTTCTGACGGATGTTGGCTCAAACTTGTCTTGCATACACACGATCACACAAAGTTGTCAGAAAATCCGATCGTTCTGAACGCGGTAACGTAAAACACGTACGTCGGGACTATAAACGGGGCAGTGGCCAATAGCTTTCATCTCTTTATTTATTCTGAGCATGCGTGGCACTTTGTCCGTCGGATTTGTGTACACACGATCGGAATTTCCGACAATTGATTTTGTTGTCGGAAAATTTTATATCCTGCTCTCAAACTTTGTGTGTCGGAAAATCCGATGGAAAATGTGTGATGGAGCCTACACACGGTCGGAATTTCTGACAACAAGGTCCTATCACACATTTTCCATCTGAAAATCTGACCGTGTGTACGGGGCATTACAGTTATAAAAAAAAAATGTAAAAAAAAAATACACAAAAAAATATAAAATAAAAAAAACAAAAATAGTTGTCATTTTATTGTTCTCTCTCTATTCTCTCTCTATTGTTCTGCTCTTTTTTACTGTATTCTAATCTGCAATGTTTTATTGTTGTTATGTTTTATCATGTTTGCTTTTCAAGTATGTAATTTTTTATACTTTACTGTTTACTGTGTTTTATTGTTAACCATATTTTTGTTTTCAGGTACGCCATTCAGCTGCAGCGCGGATTTATTTATCTTGACAGCAACAGCGTTTGCTCCCACGATACATAAAGCCATGACTCCAGCGCTGTCGGAAGTGATTTCACCACCACAGTAAAAAAAAAGAGCATATATGCCGAAGCATGGGGGCAACAGGGGCGCAGGAGCGATTTGCTCCTACCTTTTGCAGGTGGATGCCCCCATGCTTCAGCATATATATATTTTAGGCACAGTTTGCATTAAAAAATGTTTTATTTTTTACTATGTTTTTCTGTATTTGCTTTGCAGGTATGGTATGTCTTACTGGTATACTGTAATATTACTTTGTTTTATTGTTAACCATCATTTGCTTAGCAGGTACGCCATTCAGTTGCAGCGTGGATTTATTTATCTTGACAGCAACAGCGTTTGCTCCCACAATACATAAAGCCGTGACTCCAGCTGTCATGAACAGGTGTGACCAGACTGTGTGGACTGCACAGAGATAACCCAAACGCATGTAAATGAATAAATAATATTTATTAAAATAAGTGATAATTCAGAAAATACAGATAGTGCAAAACCAACACAACAACCCCACTACAAACAACAATATACAGTGCCTTGCGAAAGTATTCGGCCCCCTTGAACTTTTCAACCTTTTGCCACATTTCAGGCTTCAAACATAAAGATATAAAATTTTTATTTTTTGTGAAGAATCACCAACAAGTGGGACACAATTGTGAAGTGGAACGAAATCTATTGGATTGTTGAAACTTTTTTAACTAATAAAAAAATGAAAAGTGGGGCGTGCAAAATTATTCGGCCCCCTTGCGTTAATACTTTGTAGAGCCACCTTTTGCTGCAATTACAGCTGCAAGTCGCTTGGGGTATGTCTCTATCAGTTTTGCACATCGAGAGACTGAAATTCTTGCACATTCTTCCTTGCAAAACAGCTCGAGCTCAGTGAGGTTGGATGGAGAGCGTTTGTGAACAGCAGTTTTCAGCTCTTTCCACAGATTCCTGATTGGATTCAGGTCTGGACTTTGACTTGGCCATTCTAACACCTGGATACGTTTATTTGTGAACCATTCCTTTGTAGATTTTGCTGTATGTTTGGGATCCTTGTCTTGTTGGAAGATAAATCTCCGTCCCAGTTTCAGGTCTTTTGCAGACTCCAACAGGTTTTCATCCAGAATGGTCCTGTATTTGGCTGCATCCATCTTCCCCTCAATTTTAACCATCTTCCCTGTCCCTGCTGAAGAAAAGCAGGCCCAAACCATGATGCTGCCACCACCATGTTTCACGGTGGGGATGGTGTGTTGAGTGTGATGAGCTGTGTTGCTTTTACGCCAAACATATCGTTTTGCATTGTGGCCAAAAAATTCGATTTTGGTTTCATCGGACCAGAGCACCTTCTTCCACATGTTTGGTGTGTCTCCCAGGTGGCTTGTGGCAAACTTTAGACAAGACTTTTTATGGATATCTTTGAGAAATGGCTTTCTTCTTGCCACTCTTCCATAAAGGGCAGATTTGTGCAGTGTACGACTGATTGTTGTCCTATGGACAGACTCTCCCACCTCAGCTGTAGTTCTCTGCAGTTCATCCAGAGTGATCATGGGCCTCTTGACTGCATCTCTGATCAGTCTTCTCCTTGTCTGAGCTGAAAGTTTAGAGGGACAGCCAGGTCTTGGTAGATTTGCAGTGGTCTGATACTCCTTCCATTTCAAAATGATCGCTTGCACATTGCTCCTTGGGATGTTTAAAGCTTGGGAAATCTTTTTGTATCCAAATCCGGCTTTAAACTTCTCCACAACAGTATTACGGACCTGCCTGGTGTGTTCCTTGGTCTTCATGATGCTCTCTGCGCTTTCAACAGAACCCTGAGACTATCACAGAGCAGGTGCATTTATACAGAGACTTGATTACACACAGGTGGATTCTATTTATCACCATCAGTCATTTAGGACAACATTGGATCATTCAGAGATCCTCGCTGAACTTCTGGAGTGAGTTTGCTGCACTGAAAGTAAAGGGGCCGAATAATTTTGCACGCACCACTTTTCAGTCTTTTATTTGCTAAAAAAGTTTAAAATATCCAATAGATTTCGTTCCACTTCACAATTGTGTCCCACTTGTTGGTGATTCTTCACAAAAAATTAAAATTTTATATCTTTATGTTTGAAGCCTGAAATGTGGAAAAAGGTTGACAAGTTCAAGGGGGCCGAATACTTTTACAAGGCACTGTATATAGCAAGGGGCAATACCGAAATGACAGATGTCAGCCAGGCCAGGGTCATACACAGCAGGTCAGCAGGAACAAGGGATATACCAGAGACATAAACGTTAGCCAAGCCAAGGTCATACACAGGAGATCAGCAGCTGAACAAGGGCAGGTTGGGAAAGGGAGATAATGGATGGGATAGGATACAGGCTCAGGAACAGGTTCAGGGTCCGATACAGGTTTACAGGATAACAGGTTCAGGATACAGGTTCAGGATACAGGTTCAGGATACAGGTTCAGGATACAGGTTCAGGGCGCAAGGAAGAAAGATACCAAGGCAAGCATATGAGGGTTTGCCGGGTATTTATAGGACTGACTATAATTGACTTCAAGTCACACCTGAGCGCAGAGGGTGCTGTTTGCTCCACACTGCTGGAGTGCACCCGCTGGTGGACACTGGTACTACAGCCCAAGGATGCAACAGTGCCACCAGCCGGAGAGACCTCTTACTGCAGGTCCCAGGTGTTGGAAGACACCCGCTGGTGGACACTGGTACTGCGATCCAAGAGGCCAATAGCGCCACCAAAGGGTAAACCCTCTCATGACACCAGCGCTGTAGGGGGTGATTTCACCACCACATTTAAAAAAAAGAGCATATATGCTGAAGCATGGGGCCAGCAGAGGCGGAGGAGCGATTTGCTCCTAACTTTTGGGGCGGATGCCACCATGCTTCGGCAAATATAAATGGTGCATGTATGCCCATCATTAAAAGTGGGTGGATGAAGGGAGGTATTCTAATGGTGGGCATACCCACCGATTAATCTCTATTTTTCGTTCAGCCCACAGTCTGCATGAAAAGATTACAATATATGCCCAACAAGGACCAGCAACATACTGGTACAGTACCTGCCCGCGAGATTGTTTTTCTAGCGCGATAGCATCGCGCTGGTTCTCGGCGACAGGAAAACGTTGTTTTCCTTTCGTGATGAGTGACAGGCAGTGCTGACAGCTGTCTGGTATGAATCCTGAGGGGGAACGCCACGCCAAATTTTAAATGAAAAAACCGGCGTGGGTTCCCCCCAGGGGCATACCAGGCCCTTAGGTCTGGTATGGATTGTAAGGGGAACCCCCTACGCCGAAAAATCGGCGTGGGGGTCCCCCTTACAATCCATACCAGACCCTTATCCGAGCACGCAGCCCGGCTGGCCAGGAAATGGGGTGGGGACGAGCGAGCGCCCCCCCCTTCTGAGCCGTACCGGGCCGCATGCCCTCAACATGGGGGGGTGGGTGCCTTGGGGGAGGGGGGCGCCCTGCAGGGCCCCCCCACCCCAAAGCACCTTGTCCCCATGTTGATGAGGACAAGGGCCTCTTCCCGACAACCCTGGCCGTTGGTTGTCGGGGTCTGCGGGCAGGGGGCTTATCGGAATCCGGGAGCCCCCTTTAATAAGGGGGTCCCCAGATCCCGGCCCCCCACCCTGTGTGAATGAGTATGGGGTACATGGTACCCCTACCCATTCACCTAGGGAAAAGTGTCAATAAAAAAAAAAACACAGTACACAGGTTTTAAGAGTAATTTATTAGGCAGCTCCAGGGTCTTCTTCTGACTTCGGGGGTCTCCTCCCGACTTCTCCCAGTGTTCCAACCCTCTTCTCCCAGGCCACGCCGCTATCTTCTTCCAGCTCTTTTGCCAGCGAGGGGCCCGGTCTGCTGCCGCTGTCTTGTCACCGCTGTCTCGTCGCTTCTTCTCTTCTTCCGATGTTGACACGATGCTCTCTCCAGCTGGAATGCTTTGTGCGAGCTGCGGAGCCATTTATATAGGCGGTGACCCTGCCCCTTTGTGACTTCATGGTCCCAGCATGCGCAGGGACTCTGGCGTCATAAGGGGGCATGACCCCAGAGTCCCTGCGCATGCTGGGACCATGACGTCACAAGGGGGCGGGGTCACTGCCTATATAAATGGCTCCGCAGCTCACACAAAGCATTCCAGTCGGAGAGAGCGTTGTGTCATATCGGAAGAAGAGAAGAAGAGAAGAAGCGATGAGACAGCGGCGGCGAGACAGCGGCGGCAAGACAGCGGCGGCAAGACAGCGGCGACAAGACAGCGGCAGCAGACCGGGCCCCTCGCTGGCAAAAGAGCTGGAAGACGATAGCGGTGGGGCCCGGGAGAAGAGGCGGAACACCGGGAGAAGTCGGAAGGAGACCCTCCGAAGTCGGAAGAATACCCCGGAGCTGCCTAATAAATTACTCTTAAAACCTGTGTACTGTGTTTTTTTTAATTGACACTTTTCCCTAGGTGAATGGGTAGGGGTACCATGTACCCCATACTCATTCACACAGGGTGGGGGGCCGGGATCTGAAGGCCCCCTTATTAAAGGGGGCTCCCGGATTCCGATAAGCCCCCTGCCTGCAGACCCCGACAACCAATGGCCAGGGTTGTCGGGAAGAGGCCCTTGTCCTCATCAACATGGGGACAAGGTGCTTTGAGGTGGGGGGCCCCGCAGGGCGCCCCCCTCCCCCAAGGCACCCACCCCCTCATGTTGAGGGCATGCGGCCTGGTACGGCTCAGGAGGGGGGGGCGCTCGTCCCCACCCCATTTCCTGGCCGGCCGGGCTGCATGCTCGGATAAGGGTCTGGTATGGATTTTGGGGGGACCCCCACGCCCATTTTTCAGTGTAGGGGGTTCCCCTTACAATCCATACCAGACCTAAGGGCCTGGTATGCCCTTGAGGGGGGAACCCACGCCGTTTTTTTCATTTAAAATGTGGCGCGGCGTTCCCCCTCAGGATTCATACCAGACAGCTGTCAGCACTGCCTGTCACTCATCGGGAAAGGAAAACAAAGTTTTCCTTTCCCAATGAGTGAGCCATCTCGGCGCTGGCTCCCACGACGGGGCTCGCAGGTGTCAAATCTCGCCGAGAAATGCGGCGAGATTGACACAATATCGCGGTCACCTACTGTATGTTGCTGGAATTTGAGTGGTTATACCAGAATGATGCCTGCAGGTTTATGTATCATCTTGGTATCATTCTTTTCAGCCAGCAGTGGGCTTTCATGTAAAAGCAATCCTAGCGGCTAATTAGCCTCTAGACTGCTTTTACAAGCAGTGGGAGGGAATGTCCCCCCCTCCCACCATCTTCCTTGGTTTTCTCTGGCTCTCCTGTCCCAACAGGGAACCCGAGAATGCCGCCAGTGATTCGGCCAGCTGATCATAGAGCTGATCAGAGACCAGAATGGCTCCAATCATCTCTATGGCCTAAGAAACTGGAAGCTATGAGCATTTCATGACTTAAATTTCGCCGGATGTAAACAGCGCCATTGGGAAATTGGGAAAGCATTTCATCACACCGATCTTGATGTGGTCAGATGCTTTGAGGGCAGAGGAGAGATCTAGGGTCTAGTAGACCCCAATTTTTTCCAAAAAAGTACCTGTCACTACCTATTGCTATCATAGGGGATATTTACATTCCCTGAGATAACAATAAAAATGATAAAAAATAATGAAAGGAACAGTTTAACAATAAGATAAAAAAGCAAAAAAAAAAGCACCCTTGTTCCCCCCTGCTCTCGCGCAAAGGCGAATGCAAGTGTCGGTCTGGCGTCAAATGTAGACAGCAATTGCACCATGCATGTGAGGTATCACCACGAAGGTCAGATCGAGAGAAGTAATTTTAGCAGTAGACCTCCTCTGTAAATCTAAAGTGGTAACCTGTAAAGGCTTTTAAAGGCTTTTAAAAATGTATGTAGTTTGTCGCCACTGCACATTTGTGCGCAATTTTAAAGCATGTCGTGTTTGGTATCCATTTACTCGGCCTAAGATCATCTCTTTTAGTTCATCAAACATTTGAGCAATATAGTGTATTTTGTGCCTTCTGGGCATTTTATGGCCTTCAAAACTGTGATAGGTAGTGAGGAGCGAAATCAAAAATTTACGACCTTAGAAATCCTGAAGGCGGTGCTTCGTTTTTGGGGCCCAAATGCGGCTAGGCTCCCAAAAAGTCCCACACATGTGGTATCCCCATACTCAGGAGAAGCAGCAGAATGTATTTTGGGGTGTAATTTAACATACGCCCATGGCATGTTTGAGCAATATATCATTTAGTGACAACTTTGTGCAAAAAAAGTTTGTCATTTTCCCGCAACTTGTGGCAAAATATAAAATATTCCATGGACTCAACATGCCTCTCAGCAAATATCTTGGGGTGTCTACTTTCTAAAATGGGGTCATTTGGGGGGGTTGTATATATAATGGTGTTCCGCGCTTAGGACGGGCCTGTGACCGAACTGCAGCCCCCCTAAAAGAGAAAGCCCCAAGGGTGCGATCCGATAATTATGTAGTCTGAAGAGATAGGGGATTGGCGCTGTTCACTGATAAAGAATGATAATAAATAAATCAATAAACTATACAAACTCCTAACAAAAGGAAAACATAACACCCCAATACTAGGTGGGTAAAACGTGTAACACAATGTAAATTATTATTAAAAAAATAGATATATGTGCTGAGAATGGTCAAAAAATGTGCAGAGTACCCAAAATACAAAAGTTTTTTACAAAATAAAATTAATAAATAGAACTCCAAGCATTACCAAAGTAAATGACAAAAAACACAAAGAATGTGTATGTGTGCAATGAAAGGTATGAGTGGGTATACCTAAAAAGGGGACAAAAAAAACGTGTTGCCCACTGAAAATTAGTATGTGTTTTAGTGAAGCTGAATAGTGTTGAAAAAAATGTGAGAATATATATAAACTAAAAAAAGGACGATCGGCATGTAGTGTGCAAACAATCTTAGTGCACAAAAAATCAAAAAAGTGAAAAAACCAAAAGGAAAAGAGAGTCCAAACAACCAGATAAATTATTTCAAAAAATATATATATAAAAAAATATATATCCGTGAATAAAAAAACAGTTCTTATGCAGCAAGCTGATATATCTTCAAAGGTTGCAGTTAGGTCTGTCCCAATGAGTATATGCTGTCCCGTGTGGAGTCCCCTCTAGTGCCCCCACTCACCGGAGTGCCCAACCCCTGCAGGGGTAATGAGCATGTAGATGATCCGATGATCCAAGCGGTTGGTGTCCCCCTCACCACCTAATTTCCACCTGTGTCACCCGATCACTTTCAAAAGGCAACCATCCGGAACAATTACCATGTGCAGGGAGAAGAGAAGAGCCTCATAGTGTGATTCCGAATATATATTTATTAAACTCAAATAAACAACAAAAAGAAATGAATAAAATAAAATAAAAAGCTCAAAGGTTAAAAACAAATAGCACTCTGCCGGCTGGCTCCACGTGAGAAGCCGCAGACAGTGCAGTGTGAGCGGCTTGTGTTCCACAGCCGTCTGCCGGAACCGGAAGTGCAGGACAAAAAGAAGTGAGAAAGGACGTATGCGTACCAAGAGGCCACGCCTTACGCGTTTCGTCATCAAGACGTCATCTGAGGCGCCTCACACTGCACTGGAAATTAGGTGGTGAGGGGGACACCAACCGCTTGGATCATCGGATCATCTACATGCTCAATACCCCTGCAGGGGTTGGGCACTCCGGTGAGTGGGGGCACTAGAGGGGACTCCACACGGGACAGCATATACTCATTGGGACAGACCTAACCGCAACCTTTGAAGATATATCAGCTTGCTGCATAAGAACTGTTTTTTTATTCACGGAAATATATTTTTTTATATATATATTTTTTGAAATAATTTATCTGGTTGTTTGGACTCTCTTTTCCTTTTGGTTTTTTCACTTTTTTGATTTTTTGTGCACTAAGATTGTTTGCACACTACATGCCGATCGTCCTTTTTTTAGTTTATATATATTCTCACATTTTTTTCAACACTATTCAGCTTCACTAGTACACATACTAATTTTCAGTGGGCAACACGGTGTTTTGTCCCCTTTTTAGGTATACCCACTCATACCTTTCATTGCACACATACACATTCTTTGTGTTTTTTGTCATTTACTTTGGTAATGCTTGGAGTTCTATTTACTAATTTTATTTTGTAAAAAACTTTTGTATTTTGGGTACTCTGCACATTTTTTGACCATTCTCAGCACATATATCTATTTTTTAATAATAATTTACATTGTGTTACACGTTTTACCCACCTAGTATTGGGGTGTTATGTTTTCCTTTTGTTAGGAGTTTGTATAGTTTATTGATTTATTTATTATCATTCTTTATCAGTGAACGGGGGGGTTTGTGCCATCTGGGCATTTTATGGCCTTCAAAACTGTGATAGGTAGTGAGGAGTGAAATCAAAAATTTACGACCTTAGAAATCCTGAAGGCGGTGCTTGGTTTTCGGGGCCCCGTACGCGGCTAGGCTCCCAAAAAGTCCCACACATGTGGTATCCCCGTACTCAGGAAAAGCAGCAGAATGTATTTCGGGGTGCAATTCCACAAATGCCCATGGCTTGTGTGAGCAATATATCATTTAGTGACAACTTTGTGAAAAAGAAAAAGTTTGTCATTTTCCATTAACTTGTGGCAAAATATAAAATATTCCATGGACTCAACATGCCTCTCAGCAAATAGCTTGGGGTGTCTACTTTCCAAAATGGGGTCATTTTGGGAGGGGGGGGTTTGTGCCATCTTAGCATTTTATGGCCTTCAAAACTGTGATAGGTAGTGAGGAGTGAAATCAAAAATGTACGCCCTTAGAAACCCTAAAGGCGGTGCTTGGTTTTCAGGGCCTGTACGCGGCTAGGCTCCCAAAAAGTGCCACACATGTGGTATCCACGTACTCAGGAGAAGCAGCAAAATGTATTTTGGGGTGCAATTCCACATATAACCATGGCATGTGTGAGCAATATATCATTTAGTGACAACTTTTTGTAAATGTTCTTTTTTTTGTCATTATTCAATCACTTGGTACAAAAATATAAAATATTCAATGGGCTCAACATGCCTCTCAGCAATTTCCTTGGAGTGTCTACTTTCCAAAATGGGGTCATTTGCGGGGGGTTTGTACTGCCCTGCCATTTTAGCACCTCAAGAAATGAGGCAGTCATAAACTAAAAGCTGTGTAAATTCCAGAAAATGTACCCTAGTTTGTAGACGCTATAACTTTTGCGCAAACCCATAAATATACGCTTATTGACTTTTTTTTTACCAAAGACATGTGGCTGAATACATTTTGGCCTAAATGTATGACTAAAATTGAGTTTATTGGATTTTTTTTATAACAAAAGTAGAAAATATCATTTTTTTTCAAAATTTTCGGTATTTTTCTGTTTATAGTGCAAAAAATAAAAAATGCAGAGGTGATCAAATACCATCAAAAGAAAGCTCTATTCATGGGAAAAAAAGGACACAAATTTTGTTTGGGTACAACATTGCATGATCGTGCAATTAGCAGTTAAAGCGACGCAGTGCCAAATTGTAAAAAGTGCTCTGGTCAGGAAGGGTGTAAAACCATCCGGGGCTGAAGTGGTTAATATATCCCTTACCAGTCTTTAGATGTGGTGACTGCATTTGATTTCTTTTTTAGCCTATTTTTCCTTTATTTCCATTTGGTGAGCCTGCCAGTAATACACTTCCTGTCCTGGGGTGACAACACTCACTTACTGTACCGTGGCTAAAGAGAATCAGACTTGTCATCCCAAAACAGGAAATGTGGACTACAAAATACTTCCGTCTCCCCTCTTTTTCATAACATGGAGGGGGTTCTGTAGTCCTCAGATATAGGTGGAAACAATGTAACTGATAAGAGTGCAGCAAAGGGAGAATGCACAGGAAGTTATCGGCTCACTAGATTTTTGGCAAAATCAACAGATATATAAATATGCTTACAATGGTAATTTTAACAGACCAAAAGGGACCAAATAAGAGTTCAATGTTAGGGTTTATTTTACCTTTAAAGTCCTTAAGTTTCAAGCATGTATTAATAATATCTACATTTTTTTATTGACAAAACTATAAAAACTAAATGACCATAAATCAAGCAAGCAATATAAAAATAAATGTATAAAAAAAAAGAAAAAAGACAAATTCTTGTTTTAACCAGAAATAAAGTGGGTAGCCCTAATCTACATACCAACCTCAAATCTCTATAATGCAATAAAATAACTGAAATCTATATGATCAAACAATTATAAATAGCATCTACTGTCCACAATGTTCAGACATGATATCACATACACAATGTGCAAATATGTTGAGGAAAATATAATATCAAAAAATGATATTAATTAAAGTGCTTATAAAGTGATATTTTGTGAAAAAAACTGCTATTGTGTGCAAAAAATTATATTAAGCCTAATAACATTCTTGAAAGTGCCAAAGTGATAGTCCACAAAGTTCCAAGTAAAATATATATATATTTGTTATAAACAGTGTCCACCAAATTATAATCTCAAAGTGAAGAATAAAAAAATAAAACATAAAAGGGAAAAAATAATCAGAATCCTCTTCACAGTGGAAAAAATCCAAGTGCTCCACCCAAAAAGTGAATCATTCACCACTCTCACTAGATCGGACTCACCAGATCAATTGGCTAGTCAAATTATAGACCAGCATACACACTCAATCTCTCCAGGTGGCCTCTGAGTGCGCTCCTCTCTTAGTACTGGTATCAGTCAGAATCTCATCTCACATATTATGACATCCAATGCGGGAGATAAAAAGAAGAAAGGAGGCTTCCATTGTGTAAAAACGTACAATAGGCTTTATTTAAAATATATAAGTATTCCACTCACATGTGCATAGTGTCAACACTAGAGAAAGCATGCTCAGTTGTGTTAGCTGTTTGCCTCCGGTCATTCCACGGACCGTGAGCACGAACTGGCATACGTGGTAAAGTCAGCGTTCTTGCCCCACCCTTTGCGTTTTGTCATGCGATGTCCTCACCTTTTTTTTTTCTTTGGAACTTTGTAGACTATCACTTTGGCACTTTCAAGAATGTTATTAGGTTGAATATAATTTTTTGCACACAATAGCCATTTTTTTCACATAATAGCACTTTATAAGCAGTTTAATTAATGTCATTTTTTGATATTGTATTTGTTTGCACATATTGATGCATTTGCACTTTCCTCAACATATTTGCACATTGTGTATGTGTTATAATGTATGAACATTGTGGACAGTAGATGTTATTTATAATTGTTTGATCACATAGATTTATTTTATTTTATTGCACTATAGAGATTTGAGGTTGGTGTGTAGATTAGCGCTACCCATGTTATTTCTGATTAATTGTTTTTATTGATATATCAATAATTGAAGCAGCAGCGGTCTAGCAGAACACTTTGAACACACCCTTCTGTGGTGCTGTTACTTAATATATTGTTGTGTTATTACCAAATTCTTGTTTTGTAGTCTATAGGCTGTTTTACTCTAAAAAAGGCTGCATAAATTGTGGTTTCTTGCATGAAAACTAAATAAGGAATAATCAAAACATGCACATATCACCTTCCAGCACTGCTATCTGTTAACATTTACAAATGTACATGTTTGCCAGATATGTAAAAATCAGCCAGCAGAAGGTATTTCTAAAATTTTGAGTGTTTGATTGTCAACATTTCATTATAGTGATTCAACAGAGAGCAAGAGATAGAAATCTTATGAGGACAGCTTAACTTATGTATGGCCAAATATTCCTCTACATGCAAGTATTTTTCATCTTGTTATATTATTACTAAGAGTGAAAACCAAACTTTTAAGCCTTGATCATTGGCATAAGCAACTTATTGATTGTTTTTTTTTGCAATACGTTTCCCTATTCTCACTGTTTTTGAAATTTAAACAAAACTTAAAGCATATCCAAACTCAAAGACAAACATGTAATATATTGCAGCCCACCAGTGCTTAGATGTGGTGGCTGCATTTCTTTTTAATTTGTCATGCCTTTTTTCCTTTATTTTCACCTGGTAATGCTATGAATAACACTTCTTGTCCCTTTGTGTCAACTAATTTTTTTCCATTGTATCTAAGACGCAAGTCATGGTTGTCACACAGGCTGGACTTCAAACATGTCTGTCTTTGTTCATCTTCATTACATGGTGGATTGATGGTATTAGTAGTTTACACAAGGACGATAAGGATGTTTGTGTTTATTGTTCAGCTCACAGTCACTGACAAGGACACTGCACTGGCAAAATCCACAGATAATTTCTGTACTTTTTGAAAATGTTCTTATCTTGACAAATGAAAATGAATGCAGTCACCACATCTAAGGACTGTAAACTGAAACACATTAAAAAATGTTTTTATGATTAGATACAGTTGATATACATAAATATACTTGCTTGATTGTCATGTCAACCCTCTTGCTTTAATTTTCTCAACGCCATTGAGCCAGACCAAGTAAGAAGCCAATGAAGTCAGAGCTTCCAACAAATTTGCTCTTGGCCTGTGACCCTAATCTGGAAAATCAATATAACAGTGATTTAATTCATATTTCTATATTTATACTGTGCATTCTTTTTTGCTCTTTTGCTGGGACAATGTAGCACAAATGCTTCCGCTATATCAATATTTATAAGTCACTCTTTGGCATAACTTTTTCTATGTAAGTAAGTGCTAGTATGTATGATGGTCTAAGACATAAACACATACAAACTAGTACTGTAAATATGTAAAATGTAAAAATAAATAAATTGATCTGAAGCATAATTAATTTGGATACATTTCTCAAGAGTTACACAAAAATCCCCAACATTTGAAACTACCCACTCCCAACCTGATTTATCCAGATATCACGTGTCCTAAGGTGAAAAAATAAATAAAAATAAAATTGTCCTGGTTTCGGTTTGTCACATCCTCTTCTCCCTGTAGACACCAAGCAAACATGTACAGATGGTGACAACTCTAAGCAAATTTAAGCAAATAAAATACAAATACCAGATAGAATAATATTAAGTCTATCATTAAAAAAATAATGTTTTCATGTTAAAGTGCACTTGTGCCCAGACTATATACAATAAACTATTTACATGTTCTTAACAAGCAGTAAAGTAGACTTAAAACAAACCATCCCTGGCCACTTTCGATGCAGTTAACAATTTCACCTCTAGAAGGTTTTACGGCCTTTATGACCAGGGCATCTTTTTTCTATTCGGCACTGTGCTAATTTAAGTGGCAATTGCTCGGTCATGCGACACTGTACTCAAATACCAGGACAGTACAAATACCCCCCAAATTACCTCTTTTTGGAAAATAGTCAGTCTAAGGTATACAGTAAGAGGAGTATGGAGTTTTTTTGAAATTGTAATTTTTTAATCAAAATTTTGGAAAATATATATTTTTTTAAATATTAAAACTTGAATTATGTTAACATATGACTGGTGTGGTGGTGATCAGGGATACTGATTGGTGACCGTATGTAAAAAAAAAAAAGCTGCTGCCTGAAGCTGATGTTTAACAAGCAGTGCAAGTAAGGTACTAAGCTGTGTAAGGTCTGTGCATAATTAACCACAAAGACATAGATCAACACAAGTAGCAGAGTAAGGTAAAGCTTTAAAAAACTGTTCGAGAACAAATGCTACTGTGCAAGATATGAGCAAGCTGTTTGTTTAAAATCCCAGATCCTCGATCTAAAGAATGAACTGAGAGAGCTTCAACAACTTGGAGAGGTGTTTGGACTTCACTTATCAGATTCTGACTGGGGCCTTTATAGAGGAGAATGAAGACATACAGTGGGTTAAAAAAGTATTTAGTCAGCCACCAATTGTGCAAGTTCTCCCACTTAAAAAGATGAGAGAGGCCTGTAATTGTCATCATAGGTATACCTCAAATATGAAAGACAAAATGTGGAAACAAATCCAGACAATCACATTGTCTGATTTTTGAAAGAATTTGTTTGAAAATTATGGTGGAGGGGCAGGAGGCGGAGCCTAGCGGAGCAGACATGCATTGTTAGAGCTCCACACCGCTGAGGAGAGAAGAGAAGGACAAAGCGGAGCCTGCAGGCTCAAAAGGTATCCATTTGAACCTTTTTTGCCCCAGGGAACAAACTGTGAAAGTTTGGGCAGGAAATATGGTACTGGGAGGAAACCGTGGCAGAAATAAAAATCACCTCACAAAGAGCTCACAGGCACTCACTGCAGCTGAAGCAGCTCCAGTCACCTCACAATATACAGCATCAGGGCACTCTCACAGACAGAAAATGTCACAGCAAGACTCTCCATTTGAGTCAGATACAGAACAAATCCTCTCACAAACTTCTCCACAAGCCTCCTCAGTATCCCCAGTAATATTATTACAATTTGAAAAGATTCTTCATAAGGCTTTAAAACAAACCTCAGACCAAATAACAAAAAGCCTAACCAAAGAAATAAGAGAGCTGGGAAACCGCACCGCAGCCTTAGAAATAAAAATGGATGAAATTGAAATTACAACCCAAGAAAATATAACAGAATTGGAACAATTAAAAAAAGAGAATTTAATACTTCAAACTAAGATCGAAGATTACGAAAATAGAGCCAGACCTTCAAACTTGCGCATAAGGGGAATACCTGAAACTGTGACAGACCTGCAATCTACTATTACTGCTCTATTACAAGAACTAAAGCCAGATATCCCTATTGAACGTTTAGAACTGGACAGAGTACACAGAGCCCTCACAGCCAAAAAGAAAGATGGACCCCCACGTGATATAATCACAAAATTTCATTATTACAGAACGAAAGAACAAATACTAATTGCTGCAAGAGAAAAAAAGGAACTTAATTTTCAAGGACACAATTATCAAATTTTTGCTGACCTATCCCAACTTACTATTACTAAAAGACGATCCATGAAACCCCAACTAATGGAACTGCAACGCCACAACATTATGTATCAATGGGGCTTCCCCTTTTCAGTCAGATTTAACTACCAAGGTACAATTTACAGAAGCAGATCAGCAGATGAACTACAACAAACCCTTTTAAAATTAAATCTGACAGAACCCACAAGCAGCAACACTCCCACACGCAGAAGAATGGCATCATCTTCACCTTCAGGCAGCACCCAGAAAATTTCAGAACAAAATGGGAATCATCATTCTCACAAAAGAGGCCGTTATGCCACATCATCCATGGACCAAGAAGATTCAATGGACTGACATCCTAATTCCTGATATCTCTTCATTTATTATACTAAGAGATGGTTCTCTATAAAAAAAAAAACCTATATTTATAACTGAATGTAACTGCATTCTGATAGTCACACACTGTGTGGGATCATGTTACATTCCAGTTATATTTCTTATTACTTCTGATTCATATAGCCTTAGAATATATAAGTGAAATAAGGAAATTCTTGTTCAGTTATATATTATCAGGTAATAACAATAGATTTATTACTTTTTAGGACAAATATGTTCAATAATCCAGAAGTAATGGAAGCTTTTTCTTTCTTTTCTTAAAACAAATATATTATTACCTAACTAGTTCCTAGAACTAAGTTTTTGTTTATTCTAATCTGAAGCAATACAACCTCAATTTTATGAGTTAACATATCTAAACAGTTACATATGAATAAAATATGTAATTGTTTACTCTAAAAGGGTTAAAATCCCAAAATAATTCAAACTATCTTCATCAATACCAAAGTTATTAACAGTACCTTTCTAACTGAATTATTTAGCCTAGGGCAAGACTAACCATATACAACCACCCTGGAATAAATAATTTCAACAAAAACTATATTCTGCACTCCAATTAATGAAATATCATTTTGATGTCTTTTGACATAGCACTTCTCTCCTGTAAGCGGAAGATCCGTGTACCCCCATTAGCCCTCCTCATTCTCCCAACCATATTATGTGGGAGTGTGACGAAGGCACTTATTCCCCTGAGAGAGATATTTATTCTCTTTCACGGGTAAATTGTGATTACTTGCAAAAAATAATTTATACAATGTATCATCTAATCTCATATGTTTTTTGTTTACTCTTTACTCCAGAATTCACTGGTTTCTTTTCTATCTATTCATCTCTTCAGTCCACACAGGTTGATCTGCGCAGTCAGCTCTGCATAACAAAAAGTAAGTCAAAACTATTTGATCTATTGCCATGGCACCACTGAATATACTTTCCCTGAATGTTCAGGGAATAAATGTCCCTCAAAAAAGGACCAAAGCCTTCCGTACTTTCCATAACAAGAAGGCTCACATAGTATGCCTCCAAGAAACACACTTCACCAAAGATTCTACTCCAAAATATATTTCTCCTTTTTATCAACAAATTTACACGGCTTCTGCCTGTACCAAGCAAAGGGGAACTCTAATTGCATTTTCAGCCATTCACACCATTCACCTTATCATCAGAAATTAAAGACCCAGAAGGTAGATACCTGATACTCATGGGTTATATAATGGATACAGAAATCACGGTGATTTCCTACTACGCTCCTAACAAACAACCTACACCATTCCTCTCACATATATTACAAGTGATTAATACACACAAAATAGGAACAGTGATAATGTGTGGGGATTCGAACCAGGTCCTCCTCCCATTTCTAGATAAATCACCTTTTACACCATCCAAAATAACCTCTAGATTACCTTTTTCTCAACTTCTTTCCAAATACAATCTGGTAGATTCGTGGAGAGAAAGTAACCCAATGAAAAAGAAATTCCCTTATTTCTCGCACCCTCATCAAACCTTCACCAGAATAGATCATATTTTTCTAACAATAGGAATGATACCAGAAATTATTGCATCAGATATAATTCCGATTCCGTGGTCTGACCATAATGCAGTATACACTACTATAGCCTCAGCCATACCAAAAGCGCATGACCCAACGTGGTACTTACCGGACATAATGCTCAAACACCCATTACATCAGATGGCCATTGAACAAGCTTTAAAGGAATACATATCAATTAATAATACAACAGACATCTCCCCAATAACACTGTGGGAAGCTCATAAGCCTGTCTTGCGTGGTACAATACAAAGACAAATGGCACTATTTAAACGGGAACGCAAAAATCTAGCAAAAAACCTAGAACTCAATTTTAATGCAGCCTACATATCATTTCAAGATAATCCATCTCAGAGTACAAAATCTCACTTGGAAAAATCTAGATTGGAATACGATCTATTTCTCACTGAGTCAGTTGATAAATCCCTCAAACGCTCCAAACACAATTTCTACATGAATACAAACAAACCAGGTACATATTTGGCTCGGGCATTAAATTCAACTAACAAATCTTTCAAACCAATATGTTTGAAATTATCAAAAAATGTTTACACTTGTAATCCAGTTAAAATAGTCCATAAATTTCACTCACATCTCGCAACTTTATACAAGACAAACAATGAATTTAATCCTACAGAGGCTGAATCCTTCTTCTCAAAAATAACCTTACCTGAGTTATCTCAGAATCAAAAAAGCAGTTTGGATGAGCCTATAACTATAGATGAAGTTGCTAACGCCATAAAAGACCTAAAACTTAACAAAAGACTAGGCCCAGACGGCTACTCGGCTTTATACTATAAAACATTCTCAGAAATACTCTCTCCCATTCTCACTGAAACTTTTAACAAACTTCTAGATGGACATTCTTTTCGGCAAGAAACACTAATGGCAATTGTTTGTATGATCCCAAAACCCCTTTCTGATGATACTTCCTGTGTGAATTATCGGCCTATCTCTCTGTTAAACCTCAATATTAAATTATTAGCAAAAATAATAGCAAAACACCTCAATAGCATTATAGGAAAATTAATACATAGAGATCAAGTAGGCTTCATGCCAAATAGACAGGCAGGCGATAATATACGCAGGGCAGTGTTATTGGCACATATTGCTAAAAAATGGAAAATCCCTTTATGTTTTCTATCTCTCGATATTAAGAGGGCATTTGACACAGTATCCTGGCAATATATGCAATATTCATTACAAAAATGGGGTTTTGGACCCCACTTTTTAACATGGATCAAAGCATTATATAATAAACCCAAAGCCTATATAAAATATGCTGGATACAAATCTGAAGCCTTTAATATCGAAAGAGGTACCCGACAGGGTTGCCCATTATCTCCCTTATTATTTGCCCTTATACTCGAACCCATGGCCCAATACATCAGAACAAACCAAACTATAACTGGCATTGAAGTAGGAGGTATTACACACAAACTATGTATATTTGCAGACGATATATTACTTTTTCTATCATGACCACAGGTCTCTGGTCCTAACTTAATACCAGCTCTTGATGGATTTGCAGCCCTATCCGGCCTTATGATTAATCCTAAGAAATGCCTAATGCTTAATATTTCACTCACAAACATGGAATTGATCCCGGCTAGGGCTGCACTCCCATTCACATGGGCAGAAAAATCAATCCCATATCTTGGAATTCATTTAACAGCATCTCATTCTGACTTATTCTCAACCAATTATCCTCCTGTATTAAGACAGATCACAAATCTAATAAAACAATGGTCGCAACTTCCTTTATCCTGGATAGGGAAGATTAATGCAATCAAAATGACTATTCTACCCAAATTGCTTTATCTATTCAGAGTCCTCCCTATTCCAATTCCTTCCTATTTTTTGAGAATAGTACAAAAAAGAGCAACTTTGTTTATATGGGGCTCTTCTAAACCACGTATACCTATACACACACTACATCTTCCCAAAAATAAAGGAGGCCTAGGATACCCTAATTTTACTAACTACTACAGAGCAGCACATTTGGCCAGTCTGTCCAAATACCATGCAAAACAGGAAATCCCATTATGGGTATTTATAGAGGCTTCAGAAAATGACCCTCTATTAATATCAAATTTATTATGGCTTGATCCTAAAGACCACTTTAAAATTCATAATCCCATAACTAAACACTTCTTATCTCTCTGGGATAAACTAAAAACCAAATATCAGTTACAATCTCCACACAATCCTCTCCTTTCTTTTATCAGAAATCCGGCCTTTTATCCGGCATGGATCTACCCAAATTCTTTTAAAGCTTGGACAACATCAGGCATTCAGACACTAAATGACTTCATAGCATCTAAATCATTCCTTTCATTCCCATCGCTTAGAGAAAAATATGATCTACCAAACTCTGAGATATTTAGATATCTCCAAATCAAAAATTTCTATACACCATTCCTAAAGGGGATACACCATTATCCCAATTATCCATTTTTGAATCAATCTGTACAAAAGATCCATTTGCTAAAGGTACAATTTCATCACTTTATAATCAATTATATGGAGTAGCAAATCTTAATAGACCCTCTTACGTTCAGAGGTGGGAGGAGGACCTGGGACGAACTTTAGAAGACACTGACTGGTTTAACATATGGCTCACATCTAAGTCATCTTCACCCAACATCTTAGCACTGGAGACAAATTATAAAGTCCTAACTCGCTGGTACCTTGTACCCGCTAGAGTGGCAAAATATTCACCTAATACCTCAGCTCTTTGTTTTCGAGGATGCCCAGAAATAGGCACATATTTACACATATGGTGGACGTGCCCAGTAATCCAAACCTTCTGGAAGGAAGTCTTCGTGATTGCATCTAAAATATTTAAAAAAAATAATACAACCAGATCCATATTTAACTTTACTTAATCTAAAACCGGAATGGTTAACACTCTCTCAATTCAAACTTATGATCCAACTAATAACGGATGCAAAACAAACAGTGGCCAAGGCATGGAAATCTCCTACATTGGTACTAGCAGAAACAATTCACAGACTGAATAATACAATGTCCCATGCTAAGATGGTAGCCATCGATCCTTGGATAAAACAACAGTTCCTGTCAAACTTCAATGACTCTGTCCTGTTGCCATGGTAACAGATTAAATGACTTACAGAGACACCCATTCTAAGGCTTCAAAGAGAACTAAAAAGAATAATAAACTGATGAGCGGGACAACCCTGTGGACCATACCTCTACCTTTCAACCCTTTTTCTTCTTTCTCTTTCCTTTTCTCCACCTTACGATTAAAGCTCATTATCAGAATTTATTTGACCTATATACACTCTACTTGTAAACAATATGTATAGTAGGTATAAATCATTTAAATACCTACAAAAGTAACTAAGGAAATGATATATATCTTTAATTTAGGTTTACGTGAACCCGATGTTTAATATTTGAAATTCCATGATATTTACCTATATAAACCCTACTGTAAAACAATGAGCTTACTTTATAGATCCTTGTAAACTTACTTTATGTATCTTTATAACATTGTATACTCAATAAACTTCTTTTGACAAGGAAAATTATGGTGGAAAATAAGTATTTGGTCACCTACAAACAAGCAAGATTTCTGGCTCTCACAGACCTGTATCTTCTTCTTTAATAGGCTCCTCTGTCCTCCACTCATTACCTGTATTAATGGCACCTGTTTGAACTTGTTATCAGTATAAAAGACACCTGTCCACAACCTCAAACAGTCACACTCCAAACTCCACTATGGTGAAGACCAAAGAGCTGTCGAAGGACACCAGAAACAAAATTGTAGACCTGCACCAGGCTGGGAAGACTGAATCTGCAATAGGCAAGCAGCTTGGTGTGAAGAAATCATCTGTGGGAGCAGTCATTAGAAAATGGAAGACATACAAGACCACTGATAATCTCCCTCGATCTGGGGCTCCATGCAAGATTTTACCCCGTGGGGTCAAAATGATCACAAGTAAGGTGAGCAAAAATCCCAGAACCACACGAGGGGACCTAGTGAATGACCTGCAGAGAGCTGGGACCAATGTAACAAAGGCTACCATCAGTAACACACTACGCCGCCAGGGACTCAGATCCTGCAGTGCCTGACGTGTCCCCCTGCTTAAGCCAGTACCTGTCCGGGCTCGTCTGAGGTTTGCTAGAGAGCAGTTGGATGATCCAGAAGAGGATTGGGAGAATGTCATATGGTCAGATGAAACCAAAGTAGAACTGTTTGGTAGAAACACAACTCGTCGTGTTTGGAGGAGAGAGAATGCTGAGTTGCAACCAAAGAACACCTACTTACTGTGAAGCATGGGGGTGGCAACATCATGCTTTGGGGCTGTTTCTCTGCAAAGGGAACAGGATGATTGATCTGTTTACATGAAAGAATGAATGGGGCCATGTATCGTGGCATTTTGAGTGCAAACCTCCTCCCATCAGCAAGGGCATTGAAGATGAAACGTGGCTGGGTCTTTCAGCATGACAATGATCCCAAACACACCACCCGGGCAACGAAGGAGTGGCTTCGTAAGAAGCATTTCAAGGTCCTGGAGTGGCCTAGCTAGTCTCCAGATCTCAACCTCATAGAAAACCTTTGGAGGGAGTTGAAAGTCCGTGTTGCCCAGCACCAGCCTCAAAACATTACTGCTCTAGAGGAGATCTGCATGGAGGAATGGGCCAACATACCAGCAACAGTGTGTGACAACCTTGTGAAGACTTACAGAAAACGTTTGACCTCTGTCATTGCCAGCAAAGGATATATAACAAAGTATTGCAATGAACTTTTCATATTGACCAAATACTTATTTTCCACCATAATTTGAAAATAAATTCTTTCAAAAATCAGACAATGTGATTGTCTGGATTTGTTTCCACATTTTGTCTTGCATAGTTGAGGTATACTTATGATGACAATTACAGGCCTCTCTCATCTTTTTAAGTGGGAGAACTTGAACATTTGGTGGCTGACTAAATACTTTTTTGCCCCACTGTAGAGGAGATGAGCTCAGAGGAACATAGGTGGGTTACAGTTAGACAACGGGGTAAAAGGAAAAGTGTTAGAAAAGGCAGTTTTTGAGTTAATAAATCCTAATAAATATGCCTAGTTGCATGATATGACAGCTATCAGTTCAGGAGTAGCATTGTTGGAGTGGAATACCTCTTCTAGCATCCAGTTAAATGACTGCTTCAATAAGAATGGGAACAGGGGTGCCAACAAAGAAAGGCACATGCTGGTAGTAGAAGAATAGATTATTAAAGGGGTGGTTACCAGGTGCTCGGGTTTTATGCATTATGGATCAGGTTAACAGTTTGTTGGGTGGGGCTAAATGAGACCCAACTGCCATGGTACACATTGGAACCAATGTAAAAAATTAGAGGAAGATGGAGTGTTCTAAATACACTTTTGAAAGACTTGGGCACCAAGTTAAGGAAAATGACCTCCAAGGTAGTATTTGTAGTAGTACTTCCTGTGCCATGAGCGACACCCGAGAGGCAGCAGTAGCCTAGGGAGTTGAACAAACTGGTTGAGAAACTGGTATAAGAAGGAAGGATTTGGGTTCCTGGAGAACTGGGCTGACTTTTATGTCAGTTACTGGCTTTACTGTAGGAACCGACTGGATCTGACTGGGGAAGTTGCATCTCTGTTGGAAGAGACAATGGTTAAAAGGCTGGAGAAGCCTTTACATTGGGGGGAGGGATCAGAAAAATATATGTCATATTATCTATGGGGGGAACAGGCAATAGAGGGGGTGGAACAGTGGTGGAGAGGACTTCAAACTAGGTGGCAGTATGTCCAATAAAAAAGAGCATTAGAATTGAAGTGGTTTTAAAGGCAGAAGGTTTTTTACATTAATGCATTAAGGTAAAAAACCCTCTGGGTCCAGCTCCCCTCCCTAGACCCCCCTTATACTTATCTGAGCCCCATTTAGATCCAGCGATGTGCATAGAGCAGCTGCTCTCCTGGGTCTCTCTCTCCTCATTGGCTCACACAGCAGTAGGAGGCATTGGCTCTTGCTGCTGTCAATCACAGCCAGTGAGTCAATGATGAGAAAGTGGGGGTGGGGCCAAGCCATGCTCTGTGTGTGAATGGACAATGTCCATTCACAGAAGTGTGGCTCGGGAGTGAGCTGCTCCAGTGCCCCCATAGCAAGAGGTTTGCTATTGGGGACACTCAGTAAGAAGGAGGAGCCAGGACCACCGGTGGGGGACCCCAAAAAAAAAAGAATCAGAGCTGCTCTGTGCAAAACTAGCGGGTACAGGCGCACCCTGTGATCGGTTACATAGCCTCCAGCAGCACTGAATGTGAAAGAACACTGTATGCAGGACAGGCCAGTAGCTCAATTGTATACTGTGCAAGCTCTGGCCAGTGATCCATCCTCAAGACCCAGTAAGACCCAGTAACCCAGAGGATTTTCGGTGGGAAAGGTGTCCAAGTCAGATCTTGCCCCTAGGTATTCCTGCACCTGCATGTGAAACAGATGCTGGCGATGGTTGCTGGAACCGATCATACCTGGGGGCTGCGGACTAAAAAATTGGCTGAACTTATCAGTCAGACGGCCACCTTCTCCACTGGTCCTTCTTTGACTGACTGAAGCCTCAGCAACACGTTGTCCAGGAACAGGAGTTTGTAACCTCCCAGTCTTTGGGAACGCGTTGCACAGACCTTTTTGCAAGGCCTCCGAAGATGTTTCATCCTCTGCTCTCTCTGCGACGACAAGATTAGGTCCGCAACCTTACCCTTGTAACGTGGATCAAGGAGGGTTGCCAGCCAGTATTGATCCCTCTCCTTGATACCACGAATACGAGGATCCTTCCGCAGGCTTTGCAGGATCAGGGAGGCAATGCAGCATAGGTTTGCTGAGGCATTCGGTCCATTAGAGTCATTAGAGTCCTCTGGGTCACTAAGGGTGACATGATCTGCAGCCACCTCCTCCCAGCCATGTACAAGTCCATGGGTTTCTTGGGACTGTAAATGATCCCTTAAAGACTGCTGCTAATGCTGAGTGCCAGGCTCCACCTACATGCTGACACAATCCTCCTCTTCCTCCTCCTCCTCCTCTTCTTGTGTGATCGGCGGGCACGCAGGAACACTGTCTGGATAAAGGGGGCCTTGAGAGCTAAGGAAGTCCTAATCTTTCTGCCTCTGTTCTATCTCAAGTGCCCTGTCCATTATTCCACGCAGCGTGTGCTCCAAAAGGGGGACAGTGTCACTGATGCATGCACTGTCACTGCTCACCATCCTCGTTGCCTCCTAAAATGGTGACAGGACAGTGCATGCATCCCTGATCATGGCCCACTGGCGTGGGGAAAAAACCAAGCTCTCCTGACCCTGTCCTGGTGCCAAAGTTGCACAGGAACTCATTGAGACAACAGCGCCCTGCACATGCGGAGCTTTGCGGTGTGATGCAGTCAGTGTGCTGCCCTTAAGCTGGCCCCTGGAGGGCATCCTGCCTTATTGGTGATGTGCCTCCTCCTCCTTTCTCCTATCAGGCACCCACGTGGAGTCAGTGACCTCATCATCCCCTCCCTCCTCATCATTGTAAATAATGTAGCTGTCTGCGGTAGTGATAGGATCAGAAAAACACCACCAATCTTCTACAGGTAGCTTTAGCTGAACACTGTGCAGAGGTCGCACTACACTAACTTGTAGCTTTAGCTGAACACTGTGCAGAGGTCGCACTACACTAACTTGTAGCTTTAGCTGAACACTGTGCAGAGGTCGCACTACACTAACTCGTAGCTTTAGCTAAACACTGTGCAGAAGACGCACTACACTAACGTTTAAATAATGTAGCTGCCTGCAGTAGTGATAGGATCAGGAAAACACCACCAACCTTCTACAGGTAGCTTTAGCTGAACACTGTGCAGAGGATGCACTACACTAACGTTTAAATAATGTAGCTGCCTGCTGTAGTGATAGGATCAGGAAAACACCACCAACCTTCTACAGGTAGCTTTAGCTGAACACTGTGCAGAGGATGCACTACACTAACTTTTAGCTTTAGCTGAACACTGTGCAGAGGTCGCACTACACTAACTTGTAGTTTTAGCTGAACACTGTGCAGAGGTCACACTACACTAACTCGTAGCTTTAGCTAAACACTGTGCAGAAGACACACTACACTAACGTTTAAATAATGTAGCTGCCTGCGGTAGTGATAGGATCAGGAAAACACCACCAACCTTCTACAGGTAGCTTTAGCTGAACACTGTGCAGAGGACTCACTACACTAACGTTTAAATAATATAGCTGCCTGCGGTAGTGATAGGATCAGGAAAACACCACCAACCTTCTACAGGTAGCTTTAGCTGAACACTGTGCAGAGGACTCACTACACTAACGTTTAAATAATATAGCTGCCTGCGGTAGTGATAGGATCAGAAAAACACCACCCATCTTCTACAGGTAGCTTTAGCTGAACACTGTGCAGAGGCCGCACTACACTAACTTGTAGCTTTCGTTGAACACTGTGCAGAGGTCGCACTACACTAACTTGTAGCTTTAGCTGAACACTGTGCAGAGGTCGCACTACACTAACTTGTAGCTTTAGCTGAACACTGTGCAGAGGTCGCACTACACTAACTTGTAGCTTTAGCTGAACACTGTGCAGAGGACGCATTACACTAACTTGTAAATAATGTAGCTGCCTGCGGTAGTGATAGGATCAGAAAAACACCACCAATCTTCTACAGGTAGCTTTAGCTGAACACTGTGCAGAGGTCGCACTACACTAACTTGTAGCTTTAGCTGAACACTGTGCAGAGGTCGCACTACACTAACTTGTAGCTTTAGCTGAACACTGTGCAGAGGTCGCACTACACTAACTTGTAGTTTAGCTGAACACTGTGCAGAGGTCGCACTACACTAACTTGTAGCTTTAGCTGAACACTGTGCAGAGGTCGCACTACACTAACTTGTAAATAATGTAGCTGCCTGCGGTAGTGATGGGTTCAGAAAAACACCACCAATCTTCTACAGGTAGCTTTAGCTGAACACTGTGCAGAGGACGCACTACACTAACTGTAAATACTGTAGCTGCCTGACTGTGGTACTAATAGGATCAGAAGAACACCAGCAATTTTCTTCAGGTAGTTGTAAATACTGTAACAACACCTACCTGCCTGTCAGTAGGAAGAGAATAACAAGAACAGATCTAGCTAAACTGAATACAGTGTATATATATATATATATATATATATATATATATATATATATATATATATATACAACACCTGGGATGCATGTATATACACAATACAATGTAGGTGCAGCTAACTGACTGTCCTGCCTAATCTATCTAACTTAAATCAAATGACACACGGGGGGGGGGGGGCGTGGCCTGAGGAGCTATGGAGTAGGACGCTTGTAGTGGGAGCTCCGCTTGCCCAAACTCCTGTAACAGCCATCCTGCCCTAATCCTACCAATCCTGCCAGAAAACTACACCCCAACAGCTTTATCCCGTCGCCTGCATGGCCATCGATGCTGCCTGACCACCTGGAGCGCTGCCCGAGGCCGCAAAGACCGGATCGTTCCGCCCTGGGGCTTGCCTGTAGGATAGTCCCCGGCTTCGGCCTAGTGCCTGGAGCGGCGGTCATCTTGCTCCACCCGGCGGCGGCTCCTATCCATCTCCCGGACACACCGAGCTCCCCCGAATCTGATCCTTGCCTGCCTCGGCCCCCGGATTGCCTGTGGCCCCCAGCACTGAGCCTCTGCACCCTGCACAAGCTTGTGGGATGGCCCGCGGCTCCGGCCTGGTCCTCGGAGCGGCGGCCATCTTGCTACACCCAGCAACGGCCCTGTTAGTCCTCCTGGCCTGCATGGCTCCCCCAAAAGTCTGATCTTAACGTGCCTGGGCCTCCGGATCTCCTCCAAAAGTGCAGCACCCCGGGGGGAGGCCTGGCAAGTGATGGAGTGAGACCTAGAAAGAGAGAGATCCCTGCACACAAACTCCTGAAAGAGATCCTGCGGAACGATACACCGAGGTAATTCATCCCAAGGGCTTCCCTTTTATCCCGGGATCGTAGCGGACTATGTCCCCGCCAAAACGGAACACTGGGACGGCAGATAAGCTCGCTCAATATCGCCGCCAGGAGAAAGACATGCAGCAGGAAGATGGCGCCAGCGCGTGTACGGGCCCCGCTCCTCAGACATCAGACACCACCAAAGTGCTGGACGCCATAGCCGCCCTACAAGGTACCCTGACTGCAAAGATAGACGAAGTGAAAATCGACATATCCCTGATAAGACAGGACTTCTCAAAACTGAAAGACAGGGTCACAGAGGCAGAAACCAGAATCAGCAACGCGGAGGATGCCCTGCACCCCATGAGACATACTACAGACGAGATGCAGAGACAGATACAGCAACTCCATGCCCATTAAGATGACATGGAGAACCGCCTCAGATGCTGTAACCTCCACTTCATAGGACTGCCAGAGAAGGAGGAAGGCGCAGACCCAGCAACCTACCTAGAAACGCTCCTGCTCAAAACATACGGCCGGGAAGCCTTTTCAGTAATGTTTGCGGTGGAGAGAGCGCACCGCATCCCTGCGCGGCCACCACCACCCGGAGCGCCTCCCTGCACATTCATCGCCAAATTTCTAAATTTTCGGGACAGAGACAAAATCCTTAAACTCACCCGCGAGAGAGGAAGTATACAGATCGGGAACAGCCAGATAGCAGTGTTCCCGGATTTTTCCAGCGAGGTGCAAAGGAGAAGAGCACAATATCAGGAGGTGAAGCGCCGACTGAGGACCCTCCATCTCAAGTATGCAATGTTATTTCCTGCCAGGCTGCGGGTGGAAGAAGATGGAAGAGTACAGTTCTTTGATGACCCGGCGGCAGCGACAGCATGGCTGGATCGCAGAGACAGACCGGCTTAATCTGTCTATGTTCACACAACCACAGTGAGTACTTTCTGACTTTGAACAAAATTCTTCAATACAAATGTCACAGAGACTTCTCAGTGGGGAACCAGAATCCAGTTAAGGGATATAAAGAAATGGGGCATACACAGCTTGTGTACAAGTGAAGTGGATGGGGATAAGAGAGCTAGCTCAGGTATAACTTTGATATGGAACATGCGGGACCATAAAATAAAGTTGCGCAGGTTACCGGTTGCGCCTTTACAGTTTGAGAAGAGTGGGGACAGTCTACAATGATCTGCTTTGCAAGACTCCTAAATGACAGGGATGAACTGTACCACAATATCCTGGAATATGGGACATAATTTGACCAGATGCAAGGAGGGAAAGGGCAAGAGGAGCCCATTGACTGCAATGTGTGGTAGTCCTGATTATAATCGCTCCACGATTGACAGGGGAACAGTCGCCCCCTTAGCAAAGTTGGTTCAGCATAAAAGAAAAACACATCTATTGCTAATAAGAATTGTGCCTCCAGCGGACTGTAACCGCTGGATGATATGTAATATGCTGACAGTTTGGGTATATATGCTCACATCAGGTTGGGGAGATGTGCAGCTGGGAGGGATGGGAACAGTTAAAAGGATAAGTTTTGTGTTTTACTTTGGGAATATAAGTATTGATGTGACCTTAATATGGCTAGATAGGCAATATGCAGTCAACAATAAGATATGTATTAGCAGACTGGCACTGTGGAAAAGGCAGACTGAGGGGGTTTCACTATATTGTGATCTTACTAGATGGCAGCTACACTAATTACTTCCAGAGACTGACATGGCCAGTGTAAAGTTTTTGACATGGAACGTACGCGGTATGCGGAATAAGGTAAAGCGAACCGCAGCACTAACATTTCTAAAATCACAAAAAGCAGATATCATAGCTTTAACAGAAACACATATCACAGGCCAGATGCAGGTAGCCTTAAAAAAACCGTGGATAGGATGGTTATACCACAGTATGCATACCAATCAATCAAGGGGGGTATCGATATTAGTAGCCAAAAGAGTGCCCTTTGAACTAATCGCACTAGAATCAGATAGATTAGGAAGATATATCTTCCTGCATGCCACCATAGGAGGCAACTCCCTATTGATTCTGGCGTGTTATATCCCCCCCCCCCTTTTTCGATTGAGGTAGTGTTGAAGGGATTGGCATTCATGGCACAGAACCCATCAATTCCAGCTATTTGGATGGGTGACTTTAACCAAACCATGAATCCAAATTTGGACAGACCAGGCCTGGGAGATGCATCCAGGACTGTGCCTCACCAAACCAGACTCTGCAGACTATTCACAGAATTTGCGCTAACAGACGTATGGAGATGGCAAAACCCGACTAAAAAAGCATACACATGTCACTCGGTAGGCTGTGACACAATGTCCAGGATTGATTTTATATTGGTCTCAAATGCATTGCTGCCCAAAATTACAGGGTCGGGTATGGCTCCACGAGCTCTATCGGACCACTCACCCTGTTGGATAACAGCATCTCTATTGAAAGCAATGCCCACTTCTAATTGGAGGCTGAATCCATTCTGGTTGTCGGTCCTGCCTGATCTCGAGAGCATAGGGCAAGAACTACAATATATCCTAAACAACTTAAGAATTACAGATTCAGATACTGCAGTCTGGGACACCTTTAAAAAACAAGCTAGTAGACTACTTTCATTAAGAATAAACAGATTTAAAAATTCCTCTAAACTGATATTACAGGTGACCACTGACAAACTACAGGAATTGGAACAGGTATACGCACAAGAACCCAGTACTGACAATCTCCATAAAGTACAAATGCAATCCAGAGCAGTAACCCAAATGCATATAGAGAAAGCCAAACAACAGGTTTTTTTCAAAAAACAAAGAATCTTTGAACACGGGGAGCGAGCAGGTAAATTACTGGCATATTTAGCTCATTTAAATGAAAAACCTCCAGTAGTGGTGACCCTAGCTACCCCACAGGGAGACGAGGTGACCGACCCACACCAAGTTGCAGACATTTTCCTAAACTTTTATAGGAATTTATATAAAACTCAGACAACATACTCCACACAAGAAATTAAAAATCACTTACACAGAATTCAGTTCCCTAGACTCACATTAGAACAGGTTAAGCTATTGGACGCCCCCATTAGCCAAGAGGATATATCTGAAGCACTGTCCCAGCTAGCTAAATCTAAGGCCCCCGGACTAGACGGCCTGCCACTAGAATTCTACACTGCATTCCCTGATATACTAGTCCCGAAATTGCAAAAATTATATCAACAAATATTTAAACATAAAACACTCCCTCCATCAATGCAAGAAGTACAGATAATAGTTTTACCTAAACCAGGAAAAGACCCTAGATATCCCGAGTCCTACAGTCCAATCTCACTACTTCAAGTAGATATTAAGATACTGGCCAAAATCCTAGCATCCCGCCTAAATAAAGTCATTCTTTCATTAATTCACCCAGACCAGACCGGCTTTATGCCCGGAAAAAATACGGCCATGAATATAAGAAGACTTTTTTTTAAATATTCAAGCACAGCATGACAATCGGGGTACCAGAGTAGTGGTGGCCCTGGACACAGCAAAGGCTTTTGATTCAGTGGAATGGTCTTTTCTATGGGAGTGTCTACGAGAATAT
The DNA here is from genome assembly GCA_037952835.1 of Lithobates septentrionalis. NCBI lineage: Eukaryota > Metazoa > Chordata > Amphibia > Anura > Ranidae > Lithobates > Lithobates septentrionalis. The sequence continues at coordinate 531,989 of JBBDGP010000211.1, forward strand.
GGATTTGGTCCCAATTTCATACAGTGGGTACAAATACTATATCAGTCACCAAAAGCACGGGTCTTCGTTAATGGTTGTATGTCGGGGCAATTTCCTCTAGAAAGAGGCACACGCCAGGTATGTCCCCTTTCCCCACTGCTATATGCCCTGGCAGCCGAGCCATTGGCCATAGCTATAAGAGCTGACATGGACATAGTGGGACTTAGAATAGGCGACTACATAGAGAAGATCGGACTATACGCAGACGACACGATACTATATCTAGCCGATCAGGGCCCATCACTACAAGCAGCTTTGGACACTATAGATAAAATGGGAAAACTATCAGGCCTACGGATAAATTGGGAAAAATCACAGATACTCCCCATAGACCAGTTTCCCCCAACCAATATACATCCAGAACTACCATTAGTCAGGGTAAACACTATTAAATACTTAGGGGTACTGGTTACAAGAGACCTACGCGAATACACAACCAACAACATAGAACCATTGTTTGCCATGATAAAAACCAAAACGCAAGCCTGGTCCAAGCTACCACTGGGAGTAATGGGGAGGATAAATATCATAAAAATGATTATCTTACCCAAGATCCTATACATGGTATGGCACGCCCCACTATATATACCTATCGGGATTTTCAAAAAAATGGAATCGATTTTGAACACCTTTGTGTGGGGACATCAAAGACATAAGGTAGCTTGGCATGTCCTTAAAAACCCTACAGATATGGGGGGAACATCTCTGCCAGATCTACAGGAATACTACATAGCGGCACAGCTGTCACACATGCATCACTACCATAATAATGAAAGACAGCGATATAGTACACTAGTATCTAGTAGCCCAGACAGTCCCTTATCTACCCCACTTCAAATTATACTACGAGGGGGTCAGTTTAATAGGAAAGGTCCACAATTTAATGACAGGATTCTCAATCATCACCAACGTATATGGGGATTAGCCCAGAAAAAACTTCAAATAGGGTACATTCACTCTCACACTCCTTTATGGGCTAACAACCAGCTAGCGGAGCTTAAAAAAATACCAGACCCTACTCTATGGGCCAGATATGGAATTATATACCTGCACCAGGTAATGGCAAGTGCTAGGCCTAAAGCATTTCAAACTCTTAAGGAAGAATACTCTATTCCGCAACAATTATTGTTCAAATACTTACAACTCCGACATGCCTTGCGTTCTCAATTTAGAAACGAAAGTTGCACCCTGGAATATCCCCAAATCTTGGACATAATAATGAGAGCCGAATCGCAAAAATTGATATCTAATCTCTATTACTCCATAAGGTTACCCAGAATCAGAGAAGTGATACAAAAAGCCAAAACAAGATGGGAAAGAGATGTAGGAGCTGTTAGTGACTCAGATTGGGAGGAAATTCTAGAAAATGTAAAAGTAACATCTCCAAAACTGTCTGATAGGTTAACACAGATATACATCATTCATCAAGCGTACCTGACACCTAACATAATAAGGAAGTTTCAACCTACACGAATTATATTGTGTCCTCACTGTCAGGCAGAGATGGGTAGCTTCTTTTACTTAATCTGGGAATGCACTATCCTTCAAACATACTGGAGTCAAGTGATTAAGTTCTTACACGACCAAATGGGTTCCCCTGTAGTATTAGATCCAAAACTTTGTATACTGGGTCTTCTTCCAGACGTGGACATTGATAAATACCAAGCCATATTTATATCTGAAGTCCTGTTTTTGGCCAGAAAAGTAATTGCCAAGACTTGGATGCAGAACGTAACCCCCACCATAACAAGCTGGAAGAGAGATGTTAACAATTCCCTCCCATACAAGCAGTTGATTTACAAACACAGGGGAAACAAATACTCAAGGATTTGGGACAGATGGCTGGGAGACGGGGAGACATGTGTATAGTAATGCGTGAAAACAAGTTTATCAATACCTAGCAACCAAAACATACAACCATATTATAAGTAACCCAATTCAGTCTGTCAGAACCTCACCGAAACACTAACAATTGGTATACCTTTGTTATGCAATGCCAGCCTCGCAAGGCGCTAATGTATGTAAACGTACCACATGTAACTATATTTTATGTTTCTATACATAGACCTTAAATGTGCTGTATAAATTTCTGCCTAATTTCAATAAAGATTATTTTCCCAAAAAAAAAAAAATCAAATGACACTGTCTCTCTGTCTCTGTCTCTCCACGCCGGAACACACTACACAGGGCCGACGTGCAGGCGGCCTTATATAGTGTGGGGCGTGTACTAAACCCCCTGAGCCATAATTGGCCAAAGCCACCCTGGCTTTGGCCAATTACAGCTCTCTGTACAGATGGCGCTGTGATTGCCCAAGCATGCGGGTCATAGTGCATGCTTGGCCAATCATCAGCCAGCAATGCACTGCGATGCCGCAGTGAATTAAGGGCCGTGACGCGCCACTCGAATTTGGCGCGAACGGCCCATATCGTTCGCAATTCGCCGAACGACCGAACAGACGATGTTCGAGTCGAACATGGGTTCAACTCGAACACGAAGCTGATCCCTACTCATGACTGACCTATCCTCCTTGTTTCACAAAATCATCTCTGACATCCACTCATTAGATGACAGAGTGTCCAATGCTGAGAGAGGCCTAACTAATTGCACTACCACAATTAATGAAGTCATTGACTCTTATAATGCTGTTAAAGAGAAACAGTCATGGATGTGTGCCAAGCTGGCCGATTTAGAGGACAGGTCCGCGCAGGAACAATAGCAAGCTGAGAGATATCCCTGAGAACATACTACCTGTGGACCTACCACCATATGCAAAAGAATTGATGCACATCATAATACCTGAAGCGTCCCCGAGGGATGTTATAAATGAGAGAATTCACAGAATCGCTAAACCATCCCACCTAGCAGCCTCGGTCCCCAGAGATGTCCTGATAAGGGTCCATTTCTACCACATTAAAGAAAAACTCCTTATGGGAGTCAAAGCTAAATCGCCTTTGCCGGCTCCCTATGCAGGGATTCAGTTTTTCCCTGACCTCTCCAAGTTCACCCTCCAACTGAGATGGCAGATGAACCCAATTACCAAGGGCTTTCAAAACTACAAGATACAATAAAAATGGCGATACCCAGCCACCCTCCTCATTGTGAGGAATGGACAAACCCACACAATAGGAGATCTTGACAAAGGTCTACGGCTTCTCCACTCCTGGGGCATACTACCAGAACCCCCCCCAAATCAGCTCTGCATGACAGGGGTTCTAATACACCCCGCAGGGGGGGTGTCTCCTGACGTGAATCAGGGAGGATTGTTGGTGTTGAGCTCCATACAAACAGGGAGAATCCAGTGCCATCCGTGCCTTAATCCACCCTAGCGAAACTCCGTTTCACTTGCTACGGCTCCTGGACCCCCTCTGCCACAATCCTAGCGAGGACTTACCGAACTTTGGTTGTTTGAATTGGATTTGGGCCTGCAGCTTGGCCCGCAATACAGACGCCCTGCAGGCCATCCAGAGAACTCCGCTCTCCACTCCCCGGATCTGAGGCTCAAATGAGTGCCCTGCCTCAGCTCACTAGCGGCTGTAACTCCGGAGGACAGACGCTGTTTAAGCAGCAGCGGAGAGTTGCCTGGAGATCCTAAACAGCGGCTCTGGTCCCCCGCGGACTGCCACCATCTTGCAGCCTGCCGTCTCATCTTCCTGGCACAGTGAGTAACTGGGCAGTCACCTATCTCTCTCATACCGGCCACCCCTAGCAGTGACTGTACACTATTATACGGCTGGGGTTCTGTTTGCTGACTTGTACGGTGACATTTTAGGCCTGAACGGAGCGGTGTTCACCCGGCCGGCTGACACCCTCAGGAAAGTCTGTGGCTTTGGCCTACCCTCGGAGACCGGCGGCCATCTTGCTGCTCCTCTTACACCCTATCTCATATTACTCCGCTCCACCTGTCACTCAGCTCTTCCTCCACCAAGCTTAGTACAAGACGGTCTTGTTTCACCTATTTACGCATCTATAGTGATCATTTTCAATATTGTACAAGGCACTTATTATAAAGCTAACGGCCCCCACATGGCGCTGACTGGATGTGAGTGAGGGGTGCTCCATCCGGCATTCGGACTAACAGCTCCAGATTTACCAACCAAGACACCTAAACCCTGCTCTGCACTGGGTAAAAGATCCGGGAAGGGATCGGTAGCTCATCCAGACGCCACCGGCTCCATTCAGCGCTATGTAGCTGTGGGAAGACTCACTACCCGAGCTTGAGGCGGTCAGGCCAGAACCTCGAGACCGAGTGCCTCTCCCTCCTCCCACGCTGCCTCTGTGAGAGAGAGCTCTCCCGCCTCCTCTTATTGCTCAGAACTTATTGACGATCCCGGATCTCCTGCCAGCTCAGAAATGACATCCTTGATGAGGAGTCTTAAAAAAGAACTAGCAGGGATGTTCCACAGCCTGGAAAAATCCATTAAGAAAGAAATTACTGCTGTAAGAGCGGACATGTCACACATCTTGGTCAGAGTAGAGGAAACGGAGCAGCGACAGGACTCACGTGCATCAGCCATAAAGGAACTGCAGGAGACTGTTACCCAACTAGCCTTTTCTCACCCAGCCTCTCTATATAAACTCGAAGACCTCGAGAACCGTAACCGCAGAACTAATCTACGTGTCAGAGGGCTACCCGAAGCAACCAGAGATAATGACCTTGAGCCATCAATCTGAGGCATTTTCAATACTATACTGGGTAACCTTGTCACTGATCCACTGAACTTTGACCGTGTGCATCGGGCTCTACAACCCCACAACGCTAACTCAGACCAGCCCCGAGATGTCATATGTCGCTTGCACTATTTTGAAGATAAAAACGCCATCATGACAAAAATGCGCAACACACCTAACATAGACTTTGATGGGGCGGTCATCATTATATTTCCAGACCTTTCCAAGGAAACTCTAGACCACCGTAGAGCCCTGAAGCCGCTCCTTGAACACCTGCACTCGGATGGGATTACAAACAGGTGGGGTTTCCTGATTGCCACTAAAAATGGCCGCTCCTACACCCTACGGTTCCCAGTGGAACTCTCAACCTTTTTACAAGATTTTAATCTTCCGCCCAAAGAGCTACTGGGCTGGCAGGATCCAATCCCTAAATTTTCGAGTCCTATGGATCCCCTATGGCGAAAAACTCCTTCAAAGAAAATACGTACTTCAATTCCGGGATCTGCACAAAAACATGGCTGAGTCAGGCATTTTTTACCCGAGCCCGCCCTACCAACGTGGACACCCGATCTTTCAATGTCTGGAATGACAAAGTCAGGCTCCTGAAATACTTTTCCAACTTCATTTGGCTGTGCTTAGGTGATGCCGACCTGTCACTGTATTGGGTACTGTTTTGTTTTCTTTCCTTTTCCTTTTTACTGTGCCAGTTTGGTTTAAATGCAGGGTTTTTTTTTTTTTTTCTTGCAGGATTTATATGGCTTGAGGTGTTCTTGTTTTCATAACCTCCTTATCTTGCTGGAGCTACTCTCCAATAGTTATAGGTTTTCTCTTATTTACAGGTCGAGTGCTGACAGAGCGCATTGCTCTTACTAACCCCTCCCACAGTATATCCCCGCCCCCCCCCCTTCCTCCTGGGGTTGGTGAGCGGGTGCTGCCTAAAAAGCGATTTATTCGAATCTCTGCTCAGAGATTCAAATAGCGGCCCGCTCTCTCTCTCCCCACAGGGACCACTGCAGATTTCTGCGTGTTTTACATGTGTCTCCCACAAGTTCGTTAATACACGATTGTGTACTCTGTATATGTTTACTTTTTCTCTTTTCTCTTCTTCTCTTTTGCCAAACTACCTCTAATCCCTCCTCCCCTTTTCTCCCCCCTCCTGGTTGGCATGCATGGAAGTGTAAGTTGAAGGGTCTCACTCTGCTGTAACAATGGCTTCTTTAACAATTACATCATACAATGTTAGGGGTCTCAATGTCGCTGCAAAATGGCACTAAGTATGTCGTGAACTAAACCAAGCTGCATGCTCCATTGCTTTTCTTCAAGAAACACATTTAACACATTCAACACCAGTCAAATTGACCTCACCCCATTTTCCACAATGGTACTACAGCCTATCTGACACCAATAAAGCCAAGGGCGTGGCAATTAGGTTCAGCGGAAGTGTATCTTTTCTTTTATCTGATGTGACAATCATGGTCGCTTTCTCTTCCTTAGGGGCTTCATAGGCAACACCCAGTGTACTTTTGCAAATGTTTACTGTCCAAATCAAAATCAACCCACTTTTTTCTCCCAAACCCTCACTAAACTATTACATTTTGCCAAGGGTATTACTATTCTCGTGGGAGACATTAACATGCCTCTGGATCCAACAATAGACACGTCCCAGGGCCGTTCTAATATATCATTTAAACACTTGACATTTGTCAAAAAGAGGCTCATAGACCTTCAATTAACAGATGTCTGGCGCCTACTCCACCCTAAAAAGAAGGATTATTCACATTTCTCCACAACGCACCAGTCCTACTCTAGAATAGATAATATATTCCTAGATCACTTTCACCTCCCTCTCCTTTAGTCTACTCACATAGGCACAGCAACCATTTCGGACCATGCACCTGTATTAATGCGTTTGACCATGCCCACTTTAACATGTCGTACTAATAACTGGAAACTTAATGATTCTCTTCTTTGTAACTAAACTGAGGTTTCCATGTTGTTCTCCTATCTAACACAATACTTTAAAGATAATAAACTGTCTGAGACCTCTCCCTCAATTGTGTGGGAAGCACATAAGGCCACCATCAGAGGTCGTCTCATTGAACTTGATGCAAGGGAAAAAAGGGAGCATGGTCACCAAATTGAACAGGTTTTACAACAAATAGCGGACCTTGACTGGCAACACAAACTCTCTCTCCATATCACGAACCTCAAAGCCCTCACACTTAAGTGAGAGGAACTAAAAAACCTTCTAGACCTAGACACTAAATGGAAATTCCAGCGCCTGTCACCGAAACTTTATGAGTGGGGGAATAAACCAGGCAAACAACTTGCTAGATCCCTGAAAGCTAAACAGTCAAAATCATTTATTCCCAAAATCAAACTTTCAACAGGAGAGCTTGCACATGCAACCCCAGACTTTGCTAAAGCTTTTAGAGAGTTTTACGCAGATCTCTACAATGTCAAGAATGGTTTATCCTCTCTATCTCAAACAGAGAGACGCAGCCGCATGCTCTCCTACTTGAAAGAAGCTAACTTGCCTAGACTATCTAGGTCAGCTCTTAGGGAAATGGAAGGGGATTTTTCGGTTGAAGAATTTCAGGCTGCCTTGAAATCTTCCCCATCGGGTAAAGCTCCTGGACCTGATGGGTTCACTATTTTATATTACAAAACACTTAGCGACATACTACTCCCTCGCCTCACTGCTTATGCAAATTCAATCTCCCAATCTTCAGGCTTACGTCCAGAATCCCTCTCAACCCACATTACTGTCATTCCCAAACCCGATAAGGACCCCACCCTGTGTAGCAGTTTCAGGCCAATTTCCCTAATAAACACTGATATTAAATTATATGCCAAAGTAATGGCAAATCGCCTACTCCCTCTATTACCCATATGGATCTCAGCAGATCAATCAGGTTTCATACCCCATAGAGAAGCTAAAGAGAACTCCTTACGGGCAACTTCCCTAATTCAATATGTACAGAGGTGCGCCCAGCCCACCCTACTCCTTTTCACCGATGCTGAAAAAGCATTCGATAGGGTGGACTGGAACTATCTCAAGATGACCCTACGACATTTTGGATTGGGACCTAAGATGTATCATCGTATCTCATCCCTCTATTCCAATCCCACAGCACAAATCAGGACGTTAAGTGACCCCTTCACCCAGCATAATGGTACCAGGCAGGGTTGTCCCCTGTCCCCCCTCCTTTTTGCTATTACCTTAGAACCCTTCCTAGCTACAATTAGACATAACAGTAATATACATGACATACGCGTAGGCAATAGGATCCACAAATACGCAGCCTATGCTGACAATATACTATTCTTTATTCAACAACCGCATATCTCACTATCTAATTTAATGACTGCATTCTCCACCTTTCAAACAATATCCAACTTCAAAATAAAACTCTCCAAATCCGAAATCCTAAACATTAATCTCCCCAGATCAGAGGCGATATCTTTGAAACCCCTGTTTCCCTTTAGATGGGAACAACAACACATGAAATACTTGGGTATTTATCTCACTTCTAACCACCATTCCCTTTTTAAACATAATTACATTCCCCTATTAAACAGTATCAGAGAAGATATACGGAAATGGGCTATCCTATCGCATTCCTGGTTGGGGAAAGTAAACATTATTAAAATGAACATTCTGCCCCGCATCCTCTTTATATTTCAAATTATTCCACTGGGTGTGCCTGTGGGGTTTTTCACCATTTTGCAAACCATGATCTCCCGCTTTGTTTGGAGGAAAAGCCACCCCAGGATATCTAGGGAGATATTATTTCGCTCCAAGTGCTGTAGGGGACTGGCACTTCCAAACTTTAAGACTTATTATCATGCTGTTGTATTGTCCAGATTAGCAGACTGGAAATATGCTATTAATTCGAAACTATGGGTACAAATAGAGCACTCTTTGAGTGGCATAGACCTCTCGGTTGCCCCTTGGATAGCCCACTCCTGTAGGAACCTTTCCCAAACTACTTCAATACTCACCGCATCCTCACTGGATATATGGGATGCCCTACATAAGAAATTCTCCTGGGGGTATGACTCCCCTTTGATGCCTCTCTTCAACCACAACTACTTTTTACCAGGCTTATTGGACCCAGGATTTAAATCCTGGGCTTCAGAAGAGCCTCTCTTACTGCATCATGTCCTCCGTATCAACGCACTTAAGCCACTATCTGAGAATCTTGGCTCCAAACCCATCACGTTTCTGGATAAGTGGAGATTGCACCAACTACAACGCTTCTTACGTTCCTTTCCTCACCTGCTAAGAGGTCTGCAAGACTTAAATAACATTGAAGAAATTTTCCTTCCGAAAGACCCCCCTCTACACTGTATTTCATTACTCTACAAAGCTCTAATTGAACTTTAAAACCCTTCCCACCCACCCTTCCTAGCTAAATGGGAAATTGACCTAGATTCTCCTCTCACAAGCCATCAAAAGGATAAAGTCTTACAACTAGCTCACGTCTCTTCTCTTGCCTCAAAAATGTCAGAAGTCAATTATAAATTACTTACCATGTGGCACTACAGCCCAGCAAAATTACATCAAATCTTCCCTGCCAGTTCCCCATTGTGCTGGAGGAACTGTGGGAACAAAGCTACTCAAGCACATGTTTGGTGGACTTGCCTAATAATTCGTCCCTTCTGGGTCAATATTCTTAACTTGATACAGCAAATTTCAGACTTCATTCTACCTAACGACCCATGGACTATCCTTTTTCATGCCACTAAAGATCCCATAGGTTCCTACAAGCGTTCACTCATCCCTCACCTGTTGAACACAGCCAAAGCCCTAATTTCCACTCTCTGGGGCCAACCAACAGCCCCATCCATAAAAACCTGGATACAAAAGGTCTCCATCTCATGGAAGACATCACCCATAACATTAAAGGTACCTCTATGAGACATTCATTAACTTGGGCTCCCTGGATAAAATTCAAGTCCACCTCCACTTATAAGGAAATTATAACGCAAACCCCTTAAGATTGCCACTTAAACGTTATTTACTGAATCCTTTATCCATTAGGTAAATCTCTTTCTGAATATGGTTTACCTTTTTCTTACATGTACCGAAAGATACAATCATAGCTATTCCTAAATGCAATGACATGCATGCCAACAACCCCTCCTTCACTATTTCATAACCCCTCTATAATCTCTTTTTCCCCATCTACTTTCCTTTTTCACACCCAATCCTTACTTACCCCCTTTCCGGTTCTATTTTTCTCACTATTATCTTTAATTAAAGTAATTTCTTTATGTGATTTGACTCAAATTCTCACATAGATGGAAGCTTCTGTTTAGTTAATTACTATATCGGCTTGAATTCCCCTCTTCGAACTTTCAGGGGCAATTTTTGTTTCCAGACAACTGATGTGATTGTGTGCATTGGAACCTATGTCATTTTTCCTTATGACTGTACAATAATCGATATTTGTATATCCTTTTCTCTATTTTATTTTAATAAACATTTATTAAACAAAAAAAAAATACACCCCGCAGAAATGCAGACCGCAACTACACCTGAATGGCACACGGATGCATGACAAACCTGGCCAATCAATGTCATTACAGCTCCCCTGAGCTCTGACAATCTGCTACCCCTGTTATCACCCTCCTGCACTAATAACTTTTTTTTCTACCCCCAAATAGAGGCTATCGAGGTGCTCAGCACCCCCTCTATGAACTCTTCCTTGTATTAATCTCACCAGCTGCATCAAGTCTTCCACTGACAGTTTGATTAACCGATTTCCTATTTTTGCCTCTTTTCTTTTTGGTTCTCACTGTTTTTGTCCTTTACTATTTCTCTATTCGCAGTTTCCTAGTCCAACCTACTTCCAGACCTTCGGACTTCCGCAACCCTACTTCTGAGTCTCGCTCCCAGGTATCTTTGGATCCAAACTACAGCGACTAACTGTAAGTGTTGTGCATAACACCCACCAACCTCACACCCACAAGATGTCGTTTACTATTCTATCTCTGAACACCAACGGGCTGAATCACCCCACCAAATGCCACTCACTCTGGAAAACAACCACGGCTCTCCACAGTGACATTCTTTGTGTCCAGGAAACCCACCTACTATCATCAAGCTCATCCCTTTGTAGCAACTGTCAATTCCCTAATATTTTCCACGCATTACACTCCACTAAAACCAGAGGGGTCATGATTGCGATCAAAGACACTGTAGACTTCCAATTACTAGATGTCGTGTCAGACCCTGAAGGTCGCTTTATTATTCTTGTCTGCACCATCAATAGAGTATCCTACTCTATAATCAATATTTATCCCCCGAATTCCCACCAAATTAAGTTCCTACACAGAGTCCTATGCACCGCCAGACCCATTCAAAAGGGCCACATAATAATCTGTAGAGACTTCAACCTGGTCCCAGATATATCCATGGACTCATCAGCATCACATCAGCAGTGAAGAGGCAAGATTCACCTTTGAAAAAATTCATCTCCTCCCAGGATCTATACAATGTTTGGCGTTGCCACCATGGATCCGAACACGACTTCACCTTTTTTTCCTCCAGGCACCACTCGTACTCGAGAATAGACCTGTTCCTAACTGACAAATGTATTTTACAGAAAATCTCTAACTCTATGATCCACACCACGACCATTCTCCAAACTCAATTACAATACAAGATTCCAACTTTCAACACAACACGTTTCTCTGGCGAGCAACCAACTTCATTATCCAACATGACAAGTACACGCCAGAAATATCTGAACACATTACTGATTTTTTCTCATTGAACAAAGGCTTGGTGTTTGACCCTGCCATGGTGTGGACCACGCATAAAGTGTACATGAGGGGAATGTTAATTAAATTGAGCTCTTACCGTAAACGAAAGAGGACGCAGCGTGTAGATGAATTAACAGCTCAGATAGCGGCCCTAGAAACGAGACACAAAACTAACCCTCAAGAACCGCAGGCAAACCAACTACTATCCCTAAGACAAGAACTTAAAACCCTACTCCTCCACTCCTATGAATTCCTCCAAAGGAAAATTAAAGCGTCTACATACTCCACCTCTAACAAAGCGGGGAAGAAACTTGCACAACACCTTAAAGGAAGACGTGCCAAAACTAAAATAACCCAACTTATTCACCCCCACACGACAACCCCACTAAGTAACCCCCAAGACATAGCAGATGCCTTCAGTGCCTATTATGGCGACCTCTACAACCTGAAACAAGACCCCCATACCCCACAAACCACACAAGATGACATTGACCATTTTCTCCACAATCTAGACCTACCCAAACTGACTGGGGAACAACTAACCGCCCTTAACACCCTTTTCACGGAACAAGAGATTAAGGTATCTATGGACTCGCTACCCAGTGGTAAAGCACCAGGCCCCAACGGAATGACAGGGGAATACTAAAAACAATTCTCCTCACAGCTAATCTCACATCTCACTGAGCTTTTCAATCACTTTTCAATCCTCTTCTGTCTTTTTGAAAGCATACTTAAAAGCATTGGTTATAACGATACCAAAGCCAGGAAAAAAGTTGAATGTCCCCCAAAATTTTTGCCCAATCTCTTTGCTAAATCTCGACCTCAAAATTTGCGCTAAAACAATAGCAGCAAGACTAATTGAGTTTTTGCCCACTCTTATTCACCAAGACCAGACGGGGTTCACAAAAGGCAGGCAATCCTCGGATGCCACCAGAAGGATGACTAATCTCATTCATCATGCAGAATCAACCGGAACGCCTTCTCTGCTCCTATCTCTAGATGCAGAGAAGGCGTTCGATAGGGTCCACTGGTCCTACCTCAAAGCGGTCCTCCAAAAATTTGGGTTCCAAGGCAACATCCTAAGCACCATTATGGCACTGTATTCCAACCCCGAGGCCCAAGTGTACACAGAGGGCATGCTCTCCCGTCCATTCCTCATTACCAATGGCACACGCCAGGGCTGCCCCCTATCCCCCCTCATCTTTGACATGCTTATGGAACCCCTTGCAGAACATATCCGCTCCCATCCCAACATTTTAGGCCTTCAAATTGGCACTTCACACCACAAAATCAGCCTATTTGCTGATGATGTCATTCTCATCCTTACCAACCCAACTTTCTCCCTGGCAGAAGTACAAAAATTGCTCAACTGGTTTAGCTCGGTCTCGTACTATAAGGTCAACATGACCAAATCCTTCATATTAGACATTAATATAGACGCTACCATGAGGAACCTCCTACAGCTACAATACCCATTTGCGTGGGCAACTACTGATATATCCTACCTAGGCATCCAACTACCAAGAAAAACCAAGAACCTCTACTCATGTAATTTCTCGCCACTCCTTCAGAACATTCAATCGACCTCACAACATTTAGCCAAACACGAACTTTCCTGGACAGGTAGACTTGCAACCTTCAAAATGATCTGCCTCCTCCAAATACTGTATTTTTTCAGAACTCTACCCATCCCAATACCCGCCACATTCTTCAGGTCCCTTCAAACAATATTTAACAAATTCCTTTGGAATGGTAAAAGACCTAGATGTGCCCATCTAAAACTGATTAAACACAAACTAGCGGTAGGCAGGGGATCCATAGACTTTGAGGATTATTACTTGGCAGCCATCCTAGCTCAACTACCCAGCTGGTTCCAACCCTGCCCGACCACACTGTGGGGACAAAGAGAGGACTGCTCACTCACCCGGCCTAACCTGAAAAACTGGTTACTAAGCACACCTTTCGGCACCTCAGTTCCGACATCTCTATCTCCAACCATGAAAGCCTCAGCCCATGCCTGGAAGAAAATTACAGCCCTCCTGACTTACACTCCCATCACCCCACAATCCCATATTCCTTTAAACACTCTCCTACACCTAATGCCTGAACTCTCATTATCATTATGGACCCTCAAAGGAATACACTCCCTACAAGATTTACTACAGGATAACCACATTAAAACATTCTCCCAACTACAATTCGAATATACTCTTCCTACATCCGAATACTTTACCTACCTACGTATACATCATTGCCTGCATTCTGTACCCCTTCCTATATACATTATACACCCTAAGACCTGGGATTACCTCACCAACCCTGCCACAAAAATCAAAGGTATCTCTTACTTTTACAACAGTCTTCACCAAAAATACACCTTCTCCAAACAAAACTCACACCACAGGTGGGACATCGATCTTGCCTGTACCTATACAGAAACTCAATGGCAACAAGCTATCAAGACCGTTTACAAAGCCACCAAATGCGCGGCCCTATGGGAACTGACACAGAAAATATCACTACGCTGGTATATTACTCCAGCCAGAATAGCATCCTTTGATCCCCGAATGCCCAACACTTGCTGGAGATGTAAATCTTCCACAGGTGACTTACTCCATATTTTCTGGACATGTTCCAACTAGGGATGAGCTTCGAGTTCGAGTCGAACTCATGTTCGACTCGAACATTGGCTGTTCGCAAGTTCGCCGAACAGCGAACAATTTGGGGGGGTTCGCGGCAAATTCGAATGCCGCGGAACACCCGTTAAAAGTCTATGGGAGAAATCAAAAGTGCTAATTTTAAAGGCTTATATGCAAGTTATTGTCATAAAAAGTGTTTGGGGACCTGGGTCCTGCCCCAGGGGACATGGATCAGTGCAAAAAAAAGTTTTAAAAACGGCCGATTTTTCAGGAGCAGTGATTTTAATAATGCTTAAAGTCAAACAATAAAAGTGTAATATCCCTTTAAATTTCGTAGCTGGGGGGTGTCTATAGTATGCCTGTAAAGGGGCGCATGTTTCCTGTGTTTAGAACAGTCTGACAGCAAAATGACATATCGAAGGAAAAAACACATTTAAAACTACCCGCGGCTATTGCTTTGCCGACAATACACATAAAGTTCATTGATAAAAACGGCATTGGAATTCCCCACAGGGCAACCCCGAACCAAAATTTAAAAAAAAAATGACGTGGGAGTCCCCCTAAATTCCATACAAGGCCCTTCAGGTCTGGTATGGATATTGAGGGGAACCCCGGCCAAAATTTAAAAAAAAAATGATGTGGGGTTCCCCCTAAATTCCATACCAGACCCTTCAGGTCTGGTATGGATTTTAAGGGGAACCCCGCGCCAAAAAAAAAAAAAAAAAAACGGCGTGGGGTCCCCCCAAAAATCCATACCAGACCCTTATCCGAGCACGCAACCTGGCAGGCCGCAGGAAAAGAGGGGGGGACGAGAGTGCACCCCCCTCCTGAACCGTACCAGGCCACATGCCCTCAACATTGGGAGGGTGCTTTGGGGTAGCCCCCCAAAACACCTTGTCCCCATGTTGATGAGGACAAGGGCCTCATCCCCACCACCCTGGCCGGTGGTTGTGGGGGTCTGCGGGCGGGGGGCTTATCGGCCCCGCCCCCCGTTATTTAAGAACCGTTAGACGAAGAGACGCCGTCACACAGCAGGAGCCTCCCTCCATGCCAGCATGGCCGGAGAAGAAAATGAAGAAGAGAAGAAGGAAGAAGAGATGATGAAGAAGAAGAAGATGAAGAGATGAGCGGGAGCCTCCCCCCATGCCATGGGTGCGGAGCGGCCCGAGGAGAAGAAGATAGAAGATGCCGCAGAGGAGATGCTGGACGAGAACGCCGAAGGAAGAACCAGAAGAGCCAGAAGAACCAGCAGAAGATGAAGGAAGATAGAAGAAGCATTTAAATAAAGAAATTGTCAAAAACTGTCTCTTGTCATTTTTAACATTTTTGACAGTTTTTTAGTGAAATGGTAGGGGTAAGTACCCCCTTACCATTTCACACAGGGGGGGGGGGGGGGCGGGATCTGGGGGTCCCCTTGTTAAAGGGGGCTCCCAGATTCCGATAAGCCCCCCGCCCGCAGACCCCCACAACCACCGGCTAGGGTTGTGGGGATGAGGCCCTTGTCCTCATCAACATGGGGACAAGGTGTTTTGGGGGGCTACCCCAAAGCACCCTCCCAATGTTGAGGGCATGTGGCCTGGTACGGTTCAGGAGGGGGGGCCGCACTCTCGTCCCCCCCTCTTTTTCTGCGGCCTGCCAGGTTGCGTGCTCGGATAAGGGTCTGGTATGGATTTTTGGAGGGACCCCACACCGTTTTTTTTTTTTTGGCGCGGGGTTCCCCTTAAAATCCTTACCAGACCTGGAGGGTCTGGTATGGAATTTAGGGGGAACCCCACGTCATTTTTAAAAAAAATTTTGGCTGGGGTTCCACTTAATATCCATACCAGACCTGAAGGGCCTTGTATGGAATTTAGGGGGACTCCCACATCATTTTTTTTTTTAATTTTGGTTCGGGGTTGCCCTAGAGGGTCTGGTATGGAATTTAGGGGGAACCCCACGTCATTTTTTTTTTAAATTTTGGCTGGGGTTCCACTTAATATCCATACCAGACCTGAAGGGCCTTGTATGGAATTTAGGGGGACTCCCACATCATTTTTTTTTTTAAATTTTGGTTCGGGGTTGCCCTGTGGGGAATTCCCATGCCGTTTTTATCAATGAACTTCTATGTGTATTGTCGGCAATGCAATAGCCGCGGGTAGTTTTAAATGTGTTTTTTCCTTCAAAATGTCATTTTGCTGTCAGACTGTTTTAAACACGGGAAACATGCGCCCCTTTACAGGCATACTATAGACACCCCCCAGCTACGAAATTTAAAGGGATATTACACTTTTATTGTTTGACTTTAAGCATTATTAAAATCACTGCTCCTGAAAAAACGGACGTTTTTAAAACTTTTTTTTGCATTGATCCATGTCCCCTGGGGCAGGACCCGGCTCCCCAAACACTTTTTATGACAATAACTTGCATATAAGCCTTTAAAATTAGCACTTTTGATTATTCATGTTCGTGTCCCATAGACCTTAACGGTGTTTGCGTGTTCGAACAAACTTTTTTCCTGTTCGCATGTTCTGGTGCGAACCGAACAGAGGGGTGTTAGGCTCATCCCTAGTTCCAACCTACAGAAATACTGCGAAGACATCTTTAAGCTAATTTCAAACATAACTCAAATCACGATCCCCCCTCACCGGCACTTGCAATCCTAAACCTAACTATTGACAACATTCCTCATCCATTCAGACTCATAATAACCCATATTCTCCTGGCAGCCAGACTCGATATAACCAGACAATGGAAGTCCGACAAACCTCTGACACTAGCCCAAGTCATCGACTTGGTAGCCCTACACTTCAGCCATGAGACCACATCAGCCACCTACAATGGCCAAGCAGCAAAAATACACACAAACTGGCAACCATGGACTGACTGGACTAACCCTGCGCATCTCACATAAAGGTACTGAAACACAGACCTCTCTTTCTTGACCGAGCAATACCAGTTACTTTCCTAATAGTTATATGTTACATGTTCTAGCAAGTTACTACTAGATAACCTCAGTCAACGTATGGTCCTCTCCACTCCTGTGGCACTAAAGTTCCCACATGGGGTGCCACACTAGTGAAGTGGACTAATCGTATTTCTAGGAACTTTCATAGATATACATTTACTACTTGTTACATCTGAAACCTGTTAGTGGATATAAGTTAATACCTTGAATTATTTACACCGACGTCGTTGCACGACGTACAATGTTTAATTGTACATTGTATTTCATATGTAAAATCAATAAATATATGGAATTAAAAAATGAATGAAAAAGAATCTCAGTTCCTTTCACAGCCTGAAATGTCAGGGAAGCAGGGTAACGTTGTCACTATTATGGGTGATTTCTGATATTAATTGGTCAACATAAAACTCCACACTTCACAAAGCCATGTAATTTCCTAAATGTATTGCAGGACAATTTCATGGAGCAGATATTGGAAGCCCCAATGAGAAAAAATGCTCTGTTGGATCTGATAATTTTAACAACATGGAGCTAATTATGGATGTGCGAGTTAAAGACACCGTAAGTTACAGGAAATAGATGCATGCTGGTAATGCCGCGTACACACGATCGGAATTTTGGTCGGAAAAGCCTTGGATGATTTTTCTGACGGGATTCCGCTCAAGCTTGGTGTGACCGTGTACACACGGTCACACCAAATTCCGACTGCCAAGAACGCGGTAAAGTACAACACGTATGATGGGACTAGAAAAAGGAAGTTAAATAGCCAGTGTGCCACCCTTTGGGCTTCTTCTGCTAATCTCGTGTTAGTAGAAGTTTGGTGAGAGACGATTCACGCTTTTCAGACTCGTGCTTTTTCAGATCATTTTACTGCTGTTCAGTTTGTGCTTGTGGGTTTGTATCTGTTTTTCAGTGCGTGTAGTCAGTTCGTATCTGTTTTTCAGTGCATTCTTGTACGCTGGTTACTGATTTTCAGCTCGCTCTTCACAGGCCTTGCTGTTCTTCAGTGCGTTCTGTTTAGTTCGTTCTGACCAGCCGACCGTTTTGAAGCCATGTTGTGGTTACGTACTCATCACAGAGTTCGTGCTGTGCAGGGGCTTGGTGTTGGGGTTCTTACTTTGACCCAAGCCCAGCCCATGAACAGGTTGGGGAGGAGTTCATGGACCAAGAATTGGTTACTCCAGCATGACAAATTCTCTCATATGCCTTTGCTTTGGGAGATCCAGGAGAATAACCCTGATGATTTCAGGAATTTTCTCTGGATGACGGACCCCGTTTTTCACTGTTTGTTGGCTTTGATCACCCCTTATATTATAAAGCAGGACACCTGCATGAGGCAAGCTATCACTCCCGAGCAGAGGCTAGTCACCACGTTGTGGTACTTGGCAATGGGGAGAGGTCTACAGGACCTCAAGTTCTCTACAGGCATCTCTCTCCAGTCTCTGGGGATCATTATTCCAGAGACCTGTTCTGCCATCATTCAGGTCCTGCAGAAGGACTATATTAGGGTAAGTTTTATCCTCTAGCATCACATTATATGTATATAATGTTTGCTAATTAGAATGGCCGGATGTCGGATGGTGGAGTCTTTGCCCAGACCGAGTTCTATGGACATCTCCAGAGTTGTGGCTTGGGATTGCCACCTGCGGAAGAGAATGTGGGAGGACTCCCATTTGTTTTTATCGCTGATGTAGTATTTGGTCTGGGTGATCACATGATGAGGCCATTCCCCCAGAGGACCCTCAGCCCAGAGAAGAGGATTTTTAATTACCGGCTGGCCAGAGCCAGAAGAGTCGTGGGGAATACCTTCGGGATAATGGCCAGCCGATTCCGCTTATTTCTAACAGCAATTAACATGGCGGAGTAAAAACGTAACCACATTGTTTTATTCTGCTGCATACTGCACAACTTTTTAAAGCGAAATGCACCTGGTTATGTTGCCAGGTACCAAGTGAGTACTCTTGATCTTGCCTTCATCAGATGGGGTGAAGTCACCCCTGTAAAAGCCAAATTTAGAAGATGCACACAAATTGTGAGTCAAAATGGGGATTTCCTTTCTGATCCCATACCTAATGTCAGCATGTGCTATCTCCCATCATGAGGGATCAATGGACGTGTTTTGGGGGTTCAACCACTTCCTCTCACCTACTAGAGTTGGGAGGAAGAGGTTGCACCCACAAAACGCGTACATTGAAATCCCCTGATGGCAGATAGCACATGTTGACACACTGTGTGCATCTTCCAAATTTGGCTTTTAAACTGTATTAAAACTTTAGATACATTTTATTTAAAAAAAAGTGTAATCTTTTTTGGATTTAGATTCTCCCTAGTACATCAATCATGTTCTTCAGTCTTTGTTCAATCACCTTGGTTTTTTCATTGATAAGGTCTAAATCCCGACTACACCACATTATGTCCTGGATAAGCTGTTGTGCACTGTCACTGGTGAAATTAGTAGATTGTTCTTCCACAACCTGCACATCACCTAAAATAAAAATACACACCATGTATTATAAATATGCAGGCATACATCTATTACCTGAATCTGTGGTGTCAGACACTGACCTGTTGTGGTGACAATTTCAATCACTTCTTCCACATGTCCTTCCTCCACATCCTCAGATTGTGGTGTCCTCTGTTCCTATCAGAGAACTCACACAGCAAGCACCTGTCTCCATGAAGCAGCTGCCAATCCTCGTTCTGCTAATGCCAAGGTGCATGCACGGAACCATAGCCAGAGACAAATGAGATCCAGGGTGGGCATGCACAATGGCACCTCTATGCGAACGCGCGCCCGCGAGTGCCAAAGCGCTAATGTGCTAACGTGCATGGTGTGTGCGCCAATGTGCCAAGGTGCTAATGTGGTAACGCGCATGTGCCAATGTGCTAAGTTGCTAATGCGCATGCATGTACGCACATACGCTGGCACGAATCCTGGCACACAGCACCCTATATAAACAGAGAGTCTGCCTAGCATTAGTGCTGGATTGTCTTCAGCTTGTTCCTGTGTTCCTGTTGTTACTCTGCCCGATTGACCTTGTTCATGAAAACCCAACTATCTTCTGACCATTCTCTTGGATCTCCCCTGCCTGCTGAACCTGCCTCTACCTGCACTACTGACCTTGGCTTGAACAAGTTTCATACATGTAGACACCCCAAGTATCCACTGGAGTACCTGTGTGGGACACCTTAAAAAGTTTGTTCTTGTGTCCCACACTAGTGCTCCTAGAGTAGAGTCCAGATGTGTAAACAGCTGCTGAGTGTCCTCTCCTTACATTACACTGAATCAGGTTTGCAATTAATTTTAGTTACAAACACATCTAGACAACAATGTCCTAAACTTCTCTTGGATCTCCCCTGCCTGCTGAACCTGCCTCTACCTGCAATACTGACCTTGGCTTGAACTTATGATTATGACTCTGCCTCCTGATTCTGTACCCTGCTGCCCGTCTGTTGCCAACCCCTGCCTGTTCCTGACTACGGTTTTGCCTTCTGACTTGGTACCCCGCTGCCAGCCTGTTGCCGACTCCTGCCTGTTCCTGATTCTGCATTTGATCCTGATCTGGTTCCCGCTGAACAAGTTTGGTGATCAGTTTCCACATCTCCTCAGCAGAGGTTCCTATATCTCCAAGTTCCTGCCTCCTGCCTGCAGGCACCTGCACCCTTTCGTTGCCCTCACACTCCCTGTACCCACCACCAGGGGTGCTTGGACCGGAACCGTGCAAGAGGCCACCCTCATCATTTCGGGCTCCGCTGTAAGGTACGTGACAGTTCCCCTTCTTTCAGAGGTGGGGGTTCCTGTTGTCCTTCAACGTTCCGAGTCTTTACTCCCCTATGAGAATGAAACAAAAGGTATACTGAGCACACAGATATTTGTGGCCAGAAATATGAATGTGAAACATTGCTTGGAAGTGGGGTACAATTGTCTGTTTGGTTAGAGTTCCAAGTTGAAGACATGATTAATTCCCTTAACCAAGCTGGAATACTTTCCTTTTTTGGACAAGTTTCATACATGTAGACACCCCAAGTATCCACTGGAGTACCTGTGTGGGACACCTTAAAAAGTTTGTTCTTGTGTCCCACACTAGTGCTCCTAGAGTAGAGTCCAGATGTGTAAACAGCTGCTGAGTGTCCTCTCCTTACATTACACTGAATCAGGTTTGCAATTAATTTTAGTTACAAACACATCTAGACAACAATGTCCTAAACTTCTTTTAATACAAATTAGCATGACCAAATGTAGTTAACCCTGTATTTGCCCAAAACATTGTATTTAGTTGGCAAGCGAACGATGTTTCTTACGACCGATTACTGTGCTCATGAACATGAAAGTAGCCATTTTAAACTGCACAACAGTAAAGAAAAGCACATGGAGCAGCATGCAAGTAATAATAATAATAGGAACACAGGACAACTACTTACTTTTTAGAAGTACTTTCTTGATCCTTCTGTACTGATCTTGCTCCCTCAATTTGAGGTCTGACCAGCGTTTCCTCAATTGCTCCTTGGATCGTCGTACCCTAAAATTCCGGCACACACTCTTCACAACTTTCGTCATGATCTTGGCATTTCTCACATTTGGGTTTAGGTATGGTCAATGCTTCCCATCATAGTTGGCCCTCTTCAATATGTCCACCATCTCCACCATCTCACCAAAGGACATATTGGAGGCGTTAAATCTTCTCCTCCCGGATCGGGACGTTTCTTGCTTCGGGCTTTCCTCCTCCTCGTTACTGCTATTATGCACCTGCTGTGTCTCCGCCATGTCGTCTCCCACTGCGCTGAAAAAGAAGGGGCAGGGAATATTCTAGAAAGAACGTCAGGAGCGTGGGCGGAGTTTCACGCATGCGCAGTGTATATAAAGCTAATGTGCGTGTGTCATACGTATGATCTGTGAGTGGAGGAAGTGCCGAATGTTATAACTAAGGTAACATTTTAACTTGGGACATCAGTGGCCTATACTCATTCTAGATTGAGGCCTATATTGGGATAAGATTAGTAGAATTTAGCCTGATATTAGTGTTTTGTCTTGTGTTTTGTATTTCAGCAAATATGAAACAATTCAAAGACCCTTAATTCATGGGCCAGTTGCTCGACAAATACAGGGATATGCAAAATATGTGGGAGGTTAAAAACCCCTTATATCACAATAAACCAGCTAGGAAGGCATCGCTGGAGAAAATGCTGGAATTTGTGAAGACGTAGGTCCCCAATGCAGACATTGAGTTTGTGGAGAAGAAAATTGGTAGCTTGAGAAGCACATATAGGAAGGAGCTTAATAAGGTCCAGGCTTCCATGAGATCAGGAGCAGCAGCAGAGGATGTATATGTACCCAGTCTGTGGTACTACAACAGGATGCGGTTTCTGGAAGACCAGATTGAAGGCAGGGAATCACTTTCAACACTTCCATTCACCCTTCCCTCAACCCCAGCTGAGGCTTCCGAGGACCAACCTGGGCCTTCCGTCCTGGAAGAAGTTGAGGAGCTCAGCTGGAGCCAAGTGTAGTATTTTTTTAAATATTTATTGTCCGAAATTGATTGTTGTTAACTAGATGTTATTATTGCTAACAAATTAATGATTTAACAAAAAGTGTTTGACATATCAATAGACAGTAGGGGCCAAAAATGAGTGTGACAAGAATGAAAAATGCTGGGGTCAGAATGATAGTCTTTTCTATTTCTTAACATTCAATTTGCAACAGTCATGGTCTGAAAATTGTGTGTGATTGATGAACCAAAAAATAAAACTATGTCCCTTTTTCATACACAGGAAGAACTCAGCCAGGACGAGGCTCTGGAATGTGACAGACAGGAGGAGGCGGAGGTAGGTGTCAACCAGGAGGTGGCGGGGCCCTGTAGCCTCACCCAATCCCTCCCCTCCGCCTTACAACAAAAAGGGTAAGGAAGGGGAGTAACGTGGAGCAGGCAGCACTGGGCCTCATTAAGGATGCTGATGCGACCCTGAAAAGCCCCCCCGATGCTGAAGAGGCCTATGGCTGCTATGTAGCTGCTAAATTGCAGCAAATGGAGGAGGGCCAATGCCTCAGGTGTGAGAAATGTATTTTTGAGGTCATTCAGAAGGGGTTGAGTGGCCAAATAAGTGATGACATGCACTTATGTGTCGCCCATCCTCCTCCTCCTCCTGCCACAAGTCCACCTCCAGAGCCACAGCCTCCAAGGAAGGCTGCAGGAAAGCATGGAGGGAAGGCTGTAGGGAAGACAAGAAAGTGATGGCTTGGGTTCAGTCTGGTCTGACAGAAGACGCAGGCTGTTGTAATACCCCAGCCTGGGGACATATATGTCATCTGCTGCTGTTCATTATCTCTGGGAGTCCTGGACCAGATTGTGCTCCCCATTTTATGGACTTCTCAAGCTACCAATTTTATTTTCCAAATAGTTGATGTGTGCCCTGGGGTAGAAAGGCTTCACAAATTCCAGCAGTTTCTCCAGAATTGCCTTCCTCTTTATTTTGTTATCAGCCAGAATAAATGGAGATTTTTTTATCTGAAAATGCTTGCCTATGTGTTTTTCTTCAAATAGGACAGTTTGTGAGTAGGCAGGTACATTTCAAAAATACAATGTCAAATTAACAAGAGACACCAACCAACCTCCTTGAGATTTAAAAATACAAGATAATAATGTTGTTGTGTAAACTTGACACACACACACAATAAAATTATGGAGATGACTAGAAAATAATTTCAAAATATTCCAAAAAAAAGGAGTTCTTGATTAAAAAAAATAAAATGACAATAAAAAATAATTCCAAACATTATTATGGCTTTTAAAAAAAAGCGATTATTCATGAGATCACAAGAAATAATAAAGAAAGAAGTTTGTAAGAACGGTAGTTTTACCAGACCGAGCGCTTGCGTCTCGTACTTGAATCTGAACATGCGTGAGTTTTTGGGCGTCGGAATTGCAAACACACGGACGCATTTTCGGATAGGAACTTTTTCCGACCGAAAAATTGAGAACCTGCTCTTAATCTTTTGCTGGCGGGAATTCCACCAGCAAAATTCCGATGGAGCATACACACGGTCGCATTTTCTGACCAAAAGCTCTCATCAGTCTTTTGCTGGCCGAATTTCTGATCGTGTGTACGTGGCATAAGAGAGTATTTTAAGCAAGTGCTTTAGTCATTGTATTCCATTTGGTAATTAACATAAAAGAACAACATTTAAACTTATGAGGATTAATTCTAATGTAAAAAAATCAAATAAATGAAAAAAAAACAAGCCTTTCAAATGTACAAAATAGAAGGGCGAACCTTTGCATTCCAGATTTACAAGGACTACAACAGGAATTAATATATATTGCAGTAAGTATACAACTTACCATAATGTGGAATTAGTGGGAGCCCTGACTGAGCTTGTTTTCCTGCAACTTGACAATCCCATCTGGGGGTGATGAGAGACAGTAACACCCAAAGTGTGTTGCTTATGTCTGGTTTACTCCGTAATCTTGTTTTGGTTGCTGTCACTGCAGAAAACCCTGCTTAACCTTACTTAAAGCTGCCACCAGATGCAGCTGTACAATTGAAGAACATCAACTCACTTGCCAATCCAAAGCCTGCCAACAGATGCAGCTTTTCAATTGAAGTAAGATGCTCACTTTCCACCTGTCTCTGGGTGGAGCTGCCCACAAAGTTGCATACTTTTTACTATGAACTTTATGGACTATTACAAACTCAATTAGCCTATTCATTAATTAGGACGCTTTGGGGAAAGAACTGCTAATATACCGTGGACTGTGCCATATGTTTTGTTTTTACTTGCCACTATAAAGCCTACCACCAGATGCAGCTTGCCACATAGGTGACACCAGCATAGATTTTTTAAAGAATGTTCCTGTCAGATCAACCTGTTATCTTTCTAATGAGTAAGTGAAAGGATAGGTAAAAAATGTGCATGGTGGAAGTCCAGTGGGCGTGATTTGCTAAAACATTTCATACCCCACCTCATAAACCTTTAATTTACAATATAAAGGAAGGTCTATTGGAATTGATGAAATTGCATGTACATGGAGAGGAAACTAAATAAATGAAACGGTCCAAAGAGTATTGATACAGTAAATGAATCATTCTCTAAATGATCTAAGTGGTGAGAGGTGTGCCCCAGGGTTCTGTCTTTGGTTTGATGCTGTTTAATTTGTTTATAAATGATATAAAGGTTGGAACTATATTTAATTGTTTGATGATTATACCAAAATATGCAAGAAAATACATTTGGCACAGGATGCAACATCATTACAGGCAGCTACATGGGAGATGAAGTGCAATACTGAAAAATGTAAAGTTATGCACTTGGGTGCCAAAAAACACACGTACAATACTCATTAGAAGCGGCTTCACCCGGAGAATCAGTGATGGAAAACGATCTGGGGGTGCTTCTAGATTACAGACTTAGCAATAGCATGCAATGTCAAAATACTCTTACATTAATAAGGATGTACATTCAAGAGATAATTCAATAATTCTACCCCTTTACAAAACAGTGGCTTGGTCTCATCTTGAATATACAGTTCGATTTTGGTCACCATTCCTAAGGAAAGAAGTTGTTGAATTAGAGAGAGTTCAGCAAAGGGCAACAAAATAAAAAAGGGGATGGAGAACCTCAGCTATGAGGATTGATTACATAGATTACAGTTAATCTCTCTGGAGAAGAAGCGTTTTAGAGGGGATATAACTACAATGTATAAGTATATTAAACATGACTCAATAACTGTAATAAACTGTATATGCTAATGTCCCTGAAGAGGACATGGGTCCATGATCAGAAGTTAGAAGAAATTAGGTTTAATCTTGGATTGCAGTAAGGGTTTTTTCACTGTTAGAGCATCTTCGAAAATCTTTTAGGTGTCTTTTTCAGAAAGAAGAATGCGCAGGGTAATTGTTAGAGAAAAAAAATTACATACACATATGCACACATAGGTTGTTTTCAATCTCTTTTTATAATTTTCAATTTTAGACAAGATTTACAAAAAAATACCGTAAACATTTTATAGGATTAAATAATAACATATTTTGTCAACAGAATAGAAAAATCAGCTATATAGCAGAGGTATATCTCCATCCAGCTAAGGGGTTTAATCTCTAATATAACATAACACCACCCCTATTCCCTAGGAGGAGATTCTGTTTCACTACACAATAAAACGGTTACCCCAAATACCCTTATGTTTACTTATATTCTATTCCACAAGATTATTACATTTCCATAATTATAGGTTCTTCCTTTAAATTTCTATTAACATTGAACTACAAATATTATGCCACGTACACACGGTCGGACTTTTCAGCTACAAAAGTCCGACAGCCTGTCTGACAGACTTTCGACGGACTTTCGACGGACTTTTGGCAGACTTTCAACAGACTTTCTAACGACCGGACTTGCCTACACACGATCACACCAAAGTCCGACGAATTCGTACGTGATGACGTACACCAGACTAAAATAAGGAAGTTGATAGCCAGTAGCCAATAGCTGCCCTAGCGTCGGTTTTTGTCCTTCGGACTAGCATACAGACGAGCGGATTTCTGGGTCCGGCGGAGTTACAACGTAAAGATTTGAAACATGTTCCAAATGTAAAGTCCGTCAGATTTGCGACTGGAAAAGTCCGCTGAAGGTCCGGTGAAGCCCACACACGATCGGATTGTCCCCTGGATTTGGTCCATCGGCATCCGTCGGACAAGTCTGGTCGAAAAGTCTGACGTGTGTACGCGGCATAACTCTGTTCTATTTTTATCAATAACTGTACCCCTCCTATATAAAAAAAAGACTCCATAACAACATACAACAAAACATACATCTCACATACATAAAGACAAAACAAAAACACCCCATTGAGGGGGGGGGGGTCACAGTTTAGTTTATATAATATATAAATCACAGAGGTACATAACTCTTCCCATAAATGCCATATTTTTAAAGTTTGTTTATTTATTTTTTCCTTGGTTAAAATTCTTTCCTCCATAGATTGCATCTCGCACATTTCACACACCCATTCTGCTATTGTGGGACCTTTCGCTGTTCAACATTTTCAAGCTATTATTGTCCGTGCCGCTATTAACATAGGACATAAAATATCCCCTTTAATGAATTTCATTGACCCTGGGATAATTGATAGTACTGAAATACCAATACCTAATTGTATGTTAGATTGTGTTATCTTCTGATAGATACTAAATATTTTTGACCAGAAGTCTAGCACCAATGGACAATGATACCAAATTTGGGCCATTGTGCCTCTATCTTTAAAACATCTCCAATATGTCTCTGGATTATCTCCATTTATATTAAGTAAATCCTCTGGGTGCAAATACCACCTCAATAAAATGTTATTGTTTCTTTCTTGATGTTTAGCAGAAAGCGATAACTTGTGTATTAAGAGAAAAGCCTTTTCCCATTCTGGCAGCGGAATTTACCTCTCTATCTCAGTTTCCCATTTTTTCAAACATGATAGTTCACTAAGAGGACTAGTAGGAAGCAAATGTTTATATATAATTGATCAACTATGTGTTGGTTTTTGCTCTATTGTTATTAATTGCTCAAAATGTGTCAGAGGTATATCTGTTGGTGAGGTTTGTGACAAGAATCTAATATATGTATTTAATTGTTGGTACTGCATCCATTTGGATTCTTATTCAGGCCCTAAATCAATCAATGGAGGAAGTTTACCCTCTATCAAGGTCCGAACAGTTCTTGAATCCTCACTACTGTTCAATTTAATAAAAATCATAGCCTCTAATGCTGGTGGAAATTCAGGATTAGAAAACAGAGGGGGATCATTGGCCCAATCTGTGTGGAAAGGGATTTTTTCTTTCACATCATATCCAATATCTTCATAGTTGAAGAAACCAGGAATGGCAATGCACACATAGGTTGAACTGGAGGAATCTGTGTTATATTTTAACCTGAATAATTATGTAACTATGTAAGTCTAATCCTTCCTACTCAATACAAATAAAGGGAAAAAAATAACCGAACATACTTTTTAAGTAAATTGAAAAATTATTTTAATTAATATATTTTTTTTAAAGTTACAGTTACAGTTTCAGCCTAAAAATCCTTATTCATGTAAAGTTTTGTAAATTTGGCTTATGGTTAGTAAATAGTTCTCAAGTTATGCATAAATTAATTGATTGTATAAGTCAGATGTACGAAAACTAGCATACCATCATTAGCATACCATCATTTATTGCAAGTTGGTATGCTGATTTTTATACTATATAAAAAAAAACATTATATATATATATATATATATATATATATATATATATATATATATATATATATATATATATATATATATATATATATATATATATATATATATATATAATATATAAAAAGTATATATATATATATATATATATATATATACTTTTTAATATAGTACAAGAGAGAGAGAGAGAGAGAGAGAGAGCGTGTATATATATTGTGCGGTCGTGCGACAAGATACCCAAACAAAATTGGCGTCCTTTTTTTTTCACAAATAGAGCTTTCTTTTGGCGGTATTTGATCATCTCTGCAGTTTTTACTTTTTGAGCTATAAACAAAAAAAGAGCAACAATTTTGAAAAAAACTCAATATTTTGTACTTTTTATTATAATAAATATCCCAATTTTTTTTTAAAAAAAGCTATTTTTTTTCCTCAGTTTAGGCCGTTCCGTATTCTTCTACATATTTTTGGTTAAAAAAAATCGCAATAAGCGTATGTTGATTGGTTTGCGCACAAGTTATAATGTCTACAAAATAGGGGATAGATTTATGGCATTTTTATTATTGTTTTTTTTTACTAGTAATGGCACTGATCAGCGATTTTTATCGCTCTCTGGCGTCACTCCCCCTAGTGGTCAAAAGGCGAACTGACGTACAGTTACGTCGGTTCGCTCAGGGGAGCCAACCTTCCGCAGTACAACTGCGGCGGCTGGTCGGGAAGGGGTTACTGGTAGTTGTCTTTTAAAGTTGGAGACTTAGGGAAGTTGCATACTAATTCAGTGAAAGGTTTTATTCTTTTCTGAAATATAAAAAAAATACAGGAAATCTCTACAAACTTAATTACTACAATCGCTGGACTGCTCGCCTTGTATTTTCAGTCTCTCTCTTGCTGGCATGGGTCCATTTTTATGTGAGTCTCCATGGAAACCTCAATGAGGATGCAATAACAGAAATGTGAGCAAGCTGCCTGCTGCAATACACTGGCATGGTGTAGCTCTGGTTCCAGTATTCAGACGAGACACAATACCAGAACATACTGCACTCTTTGAGCACTGTTCAGGCTGTGGCCACTGCGTCTGTAAGTTAACGCTTTCAATGCTGCAGACACTCTTATAATTTTCCATCAAGTGTCATTTAGTTTCCTAACAAAGCATGAAAGCAATATGAATATGGAGGAAGAGATATATTTGTCATAAAAAATTAATTGAAATGATATAAAGCCTTACCCAGCCCTTTCTCTGCACATGAAGATAATGAACATAGTTTATTCAATTATCATAAAGCCTCTGCATATTTTATATTTTGATTTGAGAATTCAGTATTGTAGCTGTGTTCCATAAAGTACTCTACAAAATAAAATAACTGATTTATTTCCTGTTAGCATTATGTGGTGCCAAGGTTTAAGCAATCATGTTGAACACAATATATTCCTACTCTCCTCAGTAGGAAAGCGTGGTAACTGGTTGTACTGAGGGTACAGTTTGCTTAATATTAACTTTTATATTGTGTTCATTTTAATATTGCCCATTAAAATGTTGCAGCTTACAACATTTTAGACCAAATTAGGTTTTAAAGAAGAGCTTCTAAAGACTACAATATGAAATCATACTGCAACCTTTGAGAGGACCTGCACTGTGGAAGTAGTGTTCAACAAAACGCAAGGAGATGGCAAAGGACTACTAACTAACTATG
Organism: Lithobates septentrionalis; assembly: GCA_037952835.1. Taxonomy (NCBI): domain Eukaryota; kingdom Metazoa; phylum Chordata; class Amphibia; order Anura; family Ranidae; genus Lithobates; species Lithobates septentrionalis. Next base: position 561,967 of record JBBDGP010000211.1, read on the forward strand.
ATTTGTTCTGCACTGTACCTTCTGCACTGTACCTGTGAGGCAGCAGTGTCTTTGCTGATCACATACTGTAGACATAGAGCTATGAATTACTTAGTCACAGGAAGATGCTGTTTTTTCAGGAGAAATTCAAGACAAAAGTTTTTTTTTGGGGTGCTGCTTAACCACTTCTCGACCGGCTCAAGTACATATACTGCGGCAGGTTGGCAGCCCTGCGCGAACCACCATACAGGTACGTTGTCTCCTTTAAAGGCCTTAGCAGGCACGTGTGCGTGCCCACTGCACGGCGGGGACCCGATGCGCTTGGCCGGCGGTCGCAATGCCTGTCGGGCCACCTGCGATCGCGGGCATGAGAGCCAGAACGGGGATCTGTGTGTGTAAACACACAAATCCCAGTTCTGTCAGGGTAGGAGACACATGTCCACCGCCATTACTAGTAAAAAAAATAATAATAATAAAAACACCATAAATCTATGCTCTATTTTGTAGATGCTATAACTTTTGCGCAAACCAATCAACATGCACTTATTAAGATTTTTTTTACCAAAAATATGTAGAAAAATACATATTGGCCTAACATAGGAAGAAATTCGTTTTTAAAATTTTTGGGGGGATATTTATTATAGCAAAAAGTAAAAAATATTGTTTTTCCTGACAGACTCCATGGCAGACTATGTGTGGGTTAACCCCGCCTCCTCTCCAATGCTATAGGACCCCATACCCATAAGAGTAAGCTCACCTGCTCAGGACTGCGTTCCTTTTTTGTCCTCCTCCATGGACCATACATCTTGTGTTACTCCTGTGTTTGACGTCCAGTCAAGAACATTTCCTGGTACAATTGTGCGGTGCATCCCAGAGCCCAGCCATGGGCGGGCGAGTGGTTTCATTGGGCTTGTGATACCCCTGTGGTGGAAGGGAGGTAGCCCACGTATACCAGGATGGACGGTGGAGTTAATTATCGGCTGGCAAGGTCTGAAGATTATGTTACACATTTATGGCAGACTGTTTGTGTTTATATTCAATCCCCTTTTTTTTCCTCCTGTCAGACTTAACTGTACCAGACTGACGAACCCGATGTAGCAGAGGATAGCCTCCCGTACGTATCTGGTTCCCGGCCCCTGATAGAGTACACAGAAGGCACAGGAGCACAGAATGGTATGAGAGCCTGGTGGGTGGTTTGCAGGAATAAGGCCCAGGATCCTGACACAAGCTGGCAGGTGGTAATAGGTAGGCTGGAGATCAGCTAACAGGTGCAGAGCAGGCAGATCCGGTCACTAGCAAAGTTGGCAGCAGGCGGTCAGCACGGTACAAAGGGAGCAGGCAGATACAAGGTCCAGGTCACAGGCAGGTTTTGGCAACAGGCAATCAGCACGGTACAAGGGGTCAGGCAGGTTCAACGTCAGAGGCAGGCCAGGGTCAATTTGCAGGCGGATAGGAGAGAGAGAGTCCAGTAAACAAGCCGGGTCACAGGGAGATCAGAGCAATACACAGGAAACAGGAAGTTCGGAAACAGGAAGCTGATGATCGGACAGCACTGAGCACAGCATCCCATCAGCTTAAATAGGCAACCGGCGCCCTCTAGAGTGCCCAGCAAGTGTCCTGAACCGAGAACCTCTCTGACACCTCCCTTTTGTGCGTTATGGCGTCTGGGGCACTTCTGCGTTCCAGATAGCCGATTCTCTTTCTGGTTCCTGACCGCCATGTCCGTCCACGCGTGCGCGGAGCCTCGGTCACATCGAGGCTTGGTTCTGCGCATGCGCGGAGCGGCCCATGGCCACACAGGCACTGTTCGGCCGATATCTTCAGCGCAGGTGCGCTATGGAGGCCGGCGGTGACGTCATTCCGGCGGGGAAATTTAAACAGCTGTCAGCTTCTGCCAGGTGGGACACCTGTATGCAGCTAGTGGCAGCTTCCCCAGGCTCGGCATCACTTCAGGCAAGTTGAAGCCTTTTTCCTTGGGACTTGCAGGATATTTAAGAGTCTTAAAGGGGAAGTTTAAAAAAAAAAAAAAAAAAAAAAAAAACTTTTTTTTGTGCCTCTTATTACTCAGGTATTGTCAAGTGGTGCATGAATGCTTTTGGCCTGGACCATCGATTGTCCCGGAAATCATGGACAGGTCACCGCCTTCATGTGGCCAGCCCTTTCCCACAAGGTATGTGCAGTTGAGGGAAGGGGGATTAGGCTCGGCTGAGTTTAAAGAGAAACGCTGACCCCTCCCCCCTTTTTTCTCTTTGCAGCCCTGCAATTTTCGACCGCCAATCAGCGGCTCAAGTCAACAAAGACCTTGCCAGGCCGCAACAACACTCATCATCTAGGTCCAGACGTGACTCTCCGTCTGGGACCCATCATTAGGGGAGATGTTTTCATTCCTCCCACAAACAGGGGAGATGTTCCCATTCCTCCTCCAGCCACCACTCCCACCGCCATGAAAGCCGCTCTGATCGCAGAGCCTGCTGGGGGTGTGGGACCAGAGTCCCAGAGGGCAAATCCCTGTGTGATCCCTGTTATACCCAGGCGGTCAGGGAAAAAGAGACGGAAAATCAACACATGGAGTCTCTTGTCAAGCGTGTGGTGCAACAATCCCTGAAAGAATTGGGTACATCACACACGCGGAGTCAGTCAACCATCATATCTGGCTTCCTGGCTGACGAGGCCCAGGAAGATCCCGGCCCATTCCAGCCCTATAATTCCTCCCCTGATTCCTCGCACAGCGAGATGGAGGGAGATGAGTTTACCGGAGGTTTCGACTATTCCCTAGTTTCCCCACTGGTCAAGGCAATTAAGAAAGCCCTTAAGTGGGAAGATGCTTCTCCTCCCTCAGTAAAACAAAGGAAGTTTTTCAAGCAATTAGGGAAGGAACATTCTAACTTCTCGCTCCTTCCTGAATTAAAGGACATTTTTGATGAGGAATAGAGTAAAGTGGATAAGAAGTGAAACATCTGGAAAATGCTCCCCTTGTTGACGCAGCTCTGATGCGGCTTGCCAAACATGTCACTCTTCCCTTAGAAGACACGGTTTCCTTCAAGGATGGTCTTGAGAGAAGTATAGACCAAGATCTCAAGAGAATCTATGGGCTGACTGGGATGGCTTGCAAGCCAGCTTTGGCCTTTGCAGCCATGTCCAAGGCCAAGGAGCCCTGGACGGAAAATGTGGACTCTGTACTTAGGGGAGTCTCAGTTGATCTGGCCCAGGGCTGGGCAATTCAGGAGCTAAAGCTGGCAGTGGCCTTCCTGGGGGAGGCCTCGATTGACCTAATCCGCCTGTTGGCCCGATCAATGCTGTCCTCGGTTACAGCCAAACGGGCCTTGTGGTTGCGCCCCTGACTTGCCGACCCAGCATCCAAGCAAGCCTGGTGTAGGATCCCCTTTGAGGGGCCCTCATTGTTTGGTAACAGGCTAGATAGTGCCATAACTCGGGCTACGGGGGGGAAGTCGGGTTTCCTGCCCCAGGACAGGCGTCTGTCCAGTCAGAAGACGCCCCAGCGAAGACGCAGTACTGAGCGTTCAAGAAAAGCACATTCCTACATTCCTCCTACAGGAGGAACTGGAATAGAGGGCAGTCTTCTTTCCAGAGATCCACAAAAAGACAGGCGCCCGGTGGGCGTGAGCCGACTAAGCCCTTTTGAGATTGGGCCCGCCCAGGCGGGTCGGGTGGGGGCCTGTCTGCTTCTCTTGCAGCACGCCTGGGTGGCCTCAATCTCGGATTTCTGGACCATCAGGACGGTCTCTTCAGGCCACACATGGTCCTTCATCAGTATTCCCCACTCCAGACCAATCTCTACCCTTCTACCACGATCTGAGGAAACGAACCAGGTGTTGCTATCCTATGTGAATTTGCTGGAATCTCAAGGAGCGGTGGTGCCTGTTCCGAAGGAAGAGGAATTCCAGGGTGTGTACTCCCCCTTTTCCTTGTGCAAAAAAAAAATGGCTCATGGCGACTGGTGATAGACTTAACCTATCTAAACAAATTTATAAAGTACGAGAGATTCAAAATGAAGACCTTGTCTACCATGCAGAAAGCAGTACAACCAGGCGATTGGCTGATCTCAATCGACCTAAAGGATGCGTACTTTCACGTGCCTGTGGCAGAGGCTCTGCACAAATATCTTCGTTTCCAAGTCAAACAAAAGCACCTGCAGTTCATTTGCCTCCCTTTCGGTCTGACAACCTCACCTCACGTGTTCTCCAAAGTCCTTCTGGCCGTAGTGGCTCTCATCAGAGTAAAAGGGGTACGCCTATACCACTACCTCGACCCTCTCCTGGTGTTATCCCAAAACAGAGGACAACTGTTAGTCCACAGGGAGTTGGTTATCTCTACTCTAACCAATTTCAGTTGGTTCATAAATCAAGAGAAGAGCCATCTAGATCTGGTCCAGCATCTGGTATACTTGGGAGCCCAATTCGATACGGTGGAAGGCACCATCTCCCTTCCATTAGAGAAGATTCCGGTCATTCGGGAGAGAATCTGGCGGGCCTTGGGCCCCTCACACCTGAAGGCATCACAATGCCTGAAAATTGTAGGAACGATGGTCTCTACGACCCCCATGGTCAAATGGGCCGCTATGGAGGTTACGTCCCTTTCAATCGGGACTTCTCCAGCAATGGAGGTCAGGGGACGTCAATCAACTGATTTACATAACTCCATCGATGAGGAACAGTCTCTTCTGGTGGCTTCAACGCAAAAATCTTCTCACCTGCCACTCCGTTGCCCCCATCACATGGGTTGCGGTCACGTTCGATGCCAGCGGCGCAGGCTGGGAAGCCCTTTGTGGGTCAGAACTTGCACAAGGCAGATGGGATGCCCGCCTTCACAACCCGGGTTCGAATGTCCTGGAACTTTGGGCCGCCTGGTGTGCCCTTCAATCCTTCACGCATCTCCTAGTAGTTGAATCAGTGTTATTGAAGATGGACAACACCACAGCAGTCTCCTATGTGAAGAGACAAGGGGGTACTCGGAGCTTCACTCTACTCCAGGAGGTCGAACCTATCACGTTGTGGGCCCAGAAAAATCTAGCAAATATTTTGTCAGTCTTTATCCCCGGGGCTCAGAACATCCAAGCAGACTTTCTATCCCGCAAACGGATGGACAACAACGAGTGGTCCCTCCATGCGCAAACATTCAAGTGGATCCTGTCCCTAGGAGTCGATCCCGAAATGGATCTGTTTGCGTCCCCCTGCAACTTCAAATTAAAGAAGTACTTCACACGGGGCCGCTGCAACCAAACCTTCAGAATAGATGCCTTGACAGGCCAGTGGAACTTCAACAGGGCATATGCCTTTCCCCCTCTTCCGATCATCCTCAAGTTCTTGCAGAAGCTCCGAACAGAAGCAGTCGAGGTGGTGACGATAGCGTCTTACTGGCTGGACAGGCCATGGTTTCCCCTCCTGACCCAGCTGAGCTTCCGGGATCCAGTGCCTCTTCCCCTCAGGCTGGACCTTCTGTCTCAAGGGACAGTTCTGCACCATTGTCCAGCAGTACTGAGACTGACGGTCTGGTTCTTGAGAGGGAGAGGTTGGAGCTCTCATGAGCTCAAGAAAGACGAGCACAAATAAAGTCTATGGGAGAATATGGGCCAAGTTCGTTGAATTTTCTTCTTCTACTGGCAGACCATGGAGAGACCCTGGAATCCAGGATATACTTTGTTTCCTTCAGTCCGGCCTAGATCTGTCTCTTTCCATCAGCTCCCTCAGAGTTCAAGTCTCAACTCTGTCGGCCTTCTCCGGAATGTCATGGGTCATACACCCTTTAATTCGACAGTTCTTTTGGGGGCAACAAGGCTTAGGCCTCAAAGAAAACCAAGGTTCCCCAAATGGGATCTCCCTTTTGTCCTGGACTCTCTGTCTACTCTCAGTACCACAGGATCCACTCCGCCCTCTATCAAGGAACTGTCTGCCAAAGTTGCTTTCCTAGTTGCCATCACTCGGCCAAAGGGTCTCCGCGATTAGTTCTCTGGGTTGTCAAGAACCCTTTCTGACTTTCTGGGTCCTGCCCTAGGGGACATGTATCAATAAAAAAAAGTTTGTGAAAAAAGTCATTTTTAAATGAGCAGTTTTTTTATTTTTAAAGTGACAACATAAAAATGATAAATTCCTTTCAATATAGTGCCTGGGGGGTCCCCTTAGTCCAAATGTAAAGTGGCAGGTCTGTACCATGTCTAGAATCTGCTGCAGCAATAATTGCATTTATAAAGCCAAAAAAAAAGACATTTTCCCTGCAAGCTGCCTTTATTTTGCTCATCAACAGTGGGGGAGCCAGTGTACATGATGAGGCCACAATGTAGTGCACTGGGAACAAGATTAGTGATTTTTTGGATACATTCTGGTGTCACTTTGACTTTGGATTGAAGTAACGGGTGCGTAAAAATTGGTCTTTGGGTGTTGGTGGCGCCTTCCCACCATAACCCTATAGAGGTAATCTTGATGAAAAAGCCACAGTCAATGTGAACGAGGACCTAAGCCGATCATACACTAGTAGATTTTTGAACAAACCTTTGTATGAAAATTTGTATGAAAATTCCTAGTACATATAATGACTTGACAAATGTCATTTGAAAAGGCTTTCAATATTTGATTTTGGAACAAATGTACTTTACCAAGCGAAAATCACATACATTGTTAGAAATTAATTTTGTCATTAGTGCAGTTGAAAATAAATGTCAATTTGACCTCACCAGTGATTCAAAAACTGAATGGATGTTCTTAAAATGAATATTTTCAAACAACATTCTACTAGTGTATGGCCAGCTTTAGTAAAACTGTACAACCTCCCTTATGACAAATAAGACATGCTGTGTAGGAGGAGCAGACACAAAGATCATATCTTTGCTCAGATTTGTTTAGTTCTTTCACATCTGTATGACTGGTTTAGGCAAGCAGATGTTATAAATACTAAATTACAATAGGACTAAGCCATGTGACCAGCTTGGGTTTAAAAATTGCTCTTGGAATTTTATATTAAGTTTCGTTTTAAAAAGAAACAGCTTCATTTTGCACAGCATTATATATTCCTGGAGATACTGTACCTCTAGCTGCAATTTTTGGATAAAAATTTCAGACATAATATTTGATATATCCCATGACCCATTATATCTTTTGATGTTGTTATCTATTTCTTAAGTTTGTCTTGTAATATTTGCTGCTAATACTGCTACCAATTAATGTCAATTAATATTACCTTCCCAAACTTTTATAAAAACAAGCTCTCTTTCAGAAATCCTGGCAGGTTGCAGGAAAGAAAATTGCTGGATTCCCCCATCAACACAGTCAGTGTTGACAGAGGAATCCCTCCTGTGGAGCTATTGTGTTCTCCCAGGAGGGGGGTGGGGAATGTAAAATTTGCCAGGTTGGTTGTACCCAAGTTGATCGATCAACTTGGGTATATTTAACCTGCCTATACATGGTTTCAATCTCAGCCAGTTCCTGCTGAACCAGCTGAGATTCGAACTGTCTACAGCATGGCAGGCTTTAGTGAGTTTGTCCTCTCCCTCCCCACTGGGTTGAAGTTGCATGATCTGCGAGGATGCTTTGATGGTTTGTGAGTAGGGATGGGCCAAACGGACCTCTGTTCGGTTTGCACCAGAACTTTCGAACACCGCAAAGTTTGGCCCCGAATAACGAACCCCATTAAAGTCAATGGGACATGAACGTCAAAAATAAAAAGTGCCCATTTTGAAGGCTTAAATGCAAGTAATTGGGCATACAATGGCTATAGGGGTCTGGGTCCTGCCCTGGGGGACATGTATCAATAAAAAAAAAGTTTGTGAAAAATTTCATTTTTAAATGAGCAGTTTTTTTATTTTTAAAGTGACAACATAAAAATGAAAAATTCCTTTCAATATAGTGCCTGGGGGGTCCCCTTAGTCTAAATGTAAAGTGGCAGGTCTGTACCATGTCTAGGATCTGCTGCAGCAATAATTGCATTTATAAAGCCAAAAAAAGCCCTGCAAGCTGCCTTTATTTTGCTCAGCAACAGTGGGGGAGCCAGTGTACATGATGAGGCCACAATGTAGTGCACTGGGAACAGGATTAGTGATTTTTTAGATACATTCTGGTGTCACTTTGACTTTGGATTGAAGTAACGGGTCCGTAAAAATTGGTCTTTGGGTGTTGGTGAAGCCTTCCCACCATAACCCTATAGAGGTAATCTTGATGAAAGCAACAATTGGCCTTGCTGTAAAAAATTTCAATAATATGCACCTGTCAAACAGGTGCCGAAAAATTGGTCTTTGGGTGTAAAATTGTGCCCATGAAACCTATACCATAAATATTCTTCCAGATGAAATGATTGAACACCCTCAAAGCTAGGCAGCCTTGAAGTCCTGCAGAGATTCCACATTCCAAAAAGACTTAATCAGTGGCATTGGCATCAGGGGCTTCATAGCTGGTAATCCAGGACTGATTATTTTTTTAAAAGTCAAACGGTCCACGAGTCTGTGGACAGATGCGTTCTATGATTAGTAACAAAACCTCCTGCAGCACTGAATGCCCAGTTCTAAAAACACGCTGGATGCAGGGCAGCCCAACAGCTCAATAGCATACTGGGAAAGTTCTGGCCAGTTGTCTATTCTCATGACTCAGTAAGTCAGTGGATCATCAGCTGGAAGGCTCTCCATCTCTGTTTTGGCCCCGAGGTAATCATCCACCATGTTGCTGATGGGTTGTGGAAGCTGACAGCCCTGGGTGGCTAGGACTAAAAAAATACCGAAATGCCTCACTTAGGTGGGCACTTTTTCCAACGCTCCTCTCTTGAGCAACAGAAGACTCATAACTACATTTTCCACGACACTGTAACCTACTGGAGTCGGAAAACATGTTCAATAAAATCCTCTTTAATGTGTCCTCAAGAGATTTTATCTTCTGCACCCTCTGTGGGGACGGGATGCGTTCTGAGACCTTCCCCTAATAACAGTGATAAAGGAGGGTTGCCAACCAGTAATCATCCTTCTCCTTTATGCCACGTATTCTTGGTTCCTTGGGTAGGCTATGAAGCATGAGGTTGCCCATGCACCTCAAATTTGCTGAGGCTTGAGAAGTAGACTTCTCGGGTTCACGCAGGATGACAGAATCTGGAACTTCCACCTCCCAGACACATACTACTTTGAAGGGTCCTGGGGTTGGGAAGCCATCACTTACAGATTGATGCCTGTCTTCCTCTTCTTCAAAGCCCATGAAAGTGCCAGAGACCTCCTCCTCATCCTCCTCCCCTCTCTCCTCCTGTGTGTTCTGTGACATAGGAATGATGGTGTCAGGATAAAATGGGCCTTGAGAGGAAAGGAAGTACTCCTCTTCCTCCTGCTGCTCTGCCTCCAGTTCCCTGTCCATAAGAGTCTGCTCCAGCAGGAACACAACGGGGATTGTGTCACTAATACATGCACTGCCACTACTCACCATCCTTGTGGCCTCCTCAAATGGTCACAATACAGTGCATGCATCCTAAATGATCAGCCATTGGCATGGGGAAAAAAAGCTGAGGCGGCCTGGGCCTGTCGTCATGCTGTACTGGCACAGATACTTGTTGACAGCCCTCTGCTACATATATAGCCACTGCAGCATTGCCAAAGTTGAGATCCACCTGGTGGGCATGTCACAAATCAGGCAGTTTACGGGCAGGTGGAATTCCCGCTGAATTTCAGACAACCGAGCACTGGCTGTGTACGACCGCCTGAAATGGCTACAGACTCTTCTGGCCTGCTTTAGTACATCTTGCAACCCTGGGTACGTACTTAGGAAATGCTACACCACCAATTTGAGGACATGTGCCAGGCATGGCACATGTCTCAACTTTTCCTGTCTAAGGGTGGACAGGAGGTTTGAGCCATTATCAGACATCACCATTCCTAGCTCCAGCTGGCATGGTGTGAACCACCTCTGGGCCTGTCCCTGAAGAGCTGGAAGAATCTCTGCCCTGTTGTGGTTCCTGTCCTCTAAACACACTAGCTGAAGCACTGCATAGCACCTTTTAGCCTGACCCTGGGAATAGCCCTTTGAACGCTTAGGGGGTACATGATGTTCCTAGGACAATTCTGCAGAGGAGGGCATGGAGGTGGCGCAGGAGGAGGAGGGGTTAGAGCTCACAGGTGTGGCATCATCACCACCGGCTGTATGGAGACGTGAGGGCACAACAAGCTGCAGAAGGAGCCCTGTCCTTCATCCTTTCAAGTTGCAAGCAGTGTTACCCAGTATGCTATGATTGAAATATATTGTCCCTGCCCATGCTTGCTGGACTACATGTCAGCAATAAGGTGGATTTTATGGCTGACTGTCTTGCTCAATGATGCCAGAACATTCCCTTCCATGATCGTAGAGAGATGGAATGGCCTTACGTAAAAAGTAGTAGCGACTGGGAACCTGCCATTGTGGTATAGCACATTGTGCTAATTCACTGAAGGGGCAGAATCCACCAGGCTGAAAGGCAGAGTTTGGAGAGAAAACAGCTTTGACAAGCTTGCATTCAGATGCTGGGCATGTGGGTGGCAAGGACTGTATTTTTTTTCCGCTGCAGTAGATGGGGCAGAGAAATTTCCCAGCTACAGTCTACAGCTGGTGGTGTGCTGCTGGCAGATTTGCTGCTAGGACTTGGGGCACCCTGTGCTATACCATTATCCCTGTCAGTGGAGGCTGCTGAGAGGTTATCCCTGTCAGTGGAGGCTGCTGACTCGGTATCGCAGGGGGCAGACTGAAGTGGGTAAGGAGGAGGAGGGACAGATTTTTGCCCCTTTTGTGTGGCTTTTAGGTGCTCTTGCCAACAGGAGTGGTTGGACGTTAAATGCCTTGTTAAGCATGAGGTACCCAAATGGTTGGTGTTTTTGCCACGTTTGATGTGCCTGAGAAACAGTTTGCAGATAGCAACAGTGCAATGTGCTGAAAAAGGCCCAGACAGCTGAGCTTTGGGGAGTGGGCTGGGAGATAACAGCTGAAGAATGTGATGGAATAGGGTGGCTGCTCTCTACTTTTTCTTGATGTTGGCCTCCTTGGGGTTGTGCCACCTCACCTTCAGTTTCCTCCTCTGCTCTATCTGGCACCCAAGTCACATCAGTGACCTCATCATCATCATCTCCATCTCCTCCATCTTCATCATTACCACTGGAGACAACTTGGCAATACGCTGCGGCTTGGGGAACATGAATGCCGATTTGTCTACCAGTGTTCCTCCCTCTCTCTAGGCTCACGGTTCTGTCATCCTCAACCTCAGAACCAACATCTGAATCCAGTAATGGCTGGGCATTTTCAAGGAGCAAGTGGCTGACGCTGTGGTCAAATAACTGACTCCTCAATGGCTGATGTTGGGGCTATGGCAGGAATAGATGTTGACAAGGAGGCAGGTTTATCCACTCTGGCAACTGCAGGGGACTGCACACTTGTCTCTGCTTGTGTGACAGAGGATGAGGAGGATGAGGAAGGTTTAGTAAGCTAGTCCACCACCTCCTCTGCATGCTGTGGCTGGATAGCATGGGCAAACTCACTAAACAGAGGAAAGGATGCCCTGCCTGAGAACTGACCACCACGTCCACCTTTACCTGTGGACACATTTGTTGCTGGCCCCCTTACAGTGCCAAGGGAATGTCTGCCTCTCCTTGTTGTCCCTCCAGACATTATTGGGAGGGAGGGGGCGGTGCTTATAAGCAAATGTAAAGAAGAAATTGAAATCTGTACCTAGATGCACTTTAATCAATGTAAAGAGGTGTTTGGTGCACTTTAATTTGAGTACTCACACTACACAGACACACTCCATGGATACACTATAATATACTGCAATATAATGTGCCAAACGTACTATGATGCACAGAACTATATGGCGTTAAACTGGCAGTAATGCACACAGAACTATATGGCATTAAACTGGCAGTAACGCATGCAGAACTATATGACGTTAAACTAGCAGTAATGCACACAGAACTATATGGCGTTAAACTGGCAGTAACGCAAACAGAACTATATGGCATTAAAGTGGCAGTAATACACACAGAAGTAAATGGCGTTAAACTGGCAGTAATGCACACAAAACTATATGGCATTAAACTGGCAGTAACGCATGCAAAACTATATGGCGTTAAACTGGCAGTAATGCAAACAGAAGTAAAGGGCGTTAAACTGGCAGTAACACACACAAAATGATATGGGGTTAAACTGGCAGTAATGCACAGAGCAGTAAATGGAGTTAAACTGGCAGTAACGCAGACAGAAGTAAATGGCGTTAAACTGGCAGTAATGCACACAAAACTATATGCATTAAACTGGCAGTAATGCACACAGAACTATATGGCATTAAACTGGCAGTAACATACACAAAACTATATGGCATTAAACTGGCAGTAATGCACACAGAACTATATGGCATTAAACTGGCAGTAACGCACACAGAAATAAATTCCGTTACACTGGCAGTAACGCACACAGAATTATATGGCGTTAAACTGGCAGTAATGCACAAAACTATATGGCGTTAAACTGGCAGTAACACACACAAAATGATATGGCGTTAAACTGGCAGTAATGCACAGAGAAGTAAATGGCGTTAAACTGGCAGTAACACACACAGGTAAATGGCGTTAAACTGGCAGTAATGCACAAAACTATATGGCGTTAAACTGGCAGTAATGCACACAAAACGATATGGTGTTAAACTGGCAGTAACGCACACAAAACTATATGGCATTAAACTGGCAGTAACGCACACAAAACTATATGGCATTAAACTGGCAGTAACGCACACAGAACTATATGGTGTTAAACTGGCGGTAACGCACACAGAAGTAAATGGCGTTAAACTGGCAGTAATGCACACAGAAGTAAATGGCCTTAAACTGGCAGTAACGCACAAAACTATTTGGTGTTAAAATGGCAGTAACGCACACAAAATGAAATGGCGTTAAACTGGCAGTAATGCACAGAGATGTAAATGGCGTTAAACTGGCAGTAATGCACAGAGATGTAAATGGCGTTAAACTGGCAGTAACACACACAGAATTAAATGGCATTAAACTGGCAGTAATGCACAAAACTATATGGCGTTATACTGGCAGTAATGCAAACAAAATGATATGGCGTTAAACTGGCAGTAATGCACACAAAACTATATGGCGTTAAACTGGCAGTAACGCACACAGAACTATATAGCATTAAACTGGCAGTAACGCACACAGAAGTAAATGGTGTTAAACTGGCAGTAACGCACACAGAAGTAAATGGCATTAAACTGGCAGTAATGCACAAAACTATATGGTGTTAAACTGGCAGTAACGCACACAAAACTATATGGCATTAAGCTGGCAGTAACGCACGCAAAACTATATGGCGTTAAACTGGCAGTAATGCACAGAGAAGTAAATGGCCTTAAACTGGCAGTAGCGCAATCAACTGTCACTACACTGACGCTATCTGAAATGTCTCTACACTAGCTATACACTAATGTAAAGATTACTGACACGGTCTCACTACACTACACTGAAACTATCTGAGCTGTCCATACTTTACAATAATGTATGTATGAATGACACGGTCTCACTACGCTACAGTGAAAATATCTGTCAGTAGTTGTCCCTACTTTAGCTGCACACTAGGCAAAGCTGAATGATTGTCCTCCTCACTACACTCACACTATCCCTAGACTGGCACTAAACTAATATTCTACACTGACAATTAAAGCAAAATAGCACAGTATAGCACACTAACTAATAGCACTGAACAGAGCCCTGTTCTATCTCTCTCCATGCTGAAATCACACTGAAAATGGCTGCCATTAAAAGAATACTTTTATATTGTGGGGCGAGAATGAGCCATGATTAGATAAAGTCATGATGACAGCGTCCAATCATGACTCTGACAGTGCTCTGTGCCCTGATTGGTTGAAGCTTTCACTGCTTCAGCCAATCAGGGTTTGCAATGCACTGTTCAGCGCTGCAATGCATTGTGGTCAGTTTGGGAGGCCGAACAAATGGTCAAACTACCCATTTGTTCGGCTGTTTGCCGAACGTCTGAACAGTGAAAGTGAAAGAACCGTTCGCCCATCCCTATTTGTGAGGTGACCATTGAATGACTTTGTCTACAGCCACAAGTCTACAAGACCTTATTAGAGATTTGTTAGGAGCAAGATTTTAGCTCCTCAAATGTCCTGGCCCCAGGCTGTCTATTCAAACTCTAAATTGAGAGCATATGAGCATACTAGTGAACACTGGTTTACGAAAATATCTGTAATATCATCTTACTTCCATACTTAATGTCACAGACACATGGAAATTAGAGATAGTACAGGAGATAGTAAGTGATGCATTTTTTTGATGAGAAACAGACTAGTAACAATATAGAAAAGCACAGTTAGACAAGAGAAGGTGGAAGAGTTAACAGATCGCACAGGATTCTAAGTGTTGAGCAGACATACATTTATAATTCTGATGTGCATAGTTTTTTAAAGTTTATTTGTTTAATTAAAAATCGATAACATGAGAATAAGTAAGTGAAAATATTACAAAAGGCATACAATAGAACCTTTTTTGATAAAGAATAAAAATTTCCTTCTTAAATGTATTATCAACTATTTTACCACTTCAGAAGGAGTGATAATTTTTTTGGCAGTCACTAATTAACTTAGGCAAATCCCATTTAAATGAAAGGTGTTAATTTAAGATTAAACACTTTTTTACATATAAAAGATTTTGCTATAAAACATTCATAAACGTAATCACAGCTTACTATTTGGCAGCAAGAATGAAAGAAAAGAATAAAAGGGGATATTTTTCCAAAATGTTAACCCCTTGAAGGAATCAGAAAATCACAATAGTTCCTTTATTTCTAGTATTTATACAGTGCAGACATGGTATGCAGGGTACACCTTGACCATTCACATCTGTCAATACCCTAATGATGCATGGAGTCTATTTTTTCTATAAAAAGCATGTTTACTAAACCCAATGAGTAGGGTTCTAGCAGTTAAAAGTAAATTCACTATTTTTGTATTGTGAATGGAAATCAGAGCAAACTGCTAAAACCCAAGCATAAATATAGTGAATTTATAGTGAGGTTTCAGTTATTATTCCAGCCTTTAGCCTAATGTGGAATTATACTCCACTCCAGCAATGTGGCATCCATGAGCTTCCCCGACAGTGCTGACATCTCTACCTGATTTTCTGATGATTTAAGGATCTTCAGCTATGTTGATTGGCCATGTCAGGATGTATTGAATCTGCAATAAAAATACTATTGTAAATGTTTACTTTCTAGCTCCACTTGAAAAAGATTTTTTACGTAACTTACGCATGTTTAAATGCTTATGCCCTGTACATACGGTCGACATTGATCGGACATTCCGACAACAAAATCGATGGATTTTTTCCGACGGATGTTGGCTCAAACTTGTCTTGCATACACATGGTCACACAAAGTTGTCGGAAAATCCGATCGTTCTAAACGCGGTGACGTAAAACACGTCGGCACTATAAACGGGGCAGTAGCCAATAGCTTTCGTCTCTTAATTTATTCTGAGCATGTGTGGCACTTTGTGCGTCGGATTTGTGTACACACGATCGGAATTTCCGACAACGGATTTTGTTGTCGGAAAATTTTATAGCAAGCTCTCAAACTTTTTGTGTCGGAAATTCCAATGGAAAATATGTGATGGAGTCTACACATGGTCGGAATTTCCGACAACAAGGTCCTATCACACATTTTCCGTCTTAAAATCTGACCGTGTGTACAGGGCATTACTCTGATGTAGGTTTGTTATTATATTATATATAAGTATTATATAGGAAGTGTGTTGTTTTCTTTGAGTCAGCTGACCAGTGATTTGATTGTGAGATATAATCACAACCACTGTAAAGCATGAAGCAGAGAATATGTATGTAATAATCAACTATGGCTGCCCCATGAACTGACAATATTTAATTACAAATTGTACAAACAAAAAAGAATGTTAAGACAAGGAGAACTTCCCCTGTTTGTTAGTCCATGCACCCCTCATGCAAAATTGCTTGCTAAAACTTTATTAAAGTATTAAATTATTAAAGTTTATGTCTAGCCAAAAAACTTTTTTTTTTTTTTTTTAGTTTAGGATAGGGTGGGGAAGGATTACAATCTCTGTTTGGCTTTCCAAGGCTCAAATAGATAACAATTTCTCTCCTGGTGACAGTGGTTTTACCAAAAAGAAAGTGAGGGAAAATATGCACAGGGATACAGACAAAAATAGGAATTTGATATGGGATTGTAGCTTTACCCTACTCTTGAAAAAGTCTTAATTTCTGTAGAAATAGCAGACTAACTGACAAAGGGTTCTTTTTTTTTTTTAAATAGATTTTATTGAAAGATGTATCGTACAGGGTATAACATCAAAGGTATCAGTGTATTTTGTACAAAAACAAAACATTTATCTGATATGTAGTAGAAATACATAACAATGACAAAGATAAGTAGTCTGGGGGTGGGGTAGTATGGTCCCAGAGGTGGGGGGCAACAATTAGCATGTAATAAGAATTCAAGGGTATTAACCTTCTATTTGAGAAAGAAGAAATAACTGGATGGATCTAGGTAGGGAGGGGGGGTTCCCTAGGATTACCAGGAGGATATTGATGGATGAATCCAAAATAGGGTGTGGGGTGGGGGGGGAAGTGAGTGGAGAAAAGCAAGAAAACAAAATGTACAGAAGGGGGGTAGGGAAGATTTTTTTTTTAAATCAAAAACATTCACATGTTATCCAACAATAATCAGCACTCGGTTTGCAATTACAGATACATTGTTATTTCGTATCCTGTTCATGTACATGCATACAGTATTTATTTCAACTTAGCTATCAACCCACTGCATTTCTCCTGCCAACAACATTTCACCTTTTCTCCATCCCACCCCCCCGCCCGCACAGTTTGTATTATATATACCGTCTTGCATCCCCTCGTCCCGTTTAAAGAGATTGTAAGAGCCTGGACATCACTAGCTCTCTCGGGCTTAATCCTGGTGTGTCTAGCCATTTGGACCAAATTCATTCAAACCTGCTCGGGCATCCCCTGTGTTGGTATATATATTTTTCCCTTATGAGGGTTTGTCCCATGTGTTCCACCCAGGAGCGACTAGTAGGTGGCCCTACAGACTTCCAACCCATGAGTATAAGTTTCCTGGCCTGAAATAAAGCTCTGGAGAGCGCGACCCTGATCGATTCCTCAGGGATCTCCTCCTCCATGACCCCCAGTATACAACACATGGGGTCTATGGGAACCTTCGTCTGAAAAACTCCATTGAGCGTGCCCATCAGTTCACTCCAGTATCGGTGGAGCATCTCCACAGGAGGTGAATAAGGTCCCCTTAATGCTGACAACAACGGGGACATAGAGGATCTGCCGCTCTGTCTATTTTAAACAACTTTTACGGGGTGTAATGCACTCTTAACGCTATAAACAGTTGGGAAACCTTTTGTGCAACATTAAGGGAGCACATGGATACAGATTGTAGGGCCTCCTCCCACTGCTCACTTGTGATCTGGCCAAGGTCCCCTTCCCAAGCAGACATTGCATTGCACGGGTAGGCTTGCAGGTGTCTTGCTAACAACATCTGATAGCATTGAGATATAATTCTTTTGGTCTCACTACTGGACTGCAACACATGGAACAACGGAGTGGGCGACAGTGTCCACCCACCCGCGTCTCCCTGCGCAAAGACCGCATGTCGCAGCTGAAGGTAGGAATAAAACATGTTATCCGGCAGGTTAAATTTGACCTGCAATTCTATAAAAGAAAGTAGTTTACCGTTTCCGAATATGTGTGAGAGCAGTTTTACCCCGTGTTTACGCCATCTAGGCCCTTGTAGTAATTTATCCAGCTCAGTATAAGAGCGGTTGCCCCATATTGGACTGAAATCGGGGGTAGGGAAGATTGAGCACCAAGTTCATGTTTTGGATGAACACTGTAGCCTGTGGGTAGACAGTGAATATAAAGCTATGATTTTAATAATAATAACATTATTAATAACATTAACGGTCACCCCCCTCCTGTGTGGGGGGAAGATAGAGGGTTGATAGGCAAGAAGAGGTCTTGCACGATGTTGTAGTACTTGGTATGAGTTGGATTCCTTGTGTTGCAGATCTTTGGTTTGGAGGAAGCCCTCCACCTAAGGTGTAGGGGAGGGGTCATGATATGAGAATGAGAATTTCTCGAAATTCACTATATCCAAAGGAGTGAGTGTTGAAGCCATAAAGGCACGCCATTTGTGGTAGAAACGTGAATTGGTCCTTTCATGCGTTAAGTCCATGTTGATCCTGTCTTTATAGAGTAGTTGTAGGAGATCTCTTTTGATTTGAGAGGTGTTTGGGCAAAAGTTGGAGATCCAGTTTTTCAGGATGGCTCTTCTAGCGAGTAGGAGGCATATCAGGGTCCAATCTTTGCAAGAGGGGGTAGAGTTGGGTGACCAGGGTAATAGCTGGGGGTCCCAGTGATCGAAGATGAGAAGTAGGGGGTCTTTAGGTAATTTCAGCAGGGTCACCTTAAAGATGTATGATAGGACTTGGTCCCAGAAGGCGGAGATGTAAGTACACGACCAGAAGCGATGAGTCAGTGAAGGCCTGGGGTGTTGACATAGGGGACATATGGGGCGGTTTGCGCTTGTTTGTTCGAGAGGAAAGGTATATGAGCCCAATGGACAATCTTCAGTTGGGTTTCCCTCCAAGATTCGTTGGGTACCAGTTTGTGGATGGTGTTGAGGCCTTGAAGAAGTTTATCTACTAGGTCAGTGTCTTGGAAGTCTTTTGCCTAGTTGGCTGTTGATGAGGACTCTAGAGAAGGAGTGGAATTCAGGAGAAGAGGCTGATATATGTCCGATATTTTGTAAGAGCCCTTTGAGAGAAGAGAGTCCAAGAAAGACGACTTAAATCTTTTGTGATCCTCTCTGCAAGCGTTTTTCAGAAAGCTGATGCATTGACCATAGTGGAAGATGTGTGACTGGGGAAGTTGGAACTTCTCATCTAAGGATTGGAAAGGGATGGGGCGACCAGACTCTAAGTCACAAAGCGAAAAGTTGGTGAGGCCTTACCTCTGCCAGGTGGCGTACGGTTGGTGTTCCAGACCTGGGGGAAAACACGGGTTTCCTTGTATTGGAAGGTGGCTAGATATGAAAGGTGAGAGTTTAAGGCTTTTCTGGATTTCCCTCCAAGCTATGGCTGTGTCCCGGAGTAGGAGGTTGTGTTGAAGAGGCGGAGGAATGGATTTCCACTTGCAGTGAAGGAGAGCTACCAAGGAGTATGGGTGAACCATTTCAGTTTCCAGGGGGAAATTGAAGTAGCGAGATGTTTGAGCTACCCAGTCCAAACTTATCCTCAAAAGGCAGGCTAGATTGTAGGTTCTGACATTAGGGAAACTAATACCCCCTTCGCGCCTGGGAAGATATAACTTTGTGAATGCAATGCATGGTCGCTTGTTTTGAGTATTCTCAGTATTGAGAATTTTTGTGTCTTTATGGTGCAAGAGTAAGGGAATGGTTTGAAGTGGGTAGAGTAGGCGGGCAAAACTGACCATTTTCACTAGATGGCATCTTCCCAGGAGCGAAAGAGGCAGATCAATCCAGTTGTCTAGTTCTTGAGAGATTTTTGTGAGCAGGGGGGGATAGTTGAGGTGATAGAGAGAGGAGGGTAATTTCCCTATTTTTATTCCTAAGTAGGTGATGTGGGATTTTGCGACTGAGAATATGGAATTTGGAGTCCAGGAAGGATTAGACAGGGTGCCTATGGGGAGGATTTCACTTTTGTTGTAATTTATGCGAAGGCCCGAGCATAGTCTAAATTGATCAAAGATTGATTTAATCGTGAGCATGTCAGAAGAGGGGTTTGCTGAGAATATAAGGACATCATCCGCGAAGAGTGAGGTACGAAGCTCGTGTTTACCTACGGAAATGCCATGTAGTGGGGCTATGTGGGACAAATATCTAGACAGGGGTTCTAAAGCAATGTTGAAAAGGAGCGGGGATAGGGGGCAACCCTGCCAAGTGCCTTTGTGGAGGCGGAATTCCTCCGAGAGGAGGCCTGCCGCTACCAGCCTAGCTGCCGGGGCGGTGTACATGGTGTTTATAAGATGGGCGAAAGGGCCTGAGAATCCCATTTTAGTCATGACCATGGAAAGCCATTTGAAACTAACGGTATTGAAGGCTTTCTCCGCATCTAGGGTAATGATACCATAATTTCCCTCTGGGTTACATTTGGCATGTTCCAGGGCCATCATCACCTTTCTGATGTTCATGGTGGCAGTTCTGCCTTTCACGAACCCTGATTGGGCAGGGTGTATCAGAGAGGGTATGATGTCGGCTAATCTAGTGGCAATAATTTTGGAAAGGATCTTGACATCAAGGTTTAGGAGTGAAATAGGTCTATATGAGCCTTGTTCTTGAGGGTCTTTACCTTTTTTGGCCAGTAATTTGATAATGGCTTGGTTACCCGTGGGTAGGTAGGAGCCCCCTGACCATATGTGATGATAGACTTTATGGAGGGTGGGTTCTAAGAGTGTTTGTAATGACTTGTAGAATTCACCCGTGAAGCCATCTGGGCCTGGGGCTTTGGAGGAGGCTAGGTTTTTGATAGCAATGGAAATTTCATGGAGGGAGATAGGTGCGTTTAGAGCATCTAATTGAGAAGGAGAGATTTGAGAGAGGGTTACCTTTTCAAGAAAAGAATATGCTGTCGGTGTATCTATGGGGTCTTGAGCATAAAGGGAGGAGCAGTATTGTAGCATGGCTTCGTTTATGCCTTTCTGAGTGGTTTTGATGTTACCCGATGTGTCTCGGAGGGATGTAATATAGGTCGGGCGGTTAGGTCCCTTACATAGTTTGGCCAGGAGTTTACCTGCCTTATTGCCGAATTTGTGAAGGGTAGCATCCATGTATGCTTTTTTTATTAGTTCCAGAGTTTCGGCCCAAGTGTCAAAAGATTGCTTTGCTGACTGCCATGTCTTCCTATTGTCAGTGGAATTGTCTATGCAAAGTGATCGTTGCGCTTGGTGCAGTCAGGAGCTGGCTAATGTGTAATTTTTGAGTGCGTTTCTCTTAAAAGAAACAGCATAGGAGATTACATGGCCTCTAAGGAAGGCTTTGCCTGCTTCCCAAATTAGATTGGGGTTGTCAGAGTGCACAGCATTGGTTGAGGTATATTCAGACCAGGCATTTTCCATGTAGTGTCGGAAGTCAGAGTTATTGTGGAGGTAAGATGGGAATCGCCATATTTTAGGATTTGGGTGTAGCTCAGGGTTGTCGATTGTGGTCGAAATAGGTGCATGATCAGATATGGCAATGTCGTGAATTTCAGCGTCGGATATCAGTGGGATAAGGTCGTCTGAGCAGAAGAGATAGTCAATTCTGGTGAAAACGTTATGAGGGTTGGAGTAGAAAGTAAATTCTCTATCAGCTGGGTGCCGGAGGCGCCAAATGTCGTGTAAATGGAGGGACTTTATCGTAGAGGCCAGAAGAGTTTGCGTATCGTGGTCTGGGGGGGAGTGTGGGCGTTTAGGAGTGGATCTGTCTTCTATCAGATGAATCGTGGAGTTGAAGTCTCCGCCGACTATATGCGGGAGGTGTGGGTCACGAAGGAGCCATGTCGAAAGTTCACTAAAAAACTGTTTAGTGGGGTTATTAGGTGCGTAAATGTTGGAAACGATCAAATCTTTAGTTCCTATTTGAATGTGGGCTGAAATAAGGCGTCCCTGTGAATCTGAGTTAACAGATAGGACCGTGCATGGGAGGTTTTTGTGTATGAGTATCAAGACTCCTGCTTTGCGTCCATTTGAATCTGAGCCTAGGACCGTGCCTACCCATAATTTTTTCATGCAGTGGAAGTCTGAGGCGGAAAGGTGGGTTTCTTGGAGTAGGGCAATGTCGGTCTTGAGTCTTTTAAGGTGGCGGAGGATTTTCATTCTCTTATTGGGGGAACAAAGCCCTTTGACATTCCAGGAGACTAGTTTCATATTGGGGGGGTCACTGGGGGGGTATGTGCGGGTATTACATGATTTTCATAAGCTAATATGTGGTGGTGTGTTGTAAGAACAGGCAGGATTATGGAGGAGTTTAGGCTGAACGATTAGGTTTAAAACCACTTGGAGTGTATGTATCATGGAATGGGGGTGCGTAAGGAAGGGAGGGGTTCAGAAGGAGGGGGGTAAAAAAAAGAAACAATAAAACATATTCGATAAACTTCAAATTTTTTCCGCATGGAGTCACCGTGTAGGCCAGCTTCTATTGCAAGACCCATTGACTGCTGTATTTAAACCCATGTTAAGGGGGTGATGTATACTGGCAGCTTGGGTTGTGCATAGGAAAGGTGGAGTGAGCTACACAGGAGAGCCAGGGGAGAAAATCAGTGCCTAAGGTATAACAACAAACCAAGTTAACAAGTTAGCAGTATGTATAACATTAGAAACACCTCGGCCTACCAGTAGTTGAAGTGCCTGGGGAAGAGGAGAGAGCAAAATTGAGAGAGAAAATTAAATTCTAGTGAGAGTCATCTCGGTTAGGGTTGAACCATCTTGGCCGTTTGAGGTGAAGTGGTGAGTGAAACCAGTTTGAAGCCGTGAGAGTGCTCTTCAACGGGGTGTGGAGCGATGATGGTCTGGGGCAGAGGCTATAAACCATTTTGGAGAGTCTTTGCGTGGGCTCCTCTGGTCTAGAGCACGGTTGACATGAGCTGCTCTGGAAGAGGGGCTGAGGTGGGGGCCCGTGCGGAGTGATCTTAGGAAGGCCTCAGCCTCGGTTGGATCATGAAAGGAGAGCTGGTCACCATTAGGGGCTTTAAGTCGGAGGTTAGCTGGGAAAGCTAAGGTAAATTTGATTTGTTGATGATGGAGCTCCGAGCAAACTTGTTGAAAGGCTTTCCTTTTCTTGGATACCTCAATGGAGTACTCCGCGAAAATCAGGATTTTCATTCCGTCGATCTGGAGAGATCTGGATTGCCTGAATTTCTGTAAGATGAAAGCTTTGTCTGAGTAATTGAGGTACTTGGCAATTATGGGTCGGGGCGATTTGCGATCAGAGTTGAAGGTTCCCATGCGGTGTGCACGTTCTACTGTGCAGGGGTCTGGAAGGACTAGTGCTTCGGAAATGCACCTGGCGCATAAGTCTGTGAGGGCTGAAGGCTGCAGCGGTTCTGGAATGCCCACAAATCGCAGATTGCTCCTTCTGGATCTATTTTCCAAATCGTCCAGTTTCTCTAGAATGTATTTGTTCATTTTATCTTGAGCCTGCTCTATGGATTGCGAATGGTACAGTTCTTCCTCTATGTTAGCTATGCGGTGTTCAGCTTCATTCAGCCTGGAGGCATGTTCCCCTAGCTGGGCCTGGAGCTGTTGCATGCCTGCGCTGACAGCCTTCTCCACAGAGGCTGTTATCATTGGGGAGAGAAGAGCTGCCACAGCCTGTGCAATCATCTCTGTGTTGTGGATCCCTGTGTGTTGGGCTGGTGTGTCAGCAGGTAAGGAGGGGGCCGCAGCGCCGCTTACCTCCATGGCAGGCTCCGTTTCTGTGAGGGGCTCCGTGCAGGCCGAAGCCGGGGCCTCGATTAGCGGCTGTGCCGTCCACGCCGTCGCGGCCGCATACGATCGCAGGCCGGATTTTTCAACGAACCGGTCCAACTCGTGGAGCTAGTGCCAGTGTAAATGGCGGGTTTGCGGACTTTGTATGCCGGTTTTTGGAGTCAAGCTGCGGGAGCTGAGGTCAAGAGCAGCTACTCCATGCGGCGCCGGAACCGGAAGTCGACAAAGAGTTCTAATTCTTCCCTATACTATGCAAAGTTTTGGCTTGACATACTCTTTATGAAAAACAAGCAATGATTAGTAAACATACCTTACGTAAGGTATGCATTTTATTTGCAAGATATTCATTTTAAGAGGAGTAGCAAAAAAAAGACAATGCAGCATTTGAACTAAAGGTACACTTTTACACATGATGATGCCATTATTGACATTAAGCTGAACTTTCTACATATTTATTTGAAAAAGAATTGGAAAAGCACATATTCATTTGAAAAATATAATCCCCAGAACTGAACAAACACAATTAAAACATGATCTCAGTGTTGACAGACAACAATGCTATCTAGTGTACCAAATATACAGAAATTAAATCATATGATATTGTAAAGAGAGGCAGAGGAATCATAAACATTGTATATGTAGAACCTGACTTACCCTGAAAAACTGGTCCCTTATTTATAAGAATCCAAATGCATCTAAGGCCACATTCATGCGGGTGCAGGAGTGAATGTAATTTGCACGGGTTCCCGCACCACCATGTGGCTGCACAAAAAAAATTCTGCTTTTAAGAAAACACACAGGAGTGCAATTAACTCTTAAAGGCACCCCCATGCACTGAAGAATGAGGTGCAGTTTCCCACATGCAGAAACGTATGGTGTCAAAGCACCATGTGGTTTTCATGCGGCCGCATTTTAATAAATATGCAGGGACCTTTTTCCAGCAGAAAACATGGGCACAGCAGCCCATTCAATTAAACAGGCTGTTGTGACCATGCAAATTCAGCTTGCAGAACAGCTCAAATGTGAACCTAGCCTAAATGTTCAAATGGTCAAAGGATATGACATCAAATAATGTTCTGTTGGCAAAAAGGTTTAAGTCAGGTTTAAAGCCAAACACTAGGAATATATAAATTAGACCAATTATTAATGCAGTTATGTATTCAGTATATTAAACCATATGGTTATTAACTACAACTGGTATACATACAGCAGTGCAGACAATCAACAGGGGGCCTTTGTTAAGGAATTAATAAGGGTCCTTCTTGGACAGCGTAGGGGGATATATATATATATATAACCTCACAATATAAAAATCTGGCAAATCAGTTTTGTTAGAACACAGTTAAAAAAAAGTGTGAGTGTATATATGTATATATTTTTTTTGGGAGCAGTGATATTCATAATGCTTAAAGTGAAACAATAAAAGTAAAATATTCCTTTAAATTTTGTACCTCGGTAGTGTCTATGGTATGCCTGTAAAGTGATGCATGTTTCCTGTGTTTACAACAGTCCGAGAGCAAAATGACATTTCTAAAGGAAAAAAGTCATTTAAAAGTACTCACGGCTATAATGAATTAAAAAAATGGCACGGGATTCCCCCACAGTCCATGACCAGGCCCTTTGGGTCTGGTATGAATATTAAGGGGAACCCCGAACCAAAATAAAAAAAAGAAATTGCGTGGGGGTCCCCCCAAATTCCATACCAGGCCCTTAGCCAAGCACGCAAGCTGGCAAGCCGCAGGAAAAGAGGGGGGATGAGAGAGCAGGCCCCTGAACCATACCAGGCAACATGCCCTCAACATGGGGAGGGTGCTTTGGGGTAGCAGCCCCCCAAAGCACCTTGTCCCCATGTTGATGCGGACAAGGGCCTCATTCCCACAACCCTTGCCCCGGTGGTTGTGGGGTCTGTGGGGGGGGCTTATCGGAATCTGGAAGCCCCCTTTAACAAGGGGACCTCCAGATCCCGGCCTCCCTCCTGTGTAAAATGGTAACGGGGTACAAATGTATCCCTGAAAAAAACAAGAAGAAGGAGGCGCCTCTGGGTGCAGACTGTATGACAACTTTATTATAAAAAATGGAGCAATAATATAAACTCACATTTTAGCAGTAAGAGATAGGCATAGAATGGTCCCAAACACAACAAGGATCATCAGTGGAGTCAGTCCCTGAACAGCCATGGATGTATTTCCCTCTGTGCTCGTCTCTGAGAGCGCTGGATGGTATCAGGCCAACAGCGATGTGTGGACATCAGAACGAGGCATGGGATGCAAACTGTAATCCAGGCGAGGGGTGATGACATCACTGGACATGCGACACGTTTCTCGAGCTGGCTGGCCATGAATAGCGTGACGGCCGTGCTCCTTTTTCAAGCTGGTCTCTCAGAGACGAGCACAGAGGGAAATACATTCACGGCTGTTCAGGGACTGACTCCACTGATGACCCTTGTTGTCTTTGAGCCAAGGCCGACTTACGTTCGACTCAAACATCGGGCTCATCCCTAATATATATAGATATATCTATATCTATATATAGATATATATAGATATATCTATCTATATAGCTATCTATATATAGATATAGATATAGATATATCTATATCTATATCTATATATCTATATCTATAGCAACAAAAAGTGAGTATACCCTTAAGTGAAAATGTCCAAATTGGGCCCAATTAGCCATTTTCCCTCCCCGGTGTCACGTGACTCGTTAGTGTTACAAGGTCTCAGGTGTGAATGGGGAGCAGATAAATTTAGTGTTATCACTCTTACTGTCATAAACCAGATGTGACCAGAAATGTGTGACTTGCGACAGAGTGAACCAAACATAAATAGGTGAAAGTAAGTTTATTAAGGTAAATGCATATACATGTGAACACACCACCAATACAAACAGAGTGAACAAACCAAACAACCAAACAGTGATAATAACCAACCAGCATATGTAGCAAAAGGGAGTACCAGAATCATAGTTGAGCCAGGCCAGGGTCATAAACAGGAGATCAGTAGATGGGGGACCGGAGTAAACAAATAGGGAACAAGATGGAAGGGATAAGGCTGCAGGGCAAAGATCCAGGGATACAGGACCAGATATAACAGGTTCAGGATAGGGATGAGCCAAACCCTCCTGTTTGGTTCACACCAGAACTTGCGAACAGGCAAAAAATTTGTTTGAACACGCAAACACCGTTAAAGTCTATGGGACACGAACATGAATAATCAAAAGTGCTAATTTTAAAGGCTTATATGCAAGTTATTGTCAAAAAAAGTATTTGGGGACCTGGGTCCTGCCCCAGGGGACATAGATCAATGCAAAAAAAGGTTTTAAAAACGGCCGTTTTTTTTTCGGGAGCAGTGATTTTAATAATGCTTAAAGTGAAACAATAAAAGTGTAATATTCCTTTAAATTTCATACCTGGCTGGTGTCTATAGTATGCCTGTAAAGGGGCGCATGTTTCCCGTGTTTAGAACAGTCTGACAGCAAAATGACATTTCAAAGGAAAAAAAGTCATTTAAAACTACTTGCGGCTATTAATGAATTGCCGGTCCGACAATACACATAAGAGTTCATTGATAAAAACAGGATGGGAATTCCCCACAGGGGAACCCCGAACCAAAATTTAAAAAAAAAATGACGTGGGGGTCCACCTAAATTCCATACCAGGCCCTTCAGGTCTGGTATGGATATTAAAGGGAACCCCGTCCAAATTTTTTTTTTAAAAATGGCGTGGGGTCACCCTCAAAATCTATACCAGACCCTTCAGGTCTGGTATGGATTTTAAGGGGTACCCCACGCCAAAATTATAAAAAAATGGCATGGGGTCCCCCCAAAAATCCATACCAGACCCTTATCCAAGCACGTAACCTGGCAGGCCGCAGGAAAATAGGGGGGACAAGAGAGCGCCCCCCCTGAACCGTACCAGGCCACATGCCCTCAAGATTGGAAGGGTGCTTTGGGGTAGCCCCCCAAAACACCTTGTCCCCATGTTGATGGGGACAAGGGCCTCATCCCCACAACCCTTGCCCGATGGTTGTGTGGGTCTGTGGGCAGGGGGCTTATCGGAATCTGGAAGCCTCCTTCAACAAGGGGACCCCCAGATCCCGGCCCTCCCCACTGTGTGAAATGGTAAGGGGGTACAAAAGTACCCCTACCATTTCACAAAAAAAACTGTCAAAAATGCCACAGGGAAGTCCCCCGTCAAGTCCCCGTGTGTCAGAGGGGGACGGGGTCACCGGGTGGCCCCTCCCCCCACCGTTATTTAAGAACCGTCAGAAAGGAGAAGCATCATACAGCGGGAGCCTCCCTCCATGCCATCATGGATGCAGAGCGGCATGAGGAGAAGAAGGGAAGAAGAAGCCGTGGAGGAAGATGCCGGACAATAACACCGGAGGAAGAACCAGAAGAACCAGAAGAAGAAGAAGAAGATGGAGGAAGAAACTGAAGGAAGATAGAAGATAGAAGATAGAAGAAAGAAGATAGAAGAAAGAAGAAGCATTTAAATAAAGGAATTGTCAAAAACTGTCTCTTGTCATTTTTAACATTTTTGACAGTTTTTTTGTGAAATGGGGCCCTTCCCCCTTACCATTTCACACAGGGGAGGGCCAGGATCTGGGGGTCCCCTTGTTAAAGGGGGCTTCCAGATTCCGATAAGCCCCCGCCCTAAGACCCCCACAACCACAGGCAAGGGTTGTGGGGATGAGGCCCTTGTCCCCATCAACATGGGGACAAGGTGTTTTGGGGGGCTACCCCAAAGCACCCTCCCAATGTTGAGGGCATGTGGCCTGGTACGGTTCAGGAGGGGGGGCGCTCTCTCATCCCCCCCTCTTTTCCTGCGGCCTGCCAGGTTGCATGCTTGGATAAGGTTCTGGTATGGATTTTTTAGGGGTTCCCACGCCATTTTTTTAAAATTTTGGCACGGGGTTCCCCTTAAAATTCATACCAGACCTGAAGGGCCTTGTATGGAATTTAGGGGGACGCCCCACGTAATTTTTTTTATTTTGGTTCGGGGTTCCCCTGTGGGGAATTCCCACGCCGTTTTTATCAATGAACTTTTATGTGTATTGTCGGACCGCCAATTCATTAATAGCCGCGTGTAGTTTTAAATTACTTTTTTTCCTTTGAAATGTCATTTTGCTGTCAGACTGTTCTAAACACGGGAAACATGCGCCCCTTTACAGGCATACTATAGACACCCCCCAGGTACTAAATTTAAAGGAATATTACACTTTTATTCTTTCACTTTAAGCATTATTAAAATCACTGCCCCCGAAAAAATGTCAGTTTTTAAAACGTCTTTTTGCATTGATCCATGTTCCCTGGGGCAGGACCCAGGTCCCCAAACACTTTTTATAACAATAAACTTGCATATAAGCCTTTAAAATTAGCACTTTTGATTTCTCCCATAGACTTTTAAAGGGTGTTCCGCGGCTTTTGAATTTGCCGCGAACACCCCAAATTGTTCGCTGTTCGGCGAACGGGCGAACAGCCAATGTTCGAGTCGAACATGAGTTCGACTCGAACTCGAAGCTCATCCCTAGCTCAGGATATGGGATACAGGAATCAGGGATCAGGATAACAGGTAAACAGGCTGCAGGTCAGGGCACAAGGACAATAGCAGGGCAAGGTGTATGTGCACTTGCCGGGTATTTATACAATAGCTGCTAACAAGGTCAGGTGAAGCCTGATTTCAGAAGGTAATACCTGCTCCACACTGCCAGAATCCCTCTGCTTGTGGACACCAGTACTGCGGTCGAAAGATGACATAATACCAGCAGGGAAAAGCTCTTCTGACAGCTCCAAATTGCCAGGAGACACCTGCTGGTGGGCCTCAGTACTGCATGCCAAATGATCGATATTACCAGCGGAGGGAACCTTTCCTGACCGTACCCCCCCTCGAAGGAGCGACCTCCGGATGCTCCAACTAGCCGTTGCTGGGGAAAGTCCATGGCATCAAGCCGGGCAGTGTGCAAAGTCACATCAGATTGGGCAATAAGTACGTCAAGCTGGATAGCAGGCACAGGAACCTCAAGCTGAGTAGCAGGCACATCGAGCTGGGCTGCAGGCACATCAAGCTGGGCAGCTGACATGGGCACATCAAGCAGGGCAGCAGGCACATCAAGCAGGACAGAAGGCACAGGCACATCAAGAGGGGCAGCAGGCATAGGCATATCAAAGTGGACAGCGGGCACTTCAAGCAGGGCAGTGGGTACGGGCACTTCAAGCTGGGCAGCGGGCACTTCAAGCTGGGAAGGCACAGGAACCTCAAGCTGAGTAGAAGGCACATCGAGCTGGGCCGCAGGCACATCAAGCTGGGCAGCTGACATGGGCACATCAAGTGGGGCAGCAGGCACAGGCACATCAAGCGGGGCAGCAGGCACATCAAGCAGGACAGAGGGCACAGGCACATCAAGAGGGGCAGCAGGCACAGGCACATCAATCTGGGCAGTGGGCACTTCAAGCTGGGCAGTGGGCACGGGCACTTCAAGCTGGGCAGCGGGCATGGGCACTTCAAGCTGGGCTGTGGGGAAGGGCACATCAAGCTGGGCAGCGGGCACAGGCACATCAAGCGGGGCAGCAGGCACATCAAGCTGGGCAGCGGGCATGGGCACTTCAAGCTGGGCAGCAGGCACAGGCACTTCAAACTGGGCAGCAGGCATGGGCACTTCAAGCTGGGCAGCAGACAGGAACACATCAGGCTGGGCAACAGACAGAGGCACATCAGGCTGGGCAGCAGAGGCTCATCAGGCTGGGCAGCAGACAGGAACACATCAGGCTGGGCAGGAGACAGAGGCTCATCAGGCTGAGCAGCAGACAGAGGCTCATCAGGCTGGGCAGAAGATAGAGGCTCATCAGACTGGGCAGCAGACAGGAACACATCAGGCTGGGCAGCAGATAGGGACATATCAGGCTGGGCAGCGGACAGAGGCTCATCAGACTGGGCAGCAGACAGGAACACATCAGGCTGGAAAGTGGGCATATGAGGCTGGAAGGCAGGCACCAAGACATCAGGCTGGAAGGCAGGCAATGAGACATCGGACTGGAAGGCAGGCACCAAGACATCAGACTGGAAAGCGGGCACATCAGACTGGAAAGCAGGCATATCAGACTGGAAGGCAGGCACCAGGACATCAGACTGGAAGGCAGTCACATCAGACTGGAAGGCAGGCATATCAGACTGGAAGACAGGCACATCAGACTGGAAGGCAGGCATGTCAGACTGGAAGGCAGGCACATCAGACTGGAAGGCAGGCACGTCAGACTGAAACGCTGGCTCTGGCTCTTCGGGTAGGAACGCTGGCTCCTCGGGCTGGAACACTGGCACCTCGGATTGGAACACTGGCACCTCGGGCTGGAACACTGACACGGTGGGCTGGAACACCGGCACTGGAAGTTCAAGCTGGGACAGATTGGTGGGTGTGGAGGCAGGTTGGGTTAATAGCAGGATCGTTTTGGTTGGGAAAAACTTTCGTTTTTTCTTTGGCTTAGCCACTGAAGCTCTGTATGTGAGGGGTGCAGCAGACTGGAAAGGAGGATTGGGATATGGCAGAGAAGAGGTAACAGTAGTTGGGGGAAGTTCCTGTGGGTTTGTAGGCAGCTGAGAAGAGGCAGGTGGGTTGAATGCAGGATAGGTACAGGGAGCAGAGACCAGATATGAGTAGTTGGTTGGGAGCAGCGTATACTGAGCTGCAACTGAGGTTGACATGGGTGATGGGGAAACATACAATTGGGTAGGCTGGTGTTTGATGGCAGAGGTGGTTTGTTTGGCTGGAGCTGATTGCACCATATCATACCATTCTGAAAGTATAGGTTGTATAAACTGTGGTTTTAAATCTCCCTGTCTAACAAAAGACTGAGCAGACACAATGCACTCAGCAATCACCTGTGGGGAACAGGCTGAGTAGTGCTCACAAAAATCGGCGGGATCATCTTCAAAAAGCCATACTAGGGATATAACCTGATTCATATCAAAAGGAGGAGTGAAATCATCATGGCCCTCTGGAATACAGGGCAGGGCTAGCTCAGTACAGATCTTAATCAAAGGCTGCACCTCCCCAAACAATATATAAGCCTGATTGACTGGGGAGTGAGCCAAACGTATAGTTGCAAACAACTGGTCACTAGACCATCCTTTCGAAGCCTGGCGGCAATAATCACCACTTTCAGATGCCAGCAGAAAAAAGGTGTGTGTGCACTTGCCGGGTATTTATACAATAGCTGCCAACAAGGTCAGGTGAAGCCTGATTTCAGAAGGTAATACCTGCTCCACACTGCCAGGATCCCTCCACTGGTGGACGCCAGTACTGCGGTCGAAAGATGACATAATACCAGCAGGGATAAGCTCTTCTGACAGTTCCAAACTGCCAGGAGACACCTGCTGGTGGGCCTCAGTACTGCATGCCAAATGATCACTAATACCAGCGGAGTGAACCTTTCCTGACACTCACTCTCTCATACTGGTCACTGGAAGTTCAACATGGCACCTCATGGCAAAGAACTCTCTGAGGATCTGAAAAAAAGAATTGTTTCTCTACATAAAGATGGCCTGGGGTCTCAAACTCAAATTGCCAGAGGGCCACATGACAAGTTTTCATATCCCATGGGGGCCGCATGCAAACTTTCAAAACTTCAAAAAACAATAAACTATACCAGCAATAATATACTATACCCAGCACTGATGTCAGCAAACACATTATTAACCCAGCACTGATGTCAGCAAACGCATTATTAACCCCCAACACTGGTGTCAGCAAACGCATTATTAACCCCCAACACTGCTGTCAGCAAACGCATTATCAACCCAGCACTGATGTCAGCAAAACGCGTTAATAACCCCCAGCACTGGTGTCAGCAAACGCATTATTAACCCCCAACACTGGTGTCAGCAAACGCATTATTAACCCCCAACACTGGTGTCAGCAAAACGCATTATTAAACGCAGCACTGGTGTCAGGAAATGCATTATTAACCCCCAGCACTGATGTCAGCAAACACATTATTAACCCCCCAACACTGGTGTCAGCAAAACGCATTATTAACCCAGCACTGATGTCAGCAAATGCATTATTAACCCCCAGCACTGGTGTCAGCAAACGCATTATTAACCCCCAACACTGATGTCAGCAAACACATTATTAACCCCCAACACTGATGTCAGCAAACGCATTATATATAAAAAACAATAAACTATACCAGAAATAATATACTATACCCAGCACTGATGTCAGCAAACACATTATTAACCCAGCACTGATGTCAGCAAAACGCATTATTAACCCCCAGCACCGGTGTCAGCAAACACATTATTAACCCCCAGCACTGGTGTCAGCAAACGCATTAATAACCCCCAACACTGGTGTCAGCAAACGCATTATTAACCCCCAACACTGGTGTCAGCAAAACGCATTATTAAACGCAGCACTGGTGTCAGCAAAACGCATTATTAACCCCCAACACTGGTGTCAGCAAACGTATTATTAACCCTCAACACTGGTGTCAGCAAAACGCATTATTAAACGCAGCACTGGTGTCAGCAAAACGCATTATTAACCCCCAACACTGGTCTCAGCAAACGCATTATTAACCCCCAACACTGGTCTCAGCAAACGCATTATTAACCCCCAACACTGGTGTCAACAAAACGCATTATTAACCCCCAGCACTGGTGTCAGCAAACGCATTATTAACCCCCAACACTGGTGTCAGCAAAACTCATTATTAAACACAGCACTGGTGTCAGCAAACGCATTATTAACCCCCAGCACTGGTGTCAGCAAAATGCATTATTAACCCCCAGCACTGGTGTCAGCAAATGCATTATTAAACGCAGCACTGATGTCAGCATTATTAAACGCATTAACCCAGCATTACCCCCACACTCCATAAATACCCCCACACTGTACAAATACCCCCCACACTGTACAAATACCCCCCACACTCCATAAATACCCCCACAAATACCCCCACACTCCATAAATACCCCCACAAATACCCCCCACACTCCATAAATACCCCCACAAATACCCCCCACACTCCATAAATACCCCCACAAATACCCATCACAGTCAATAAATACCCCCCACACACAAATTTCTACCCCAGTCACCCCACTAAGGACTTGCCTTAGTTTGATGGCTCACTCACCTCTCCAGGACCCTGGATCCGGCGCTCTGAACGATCACCAGTGCCTAGGTGGGCGGGGTGATGGGCGGGGCGATGGGCGGATCCTTCCTCCACTCTCTTCTCTCTCTGGGCTGCAGCAGCGTGCAGCAGAGAGGGCACGGAGATGGAGACAAAGCTCTTCGATGCCTCCCCCTTATGCAAACCCGTCCAGGCTCGGCGGACCATTTATAACCAGTCCACGGGCCGCAAATGGCCCGTGGGCCGGTACTTTGAGACCACTGGCCTAATCTGTAAGAAGGTTGCTAAGACCCTGAAACTGAGCTGCAGCATGGTGGCCAAAACCATACAGTGGTTTAACAGGACAGGTTCCACTCAGAACAGGAAGTTGAGTTCATGTTAATGATCGACCAAAGAAGTTAAGGTCAAGTTAAGTTCGACCAAAGAAGTTAAGTTCAAAAATCATATTGAGAGGTTGTCTTTGGGAAATAGACTTGCTGTGCTGCCAGCATTGCTGCAGAGGTTGAAGGGGTGGGGGGGTCAGCCTGTCAGTGCTCAGACCATACGCCGCACACTGCATCAAATTGGTCTGCGTGGCTGTCGTCCCAGAAGGAAGGCTCTTCTTAAGATGATGCACAGGAAAGCCCACAAACAGTTTGCTGAAGACAAGCAAACTAAGGACATGGATTACTGGAACCATGTCCTGTGGTCTGATGACCAAGATAAACTTATTTTGTTCAAAAGGCGTCAAGCGTGTGTGGTGGTAACCAAGTGAGGAATAGGGATGAGCTTCGAGTTCGAGTCGAACTTATGTTCGAGTCAAACTCATGCTCGACTCGAACATCGGCTGTTCGCCAGTTCGCTGAACAGCGAACAATTTCGAAAGCCGCGGAACACCCTTTAAAAGTCTATGGGAGAAATCAAAATTGCTAATTTTAAAGGCTTATATGCAAGTTGTTGTCATAAAAAGTAGTTTGGGGACCTGGGTCCTGCCCCAGGGGACGTGGTTTAATGCAAAAAAAAGGTTTAAAAACGTCCATTTTTTCGGGAGCAGTGATTTTAATAATGCTTAAAGTGAAACAATAAAAATGTAATATCCCTTTAAATTTAGTACCTGGGGGGTGTCTATAGTATGCCTGTAAAGGGGCGCATGTTTTCCCTGTTTAGAACAGTCTGACAGCAAAATGACAGCAAAATGACATTTCAAAGGAAAAAAAGTCATTTAAAACTACTCGCGGCTATTAATGAATTGCCGGTCCGACAATACACATAAAAGTTCATTGATAAAAACGGCATGGGAATTCCCCACAGGGGAACCCAAAACAAAAATTTAAAAAAATTACGTGGGGGGTCCCCCTAAATTCCATACCAGGCCCTTCAGGTCTGGTATGGATTTTAAGGGGAACCCCGCGCCAAAATAAAAAAAATGGCGTGGGATCTCCCCAAAAATCCATACCAGACCCTTATCCGAGCACGCAACCTGGCAGGTTTAAATTTTAAATTTTAAAAATGACAAGAGAGTTTTTGACAATTCCTTTTTTTAATATATCCTTCTTTCTTCTATCTTCTTTCTTCTATCTTCCTTCGGTTTCTTCCTTCATCTTCATCTTCTTCTGGTTCTTCCTCCGGTGTTCTCGTCCGGCATCTTCCTCCGCGGCATCGGCGTCTTCTTCCCTTCATCTTCTGGGCCACTCCGCATCCAGCATGATGGGACGGGAGGCTCCCACTGTGTGATACTTCTCCTCTTCTGCCGGTTCTTAAATAACGGAGGATGGGGCCTCCCGGTGACCCCGCCCCCCTCTGACGCACGGTGACTTCCCTGTCCGCCCCCCTCTGACGTCACGGGGAATGCCACAGGGAAGTCCCCGTGCGTCAGAGGGGGTGGGGTCACTGGGTGGCCCCACCCTCTGTTATTTAAGAACCATCAGAAGAGGAGAAGCATCACACAGCGGGAGCCTCCCACCATGCTGGATGCGGAATGGCCCAGAAGACGAAGGGAAGAAGACGCTGGCACCGCGGAGGAAGATGCCGGACGAGAACACCGGAGGAAGAACCAGAAGAACCAGAAAAAGAAGAAGATGGAGGAAGAAACCGAAGGAAGATAGAAGATAGAAGAAAGAAGATAGAAGAAAGAAGAAGCATTTAAATAAAGGAATTGTCAAAAACTGTCTCTTGTCATTTTTAACATTTTTGACACTTTTTTTGTGAAATGGTAGGGGTACTTTTGTACCCCCTTACCATTTCACACAGGGGGGAGGGTCGGGATCTGGGGGTCCCCTTGTTAAAGGGGGCTTCCAGATTCTGATAAGCCTCCCTGCCCACAGACCCCCACAACCACCGGGCAAGGGTTGTGGGGATGAGGCCCTTGTCCCCATCAACATTTTTCACTCACTTATCCTATTTGCCTTACAGTTTGTTTTCTCTTTTCTTCCACACATTTTTTGTATCCTTTTTTACTTCACTGTTTCAATCAATTTTCTTTTTCTTTTTTTTCACACTCATCACAGAGGTCTTCCACAAAGGTGGTTACCCTTTACAACACTACCATCACATACACCCAGACCCACGTGGGGCGTTGTTCATGTTTGGCTGTGCTGGCGGCGGGGCGTCCCCTCAGCTCCTGTGTGGGGCCCTGTTTGGCTGGTCTTGGGGGTTCCATGCCCGCACCACCTCTGCAAGGATACACATGTAAGTTTGTGGGATAATTCAGGCCTTGGGGGTCCTTCCATGTCCTGGGTTTACCCTTCCACTCTTTAATTTAGGTCAGAATATCTTTAATTTTTCATTTTTTCATTTTTTTACAAATTTATTTTGTCTTTTCTATCCATAGACAAGCACCAAGGTTTCGCACCTGATGATAGGCTATAAGGCCTTGAAATGCGTAGAGCTAACATCAACCGATATGTATACAATTTTTGCAATACTTTGTATGGCCGTTCCTTCTATACTTATTTTTATTTTATTTTAAATTTGTCTTCCATACCAGCCGTATGTAGGGGGTACTTTCATTGTTACATATGATACAGTTACCTTTGTCCATATTATTATGTCCTACTTCATGTATGTCATAATCTGTACCAACTTATTGTTGGAATGTTTATTTATTTATTTATGTATAAATGCTTGGTTCTGATGAATTGTAATAAAACATACAAATATTTATATAAAGCAAAATGCATTAAATATTTTTTGATATGAAAAAAATATTATTTTTTGAACCATTTAAAAAATATCTATATCCAATCCTTTTTTTTTTTTGTTGCTCCCATGTGCCTCGTCATAGTCCCGCCACCCTTGTTCCCCTTTTTTATATATAATTAACCGGGATGGAGGTGGGGACTTGAACGGCCCCGCTTAACCTCATTTAAAGTCCCAAAACCCTTGCTTTTAATCTTTTTTCTAATGGGGACAAGGTGTTTTGGGGGGCTACCCCAAAGCACCCTCCCAATGTTGAGGGCATATGGCCTGGTATGGTTCAGGAGGGGGGGTGCTCTCTCATCCCCCCTCTTTTCCTGCGGCCTGCCCGGTTGCGTGTTAGGATAAGCGTCTGGTATGGATTTTTGGGGAGACCCCACGCCATTTTTTTTTAAATTTTGGCACAGGGTTCCCCTTAAAATTCATACCAGACCTGAAGGGTCTGGTATAGATTTTGTGGGGGTACCCCATGCCATTTTTTTTTAAATTTTGGCCGGGGTTCCCCTAATATCCATACCAGACCTGAAGGGCCTGGTATGGAATTTAGGGGGACCCCCACATCATTTTCTCTTTAATTTTGGTTCGGGGTTCCCCTGTGGGGAATTCCCATGCCATTTTTATCAATGAACTTTTATGTGTATTGTCGGACCAGCAATTCATTAATAGCTGCGAGTAGTTGTAAATGACTTTTTTTCCTTTGAAATGTAATTTTGCTGTCAGACTGTTCTAAACACGGGAAACATGCGCCCCTTTACAGGCATACTATAGACACCCCCCAGGTACAAAATTTAAAGGGATATTACACTTTTATTGTTTCACTTTAAGCATTATTAAAATCACTGCTCCTGAAAAAACGGCCGTTTTTAAAAAAATTTTTGCATTGATTCATGTCCCCTGGGGCAGGACCCAGGTCCCCAAACAATTTTTATGACAATAACTTGCATATAAGCCTTTAAATTGTGTGTTTGTGTCCCATAGACTTTAGCGGTGTTCGTGTGTTCAAACTAATTTTTTGCCTGTTCGCATGTGTTTGGCTCATCCCTAGTGAGGAATACAAAGACAAGTGTGTCTTGCCTACAGTCAAGCATGGTGGTGGGAGTGTCATGGCCTGGGGCTGCATGAGTGCTGCCGGCACTGGGAAGCTAAGTTCATTGAGGCAACCATGAATGACAACATGTACTGTGACATACTGAAGCAGAGCATGATCCCCTCCCTTCAGAGACTGGGCCACAGGGAAATATTCCAACATGATACCACCCCCAAACACACCTCCAAGATGACCACTGCCTTGCTAAAGAAGCTGAGGGTAAAGGTGATGGACTGACCAAGCATGTCTCAAGACCTAAACCTTATTGAGCATCTGTGGGGCATCCTCAAATGAGAGGTGAAGGATTGCAAGGTCTCTAACATCCACTAGCTCCGTGATATTGTTATGGATGAGGGGAAGAGGACTCCAGTGGCAACCTGTGAAACTCTAATGAACTCCATGCCCAAGAGGGTTAAGGCAGTGCTGGGAAATGATGGTGGCCACACAAAATATTGACA
This sequence comes from Lithobates septentrionalis, assembly GCA_037952835.1. Taxonomy (NCBI): domain Eukaryota; kingdom Metazoa; phylum Chordata; class Amphibia; order Anura; family Ranidae; genus Lithobates; species Lithobates septentrionalis. Next base: position 600,296 of record JBBDGP010000211.1, read on the forward strand.
CTGTGGGCCCAATTTAGACATTTTCGTTTAGGGATGTACTCAATTTTGTTGCCAGCGGTTTAGACATTAATGACTGTGTGTTGAGTTATTTTGAGAGGACAGCAAATTTACACGGTTATACAATCTGTACACTCACTACTTTACATTGTAGCAAAGTGTAATTTCTTCAGTGTTGTCACATTAAACAACATAATAAAATATTTACAAAAATGTGAGGGGTGTATTCACTTATGTGAGATACTGTATGTGTAGTGTGTGGGAGTCAAAGCCCACTTCTTTGCTGTTGCACATATGCATTACAAGGATGACAAGAGGTTAATATCTAATAACTATTATCCAATCATTTGCAAGGTAAATTAGATAACAGAATTTTTGGTAACACATAATTGGGTGTTCAAAGTGAAAACATCTGCAGGTTATTCACTGACATAAACTTTGCAAAGAAGTTTACATCTACTCCTTTTGTAAATCAACACCATGAAATCAGCAGGGAAGCCAGGCAACCTATATGTTTAGAAGATGGGTCATTAACAGCAGCCTTCAAACTTTCAAATACTTTTTCAGTACAGATTTAATTTAATGGCTTTTCAATTATTTGTTTAGCCTGGAGTTTTCCTTTATGTAAAGATAAATGAAAAATGAAAGAAAAAAGTCTGTTCTTTCATTATAAGTATGGATGAGAAATGCAGTTTGATAATACACTGTTTAAGTGAATTCTCTTTTTATGGCAGAACATAAAAATGTTTAGGTAAGAATACATGCATTGATAGCTACATTTTACTAATATTTGATATCTGTACCAACTGTCGACATTGATAGATTGCTCTACTTTATTGGGCCTTTTTTACTGTATTTAAGTCTCAGACTTTATGAAAAATTGAAAATGCTAAAAAGATTTTAAGCCCTCCAGAATTCTTAAGATTGCATGGCAATGAAATCACTCTTTTAGAGGAATTGAAAGTCAACAGAAAAATGAAACTGCCGGCTTCAATACCATGAGAAATACAAGACTCGTCTTTTGCTTATGAGAGAAGGAGGCTAAATTACACGTTCTCTTGCATAAAAAGTGTTTTCTTATAAGACTGTGCCTGTAATTCAGAATCTGAAATGAATAAAACATCAACTAGATAGTTGCCAAGTTACCATTTTACAAATATATATAATATAAGTATAGTTAGGTGGCATAACCCCTAACAAATAGATGAAAACTAGGCATATATTTGTGTGCAGACAGCAAAAACTGGGGCTGGAGCTGGTTGAATCATTCAAATACATGTAAACTCACTCACTGAAATCTCATGTAAGCTTTAACATGTTATTGCCATTTCAAAAAGGCATTGTTTTAATATTTTTTTAAATCTGCAACTTTCACTAAATGAATGCCTACCGATCCTGCCATTATAGTCCTTGTTTAGTCACTTCCTGCTGTAGGATAACAACAGTCTGTCCTTGTCACACAGTTTTGTTCCTTCATTGTGACCCGATCACAAGAGCTTCAGAGAGAGACTACAAGTGGCCAGTTGAACACTCATTATGCAGGTGTGTCCAATGCTGTCATCATCATACCCACCCTGAGAAATTATATGTGGCCATTGCTGGAATGCATGCATTTAGACAGTAAGTGACTTCAGTGGTTCCCATGCGCTGCTGACCAGAAGCCAACAGTAAGAAAAGTACTCCAGGATGTGGTAAAATTCCTTATTATTAGTGGGTTTCAGGTTAAGTTGTAAGGGGTCAGAATGTGAAATGGCAATATGTCAAGAGCCTCTGCTCAGTGTAGAACAGCCCTACACCCCCCCCCCCCCCCCGCAATTCATTGTGTACCTTATAGTGATATAAATGTCTTGTTTTTTTTTTTTTTTTTTTTTTTTAAATAACAAATGTGCACTTACCTGCTCTGTGTAGTAGTTTTGCACAGAACACCCCATGCCAGAGCTCTTGGCCCCTCCCTCCTGCCCGGGGACCCCCAAGCAGGCACGCTCCCGAGCTGTGGCTCTGTGTGTCCATTCACACACTCAGCTCTGCCCCCTCCATCTTGTAAGTGGTTCACTGGCTGTGATTGATAGCTGCGGGAGACAATGACTCCAACTGCTGCCAACAGCCAATCAGGAGTGCGAGTCCCCAGAGAGCCAAGGCATCGATGGATCGAGAGGGGGCTCATGTAAGTATTAGGGAGAGCTGGGGGGACTGCTGCACACAGAAGAGTTTTTACCTTCATGCATAGAATGCTTGAAGGTAAAAAACCTTGTGCCTTTACAACCACTTTAAGAGCCCTTTCACACCGAGCCATTTTACAGGCGCTATAGTGCTAAAAATAGCGCCTGTAAAGCACCTCTCCTTTCACTCCAATGTGAAAGCCTGAGGGCTTTCACACTAGAGCACTGCGCTGGCACGGTGCTCAAAAAAGTCCTGAAAGCAGTATTTTTGAGGCACTGTAGGAGCAGTGTATACACCGCTCCTACAGTGCCTCTGCCCATTGAAATCAATGGGTAGTGCCGCCGAAGTGCCGGCAAAGCGCCGCTGCTTTGCGGGCACTTCCAACCCTTTTTCGGCCGTTAGTGGGGGTTAAAAGCCCCCCCGCTAGCAGCCGAAAAGTGCGCGCAAAAACGCCCAGCGCTGCTCAGTGTGAAAGTGCCCTTATTCAGCTGCACCAATCCATTTATCCCTAGTGCATTACATGACAAAATAATTTACCTCTAAATGATAAAGAGTGCATCTGAGCAGCAGTAGTACTTAATATTGCTCTGCCTCAAAGATTGCATTAGCAGCAGCAGTGGCCATTGTGAATCTTTCTGTACCGTCATTATCTATAAAGAGGATCCACTTCCTGCAGTGGCATCACTGAAGCAACTTCACCGATGTAATTGTTCTCATCAAAATGTTATTATTGTGCCTATAATATTGCCTTATTCCTACCAATGTGGCCCAAGGGTATTTCTGTATTATGGCCTCAGACTTGCAGAGTGTGCCAGGTTGTAACAGCAGTGGAAAACACACTTTACAGTTATTGTACATATATTTTTATTGGAACAATTATTCTTCTGGTGCAAGACATGCTTATAGTGTCTCTATTCTGAATTGCACTTCTTACTTATTCTTTAATTCCTTCTTGGTTTTTTTTTGCATTCTATTTATTGCTGCATTCTGTTCATGGTTGCCTTTGAAAAACATTCATATGTGATGCAGTATTTGAGGGTGATATGTAGGATAGAAATACAACACTATCTTCCCTATTGTTTTTTTTTTAAACCTTTAAAAAAATAAGGTTTATTAGCTGCTGTTTTTAAAGTAAACATATGGTCAACATGTAAAATCATATATTCGTTTCTACGTTGTATTTCAATTATGTCTAGCCTACTCCTATTAATCTGAGTGATCTTAACATTTTTAAACTTACATTGTGAAGATCCCCACACATTTACTTCCTTGAATTTTATGACACATATTCACTATGCAGTGTCACACATTTCACAGAGCCTGACTTGTGAATTACAGGGGTGCTGAGAGGAGTTTCCGGAGGCGGAGTCAGTACAGGAATCACTATGTGCAGGCAGCGAGGTACCATGGGATATGTAGTCCTGGAAATTAAAAGTAAACATCAGAGGAGACGCTGCAAAAGCCTACAGGGAATCCAGGATGTTCTGGACCAGAAGACAGGCAGCACTCACAAAATAAAAGAAGATTCTTCAAGTAATCCTAAACTGGATTGTCAAAAATAACTATTCTTTGTATTGCTGTTACAATGCTGATGTTTTAAAATGATCATAGATTTCCTTTGAAAGTTTGGTGAAATAAGTGTTTCATTAACACAAATTCATACAGCAGAACTAAATGAGAAATGAAATCTCTATATTTTACAAAGTTCTCAAATAGTCACCACATGGAATGGGTGACTAAGGGGTCACCACATGGAATGGGTGACTAATTCACACTATATGCAGTAACAGACATTTTACTGCATGGTAAAATGTCTGTTACCGCAGGGACACACAGGAAACATTTTACATGTTGACCATAGGTATACTTTAAAAACAGCAGCTAATAAACCTTATTTTTTTTAAGGTTTTTAAAAAAATAATAGGGAAGATAGTGTTGTATTTCTATCCTACATATCACCCTCAAATAGTGCCGCTGCCAAAGCGCCGCTGCTGAAGCGCCTGCAAAGTGCTTTGACAGCATGCTTTGCCGGATGCTATTAACCCCTTCTTTGGCCGCTAGCGGGGTTAAAAGCGCAAGGCGTTTTAGGAGCGGTGCTTCTAAACTGTCCCAAAGATGCTGCTTGCAGGACTTTTTTTAACGTCCTGCAAGCGCACCGCTCCAGTGTGAAAGAACTTGGGCTTTCACACTGGAGTGAAGGGAGAGGCGCTTTACAGGCACTTTGCAAGCACTATTTTTAGCACTACAATGCCTGTAAAGCGCCTCAGTGTGAAAGTAACTTCAACACCAATCCTCAATGTAACCATAACACTAACTTTACCTGAAAGGGTTCGTTCACCTTTGCCAAAAATTGATTATGTTGATAAGAGTGTCTTCAGATAAAAACTAATTATGCAGCTTTGACCAAAGTTGAATAATGCCCTTACTATTGGTTTAGGCCATGTACATACCTCATGAAACCTGACTGGAAAACTTCTAAGGACATTACCAAGAGATACCTAGCTGTTACTGTTCACCATCATAGAAGTGAGCTCTAAAATGCTGAGCTCAGAGTTACTGCATCAGAAAAGAGAAAGTGCATTAGAGGTGGTTTGAATCAGAGAAAAAGCTCACTCCCATAATAAGTTCATTATTTCAACTTTAGTCAAAGCTGCGCAGTTTGTTTTTACCTACAGTTTCCCTTATCTGCATAGGCATTTTTGTTTGTAAAGGTGAACTATGCCTTTAACCTCTTATGGATCGCCCCATGCAGATATACTGTGGCAGGTCAACCTTCCTGCGCAAAATCACGTACCTGTACGTGATTTTGTGCACCAGGTCTGGGGCACGCATGCACGCCGCTGGTGATCTGCTCCCGCTGTGATTGAACAGCCTATCTTTCTCAGGAGAGGCAGAACAGTGGTCTGCCTATGTAAACAAGGCAGACCGCTGTTCTGTGAGAGGGTAAGATGGAGATCTTATGTTCCTGCTAAGCAGGTACACAGATCTCTGTGTTCCACCAGTGAAAGCACCCCCCAAACATTTAGAAAGCACTAGGAGCACATTTAACCCTTTGATCCCCCCTGATGTTGACCCCTCCTCTGCTTGTGTCATTAGTACAGTGACAGTGCACTTTTTTAAGCACTGATTACCGTATTAGTGTCACTGGTTCCCAAAAAGTCTCACTTAGTGTCATTACCACTTAAAAAAAAATGTATAAAAATTCAATAAATTTATCCCATAGTTTGTAGACGCAATAACATTTGCGCAAACATATACGCTTATTGGGATTTTTTTTACCAAAAATATGTAGCAGAATACCTATTGGCCTAAATGGATGAAGAAATTAGATTTTTTTTATTGGGTATGTTTTATAGCATAAAGTAAAAAATATTGTTTTTTTTCAAAATTGACGGTCTTTTTTTGTTTCCAGCGCAAAAAATAAAAACCTCATGGGTGGTCAAATACCATCAAAAGAAAGCTCTATTTGTGAGAAAAAAAAGGATAATTAACTTTATTTGGGTACAGCGCTGCGCAATTGTCAGTTAAAGTAACACAGCGCCGTATCGCAAAAAATGACCTGGTCATGAAGGGAGGTAAACCTTCTGGGGATAAAGTGGTTAAGTAAACCTAACCCTTTGTTTGCATTCTCAGCCACTTCTTTGAGAGTATTTGGACGTATACCAGGCAATGTGGGTTTGGGAGATATACAAACTGGTCTGATAATGATCCGGTTTCCAAAGACACAAGTGCTGATGCTGAAGTCTCAGTGCTGAAACCTTCTGATTTCTGGAAAATATACCTCATCAACACCTATGGGCACCTAGGACAATGAAAAACACAATGTACCTGTAAGTAATTACACCTTTTATCAGGAAATATGGGCTTGAAGGAGTACAAGATGGCTCCATAAAGATTATGCAAGCAGCAGTGGCATGTGATAGATCATACAGAATATGTATATGTACAGTATATGCAGTTCATGAGTCTGTCACGTTTCTTTGGAATTAGTTGGTATGCCACAGAGTTTATCTGATCATACATGAACACCCAGAAAAGATTAAACAGGCCCCCTGAAAAAATCTGTTATTAATGTATATCTAACTTTCAGTGCATGTCAGGGAATCTCTTTATTAAAGTATATGCCTGATCTCTTTATTCAAGTCCTGCATGATCAAAACCAAAATAAACAAGTGCAGAACTCACTGTAAATCAATAAACAATGTGATCAACCAATATGCAAATTGGCCTATACATAAATATTATTGCATTAGTACAAACATTCATACGGTAGTGCAAATATTTTTTGTCTGGAAACCAAATATAAGCCAAAAATGTATTTACCAATATAAACAATGTCCTTCATAAATATTTTTCTCGGAGGATCCCCCACAGTGATCAAATAAGTGCGAGTCTCTAAATATTAATCTCTTAGCGTAAGTATGCAAATATGTGGCCTCTTGGCGGGTGGGCCTTGACACCGGCGCAGTTACAGAAAGCTTTATGATCATGTGACTGCTGTAACAGCCAATTATATATATATGATTATAAACCCTGCCCCTCCTCCCAGCATCAGAAACACCTACAGGGCTGGGAGGCACCAGCCTTAAGGGGTTAAACTTTTAACAAAGCGTGCCACACTCCATTCATTAAAGTTTTCCAGATGGCTATTCTGTGCACAGATCTCACAATCCTCTCCCGTTAGTGCTCATTAGAGGTATTCTCGCCTATTTGGATAGATCTCTGCAGTTACAGGAAGTTATATACTGCACGTGTCAAACCACAGGGCTCATTAGCATGTCTTCGCTCAATCCTTGGTATGTTTACCTCCAAACAATACATTTGCATCTCAGAAGAAATAGATAAAAAACTCCATAGTGCTTACTAGACATGTGCATTCGTTTTCGTCCAAATGCATTTTCGTCCGAATTTAGGGTATTTTCGTTATCGTTTTAATAAACGATAACGAACATGCAAAATCCGAAAACTGAAAGATCCGACATAAACAAATGCTTTATTTTCATTTTCATTGCGAAAACAGTTCGATATAGATAGGAGATTCGACATGGCACTGACAATAGCGATCTGTGTCCATCGAACCTGTGGTCAAATGCGCCTAACCTTAACTCTGTTAGTCCAAGATTATTCTACTTAGAGAGAAAAGATTTGACATACAGAGAAAAGATTCTACATTATAGAGACAATAGCAAAAAAGGTTGAATGTGCCTAACCTAACTCTATTAGTCCAAGATTATTCGACATAGAGAGAAAAGATGCGACATGAAGATTCGATGAAGCAGTCGCCGCGAGCAGACATTTATGGTCAGATGCTCGCCCATAGGCTATAGAAGAATTCTAATGTTGGTTGATGTATGTATAATATAGTAATGTAATTATATTATAATAATGTAGTAATAATAATTAATAAATATAATTATTATTAGTGTCATACAACATTAGAATTCTACTATAGCTTGTAGGCGTAACATTCGACCGGAAATGTTCGATTGCGACGTCGAAAAGTTTAGCTGCTCAGTCGAATCTTCTTAGAACATTCGACAGACACCATAATCCTTCAATGACAGATTCGACCCTAATTATTTTGGAATTTCAGATGAATGCATTTTTTAACAAAACAAAATAAAAACAAAACAAAATTCCGAAACAAAATATTTCAGTGTGCACATGTCTAGTGCTTAATGTTTTCTTTTATTAAAATCATTATAAATTAAAACCACTCACATGTAAAAGAAGCATATATAAGATTTCATGTAAACTTTGAAAGCCACCTGTCAGAATTCTTTTACTTTCTGTGTACTGGCAGCAATGCAATCACTACAGCCAGTGTGATGATGTCAAAAGACACTCCCCACCCTATGTGTTGCATTCTGACTGGACTTCCTCAGAGGTAGCACCGCTACCTGTCTGCGTTGGAAGATTTCCCCTCTATTCCCGTCCTGGTGACAGCTCAAAATTTGGGATTTCTGCTAGCATGCAGAGCACCGGATGCATTGATTCCAATGGGGGGTGTTTTTTTTTTTGAAGCACGTGATTAGAGCCAGAGGCTCCGAGACCACCCAGTGTGACAATAGCGAATAAATACTTGCTATTTTCATACTGATCCTCCTCCTGGCCAATCAAGAAGTGGATCCTGAGACCTATCACCTTATTGTCTGAAAGGGCAGGCGACTCAATTGGACGCCTAGGAGGAGGAGATTCACAATGGAAGCCGCTGTGATGCAGAGGAGGAGGAGACGCCACCTGTCACCCTTAGTAGCATTGTCCACCTGCAACCTAGATGGGGTAAGTGTGGAGCTGGCTGACCGACCGACCGACCGCGAGATCCCCCAGGAGGTGGTTGACCCAAACGACCAACAGCGGGTGGGGTGTAACACCGCCGGCTGACCAGGGGGAGTGCCTCTTTGCAAAAAAACTACCCAAAAAAAACACCTCCAGAGGCCACTGATGTTCACAGCCTCTGGATGTGTACAACTTCATCTCGTGCTGTGGGGGTTAACACCTTTGGGTCTCTGGACTTATCTGCACTTAAGATGATCCAAGGGGGCCCCCTCCTCCCCTCTCTGCTACAGTTTTTCACTGATTACACTGCCTCTAACATGATCTGTGAATGGAGGAGAGAATCCCGTGACTGATCCATGACAAATCATCTTTTGTGCAGCTGAGCCTGAAGATCTGAAGCTGTTAACTCCCACAGCATTGGCGGTTTAGCAGCAGGAAGAGGACAGGGCAGTTCTGCAGTAATTTTTTTTTTAAAAATCCAGCAGCTTGCACGTTGTGAGACATACATCATTATAGGTGAGTAATGTAACTAAAGAGGTAGAGAAAATATGCTTTTTATTATTATATGTCAGAAACCATGAACCAGACAGAGACAAAAGCACAGTAAAATCACACTTGTTTATTAATAAAAATAAAAAGGTAAATAGAGTAAGCATAGTCAAAGCATAGCCAGTCCAGTAATTGAATCGGGTAGTCAACCAAGCCAGAGTTCAGTAACCAGATCGGGTAATCAGCCAGGCCAGAAGTCAGGGATCCAAGTAGAGGAACAGTAAGCAGGATAAGGACCCAGAAGGGATGTCAGCAAGCCAGTCTTTAAACAGAAACGCAGGAGATGGTTTCTTGTGATGTGACCAAGGTGAAGGCAGAGATGAAGGGAGCTGGACAGCTTTAAGTAGGCAGGTCAGACGAGCAGGATCAGGAACAGCTTGGTAATTGTGGAGAAAGATGAGAGCTGGCAATTAGCTGACAACTGAGCGGCCAGCTCAGAGAAGGAAGAGCTGAGCCAGCCCTGACATTATAATACAGTATTTATTATATAGTGCCAACAGTTTGTGCAGCGCTTTACAATTTAAAGGAAGACAATACAGTTGCAATACAATATAATACAAGAGGGTTAAGAGGACCCTGCTTATTAGACCTTACAATCTAATAGGGTGAGACAAGTGGTACAAAAAGGTAATAACTGTGAGGTATGAGCTGATGGAAGAATGAAAAGTTCAGTTTTTTTTCCCCCATAAAGATTTTTATTAAGATTGTATAGAATAGTGCATACATTGAAAACAGAACAGCAAATGTTTTATGTGAGATTCCAAAAAACATTAATAAATCATAAGTAGTAGATGGTTATCAGGTCTATATGTATTCCAACGGCACAGTAAGGCCGTAAAAGGTATCCTAATAGGAGTGTTCTTGCAAAGAAGTAAAGTTATTGGTAAGATGAGGTAAAGAAAGAAAGAAAGAAAGAGAAAGATAGAGAGAAAATGAAGGGCAAGAGAGGAAAGGGAAGAAAAAACAAAAAAACAAAAAGGGGGGGGGGGGGGCGGGGGGAAGGTTGAAATTCACAGGAGGGAATGTGGTGTGGGGGGGGGGGGATATAGTGCATAGGATTTCTCATAGCAAGTGCTCATTCTCCATTATAGCCTTCCTACTCAGATCTGTTTTCTTTTACTACCTCCACCTGAGAGATAGTTTGGGTTTTAAGAGCTATAGACTTGAAAGCACTGTGTAGATTTAAAGTGGGTCCAACTCGCCCATGTTTTAGTGAATTTGTGGATACGTTCTTGGGAGATGTGAACTAGCTCTTCCATTTCTTCTATTTTAGAAATCCTCAGGAACCATTCTCCAATCGTCGGAGCGTGTGTGGATCGCCAATGCACCAGAATGCATATTATTGCCACATTTACCAAATGCATGGCCAGGGACTTATAGTATTCAGTTTTGGTTAGATGTGTGTGGTGTAGAAGGTACTGTGCCGGGGAGTAATCCAAGGTATACGTAGTGATATGCGCAATGAGTTCATGTACCTCCTTCCAAAATGTCTGAAGGGAGTCACAGTCCCATCAGATGTGGAGCATGGTTCCCTTTGCTCTGCCACAATGCCAGCATGAATCTGGGATAGAAGGGGAAAATTTGTGTAAACGTGCTGGGGTCCTGTACCAGCGTGTTTCAATTTTGGAGCAATTTTCCTGAATAGCAACATTGACGCAGCCTTTGTGGGTATATTCATTAATGAGGGTCCAATCATCGTCAGTAAGGGAGATCTGAAGATCAGATTCCCAGGCTATGCGTGCTGAGTCTGGGGTGCTAGGGGGATTGTCTATGAGTATGCTATATATGCAAGAAATCAAGTGTCTCTGTGGGGGCGATCTCGTACATAATGATTCAAAGGGCGTCAATGGTCTCGTTCATGTTTCTGTTGGGGCCTGAGAGGAGAGGAAGTGTCGTATCTGCCTGTATGTCCAGAATGGGAAGGAATTGGAGACAGACATAGATACCAAGTCCTCGTAAGAGTGAGGGGATCCGTGAGAGAAAAACTGATGTGCTAGTACTTTGTTGTGAGGCCATTCCTGACTTAGAAAAGAATTGGAGACTCCCGGTATAAAACTGGGGTTACCTCTTAATGTAGTTAGGGGTCTAGGGATTGAGGAGAAAGTTATATTTTTTGTCTCTCGCCCAAAGCCCCCGAGAGATGGGTTAATGAGAGGGTGTATCAAAATCTCTGGTGGCCAATGTCGGGGTAATGTCCAGGGTAAGGATCCGAGAGGCAATCATGTGAGTGATTTTTCCAAGAACACCCAGACTTTCCCGGCCTCATGGATGTTCCAGTCTACCAATCGCATGAGATGGCTTGCCAGATAATATTTATATAGGTCCAGCAGGCCAATACCATCTCTAGTTTTTAGGCGGGTGAGTTTGAGATACTTAATACGGGGAGGGGAATTTCTCCATATGAATAATGTGCTTGCCTTCTTGTATGTCGCTAAGAAAGAGGCCGGTAGGTTAATCGGAATACACTGTATAAGGTATAGAAGGCATGGCAAAATTATCATTTTTAGGAGGGCAGAGCGGCCAAACCACGAGATTGAGTTTACCCCATTCTTTTAAGTCATGTTGGGCTCTTTTTAGAGCTACGAGAAAGTTATTATTGTATAGGTCCGCTAATTTGGCCGTAATTTTAATCACCAGGTATGTGATGGCCTGCTTGTTCCAATGGAATGGAAAGGAGCATCTGACAGCATTCTACTTCTTCTGTTGTAAGGGAAACATTCAGGGTGTGTGACTTAGTATAGTTGATCTGAAGGTGTGATAAAGTCCCAAAGTTTTCTAAATATTTCAGTACGTTAGGTAGAGAGATATGTGGGGAGGTCAGGAAAGTGAAAAGCCTTTGATATCAGGGTTGCATCGTAGCTGATTGAGAAAGGTTTCCAAGGAGAGCACAAAAATCAGAGGAGATAGGGGGCATCCCTGTCGGGTACCATTACTGATGGTGAAGGCGTCTGACAGGTGACCATTAATGCGCACACTCGCACTAGGAGAGGAGTACAGTGCCGAGATATGGGACAACATGCGAGGGTGAAGGCCAATCGTCCTCAGGACCTCATGCATGTAGTCCCAGGCTTCTCCGCGTCTAATGATAGAAAAAAGCCTTGGGTTTCCGAAGTCGTAAGCCAGTGGTAGAGATTTAATGCCCTGATGGTGTTGTCCCTGGCCTCTCTTCCAGGGACAAAGCCCACCTGGTCTAGGGATACAAGATTGGGCAGGAGCGGGGATAATCTATTAGCTTAAAGCTTGGCATCCACATTGAGGAGGGATATAGGTCTATAATTCTGTACTTGCGTTGCGTCCTTACCTTCTTTTTTGTATAACCGTAATATGGGCTTCTAACATACGACCTACCGGGGCACTGGGATTCGCTAGGGCATTGAAGGTGGTTATCAACTTAAGGGATAATACAGTAAAAAATCACTTATAATATTGAAGTGTAAATCCATCTGGGCCTGGGCTCTTTCCCGTTTTCATTTGTTTTTGGGCAGTCTTGAGCTCTTCTATAGAGAGGGGTTGTTCCATTTCCTTAGCCTGCTCCTGTGAGAGTGTTTTTGGACAGTATTGCATTAAGAAGTCCCTGATTGCTTCTGATCTCCTTTCTACCTGCGTAATGTTCTGACTTACGGACTTTAAATTATATAATTTTGTATAATAATGTTCAAAACATTTTGCAATGTCCTCATTTCTAGAAAAGGATGTGCCTTGTTGGTCTTGAATCTGATGAATTGTGTGTGCCAGTGCCAGGAGCCTCCCGCACTTATTGCCCTGTTCGTAAAAAAACACTCTCTGATGAAGTACATATCGACGTCTTGTGCGTTTTCCAAACTCCTCTAGTAACAGAGAGCGAGTATGTGATAGTTCTTGTAGGGACTGCTGTGAATGTGAAGACTTATGAGAAGCCTCCATTCGCTTGATTTCGTCAATTAACCTCACTATAGTGTCCTGGTTCTGCCTCTTGATTTTCGCTGCCTGAGCCATGAGTTCCCCCCGGATAACACACTTGTGGGATTCCCACAAGGTGATTGGAGAAATGTCTGGTGAGGCATTCTCCCTGAAATTCCGCATCCTTAAGTAGGGATGAATTTAATCGCCAGCTTCTAATTCTGGAAGTTGATTCCAGGAAAGTCAGGGTGACTGATATAGGATGGTGGTCCGACAAGTACATTGGGTCTATTGTAGCGTGTGTAAGGTAAGTCAGGTCAGGTTGGGAAAGGAAGAAATAATCTATGTGGGAGTACTTTTGAAATGGAATTGAATAAAAGGTATAGTCCTTGACCGAAGGGAATAAAGTGCACCACATATCATGTAATGCCAGTCCCTAAAGCTGTAGTTTAATTTGGTGGAGGGCTCGATATGACAGTATGGAGGTGCCCGAGGAAGTATCAATCTCTGGGTTCAGAGGAACATTAAATTCTCCCCCCATAAGGAATGTCTTCCCTAAAGGAGACTAAGAGATCACTGATTTTCCTGAAAAAATAAACCTGGTGTTCATTTGGAGAATAAATATTTGCCAATGTCAATGGCTTAGAGGCGTATAGACCCTTGATAAAGACAAATCTTCCCTCTGGATGTACCAAGAAGTCTGAAATTTGAAAAGGTGCATGCTTGGATATCAGTATGGAAGCTCCTTTAGTCTTTGCTGTGGGGTTTGTGGAATGAATGACTGTGTGATAGAGATTCTTAGTAAGTTTAGGAATGGAGTCTGATCGGAAGTGGGTCTACTGAATAAAAATAAACTGGGCCTTGTGCTTGGCAAGGGCAGACATGACTTGTGATCGCTTTACAGGTACATTTAGGCCTTTAACATTAAGCGACACACACTTCAGCGGTAAAGAGCCATGGGACTTTGAATCTTTTTGCATGGTTCAAAGAGAGTTAGCGTATGAGAGGCATGTTCACTATCCCGCAGTTTGGGATGCACTTACAGACACCAAGGTGGCCAAGCTGGAGGACGGACTGGTGCAAATGAGAGGCGGCGATGGAAGGGGGGGTAGGGAGAGAATAGACAAGGGAATGGAGGGGGGGAAGAGAGAGAGGGAAAAAAATAAAAATAAAGGGGGGAGGGGGGATTAAATAATAAGAAGGGGGGAGAGGAAAGGTCAGAGATAAAGAGACACAAGAAATAGAAAGGGAAGAGACCCGGAAAACAGAAACGGTGGAAAGTGAACCTATAGGTATCACAAGTTGTAGAAGTAAGAAAATACCAGAGGTGGAAATAGAAATGCTAGTTGACCTAAGAGATAGAAAGCTGGATGGTCAGCAGACTCACTTATAGAACTGCTGTAGGGGGACAGTGGAAATGTCTGAAATCACATACTGCTATAATACAGAGGAACTAGGAAACCATAGTTTAATAGGGAACCATGAAAAAGAGAGAAAAATAAACTAGACTGCTGTGGAATAAAGAACTAGTATTAAGTTGTTATCAGCCTGCAAGTGTCAAATGTATCTAAACAACTGCCTTATTGTACATAACTGTATTTGGAAACAGACTCAATCCTCAAACAGATTAAAAGTCTGTTGCGTAAATAAAACAGAGGAACATGCCCTCCTACCCAGGGCGTGGCATTGTTTGAGCATAGCATGGGGTAATTATTATAGAAGAAGGCATTTTCAAAACTCCTTCACTCTGGAGAAGCTGTCTATGAGGCTAGCATAGCTCCGAGGGGAGGAGTATCTATGTTTATATTTATGAATTCTTGGGGATCACAAAGCTAACCTTCCCCCACTGCTAGGTAGAGAAAAAATATAGTAATAATGAGAATAATATTGTTGTCCCCCCTAAAATCTTATATTCACAGGCTGCACATGTCTAAGAAACACATTTCTACTATTTAGAGCTCATAGTGTATGGGGTCTCCACGGATAACCGATGTCCAGTTTTAGTAACCTATGGTAAGGGCAGACTCGGTCGTCAAGTAATCATAAGTAATCAGTACCACCATGAGCGAGTGCATCTGTCCTCAAGTCAAGGTCCACAGTAGGCTCAAGAGGGGGGGCTCACTGCAATCCTGAAATGAGCTAAAGGCATATATACATTAGCATCAGCGATCCGTGGGACAAGGCAATGCAGACATACAATGTACATATTAAGGCAGTTAGTAATAAAAAAAAAAGGGGGGGTCACAAATGGTAACCTCTTAAAGTTTCAGTACATGTTCCGGTAGCATGGCAGTCACTGGGGCTTAGGGGGCATACTGGGTTCCTGAGGTGATGGGTAGATCTCGTCATATGGCAATGTAAACCGTGTCAGTATTTTGTGCCTCATTATAGGGGTAGGGCCCAGGCATAACATGCTAACCGTCACTTGTCCCTGTGGGCACGATAAAGTCCTCAACTGGAAGCGTCTGGTGGCAGCTTAACGTTTTAGTGTATGTGAGGGTAGCATGACAGTCACTGAGGCTCAAGGAGCATACTGAGTTCCTGAGGTGATGGATGGAACTCATCATACAGCAATGAAAAAACGCATCGGTATTTTATGCCTCAATACAGGGGTAAAGTCCAGGCATAACATGCTAGCCATCATTTGTCCCTGTGGTAATCATTACCTGTCACCCAGAGCTAGAAATTTGGGGGTGGCTAATTGGGGTGAGAGACATGTTCAGTTTATCTCTGATCAAACATAAACAGAGCAACCGGGAATAAAAAAACAAACTTAACTTGTATGCACTTACAAGCCGGTATTCAGATGAGCTCTGGAAATATCTCAGTTGTCAAGGAGATCCCTGCGGGGAGTTGCAGGGGGTCCAGGGCTGTGCTGGTTCAGGTCTCGGCGGGATACGTGGACTCCGGGTGAAGAAGGGTTGGATCTCCGTCTCCTGGAACATTGCCGTTGTGCATTTGGAGAGGGAATGTGTGATACCAGGCGCCACGGCTCTGTTGGGAAGTGGAATGCACACCAGTCTGGAAGATCCGGCAGGGGTAGGTCAAGTTGCTCACAAAAGGATTGCAGGTCATCTGATGAGCGTAAGAGAGCCGTGCGACCGCTATCGGAGGCGGAGAGGCAGAATGGGAACTTCCAACAATACTGGATGTTACGGGCTCTTAATAGCTCCAACAGGGGGAGCAGGGCTCTTCTGCTCTGTAAAGTAGTTGGAGAAAGGTCCTGAAAGAATTTCACCTCAGTACCATTGTGTTATACCCGGCCTCTTTCCCTAGCCTTCCTCAGTATTTCCTCTTTTAGCGGAAAGTTTACAATGCAACATATCACATCTCTCGAGGGTTCATTGTCTCGGAGAGGAGGTCTGAGAGCTCTGTGTAGCCATCTCTATTGGGGAGTCCGCCGGACGCTCTAGCAAGTCATTGAAAATGGCGCAGATTGTTTGTGGCAGAGATCCTGCTTCTATCCCCTCCGACACACCTCTGACTCTAACATTGTGTCTGTGACCCCAGTTGTCGAGGTCCTTGACTTGGCGGTGTAGGTCAAAGAGATAGGATAATTGTGCATCATAGGTGTGTTGAACTTGCCTTAAAGCTGCAGTGTGAAGCTGCGTGGTTTGCTCCACGTCCGAGAGATGGGTAGCCACCGCCTGGATGTCCGTCTTGAGATCCAGGATAGCAGCCGATAGGGTGTTCGTGATGTCGGAGGCTACTTTCTGCAGGTCGGATAAGCTCACTGACGCACTCGAATGTCTGCTCGGCGTGTCTCTTCCCTCCGACTGTGAGTCTGATCTGGTGCTCGGGGAACAGGGCCCTGAGGCCTGTGATGCTTTGTGGTTGTCGGAGCTGAGGGTACGGAACAGCTCGGGGATGTTACGGCTGAGTGCGTACCCATCTCCTTCAGTGCCCAGGATGCCGAGGCACTCCTGTTTGGCTTACCCATAGTGAAAAGGTGCGATGGTTCCCTAAAATAGCAAAATGTGGTCCTCCGCTTGCAGGAGCTCTTTGCCTAAGCAGCCATCTTAGGATCCAGCCAAACCATGCCCCCAAAAGTTTAGTTTTTAGGTGGAGATGGGATAGGCTTCCCTGAAGACATACTTTTTCAGGGTTTGTCTGAAGGGGGATAGAGTAAGACATAACCATACAGATTAAGGTAGATAGTTCCAGAGGCGGGGAGAGGCTCTGGAGAAGTCCTGGAGGTGAGCATTGGAGGAGGAGACTAGGGAGCTAGAAAGCAGGGGGTCTGGGGAGGAGCGGAGAGGACAGTTGCTTGGGGCAAAGTTGTGAATGACTCTGCATGTTCTTGTTTCTTGTTAGTATTTTTAATTTAGTTTGTTTGGCAATCGGAAGCCAGTGAAGGGACTGGAATAGAGGAGTGGTAGACAATGAGTGGTTGGTATTGTAGATGATTCTGGTAGCAGAATTCATAATAGAATGAAAGTGTGGATAGCTTGTGCAGAGGTAGGTCTATGAGAAGGGAGTTGCAATAGTTAAGGTGAGAGATAACGCGGGAGTGAATGAGTAGCTTGTTTTTTTTATTGGTTAAAAAGGGGCATACTTTAGTGGTGCTATTGAGGTGAAGTCTACAAGCGTTTGACAGTGAGTGGATTTGGGGCTGAAAGGACAGGTCAGAGACTAGATTACACCTAATATGCTGGCTGGGGAGGAACTAATAGTTGTAGTATTAATCTTTATGGAAAAATCAGGGAGGAGGGCACAAGTGGGGGGGGGGGGTATTATAAGGTCACTTTTAGAGAGATTTAGCATAAGAAAATGCTGATATGCCAGTTGGTAAGTTAGTAATGCGAGAGGAGATCGAAGGAGTGAGTTGAGGACTAGAGAGATAGGTTTGGGTGTCATCAGCATATTGATGTTATTGGAAGCCATGGGAAGTTATTAAAGCAGAACTCAGGGATTTTCAAAAAATCTCCCATTAGTACACCCCCCACACACAAACACTAAACAGTTATTACATGTGTGAAATTTCTTACCGTTTAAGAGATATGACTGATTTAATTTTCAGGAAGTCAGCTTTCTGATTTAAAAAATGCTTCATCATCTGGCAGGGTGGATCTCTTAGACTTAGAACAGTGATTGCATCATATCCTCTTCTCTCTCTCTAACTGTAACCAGCCTACATTACTCATGAATCCTTGGGATGGGAGTGAATGTGGAAGGTACACTAAGCTTGTACATGTAAATGTGAACTTGCCTACTTCAACATAAATTAAACCCTCATTCTGCAGCCAGCAAGCCATACATAACACACGGTATGGTAGGTTACAGCCTTATAAATGCAAAGCATTTTAATATAAATGCAGAACCAGTGCAACGTGTCAGGGATCATCAGAGGCAAATGTCAGGGATCACCACCAGAGCCAAATGTCAGGGACCACCAGAGCCAAATGTCAGGGACCACCACCAGAGCTAAATGTCAGGAACCACCACCAGAGCCAAATGTCGGGGACCACCACCAGAGCCAAATGTCAGGAACCACCACCAGAGCCAAATGTCAGGGACCACCACCAGAGCCAAATGTCAGAGACCACCACCAGAGCCAAATGTCAGGGACCACCACCAGAGCCAAATGTCAGGGACCACCACCAGAGCCAAATGTCAGGGACCACCACCAGAGCCATATGTCAGGGACCACCACCAGAGCCAAATGTCAGGGACCACCACCAGAGCCAAATGTCAGGGACCACCACCAGAGCCAAATGTCAGGGACCACCACCAGAGCCAAATGTCAGGGACCACCACCAGAGCCAAATGTCAGGGACCACCGCCAGAGCTAAATGTCAGGGACCACCGCCAGAGCCAAATGTCAGGGACCACCACCAGAGCCAAATGTCAGGGACCACCACAAGAGCCAAATGTCAGGGACTACCAGAGCCAAATTTCAGGGACCACCAGCAGAGCCAAATGTCAGGGACAACCAGAGCCAAATGTCAGGGACCACCACAAGAGCCAAATGTCAGGGACTACCAGAGCCAAATTTCAGGGACCACCACCAGAGCCAAATGTCAGGGACAACCAGAGTCAAATATCAGGGACCACCAGAGTCAAATGTCAGGGACCACCAGAGCCAAATGTCAGGGACCACCAGTGAAGCATGTCAGGGACCACCAGAGCCGAATGTCAGGGACCATCAGTGCAGCATGCCAGGGACTACCAGAGCCGAATGTCAGGGACCCCTAGTGCCGAATGCCAGGGACCACCAGAGCCAAATGTCAGGGACCACTAATGCCGAATGCCAGGGACCACTAGTGCTGAATGTCAGGGACCACCAGTGCCTGAATGCCAGGGACCACCAGTGCCTGAATGCCAGGGACCACCAGTGTCTGAATGCCAGGGACCACCAGGGACCACCAGTGCCTGAATGCCAGGGACCGCCAGTGCAGAGCAAGGATTATTATTAGAAATCAATTGTATGACACAGTGGGGATGTCCCACTGTGTCAGGTATAGTATACGAGAACACCGCTCGCTGATGTCCCTTATTATGATTGACAGCGCACTGTGCCAATAACGGAGGGAGGCAGAGATCAGCGCTCAGTGTTCTGAACAGCGGGAGGTGGGACATCAGCTATCAGTGTTCTGATATATTATATCTGACAGAGCAGGACATCCCCATTGTGTCATACAACTGATTTCTAATAATAATCCCTGCTCTGCACGGAGAACATATCCTCTTCTCTCTCTCTAACCTGTAATCAGCCTACATTACTCATGAATCCTTGCGATGGGAGTGAATGTGGGAGGTATACTAGGCTTGTACATGTAAATGTGAACTCGCCTACTTCAACATAAATTACACCCTCATTCTGCAGCCAGCAAGCAATACATAACACACGGTATGGTAGGTTACAGCCTTATAAAAGCAAAGCATTTTAATATAAATGCTGAACCAGTTCAACATGTCAGGGACCATCAGAGCCAAATGTCAGGGATCACCACCAGAGCCAAATGTCAGGAACCACCACCAGAGCCAAATGTCAGGGACCACCAGAGCCAAATGTCAGGGACCACCACCAGAGCCAAATGTCAGGGACCACCACCAGAGCCAAATTTCATGGACCACCACCAGAGCCAAAGGTCAGGAACCACCAGAGCCAAAGATCAGGGACCACCAGAGCCAAATGTCAGGGACTACCACCAGAGCCAAATGTCAGGGACTACCACCAGAGCCAAATGTCAGGGACTACCACCAGAGCCAAATTTCAGGGACTACCACCAGAGCCAAATTTCAGGGACCACCAGAGCCAAATGTCAGGGACTACCACCAGAGCCAAATGTCAGGAACCACCAGAGCCAAATGTCAGGGACCACCACCAGAGCCAAATGTCAGGGACCAACATCAGAGCCAAATGTCAGGGACCAACACCAGAGCCAAATGTCAGGGACCACCAGAGCCAAAATGTCAGGGACCACCACAAGAGCCAAATGTCAGGGACCACCAGAGCCAAATGTCAGGGACCACCACCAGAGCCAAATGTCAGGGACCACCACCAGAGCCAAATGTCAGGGACCACCACCAGAGCCAAATGTCTGGGACCACCACCAGAGCCAAATGTCAAGGACAACCAGAGTCAAATGTCAGGAACCACCAGAGCCGAATGTCAGGGACCACCAGTGAAGCATGTCAGGGACCACTAGAGCCGAATTTCAGGGACCATCAGTGCAGCATGTCAGGGACTGCCAGAGCCGAATGTCAGGGACCACTAGTGCCGAATGTCAGGGACCACAAGTGCCTGAAATGCCAGGGACAACCAGGGACCACCAATGCCTGAATGCCAGGGACCACCAGGGACCACCACCAGTGCCTGAATGCCAGGGACCACCAGTGCAGAGCGGGGATTATTATTAGAAATCACTTGTATGTCCCACTGTGTCAGGTATAGTATACGAGAACACCACTCGCTGATGTCCCTTATTATGATTGACAGTGTAGGGATGAGCCGAACACCCCCCTGTTCGGTTCGCACCAGAACATGCGAACAGGAAAAAAGTTGGTTCGAAACACGCGAACACCGTTAAAGTCTATGGGACACGAACGTGAATAATCAAAAGTGCTAATTTTAAAGGCTAATATGCAAGTTATTGTCATAAAAAGTGTTTGGGGACCTGGGTCCTGCCCCAGGGGACATGGATGAATGCAAAAAAAAGTTTTAAAAACGGCCGTTTTTTCAGGAGCAGTGATTTTAATAATGCTTAAAGTCAAACAATAAAAGTGTAATATCCCTTTTAATTTCGTAGCTGGGGGGTGTCTATAGTATGCCTGTAAAGGGGCGCATGTTTCCTGTGTTTAGAAAAGTGTGACAGCAAAATGACATTTTGAAGGAAAAAACTCATTTAAAACTACCCGCGGCTATTGCATTGCCGACAATACACATAGAAGTTCATTGTTAAAAACGGCATGGGAATTCCCCAAAGGGGAACCCCGAACCAAAATTTAAAAAAAAAATGACGTGGGAGTCCCCCTAAATTTCATACCAGGCCCTTCAGGTCTGGTATGGATATTAAGGGGAACCCCGGCCAAAATTTAAAAAAAAAAAATGACGTGGGGTTCCCCCTAAATTCCATACCAGACCCTTCAGGTCTGGTATGGATTTTAAGGGGAACCCCACGCCAAAAAAAAACAAAACGGCGTGGGGTCCCCCCAAAAATCCATACTAGACCCTTTTCCGAGCACGCAACCTGGCAGGCCGCAGGAAAAGAGGGGGGGACGAGAGTGCGCCCCCCCTCCTGAACCGTACCAGGCCACATGCCCTCAACATTGGGAGGGTGCTTTGGGGTAGCCCCCCAAAACACCTTGTCCCCATGTTGATGAGGACAAGGGCCTCATCCCCACAACCCTGGCCGGTGGTTGTGGGGGTCTGCGGGCGGGGGGCTTATCGGAATCTGGAAGCCCCCTTTAACAAGGGGACCCCCAGATCCCAGCCCCCCCTGTGTGAAATGGTAAGGGGGTACTTACCCCTACCATTTCACTAAAAAACTGTCAAAAATGTTAAAAATGACAAGAGACAGTTTTTGACAATTCCTTTATTTAAATGCTTCTTCTTTCTTCTATCTACCTTCATCTTCTGGTTCTTCTGGTTCTTCTGGCTCTTCTGGTTCTTCCTCCGGTGTTCTCGTCCAGCATCTCCTCCGCTGCGTCTTCTATCTTCTTCTCCTCGGGCCGCTCCGCACCCATGGCATGGGGGGGAGGCTCCCGCTCTTCTCTTCTTCTTTTCTTCTCTTCTTCATTTTCTTCTCCGGGCCGCTCCGCACCCATGCTGGCATGGAGGGAGGCTCCCGCTGTGTGACGGCGCTCCTCGTCTGATAGTTCTTAAATAACGGGGGCGGGGCCACCCAGTGACCCCGCCCCCCTCTGACGCACGGTGACTTGACGGGACTTCCCTGTGACGTCACGGGGAATGCCACAGGGAAGCTTTTGATCCTTTTACCGTCCACGTTTGATTTGACTGTATGTTGATTTTTTTCTATTTTTTCACAATAAAGATGCCTTTACTACGGAGTGCGGCAGTCCAGGACTTTTTTTTTCTCTCTACAGATTTGTGCAGAGCCAGCACCTGAGAGTTCGAAGTAGGGCAGGAGCTTTTAGTCAGGTGCGGAAGCTTAGCGAGTGCCTTTCCTTTTTTCAAACCAAACCCATGCCATCACTCCAAAGACTTCCTTGCATGCTTCCTTCCAGGCTGTGGCTGTGGTGTTGGAGTTGTGGCAGGAGGTGGAGGAGGAGTATGGTCACATACGTGACATCACCCCCTTATTTAGGACCTGAAATATGATCTCCTCACTGATGATGCATTGGCCCACCTCCATTCCTGCATCTTACTGGCCGTTATACACGCAAAGGCCTCTTGAACACTGGGGGTTGTTGTGAGGACCGCAGTAGCCTGCCGAATCAAACCAAGCGCTGACTCCTCCACGTTCCTCCCCTTCCTTTTTTTTGGAGGGCGGAGGGGAGGAACCTGGGATTAGGTCAGGCTACTGGGCACGACCACCTCCTGGCTGGCACTCTCCACGGCCACCTCCTGGCTGCCACTTTCCCCGCTACCTCCTGGCTGCCACCTTCCATGGCCTCCTCCTGGCTGAGACTTTCTTGTGTATGAAAATGGGACATAGTTTTAGTTTTTTGGTCATCAATCACACACAATTTTGAGCTCATGACTGTTGCAAATTGAATGTTAACAAATAGAAAAGACTATCCTTCTGACCCCAGCATTTTCATTCTTGTCCCAATCATTTTTGGCTGCTACTGTCTATTGATATGTAAACCACTTTGTTAAATCTGAAATTAGTGATCAATAACATCTAGTTAACATTATTCATTTTTTGTCAAGAAATATGTTGAACAATGCTATACCTGGCTCAAGCTGGGCTCCTCCACATCTTTCTGGGTGGAAGGCCCAGGTTGTACGTCAGAAGCCTAATCTGAGGTGGAAGGAAGAGTGGAAGGAAGGGTTGAGAGTGATGGCCTGATTTCAGTCTGGTCTGACAAAAACTGCAGTCTGTCCTAGTACCAGAGCCTGGGGACATAAACGTCATCTGCTGCTGCTCCTGATCTTATAGAAGCCTGGACCTTTTTGCACTCCCTATTATATGTGCTCCTCAGACCACCAATTTTGCACTTCAAATAGTTGATGTCTGCCGTGGGAATCACCAGCTTCACCAATTCCAACAGTTTACCAAGCGCTGCCTTCCTCTTTAGTTTGTTATTATAAAATTGGTGTTCCACTTGCCACAGACAGGGCAGCTCTCTGTACTTATCAATAAAGTTGGGGAGGAAATCATGGTCATTGAATTTATCCATATTCTCTGCAAGACACAACACAAGACAAACCTTAATGTTAAGTTAAACTCTCCTAATCTTCCCAGTATAGGCCTCAATCTATAAGCAGTAAAGGCCACTGATGACCCAAGTTAAAATTGTACCTTCGTTAGCACGATCGACGCTTACGCTACTCCGTCCTCCGCTCACAGATTGTATGTATGATGCACGTGTGTTATGCTTTATATACACTGCGCATGCTGGAAACTCCGCCCCTGACCTTCTTTTTAGTATATTCCCCACCCCTTTCTCTTTTGGCGCAGTGGGAGAGCACATGGCAGAGACAGAGCAGGTGCATGCAGAGGAGAGCAGCAACGACGAGGAAAGCCCGGAGCCAGAAATGCCCCAATCCCGGAGGAGATTTAAGGAATCAAATATGGCCTTTGTTGAGATGGTGGACATCTTGAAGAGGGTTGGCTATGATAGGAAATATGGACTGTTCAGAAACCCAAATGTGAGAAAGGCCAAAATCATGGCTAAAGTTGTGAAAAGTCTGCAGAAGAATTTTGGGGTATGACGATCCAAGGAGCAACTGAAGAAACAATGGTCAGACCTCAAATTGAGGGAGCAGGATCAG
The DNA here is from genome assembly GCA_037952835.1 of Lithobates septentrionalis. Taxonomy (NCBI): domain Eukaryota; kingdom Metazoa; phylum Chordata; class Amphibia; order Anura; family Ranidae; genus Lithobates; species Lithobates septentrionalis. The sequence continues at coordinate 624,564 of JBBDGP010000211.1, forward strand.
TACAGAAGGATCAAGAGAGTGCTGCAAAAAAGTAAGTATTTTGTCGTGTGTTCCTATTATTATTATTACTTACATGCTGCTCCATGTGCTTTTCTTTACTGTTGTACAGTTTAAAATGGCAAGTTTCCATTTCGTTGGGACAGTAATTGTTCATAGTAAACATCGTTTGTTCGCCCTCTAATACGATGTTTTTGACAGATATAGCTTAACTACATTTGTTCAGGCCTATTTTTATTAAAAGAAGTTTATTACATTGTTGTCCAGATTTGTTTTAACTAGAATGAAATGCAAACTTGATTCAGTGTAAGGAGAGGACACTCAGCAGCTGTTTACACATCTGGGTGCAGGAGCACTTGTGTGGGACACCAGAACACCCTTTTCAGGGTGTCCAACACAGGTGCCCCAGTGGATACTAGGGGTTTCTCCATGTGTGAAACTTTACCAAAAAAAGTAAGTATTCCAGCTTGAAGAAAGGGAAACAATTATGTCTTCAGCTTGGAACTCTGCCAAAACAGAATATTGTACGACACATCCAAGCAATGATTTATATTACTATTTATTGCCTCAAATATTTGTGTGCTAAGTATATCTTATTTTTTATTCACAGGGAGAAAAGATTCGGGCCATCAGAGGACACCAGGAACACCACACCTCCTAAAGAAGGGGAAATCCCCACACCACAACCTGAAGAAGTGGATTCAGAGGTACATGAATTGGGCAAAAAAGTGACCACAACTGGTGAGTGTCTGAGACCACAGCTTCAGGTAATAGATGTATGCCTGCATATTTATAATACATGGTGTGTTTTTTTTATTTTAGGTGATGTGGATGTTGTGGAAGAAGAAACTCATTTCACCAGTGCAAGTGCACATGTCCTCATTGGGGAAATCATGGTGTGCAATCGTGATTTAGAAAAGATAAAGGAAAACCATCAATGATGTTCAACAAAAAATGAAGAACATCATTGATGTTGTAGGCAGAATCTAAAACACACAAAAATTGTACCGTTTTGTCGTGTAATTTGTTCTTTTAAATCAAGTTTTAAAGTAATTAGAAAGCCAAATTTTGGAGATGCACACAGTGGGGGTTATTTACTAAAGGAAAATCCACTTTGCACTGCCAGTGCACTGGAAGTGCACTTGGAAGTAAAGTTGCTGTAGATCCGAGGGGGACATGCAAGGAAAATAAAAAACAGCATTTTAGCTTGAACATGGTTGGATGATAAAATCAGCAGAGCTACCACTCATTTCACATCTACCCCTTAGATTTAGAGCAAGTGCACTTTCAGTGTAAAGTGGATTTGCTTTTCGTAAATAACCCCCACTGTGTCAACATGTGCTATATGCCATCATGGGATATCAATGTACGCATTTTGTGGGTGCAACCCCTTCTTTGCAACTCAAGTAGGTGAGAGAGGAAGTGGTGCACCCCCGAAACACATCCATTGATCCCCATGATGGGAGCTAGAACAGGTTGACATTAGGCATGGGATCAGGAGGGAAATCCACATTTTGACTCCTAATTTGTGTGCATCCTCAAAATGTGGCTTTTACAGGGTTACATCACCCCATCTGATGAAAGCAAGATCAACACAGTTTGGACATACTAATGTCTGATATTGCCTTCAATTTTTCAAAGTTGAACTTTGTAAGTTCCTGAGTAGGGATGAGCTTCGAGTTCGAGTCGAACTCATGTTCTACTCGAACATTGGCTGTTCGCAAGTTCGCCGAACAGCGAACAATTTGGGGTGTTCGCGGCAAATTCGAATGCCGCGGAACACCCTTTAAAAGTCTATGGGAGAAATCAAAAGTGCTAATTTTAAAGGCTTATATGCAAGTTATTGTCATAAAAAGTGTTTGGGGACCCGGGTCCTGCCCCAGGGGACATGTATCAATGCAAAAAAAAGTTTTAAAAACGGACGTTTTTTCAGGAACAGTGATTTTATTAATGCTTAAAGTCAAACAATAAAAGTGTAATATCCCTTTAAATTTCGTAGCTGGGGGGTGTCTATAGTATGCCTGTAAAGGGGCGCATGTTTCCTGTGTTTAGAACAGTCTGACAGCAAAATGACATTTGGAAGGAAAAAACTCATTTAAAACTACCCGCGGCTATTGCATTGCTGACAATACACATAGAAGTTCATTGATAAAAACGGCATGGGAATTCCCCACAGGGCAACCCCGAACCAAAAAAAAAAAAAAAAATGATGTGGGGGTCCCCCTAAATTCCATACAAGGCCCTTCAGGTCTGGTATGGATATTAAGGGGAACCCCAGCCAAAATTTTAAAAAAAAATTGACGTGGGGTTCCCCCTAAATTCCATACCAGACCCTTCAGGTCTGGTATGGAATTTAAGGGGAACCCCGCGCCAAAAAAAAAAAAAAAACGGCGTGGGGTCCCCCTATAAATCCATACCAGACCCTTATCCGAGCACGCAACCTGGCAGGCCGCAGGAAAAGAGGGGGGGACGAGAATGCGCCCCCCCCCCCTCCTGAACCGTACCAGGCCACATGCCCTCAACATTGGGAGGGTGCTTTGGGGTAGCCCCCCAAAACACCTTGTCCCCATGTTGATGAAGACAAGGGCCTCATCCCCACAACCCTGGCCGGTGGTTGTGGGGGTCTGCGGGCGGGGGGCTTATCGGAATCTGGAAGCCCCCTTTAACAAGGGGACCCCCAGATCCCGGCCCCCCCCTGTGTGAAATGGTAAGGGGGTACTTACCCCTACCATTTCACTAAAAAACTGTCAAAAATGTTAAAAATGACAAGAGACAGTTTTTGACAATTCCTTTATTTAAATGCTTCTTCTTTCTCCTTCATCTTCTTCTGGTTCTTCTGGCTCTTTTGGTTCTTCCTCCGGTGTTCTCGTCCAGCATCTCCTCCACGGCGTCTTCTATCTTCTTCTCCTCGGGCCGCTCCGCACCCATGGCATGGGGGGGGAGGCTCCCGCTCTTCTCTTCATCTTCTTCTCTTCTTTATCTTCTTCTTCATCTTCTTCTTCTTCTTCTTCTCTTCTTCCTTCTTCTCTTCTTCATTTCTTCTCCGGGCCGCTCCGCAGCCATGCTGGCATGGTGGGAGGCTCCCGCTGTGTGGCGGCGTCTCTTCGTCTGACGGTTCTTAAATAACGGGGGGCGGGGCCACCCGGTGACCCCGCCCCCCTCTGACGCACGGTGACTTGACGGGACTTCCCTGTGACGTCACGGGGAATGCCACAGGGAAGTCCCGTCATGTCCCGTGCGTCAGAGGGGGGGCGGGGTCACCGGGTGGCCCCGCCCCCCGTTATTTAAGAACCGTCAGACGAAGAGACGCCGTCACACAGCGGGAGCCTCCCACCATGCCAGCATGGCTGCGGAGCGGCCCGGAGAAGAAATGAAGAAGAGAAGAAGGAAGAAGAGAAGAAGAAGAAGAAGATGAAGAAGAAGATGAAGAAGAGAAGAAGATGAAGAGAAGAGCGGGAGCCTCCCCTCACGCCATGGGTTCGGAGCGGCCCGAGGAGAAGAAGATAGAAGACGCCGCGGAGGAGATGCTGGACGAGAACGCCGGAGGAAGAACCAGAAGAGCCAGAAGAACCAGAAGAAGAAGAAGATGAAGGAAGAAAGAAGAAGCATTTAAATAAAGGAATTTACAAAAACTGTCTCTTGTCATTTTTAACATTTTTGACAGTTTTTTAGTGAAATGGTAGGGGTAAGTACCCCCTTACCATTTCACACAGGGGGGGGGCCGGGATCTGGGAGTCCCCTTGTTAAAGGGGGCTTCCAGATTCCGATAAGCCCCCCGCCCGCAGACCCCCACAACCACCGGCCAGGGTTGTGGGGATGAGGCCCTTGTCTTCATCAACATGGGGACAAGGTGTTTTGGGGGGCTACCCCAAAGCACCCTCCCAATGTTGAGGGCATGTGGCCTGGTACGGTTCAGGAGGGGGGGGGCCGCACTCTCATCCCCCCCTCTTTTCCTGCGGCCTGCCAGGTTGCGTGCTCGGATAAGGGTCTGGTATGGATTTTTAGGGGGACCCCGCGCCGTTTTTTTTTTTTTTTTTGGCGCAGGGTTCCCCTTAAAATCCATACCAGACTTGAAGGGTCTGGTATGGAATTTAGGGGGAACCCCACGTCAATTTTTTTTAAAAATTTTGGCTGGGGTTCCCCTTAATATCCATACCAGACCTGAAGGGCCTTGTATGGAATTTAGGGGGACTCCCACATCATTTTTTTTTTTTAATTTTGGTTCGGGGTTGCCCTGTGGGGAATTCCCATGCCGTTTTTATTAATGAACTTCTATGTGTATTGTCGGCAATGCAATAGCCGCGGTAGTTTTAAATGTTTTTTCCTTCAAAATGTTATTTTGCTGTCAGACTGTTCTAAACACGGGAAACATGCGCCCCTTTACAGGCATACTATAGACACCCCCCAGGTATGAAATTTAAAGGGATATTACACTTTTATTGTTTGACTTTAAGCATTATTAAAATCACTGCTCCTGAAAAAACGGCCGTTTTTAAAACTTTTTTTTGCATTGATTCATGTCCCCTGGGGCAGGACCCAGGTCCCCAAACACTTTTATTGACAATAACTTGCATATTAGCCTTTAAAATTAGCACTTTTGATTATTCATGTTCGTGTCCCATAGACTTTAACGGTGTTCGCGTGTTCGAACGAATTTTTTTCCTGTTCGCATGTTCTGGTGCGAACCGAACAGGGGGGTGTTCGGCTCATCCCTATTCCTGAGTTGTGTATGTTATGGTTTTAAACATGCCTGTTTAACAAAAAAAAGGCTATTTCTAATGTCAACAATAAAAATGTTAACCACTTCAGCCCCGGAAGGTTTTACCCCCTTCCTGACCAGAGCACTTTTTACAATTCGGCACTGCGTCGCTTTAACTGCTAATTGCGCGGTCATGCAATGCTGTACCCAAACGAAATTTGCGTCCTTTTCTTCCCACAAATAGAGCTTTCTTTTGATGGTAAAAATAAAAAATGTGTCTGCGCTAGAAAAAAGTCACATCAATCAAAAGTGCAGCAATAATAAACATAAAAAACATGGATGTTGACCAATAATACACTTAAGTGAAAATACCACTAGGTATAGAGTGCACAGTGCTACATAAAACACGCAATGTGAGTGATCAATCAGAAAACATATAACATAAATAATGGATCAAAATAAAATATAAAGGGATATATCTATTGGTGAATAAAATAAAGTCCAAAACAGTATATATCCAGAAATGTAAGGGTGCCCAAAAAAAACATAGTCCGAAGATTAGTGAAGTTCGCACATCCTTCCTTCCAAAAGTGTATCACCAAGAAACATGCTGTAGTGTCTTCCAGCCACCCCCACAGGTATATATGCTCACCTTCCTGTGTGTGACACAGTGATTAAACTATGTCAAACAAAGCCTTGGAGCCACTCCTGTGCTCTAATGGAACCAGCTGTGCAGACCTTCAATGCTCTCAGTGAAGATAATATATGCAAAAGAAAAAAACTCCATAGCGCAATATTGCAAGATATAATAAAAGGATTTTAATACAAGGATTCCCCCTGATGAAGGCACGTGGTCCCGGTGCCGAACACGCGTAGGGGAGGGGCCTGGACGGAACTGTCAGCAGAGAGGGAGAAGGAGAGTTTCGAGACACACACCGCATCGCATGCCACACCGCGAGATTGTCCGTTCTTTGTTTGTTTAGGATGGTGCACTCACGCACCCACAGTATGTGAGTACCCCCGCAAGGGGAGAGAACCTTGTATTAAAATCCTTTTATTATACCTTGCAATATTGCGCTATGGAGTTTTTTTCTTTTGCATATATTATCTTCACTGAGAGCATTGAAGGTCTGCACAGCTGGTTCCATTAGAGCACAGGAGTGGCTCCAAGGCTTTGTTTGACATAGTTTAATCACTGTGTCACACACAGGAAGGTGAGCATATATATCTGTGGGGGTGGCTGGAAGACACTACAGCATGTTTCTTGGTGATACACTTTTGGAAGGAAGGATGTGCGAACTTCACTAATCTTCGGACTATGTTTTTTTTGGGCACCCTTACATTTCTGGATATATACTGTTTTGGACTTTATTTTATTCACCAATAGATATATCCCTTTATATTTTATTTTGATCCATTATTTATGTTATATGTTTTCTGATTGATCACTCACATTGCGTGTTTTATGTAGCACTGTGCACTCTATACCTAGTGGTATTTTCACTTAAGTGTATTATTGGTCAACATCCATGTTTTTTATGTTTATTATTGCTGCACTTTTGATTGATGTGACTTTTTTCTAGCGCAGACACATTTTTTATTTTTGCCACTTGCACGATTATGAAACGTGACTGAGTGTTTGCAGCTGGTCTCAACCCAGGATTGATTACACACTATTTTGTAGGCATTTATCCGTAAGTGGCTCGCAGGGTTTGCTCACTATCTTTCTTTTGATGGTATTTGATCACCTCTACCGTTTTTATTTTTTGCGCTATACACGGAAAAAGACCGAAAATTTTGAAAAAAATTGATATTTTCTACTTTTTGTTCTAAAAAAAATCCAATAAACTCAATTTTAGTCATACATTTAGGCCAAAATGTATTCGGCCACATGTCTTTGGTAAAAAAAATGTCAATAAGTGTATATTTATTGGTTTGCGCAAAAGTTATAGCGCCTACAAACTAGGGTACATTTTCTGGAATTTACACAGCCTTTAATTTATGACTGCCTATGTCGTTTCTTGAGGTGCTAAAATGGCAGGGCAGTACAAAACCCCCACAAATGACCCCATTTTGGAAAGTAGACACCCCAAGGAAATTGCTGAGAGGCATGTTGAGCCCATTGAATATTCATTTTTATTTCCCAAGTGATTGAATAATGACAAAAAAAAAAAAAAAAAATTACAAAAAGTTGTCACTAAATGATATATTGCTCACACAGGCCATGGGCCTATGTGGAATTGCACCCCAAAATAAATTTAGCTACTTCTCCTGAGTATGGGGATACCACATGTGTGGGACTTTTTGGAAGCCTAGCCGCGTACGGGGCCCCGAAAACCAATCACTGCCTTCAGGATTTCTAAGGGCGTACATTTTTGATTTTACTCCTCACTACCTATCACAGTTTTGAAGGCCATAAAATGCCCAGATGGCATAAAACCCCCCCAAATGACCCAATTTTGGAAAGTAGACACCCCAAGCTATTTGCTTTGAGGCATGTTGAGTCCATGGAATGTTTTATATTTTGACACAAGTTGCGGGAAAGTGACAATTTTTTTTTTTTTTTTTGCACAAAGTTGTCACTAAATGATATATTGCTCACACAGGCCATGGGCATATGTGGAATTGCACCCCAAAATACATTTAGCTACTTCTCCTGAGTACGGGGATACCACATGTGTGGGACTTTTTGGGAGCCTAGCCGCGTACGGGGCCCCGAAAACCAATCACCGCCTTCAGGATTTCTAAGGGTGTAAATTTTTGATTTCACTCTTCACTGCCTATCACAGTTTCGGAGGCCGTGGAATGCCCAGGTGGCACAACCCCCCCCCCCAAATGACCCCATTTTGGAAAGTAGACACCCCAAGCTATTTGCTGAGAGGCATGGTGAGTATTTTGCAGCTCTCATTTGTTTTTGAAAATAAAGAAAGACGAGAAAAAAATTTTTTTTTTTCTTTTTTCAATTTTCAAAACTTTGTGACAAAAAGTGAGGTCTGCAAAATACTCACTATACCTCTCATCAAATAGCTTGGGGTGTCTAGATCAAGAATTGTAATTACATGTCCCTGTTGATCAGGGGCAGGAAACTTGGGCCTTAGGTACTGGTGCCACAACACTGTAACCCCTCACAGATGCTATAGTTGTAGCGCAGGAATGAGCCCTGCTGCAAAGTATTGCATCAAAAATTGTAATTACACGCCCCTGTTAAACAGGGGCAGAAAAATTAGGCCTTGGCCACTGGTGGCGGTGCCCAGCTTGGTAGCACCTGATTCATTTTATGAAGGTCAGCCGATCGACCGATTCAGAAGACAGGCGCACCCTGTGATAGGTTACAAAGCCTCCAGTAGCACTGAATGTGCGTTCTGAAAGAATGAATGCAGGACAGGCCAGTAGCTCAATTGCATAGTGTGCAAGCTCTGGCCAGTGATACATCCTCAAGACCCAGTAACCCAGAGGATTTTCGTGGGAAAGGTGTCCAAGTCTGATCTTGCCCCTAGGTAATCATGCACCATGAGAATCAGACGCTGGCGATGGTTGCTGGAACTGCTCTCCACCGATCCTTCTGTGACTGACGCCTCAGCAACACGTTGTCCAGGAGGACCAGGAAATTGTAACCTCCCAGGCGCTGGAAACGCATTGCACAAACCTTTCTGCAAGGCCTCCCGAAGATGTTTCATCCTCTGCTCCCTCTGCGATGGCAAGATAAGGTCCGCAACCTTACCCTTGTAACGTGGATCAAGGAGGGTTGCCAGCCAGTAATCATCCCTCCCCTTGATACCACCGCAGGCTTTGCAGGATCAGGGAGGCCATGCAGCATAGGTTTGCTGAGGCATTTGGTCCAGAGTCCTCTGGGTCACTAAGGACAACATGATTCCTCCTCCTCCTCCTCCTCCTCAAAAAACAAGGTCCCCTGACCCTGTCCTGGTGCCATAATTGCATAGATACTAATTGCTGGCCCTCTGATGTGTGTGCAGGTGCTGCAGCATGGCCAGCATTGAGATCCACCTGGTGGGCATGTCACAGATTAGGCAGTTCTTGGGCAGGTTAAATTCCATTTGGAGGTCAGCCAGCCGAGCACTGGCATTATATGACAAGCGGTAATGCACACAGACTTTCCTGGCCTGCCTCAGGACATCCTGTAAGCCCGGGTACCTGCCCAAGAACCGCTGCACCACCAGTTAAGGACATGAGCCAAACAGGGCACATGGGTCAGTTCTCCCTGTCAGAGGGCGGAGAGGAGGTTGGTGCCATTGTCGCAAACCACCATACCTGCCTTAAGCTGGCGTGGCGTCAACCACCTCTGAACCTGCCCCTGCAGAGCTGACAGAATCTCTGCCCCAGTGTGGCTCCTGTCCCCCAAGCACACCAGCTCAAGCACTGCATGGCATCTTTTTGCCTGCGTGCTTGCGTAGCCCCTTGAACGCCTACGGAGCACCGCTGGTTCTGAGGACAAATCATTACAGGAAGAGTCCATGCCTGCTGAACCATGAGTCAGAGGTAATATGCACCTTACCGCTGACGACCCTGTCCAGCGAGGCCAAGACATTGCCTTCCACATGCTGGTAGAGAGCCAGAATCACCTTCCCTGAGAAAAAGTGGCATTTAGGAACCTGCCACTGAGGAACCACACATTCCACAAACTCAAAGAAGGGGCAGAGTCTACCAACTGAAAAGGCAGCAGTTGAAATGCTAGCAATTGAGCCAAGCTAGCATTCAACCGCTGGGCATGTGGATGGCTGGGAGTGAACTTCTTTCGGCGGTGCAGCAGCTGGGGCAGGGAAATTTGCCTGATACAATCTGACGTCGGTGTACTGATAGCGGATTACCCGTAAGTACTTGACTGTGACACACCTAATTCTACACCTTCATTCCTCTGAGTGCAGCTTGCAGAGAGGACTGAAGGTATAATGGGGTTGGAGATCCCAGCTGATGAGGAGCAAGGAGAGGTCCTCTTTGTTCTTTGGTGTGGGTCTTTTAGGTACGCTTGCCAACGAACTGCATGGCAGGTCGACATATGTCTGGTCAAGCATGTGGTGGGTGATGTTTTGGCCACGCGCGATACACCCACGCAAGTGGGTGATGTTTTGGCCACGCGAGATACACTTGAGACATATGTTGCAAATAGCAGCAATGGGATCTGATGCACTCATCTCAAAAAAGGCCCACACCAAAGAACTTTTGGAATAACGCTCAGAGACAGCAGATGCGGAGCTCTGCTGTGTGATGCAGTCAGTGTGCTGCCCTTAAGCTGGCCCCTGGAGGGCATCGTGCCTTGTTGGAGATATGCCTCCTCCTCCTGCTCTCTCCTATCAGGCACCCATGTGGAATCAGTGACCTCATCATCCCCTCCCTCCTCATCACTGGAGCAAAGCTGGCAGTATGCTGCAGCTGGGGGAACATGACTGCCAGATTGCTGTCCTTGGGCTCCCCCTCTCTCTGGACTCACATTACTGCCTTCCTCTAGCATCGGAGCCTTCAAAACACTGGGCATCCTCCTGGAGCATGTTCCCAGCACTGTGGTCAAACAGTTTGGGGGACTCCTCAGGAGGACATGGTGGGGCTAGGGAAGGAGTGACTGATGCCATTGAGCCGAGGGAAGAGGCTTCATTGGCAGCTGCTTTGCCGGACAAATTACCCTGAGCCTGGGTGAGAGAGGATGAGGAGGATGAGGACGGCTTGGTCATCCACTCTACCAAGTCTTCCGAATGTTGCGGCTCAACACGGCCAGCTGCCAAAAAAAAGGACAAGCGTTTCCCACGACCACGTGCTGATGAGGATGCACCATCTCCACGACCAGCACTGTTGCCTCTAGACACAGAGCCTGCTTGTTCTCTTTTATTGGCTTGTGACTGTCTGCTTCTCCTTGTTGGCCTTCCAGACATACTAATGGCCTGCAGTGAGATATAGCTGCACAAATTGTAGCTGCACAAAGCTGGGATGTATATATATACTGATACTGCAGCTAGCAAAATCAACTGCCTGCCTGTAGTATTATTAGTATGAGAACACCAGCAATTGTCCTCAGGTAGCTTTAGGTGCACACTGTGCAGAGGACGCACTACACTAACTGTAAATACTGCAGCTGCCTGCGGTACTAATAGGATCAGAAGAACACCACCAATTTTCTTCAGGTAGCTTTAGGTGCACACTGTGTACAGGACGCACTACACTAACTGTAAATACTGTAGCTAATAGGACTAATAGGATCAGAAGAACACCAGCAATTTTCTTCAGGTAGCTGTAAATACTGTAAAAACACCTGCCTGCCTTTCAGTAGGAAGAGAATAACAGGAGCCAACCTAGCTAAACTGAATACAGTATATATATATATATATATATATATATACACACACACACACACACACACACACATACACACACACACTAGGGATGAGCTTCGAGTTTGAGTCGAACTCATGTTCGACTCAAACATCAGCTGTTCGCTAGTTCGCCGGACAGCGAACAATTTGAGGTGTTCGCGGCAAATATAGGAAGATATAGGAAATATAGGAACCATATCTTTTTATAAATTCAGGGTTCCTCTTCAATATGAAATTGTATTCTCATTTAACTTGTTTTTGTTTCTAATTCTTTTGGTATTGCAACACATGTGGCTGGGTTGACCATCTAAATGTTCTGCCAATGATTCTCGGAATATGAGATAGTTTAAGATGTTGACATAGAAAGTCCCTGTCTAAAAGCCAAATTAACTTCTTCCAAATAATTATTCTTCCTTTCTGTCAAAACAACTTATCAGTTTGAAATATTTTGGGTTATGATGACCCCTAAAAGTTAATCTTTCTGGCCAAACCGTTAGCCAAGCCTGTGTTGAAATATTTAATGAAATGCATACTTGTGATGTGTAACTTTGGGCTTGTGCCCGCCATAAGATTACTGTATAACCCTTCTCTATAAATATCTGAAATCATTTGTAATCGGGACCACTCCTGACTTAGAAGGATGGTCCGCTGTACAGTGTATATTCTTGAGTAAACCTATGTGAGACGTATGCAGCTGGCGTTGATGTCCTTTATTTCAAGGTTCAACTTTACATTTTGGTGACCCTCCGACGTTTATTCTTGTTTGCATCTCCACCACCGGCTCCTCACCTTCTCCAGAACAGACAGCAGCAATGAGGCCTCAGGTGAGAAACTTTTATTTTCTCATGATAAATACTGTCTTTTCTGTGCAGTGTGGAGGGGTCGGTTGGGGGAGTGCAGCCACAGAAGGTAACACGTTTCCTATTTTGATTTTGCCTGCATACTTGTCTCTGTATGGTTGCTAAAGAATGTTAAAGGTACCTATTATAATTTAAAGCATGCTAAGGAATGATCATTTTAAGCGCTTGCCTTTTTCTCCTTGTCTCCAGAAATGACAATATATATATATATTTTATGAAGGGATGTATAAGTGCAGGTACCACAATTTCTAGAGAGTGAATAGAAGTTGGTGGTGGTGTTGTTTTTCTTTGTGTATGTTTTTTTTGTATGTTTTTTTTGCGCATTTGTGGTCCTAAGGCAGATTGGTATTGCCTTCAGCGGATATCCACAAGTGAGGTGAATGACCTGCTGTGTGTTCTCTGGGGTAGGGAGTCTAGATAGGGACTAGCCTATTACCACTCAGAAACGAGACGTCCTTCTGAGAGTAGAACGAGCGAGATATCTCAACTTATGTACTGGGCTGCTGGTACACAGCCATAATGTTAAACGGTGGAGCTCTCAGTCCCGGAGTTCCAAATTATTGTCATTTCTAAAGAGACTAATGAGAAATTGTGATAAATATGGGGAAAAAAAAATGTTTTGCCTGTCATGAATACATTTGGGTTAACAAAAGAAAAGAAAAAAAGTTATTGAACATAGCAAAAGCAACAGGGCTAAGTATTGTTAAATTGCAACCAAGTGCTCCTATCATCAAAATGATGGTGAGTGGAGACCTAGATGCCCTGAAACATTATGTAAAATGGTAAAATGGTGTACACTAACAAGAAAGGAGTATGAAGAGGACCCATCTAAATGGCCGCCAGAGGGGTCCCCTAATACACCTACAATTGATGTATTGTTTAAACTGCTTTTTAAAAGGTCTGATTGTGGGGGGATTGAATGTTTAGCAGCCTGGGAAGAATTATCTGGGAAAGATATAAACCACCCCCCCCCCCTATAAAATGTGCTCAGAGAAAGCTGCTTTACATGTAGAAAATAAGGATAAAATATCCAATGCTTGGGTTTCCCCTTATGACTCAATAAGAAGGGAATTATTAGGAGCATCTGCACCTATGGTATAGCAAGTGGAGACTACAGGAGGGGAGTCAGCTAATGGGGATATAGGAGAGGCGTCTGGTTATCAGCAGACCACTCCAGCTATTATGATAGAAACTCCACAGTGTAGACTCATAGGTAAACTTGTTAATAAACAGTATTCCCTACATTACCGTAGAGAGGAACCATTCTATGATGTAGATGGTACAATGACATTTGAAAAAGATGGGGAACTGTGGCAGTACACTCCAACAAGAGCAGATGCCTTAGCAAAATTTAATAAATTAAGTAAATTGGGTACTAATACTCCTCCAGTAGGGAGTTCTACAGATCATGCCTCACCTGTATTAACTAGGCAACAGGTGAAGCGAATGGGATTACTATCCCAGCACATTTCAGAAGATAGACTAAGGACAAAAGAGTATTTTAAATCCAAATTAGAACCATTTGGAGAAATCCCCTTGAGAGAGGTAGTTTTACCGGGGGAGGAAGATGACCAGGGTAATTACACCGTTAGAATAGGAAAGGTTTATGTCCATTGGAAGCCTAATGAGATTAGGGCAATTGTTATTGATCTAGCCAACTTAGAGAGATGTCAAAAGAAGTGGTATAAAAAGTTGATGTGGATAGAGAAAACGCAACAAGCTACATATATGATATGTGAATCTTGATTGATTGAGCAGTGTCAGAAAAGTATGTGTATGTATGGAATGTATTTGCAAGATATGTGAGCATTGATGGATGTTGTACAGAAGAAAGGTGAGGATGTGTTGGATTACTGGAATACATTCAAAGATGCTATTCAGAAGCATAGTGATTGGATTCCAGATGATGAAAGTGATATGAAACGACCAGAGTTGGTGAATGTATTGGTGGATGGAATGTTGTAGGGAAGAAATAAAGCTTCGTACAGTGGCATGGAGAAAAAAACCTGCCCCTGAGTTAGTTGAGATTGCTCAAATAGCTTACGAAGTGTTACAGAAAAGGAGAAAACAAAAATGATGAATATACAACTACCAGAGGTTAAGGAAAAAGTCCCAGAGCCCAAGGGGGTACCAGTATCTACAGTGTAGGTAACACCTCAGGGTGTACCAGTAGCGCCCCCCCCTTACCCACCTTTGGGAGTGGTATATATCTCTAATTATGGGGCGTCACGGCAAAGACGTGGCAATTGGAGACAAAATGAGGGACAACGCATAATCCCTAGAATTCAGTCCCGATACCAACAAATCATCCCAAATAGAGTAAGGCTCCCAACCCTGCAGCCTCGTGCCCTCCCCCACTTGCTACAAGTGTGGATTGAGTGGGCATATAGCCAAGGACTGTAGGGAGCGCTAGGATAAGCTGGGATGTGGTGACAATATAGATAACACATTTTATCAAGCTTTAGCTGTAATTGAAGTTGATTCTGTTGATGAGCCAATAGTTGTAATAAATGTAAACGGTATTGATTTATGTGGACTCATAGACACAGGGGCTTCACGGTCTCTTTTAAATGTCTTTGATCCTAACTTACCACTTTCCAATGAAAGAGTTTCTTTGGTTGGAGTAAGTAATAATATAATCTCAGCAAGGGTTACACAACCTATACCGGTGACATTGGGAGAGCATACAACAGAACACTCAATTGTATTGTCTCCACATTCCCCCTGTAATTTATTAGGAAGAGATCTACTTTCTAAAATGGGGGTAACAATTGCATTATCTCTGGATAAAACTGTTATTGACATACCGCATAGGTTAAAAAAAGAAGCAACTGATTTGTTGTTCATTCCTTTATTAGTAGCTGATATGGAGGGAGGAATTCCAGAAGAGGCCAAACAAAAAATTAACCCTTCCATTTGGGTAACAGGAGCAAACACTCCTGGTCTCATGAAAGTTGCTCCTGTACTGTTAAATAGAGACCCTACACTACCAGTACCTAGATTACCTCAATACCCCTTATCTCCTGAATCAGTTGAAGGTATTAAGCCAGTAATAGGGAAGTTACAACAGGAGGGTATTCTTACTCCTTGTAGGAGTTCAGCTAATACTATTATTTATCCAGTTCCCAAACCTATAAAAACAGGAGAGGATAGCCGTTGATGGAGATTGGTGCATGATTTGCGCGCAGTCAACAAGGTAATTATACCATCAGTATCTGTGGTACCCAACCCCTCTATTATGCTGGCAACAATACCTCCTTCAGCAACTCACTTTACTGTAATTAATCTTGTCTCAGCCTTCTTTAATGTTCCTGTTCATCCAGATGATCAATGGTTGCTAGCCTTCACGTTTGAGAAAAAGCAACTTACCTGGACTAGATTGCCAATGGGGTATCATGATTCCCCCAGTTGCTTTTCTCAGGCGCTCAAGAGTAAATTAGATGAGTGGCAGCCATCCATGGGATCAGTATTAGTGTAATATGTGGATGATCTTTTGCTAGCATCCTCTGATGAACAGGCTTTTACTGAGGATTCTATTTCTTTAATGAATTTTCTAGCCAGTATAGGACAAAAAGTAGATGTTGCAAAAGTACAGTGGGTTAAATAAAAAGTACAATACCTGGGCCACTATGTCTCCCAAGGTATCAAACATTTGACAGATAAAAGGAAAAAGGTAATTGCAAAGCAACGGATGCCCAGTTGAGAGCATTCCTTGAAATAGTGGGATATTGTAGGCAGTTTTTACCTCAATATTCTACAATTATAGGTCTTAGCTGTTCAAATTAGAAGGTAAAGATGAGCTAAGTCTAGTAGAACGAAGATGTATGTTACAAATGCCCCAAGAGTGGGGGCTCAAGTTCAGCAGATAGTGGAGTGTGGTGATTTGATTAATGAAAATTTCATTCCTTCCCTGAACTTGCTGTCTTGAATTTGGGACAAAATATAGAACCAATGATTGATGTGTCAGTTAATGGTTTGTCTATTCTGTGTTTAATAGATAAAGGCGATTCAAAGAGTTTGTTAAATATATGTGATGCCAATGTTACCACTTCGAAGCAGCAGGTAATTTTGGTCGGGGTAAGTAATGATGTAGTTATTGTCAAAGTCACTGAACCTCTATAGGCAAGAATGGGAGGTCAGTGTCATAAATGTTCTTTTGTTTTATATTTATAGTGTTAACATACTTGAAGTAAAGGGAGACTTTAGATTTGCTCCTTATGCCAGCAATTTATTAACCCCAAGCACAAGGGGCTATTGTAAATATTTATAGTGACTCCGCCTTTGCTGTAGGCATAATGCATAGTTTTGCACAACTCTGGCAAGGGAGGGGTTATCTGACAGCAGCAGGAACCCCTATACAGCATAAAGAGTTAATTGCTAACTTATTGGCAGCGGTCCAGCTGCTTCTTAAAGTTGCAGTAATTAAATATACAGCACATACCAGAGCAGATGATAGTATATTACTTGGGAATGCTTTGGCTGATAGGTATGCTAAAAATGCTATACATTCTTATGAGCCAACTATAGCGCTTCCAACATTCCTGCTCACAGATCTTCAAGTGGATCTGGATATTGTATCAGCTCTACAGGCAAGCTCGCCTCATACATCCTTTTGGACCACAAAAGGAGATGTTTGTGGAGCAGATGGTATATGGAAACTAAAAAACAGACTGGTTGCTCCTCCGACATTATTTGCTTCTTTGTTTGCTTTGAGCCATGGGCCTTGCCATGTCTCAACAGGAGGGATGTGTCGGGTGGTAGTCAGAGATTGGTGGGCTCCAGGTTTTTCTGCATATGCTGCTAAAAAAGTTACTGAATGTACTATATGTCAAATGCATAATATTGGAAAGTCAGTGCCCACTCCCATGAAGCATATTCCACATACTGAGGAGCCATTTCAAATTGTGCAAATTGACTTCTCGGATATGCCCCCTTATGGTCAATTTAAGTATTTTTGCATTGATCAATTTTTGAACTGGCCAGAGGCTTGGCCCACGTCCAAAAATGATGCCAGAACTGTGGTAAAATGTCGAGGGAATTGATCCCAAGGTTTGGTGTATGGTCAATAATTTCCTCAGATAGAGGTACACATTTTGATAATAAACTTATGGCAGAAGTAGTGAATATTTTGGGTATGAAACAGCATTTGCATACTCCTTATAGAGCTCAGGCTAGTGGGATGGTGGAATGCAGCAATCAAACCCTGAAGAGGTATTTAGCCAAAATAACTGCTAATGGACATTGCAAATTGGCAAATGTGTTTTCTGATACTTTTTCCAGAGCTAAAGCAGGACAACCTGTGGATACGAGTGAAGAGACTCATGGACTAAAGTCAGGAGATTGGGTGTATATCAAGAATCACACACCCCGGACTACTTTGTCTCCTAAGTGGAAAGGACCACTTCAGGTCATTCTTGTATCTCCTACTGCAGTGAAGCTGAAAGACTATAAGTATACGGTGCATGGTTCATACTGTAAGAAGTCTTTGGTTCCAAAAGAGAATATAAGCCGGTCTGCTGCTGGCAAGAATTGTTCTGTACCTTTACCTTCCAGGTCTCCTCCACTGACTCGTGCGCGAGCAAGAAGACTGCAGAATGAATCTCCTAGGGCCTAAGATGAATGTGAAGCTCTGGAGTGTTATCCCCTGCGGTGGAGTGGTGGTATGGATTACAGTCATGGCATATGAATGAACATACAAGAAAGAAAAGGGTAAGATACAAGACACTTTTCTATTTAATGCTACTGTAATGGAAGAAATGTCACAACTTGAACCGGTTTCAGATGCAAGCTGCCAAGAAGCTGAATATCACTAACTGTTGGATATGCACACATGCACCTATTTCTCATAAGACTTTCTCCTCTTTGTTAGGAATACCTAGCACTTTAGCTAAAATGGAGGACAGTGTACACTTTGGTGAAGTCAATAGAACAATGATTGACAGAGCTATTTCACTTCTACTATTCACAAATGCTCCATTAAGAAAACCAGCTGTCTGCATTAACTTTTACTTTGGTAGAGTCATACCTGCTACTTGGTATATGGAGGATAATGACTTTCAAGAAACACAACTCCACAAAATACCTATACACTTTCTTAAAAAAGACTTTGTGCACCTTGTTAAAGGGATCTCACTGACTAATCAGCTCCAGGAGAAGATGAAATCCCAGGAGGAAAAGAGGAAGAAGAAGATTCCGAGATTAATGTGAAAAATGATGATTCTCCTGATAGGCCTACATTTTATCCTAAATCAGATGATAATTTCATAAATGTTGAATCACATGACAGAAAGATTAAACCATTGTTTTCTATTCCTTGGGTAAATGTATGTTGTATTAAAAAGGCTTTCAGTTTCATCATTCATTTGGCAGGCTTGATGGATAACATTACTGCCCTGTATGATAGAAACTTTATAGCCCTTGCTATAGAATTAAAGATGATCAAGGAGGAGGTTTTGCAGCACCGGCTGGTGCTGGATTATCTCACGGCCAGTCAAGGAGGAATATGCGCCATAGTGGGAACTACTTGTTGTAACTACATCGGAAATGATACTAAGACTGAAGATGCCATCATTTCGCATGTAGAAAAGGTACAACAAATGAAGGTTACATTTCACAAAGAATATACCGAAACTACTTGGGTTGAAGGTAACTGGGAAAGCTGGCTTTCCTGGCTCAATCCTCTCAACTGGTTTTCTGGTATTGCAGGATGGTTTTCTGGAATTTTACATGGTATTTTATACATTGTAGGAATTAGGTGTACATGTTATACAAATGTTGTTTGAAAATAATCACACGTGCTGGTACTAATATTGGTTCTTCTGAGCCCTTAAGGTCTCGAGTCAGAACTGCTCATGAGATGGTGATCCGAATACCTGAAGATCAACCTAAAGACACAGAAGAAGCTTAAAAGGGATACCGAAAGAATTATAAACACAGGAGAGACTGTGAAGATATAGGAAATATAGGAACCATATCTTTTTATAAATTCAGGGTTCCTCTTCAATATGAAATTGTATTCTCATTTAACTTGTTTTTGTTTCTAATTCTTTTGGTATTGCAACACATGTGGCTGGGTTGACCATCTAAATGTTCTGCCAATGATTCTCGGAATATGAGATAGTTTAAGATGTTGACATAGAAAGTCCCTGTCTAAAAGCCAAATTAACTTCTTCCAAATAATTATTCTTCCTTTCTGTCAAAACAACTTATCAGTTTGAAATATTTTGGGTTATGATGACCCCTAAAAGTTAATCTTTCTGGCCAAACCGTTAGCCAAGCCTGTGTTGAAATATTTAATGAAATGCATACTTGTGATGTGTAACTTTGGGCTTGTGCCCGCCATAAGATTACTGTATAACCCTTCTCTATAAATATCTGAAATCATTTGTAATCGGGACCACTCCTGACTTAGAAGGATGGTCCGCTGTACAGTGTATATTCTTGAGTAAACCTATGTGAGACGTATGCAGCTGGCGTTGATGTCCTTTATTTCAAGGTTCAACTTTACAATATATATATATATATATATACACACACACACACACACACATACACACACACACTAGGGATGAGCTTCGAGTTTGAGTCGAACTCCTGTTCGACTCAAACATCAGCTGTTCGCTAGTTCGCCGGACAGCGAACAATTTGAGGTGTTCGCGGCAAATTCGAAAGCCGCGGAACACCCTTGAAAAGTCTATGGGAGAAATCAAAAGTGCTCATTTTAAAGGCTTATATGCATGGTATTGTCATAAAAAGTATTTGGGGACCTGGGTCCTGCCCCAGGGGACATCAATGCAAAAATATTTTTTTAAAAAGTCAGTTTTTTCGGGAGCAGTGATTTTAATAAAGCTTAAAGTGAAACAATAAAAGTGTAATATTCCTTTAAATTTCATATCTGGGGGGTGTCTATAGTATTCCTGTAAAGGGGCGCATGTTTCCCATGTTTAGAACAGTCTGACAGCAAAATGACATTTCAAAGGAAAGAAAGTAATTTAAAACTACTCGTGGCTATAATGAATTGTCTTTCCAACAATACACATAAAAGTTTATTGATAAAAACGGGATGAGATTTCCCCACAGGGGAACCCCGAACCAAAATTAAAAAAAAAAAAAAAAAAATGGCGTCGGGGTCCCCTCAAAATCCATACCAGACTCTTCAGGTAATGGGGTACAAATTCTTCTTCTTCGACCGTGTGACGATTCGCTTCTTCTGACACTTCTTTTATGATGGAAGGCAGGGCCACCCGGTGACCCCACCCTCCTCTGATGCACGGGGAATTCCCCGGAGTTCCCTGTGGCTTTCCCCGTGTTGTCAGAGGGGGCGAGGTCACAGTTAACTGACTTGCCTGCCTACTCTATCTAACTTAAATCAAATGACACTGTCTCTCTGTCTATCTCTCCGCCGCCACAACACTCTACACAAGGCCGCCACGCAGGCGGCCTTATATAGTGTGGGGCGTGTACTAAACCCCCTAAGCCATAATTGGCCAAAGCCACCCTTATTTAGTTACTCCCGAAATTCATTTTTATTCATTTTGTTTCGTTAAAAAATGCATTTGTCCGAAAATCTGAAATAATTAAGGTCGAATCTGTCATTGATGGCTTATGGTGTCTGTCGAATGTTCTAAGAAGATTCGACGGAGCAGGGAAACTGTACGACGCCGCAATCGTACATTTCTGGTCGAATGTTCCGCCTACAAGCTATAGTAGAATTCTAATGTTGTATGACACTAGTAATAATTATATATATATTACAATAATTATTGTATTCATTATTATTACTAATCAACCAACATTAGAATTCTTCTATAGCCTATGGGCAGAGCATTTGACCATAAATGTCGGCTTGCGGCAACTGCTTCGTCGAATCTTCATGTCAAATCTTTTCTCTCTATGTCGAATAATCTTGGATTAATAGAGTTACGTTAGGCACATTCAACCTTTTTTGCTATTGTCTCTATAATGTTGAATCTTTTCTCTCTATGTCAAATCTTTTCTCTCTATGTAGAATAATCTTGGACTAATAGAGCTAAGGTTAGGCACATTCGACCACATGTTCGATGGACACAGATCACTATTGTCAGCGTCATGTTGAATCTTCTTTCTATATCGAACTGTTGTTGCAACGAAAATGAAAATAAAGCATTTGTTTATGTCGGATCTTTCGGTTTTCAGATTCTGCACGTTTGTTATCATTTGTTTAAACAATAACGAAAATACCCAAAATTCGGACGAAAATGCATTCAGACGAAAACGAATGCACATGTCTAACATTTACTATAGCGCTGAAAAATTATCCTGCAGTCCCGGAAAATAGCACCCAATTAAGGCCAATTAAGTCTTCAACTCTCAGAAACTGGACGCTAATGCCAATGGAAAGCAGTGCTATTGCCGGCAAACATGCCTGTCAGATCACATATGTGGGAATACTGGAAATCAATCGGGCTTGAACCTGCAAAATCCAAAGTTCTCACTGAAGGCTTATATGCAAGATCTTTGCCATAAAAAGTGTATGGGGACCTGGGTCCTGCCCCAGGGGACATGTATCAATTGGAAAAAACATTTAAAATGGTAATTTTTCAGGAACAGTGATTTTAATAATGCTTAAAGTGAAGCAATAAAAATTAAAAATTCCTTTAAATATTATGTCTATAGTATGCCTGTAAAGTAGCACATCTTTCCCGTGTTTATTACTGTACCGGAGCAAAATGACATTTCTAAAGAAAAAAAATGTCTTTTAAAATTGCTTGCGGCTGTAATGAATTGCCGATACCCGGCAATATAGAGTAAAAATCAAAGAAAAAAAGTTCCCCCCACCAGTCCATACCAGGTCCTTCGAGTCTGGTATGGATATTAAGGGGAACTCCATGCCAAAATAAAAAAAAATGGCGTGGGGGTCCCCCCAAAATCCATACCAGACCCTTATCCGAGCACGCAACCTGGCAGGTCAGGAAAGGAAGGGGACGAGCAAGCGCCCCTCCTCCTGAACCATATCAGGCCACATGCCCTCAACATGGGGAGGGTGCTTTGGGGTCCCCCCAAAGCGCCTTGTCCCTATGGTGATGGGTGACAAGAGCCTCATCCCCACAACCCTTGCCCAGTGGTTGTGGGGGGTCTGCAGGCAGGGGGCTTATAGGATTCTGGAAGCCCCCTTTAAGAAGGGGACCCCAGATCCTGCCCCCTATGTAAATGGATATGGGATACATATGTTCCCCCACCTAGTCGCCAAAAAAAGCTGTGTAATGTGACAAAAGACAATAGCCGGTTTTTGACAATTCCTTTATTAAAAATGTTTTCTTCTTTCCCTCGCTTTTTCCTCCTTCTTCCTCCAGTCTTCCTTCGGTTTTCTCCTTTTTCCTCCAGCTGCTTCTTCCCCTGCTTCTTCCTCCATCTTCCTCAGCTTCTTCCTATGGTCTTCTCCATCTTCCTCCGGTTTCTTCTTCTCCAGCTTCGTCCTCCGGTCTTTCTCCTCCGCCGCTCCCACTGAACATTCAAAGAACGAACCTCCTCGGTCACTCCGAGACCCCACCCCTTGTGACTTCATCACTCGGGGCATGATGGATCAGTGATAGCACAAGGGGGGCTCTCCTGCTGATTTCACGCGACGGCTACGCCCCATAGTTATATATGATATGTGCGCTATGGAAGTGGACAGATTGGCTGGCCACAGCATCGGAGGAGGCTCGTTGTTTTCATGTTTAGCAGGTCGGTGGCAGGATACAGGATACATGGTGCTACATTTAGCAAAACAGTTAGCAATTGTGTTTTAAGGGCCCTGCTCATAGGAGATTACAATCTAAAATTTGTCTAAACCTTAGAGTGGACACAGCTTTACTTTCAGTGTATAACGTGTAACATTTATTACTACAACTCACCCACCAGCCCACATCATTTTTATCTGCAAGATTATAGAAAGATACTTAACAGTCATTATTCTTACAAAGCATAACAACATAATATTAAAAAAGACATAAATTCAAAATATAACACCCACCACCAGCCCACAACCCACACACATACATAGGTGACCAAGTTCTGCTGGAAGAGGTTGGTATCAGAGAGAGGAAAGGAGGTGTTGCTAGGAGTGCAGAGATGGGAGAATACAAGGTCAAGAAGGTTCTCATTGGAGTGAATATAAGTGTATGTCCATTGTGTTCAAAAAGATCAAAACAATTTGGTTAAAGCGGAGTTCCACACAAAAATGGAACTTCCGCTTTTCGGAACCCTCCCCCGCTCCGGTGTCACATTTGGCACCTTTCAGGGGGAAGGGGGGTGCAGATACCTGTCTAAGACAGGTATTTGCACCCACTTCCGGCATAGATTCCCATTGGAGTCTATGCCTCTTCCCGTCCCCACCGCGCTGTCTGCTGGGACACACACGGGTCCAGTTAGGGACCAGTTAGGAAGCGCAGCGCGACTCGCGCATGCACAGTAGGGAACCGGGAAGTGAAGCCGCAACGCTTCACTTCCTGATTCCCTCACCTAGGATGGCGGCGGCAGCTGCCGAGAACCAAGCGGGTTTCTCGGCATCTCCTGCCGACATCGCTGGACCCTGGGACAGGTAAGTGGCCGTGTATTAAAAGTCAGCAGCTGCAGTATTTGTAGCTGCTGGCTTTTAATTTTTTTTTTTGGCGGTTTAGGTGGACCCCCGCTTTAAGTTGAAGAGTTGAGATGTAGCCGGGTTGTTAACATTAAAGGGAATGTCAAAGTCACTAAAAATGAAAATGGGTATTTCAGTGGGTAACCAAGCAGAGAAGGGTAACCAAGCAGAGAAGTCACCAAGGAATAATGTAATAGTGTAATAGTCGGGCAGAAGGCAGATAAATCACTGCAATCCTCAGAGATATTGGAGAAAACAGACAAATACAGTGAGCTCAAAGAGGAGAGGGATAGAGAGTGAGGTGCAGGAAGGACTTGAAAGGTGCTGAGTGGGGATAGAAGGAATCCAAATCCACCTGTCTACTGGATCTGGGAAGTTTACTTTTTTTAAATAAACGTCTGCTTTAAAAGAGCTCCTGGAATAGCCTAATCCAACATTTATATTTGAAATGGATGATTAGTGATTATTATTGAATACCATACTGTGTGGACAAAATGTTTTGACTAAAAACATGTCTAAGATTTACACTTCTTTGGACTGCACTTTTTGCCCTTAGTGATAGTGGCTACTATAAATATTACATTTAAGGATTGCCCTTGTAGCACATTGCACTTTTGTTAAATTACATTTACATATTTATGGTTCACATATGGGTGATATACAATATATACTGAAGGGATTTATATTAATTGGTGGAAAAAGGGTTTAATTAAAAATGATGTATTCGTTTGTTTAAGATCTTTTATTGCACAGGGTTTATATATTGATAAGTTTAGTACTGTGCACTATTTATTTACTCTTCCGTAGCACGCCCACAGTTCCCCCTCCTCCTGCCACAATATAGTCTCTTCCCTTCTGGGAATGTCTATTATCTGTTCTGGCCCAGCTCTTCTGCCCCACCCCTCACTTCTCTACATAACCTTTTTTTGTAGCTGCCTAGGGAGTAAAGTAGAACTAAACTCTCTCAATCAGCATTAACTATTTTTAATCCTTATGTTGCTAGAATTGGTAAATAGATGGTAGGCTATATTATATTTACTTGTTTTAACATTTTTAAGCTTTACATTTCTTTAATTGCTTTCTGGTTTCTGGCCAAAGTCTAAATGATGTCATACATCCAGTTAGTCTTCAGCCTTCATGCTTGAGTTAAGAAGTTAAGAATACAGAAGTATATAGGCATACCCCACTTTGAAGTACACAATGGGACCAGAGCATGTATGTAAAATGAAAATGTACTTAAAGTGAAGCAATACCTTTTTTCACTTCTAGGGTGTAGTGGGGGGTCAGGGGCTGCAGTGGGGGTGTCAGGGGCACAATGGAACAGGGCAGGCTACGCTCTTGAAGCTTCAGCTCCTTCTACTGTGGCTGCAAAATGTCTGTACAGTACTTGCGAAACACGTTACATACACTCGCGGGTATGTCCGTACTCGAGTGTACGTAAAGTGAGTGTACTTAAAGCGGTGCGGGGTATACCTGTAATTCAATAAACATCTATTGCTGAAAAAAAAAGAGCAGAAGGAATCCAAGAAGAGCAGAAGGAATCCACTGCTTAAAATAGTAGGGAGTGTTTCTCAAAGTACATTTTCAACAAAATAAGGCACAGATGGATGGACGAGTTTGCGTTGCATATTAAGGATGAATTAAATTGTCAGCTTGTGGTACGCACATATCATAGAATGTCACTTCAGAGACAGTTTTCAACCTGCTGGGGCTGTCCACTTCACATACAAGGTGGAGGCACCCAGAAGTAGTCCTTGACTTTTTATATAGCCACACAAGGCACTCATTTACAGGTAAATAACATGCAGAAAAAAAAAATATAGGTGCACATAATCTTATGGGGAGATAAGAAAATGAATTTTCTGGTGACAATGGCTCTGTAAATTTGTGGAGGAAGGGATTTACATTGTTTTTTTTTTTTACTTGATCATGCATATTGCCACATGTTTTGGATCTGTAAAATAATAGCAGAAATACTGCATATATGTAGACTTCAATGTTCCAGGCATAATGTGCTTAATATACATTTTTTATTATTATGATCACATACCTCTTCCACAGACTGACATTCTGACATGAAGAGATGGTGTTGAAACTTGCTTCAGAGTGGTGGAAATGGTCCGTGCATCGATGTAACAGATACTCTGCTTCCTTTTCAATGCTCCTTTGATAAATTACACTACAGAGATTTTTGATTATCACATTTGCTGAAAGTATGTCTGTCTAATGGAATAATTATATGGTATTTTTGCTTTAGTATAATTTTCTACTAGAAATACAATCGTGTGTATGATATAATTGGTTAATATTGTTTATTATATTTAACTATATTTATTATTTTTAACATTTCCAGAGCTATGCTACTAAACATTTGGGAGGTGGATACAAAAATTCTAATGAAATTATATAATATTTCTTCACTGTTTCTTTTGCTCTAACAGTGCAGATAGTGTTAATTGTATAGTATGTAACTACCCCAAGACCTTGATGCCAGGGTCCCGATTATGCAAGAAAGGGGGAAATGTATAACCAATACACTGGGACTTTAAATGAGGTGCATAAAAGGAGATGCACCCCCATCACTAATCTGGATAAAAAAATAAAAGGTTTGGGACTTTAAATGAGGCAGTTATTAACACAATTGTAAAAAGTAATTGACACGTTTATTAACATGGGCAATGAAGACCCATAACAACAAGTAGGTACATAGAGGATAAAATCCTGAACATGCAGAACAAAGCAAATTAGCAAGATGAAATGTAAATACATATAAAATAGGACCATATAGGACAGTATATACCATGTCAGAAACCGCATATGCAATATAGGTAAGTATAGTAGGGTAGCCATAGTAGATGGAAATGAAATATGGTAGTGCCATGTATGAGGTGGAGGCTGCAGCTTATAAAGCTTGATGCGTTTCATTGATAAATCAGACTCATCAGGAGCGGATGCTGCATAGTCTAGAAATAATAATAATAATAATAATAATAATAAAAAGGGTATATGTAGTGGTCTAGATGGAAAAACATGTTGTAAAGAATATAGGAAAATTAATAGTCTAATTCAAAAGACTTATAACCCATTAGAGGTTCAACCTGAGCGGTACTGGTGTGGGTGGGTTGCCACATGTGCATCTCCTGGGAGCCGAGGTGTTGGGATCTGCAGGAACATCGGGCCACACACACACACAAGTATCTCCAACAAACAGAAAAGGTAATTGTGATATAGTAAAAATTGTGCCAATAATTGGCTACAACAGGGTCTGTGAAGTAAATAGAAAAATTATTATTATAAGTGGCCAATCAGGTGAAACTGCTGTAAGAGGTGTAGGCAAACCAATATCGAATGGGGGTACATGGAAATCCAACTATAACTACTACTCTTTATGATGTGCTCACAAACATTGTTTACAGAATGAAATATCATTATTCTTCTGTATTTGCCTTCTCAAAATGTTATCTACAACTATGCCATTGACATTTTTTAATATCTCTTACATAGATGACATAGAAAGTGGTATATGAGTTTTTAGTATTGGTAGTCTAGTGCTGTTATATGTCAATGCTGGAAACAAACTGAAATGATCTAATTTCCATAAGTGCAACAAACCTCAAAAGTATTCATAACATTAAAGCCCTCTTAATAGTCTCTTCCTCTACTGGAACATTTATCCCAACCCTTAAAATTAACCTCTTACCTAACCCTTCTGGTCAAAACATAAAATGTTACCTTTAACCTAAACCTTTAAACTTAAGGTATAACTAAAGACAAAACTTAACTTTAAAAAATTGGATGCTGTACAGTGGTGATGGGTTAGACCCCCTGTCAGGTTTTTATTGCTGTCTGTATCGTTGTTAGGCAAATTCATTCTCTCCAATTGTCCTGATCACCAATGTCGCCAGAAATGAAACTGAAGGTAAATCCAAAAAAATGTATTTTAATTTGCTGCCAGAATAGGAATAGAGAGTAAATCTTCCAATGGGGGAAAGGGCAGTGGTTTATTGTACATTATCCTTCCTCCTAATACTTAACCTAGTCCTTAAATTTAGCCCTCAAAGGGTACTTTCAGTACTCCTAACTTAAAGTACACCACACCCCCTTTAGAGCACCCAGACATCCTTTAAAAAATGACATGCCCATTTTCCACGTGTTTTCAATCGAGTTTGATAACATTGCAAGTACTCTGCACCCTTTTCTTCCTCTGCCGGTGGATAATTCCTAAATGCTGCAGAGTGCAGTTTCACATAATGTTGGAAAAGTATTCTAGTGGCAACTACACCATGGCAGAGCACAAATCTTTTTCTAGATGCTTTCTTCATAAGCACATCACACCACTGCTCCCTAGATGGGTCTCACAAACTCTTAGACCAAACTTAAATCTATGTGCTTTCCGTCACCCGGAATAGCATCTTACTAGGTCACAAATGTACTATTCCAACACTAGTTTCTCTCCAGCCTCCAATGGACAGAGCGTCACTAGGACACAGGTTTATCACTGCTTCGCTAAAGCCTCTCCCATGCAAAAAAAACCCCAAACATTTCTCTCTCATGGGCCATCCCTTGGTGAAAACTCCTAATTATTATTGTTTCTATTCCTATTCGGTCCATTACATTTTTGTTTCTATGAGCCCAGCTGCTTCTTTCATGGCCTCAACCATCACTCCACTTTCAACCTCCCTGTATCTGTTACAGATCATACTATTGCAGTTAACATTCAAACTTTTTTTTTTACTAAAAATGTTATTCTGTGCAGGCATCAATTCTTAATTTCAATGTAGCTCTAATATGCTAATTTAAGTTTTCACTCAAACACTTTCCTCCAGGCCCCTTATTCAGGTTGGAGGGCCATGGATTCTTCATTAAGGTCTGAACTTCATAAAAGAGATATTCTCAATGGCCTCTGGGGGAATATAGCCAATTGTGCCATTCTCCTTTGGATTGAGAAAATTTGGACATCTACAAGATGATTTCACATCCACTTAAATCTCAGTAGAGAACAAAGACCCAATGTCCTCCCTACTCATTTCCAAGGTACAATGTAGCATCACACACACTTATGTGTTTCCACTTGACCAAGTTAATCGACCAATCACAGAAAGAATAAAAGAACTCTTAAAAGTCCAATAAGGACCCCCTTACATTGACATTCTTAAATAAGGGAAGTCATATTTGCTTGTTTCAAATCCAGGCTGCACCTTTCATGGTATAAACACTGTCCGTAAACTCTAGTGAATTATAGTGCATTGAAATAATCTCTCAATGTTTGCCTAAAAGGAACATTGACTGATGTCATCAGTCTAGGGACTTTCACGGGGAAGTGATTAGTGTGTTCAGTGTAGTGTTGTGGCAGGACACAAGTAAAAGGCAACAGGAAGCTAATTTGTATGAGACTATAGTTGAACTGCGTCATTGGGATGGATTTGTACACTGTCTTGTCATAGAGTATTGAATTTTGTTAGATATTTTGAGAAAACACAGAAAAAATTGAACTTCGTTGTGCAAGAATCTTAGCCCAGGAAGTAGATGATGACCTTGGGAAATGGCCCTGAACTTCTGGAAAGAAAGGAATTGAAGGCATTGTCGGAGAAAGTGCTATGACTTCTTAAGAGGTAAAAAATAAATACCTGTAAGCTTTACATAGTAGCTAGCACTTTTTTTTAGGTGTAACAATATGCTTAATATAAGATATTTATAGGTCTGTGTTATGGATTTCCTCATCTTATTTTGAAATGCTGGGAGGCAGACACCTTACGATTTTGACAGAAAACTGAAGACAGTACAATTCAAGTTGTAAATCCCAAGTGGAAGATGGGACGTGAAAGTTTACCTTTTTTTAGAGCATGTTGGGATTGGATTATGTAATTAAAGAGTGGTAGCTTGACAAACTTTTATACCTCCTATCATGTTATTGGACAATCAGTATCTGTGGTCTGAATCCAACCCCCAATAATAGTGAGAATGGTTGGTGGTGCTAATCCCCACTGACTGTGAGAGTGAATAATGGCACTGATACCCACATTCACTAATAACAAAGAAGAGTGAACTAAATGAATAAAAAGGATGACTAATAATCATCCATACACAATACAATATCATGACTGTACTAGTGTAAATCACCTTGAACTAGTGTTGAAGCATAAGATAAATTAATCAACATCTATGGTGAATTGAGCACAGCATATGTGAAATAGATGATCTATATATAAAAAAAAACCTAGTAGAATAGAAAATCACTAAACCAAGTGAATACATAAACAATAATGCTGAATGCATGACATTGACTGAAATGCAAAACATATAAATGAACATATATGAGATGATGGGACAATAATTACACCTCGTGACCAGTGTGTAAAATGTTATCGCTATACCAACAATAGTGAACCTCCAAAAATGAGACTAAAAATGAAAAAAAAAAATACAGTCCACATGTAGTGTGATAAAAAGAGTTCCAAGAGTGAGGATATCTCCAATATAAAGCACTGTGATTCTAGTATCCACCACACCTCAGTGACGTGATTCCACTCCCTTCTGAAATTCAAACTCACCAGCTGTTATAGCCTCACACTCTCGTGTTTGGCCACAATTGCCTGAACCCACTCACATGGGGGTTAACATGCAATCTTTAATATCCAATGCTGTATAAATCGAGCGCTCCCCTTGAGGCAGTGGTTCCACATGTGAGATAAAAAAAATGCTTCAATAGTGTGATACCAAACATTTATTAAAAATTTAACCAACATCAATGTACTCACATGTAGATAAAAACAGTATGCAAATCTCTTTACAGCAATCGGATCAAATCACAGCGGTTTATGCAGCAGTAACGACACAGCAAACAACACGGAGGACCCAGGGAGTATGGACACTAGCGATCGTCTCAACCATTCGTAGAAATCGTTCCTCCACTGATCCTTTTGACAATCAGTATCTGCCTTTACACTTTGTATGGTGACTCAATTACGCATGTGGCTATACATTGAAACACTCATTAGAACTGATCAAAGGATCTTGGATAAGTAGCAAAACATCTTCATATTCAATTGAATGTGACTAACTACTACTAGCTATGACAATGCCATGACAGGCTATTAGCCATACCTTAGAAAAAAGATAACTTCCATAGACATACAGGTAGCAGATTATAATTTTAGACCAATGGCCATCTCTCCCTACTACTTCAAAAAATATACAGTTATGGTAGGAGAAAATGTTTGAATATTTAATACTTGGCTTGCCAATAGCTTATTTTAATGTAAACGTAAAATAGTTTTGGAGGTTTACCTCTAATCTTTAGTATTCATTTTAAATGCTTAATGCTTAATGTCAATGTATAAAAAAAAAAAAAAAAACACTAGGTTCAGAATCACAAAGGTTTGTTTTTGTAATGCCACATTTCATTCATTACTTAAAAAAAAAAAAAAGTTAATACATTCTGTTCCTGCAATTCACAGAAAATATTTAATAAGAACTATAGTAAACACAGGATGAATAATACAAAAATGTACAAGCCATGCCAACATTGAACCAGAACATGTTTTGAAAAGTATGAGAAAAAGTTCAGACATAAGGAATTGTAATCTGCAATCTAAACCATATTATGCAAGTGTCCTCTGTTTTCATTTTCTTTTCCCTGGCAGGATTTGTATTTATTACATTTTGGAATGTCTCCGGCTTTTGGAGTGTAAAAGTCTAGGAACAAGCTGTGCTGTATTAACATAATTACTGTGCAAAAATATCTTTTTACATTTTAGATTTTTTTCTTATACTATTTTCCCCAATATATGACAAGTACTGTATCTGATTTTAATGAATTTATCCCTGAGAGTTTTACATTTTACATCACAAAATGTATATGCTGCAATGTGTGTTTGGTAGTAATTTTAGAAGATGTGGACTAAACTGAAACTCCAAGGAAAACTGAGCTCATGGTCAATTTTAGCATTGCATTGTCTTTAACCACTTCAATACTGGGCACTTTCACCCCCCTCCTTCCCAGACCAATTTTCAGCTTTCAGCGCTCTCACAATTTCAATGACAATTGCGCGGTCATACAATGTTGTACCCAAATGAAATTTTTATCATTTTGTTCACACAAATAGAGCTTTCTTTTGGTGGTATTTATTCATTACTCCGTTTTTTTATTTTTTGCGATATAAGCGAAAAAAAGAGCGGAAATTTGGAAAAAAAACAATATTTTCTTCTTTCTATTTTAATAAAAATCCAATAAAATCGAATTTTGTCATAAATTTAAGCCAAAATGTAGTCTGCTACATGTTTTTGTTAAAAAAAATCCCGTTAAGTGTATAATAATTGGTTCCTGTGATCACGGACACATGTGCGCAAGTGATAATGTACAGATGTGCACAGGTGATCACGGACATATGTGTGCAGATAATCATTGGGACATGTGATTTTACTGGGACATATGTGGGGGACAGGTGTTTTTACTATGTGGGGACATGTGTTTTGGGGACATGTGTTTTGGGGACATGTATTTTGGGGACATGTGTTTTGGGGACGTGTGTTGGGGACATTGTGTGTTTACTTTGTGTTTTTTTTACATTGTCAGGACACTAGACTGGTGATCAGTGAGTAAAAAGCTGTAAAAAACAGCTCATACTCACTGATCACCAGCCGGCTGCAGCGATCCGCTCTCCTCTCCTCACTGACAACTTCCGTGTGAGGAGAGGAGAGCAGATTGCCTAGCAACCGGCTCTGTGTTTACATCACATGACGGCTGTGATTCGACACGGCCGTCATGTGATCAGGAGGGCCAATCACAGAGCCCTCCTACCGATCGGAGATGCGCCGTGTCCGGGTGACACGAGCGCATCGGGATCACGCCGCTGCGCGGTCACGCACGCGCGCGATCCCGCTCCTTCTGAGGGACGTTCCTGAACGTCCACTCAGAAGGAGAGATAGCCCACCCGGCCGTTTATGTGCAGTGGCCGGGTGGGAAGTGGTTAACAAGCTATAATATATATATATATACATACATACACACACACACACACAGTATCTCACAAAGTGTGACAACACTGGAGAAATTACAATTTGCTACAATGTAAAGTAGTGAGTGTACAGCTTGTATATCAGTGTAAGTTTGCTGTCCCCTCAAAATAACTCAACACAACCATTAATATCTAAACTGCTGGCAATAAAAGTCAGTACACAAATTGGGCCCAATTAGCCATTTTCCCTCCCCAGTGTCATCTGACTCGTTAGTGTTACAAGGTCTCAGGTGTGAATGGGGAGCAGGTGTGTTAAATTTGGTGTTATCACTCTCACTCTCTTATACTGGTCAATGGAAGTTCAACATGGCACCTCATGGCAAAGAACTCTCTGAGTATCTGAAAAAAAGAATTGTTGTGCTAAATAAAGATGGCCTAGGCCGGCGGTTCTCAACTCCTGTCCTCAGGGCCCACTAACAGGCCAGGTTTGCAAGATAACTGAACTACATCACAGGTGATATAATTTGCTGCTCAGTGATTGCAGTATTCTAGTCTGCATCTCCCCCAAGGTAATACTTAAAATCTGGCCTGTTAGTGGGCCCTGAGGACAGGAGTTGAGAACCACTGGCCTAGGCTATAAGAAGATTGCCAAGACCCTGAAACTGAGCTGAAGCACGGTGGCCAAAACCATCCAGCTGTTTAACAGGACAGGTACCACTCAGAACTAGCTTCGCCATGGTCGACCAAAGAAGTTGAGTTCACATGCTCAGCGCCCAGAGGTTGTCTTTGGGAAATAGACGTATGAGTGCTGCCAGCATTGCTGCAGAGGTTGAAGGGGGGGTCAGCCTGTCAGTGCTCTGACCATATCCCGCACACTGCATCAAATTAGTCTGAATGGCTGTCATCCCAGAAGGAAGCCTCTTCTAAAGATGATGCACAAGAAAGCCAGCAAACAGTTTGCTGAAGACAAGCAGACTAAGGACATGGATTACTGGAACCATGTCCTGTGGTCTGATGAGCCAATGAGACAAATTAAATAAACTTAATTGATTCAGATGTTGTCAAGCGTGTATGCGGCAACCAGGTGAGGAGTACAAAGACAAGTGTGTCTTGCCTACAGTCAAGCATGGTGGTGGGAGTGTCATGGTCTGGTGCTGCATGAGTGCTGCTGGCACTGAGGAGCTACAGTTAATTGAGAGAACCATGAATGCCAACATGTACTGTGACATATTGAAGCAGAGCATGATCCCCTACCTTGGGAGATTGTACAGCAGGGCAGTATTCCAACATGATAATGACCCCAAAAACACCTCCAAGACGACCACTGCCTTGCTAAAGAAGCTGAGGGTAAAGGTGATGGACTGGCCAAGCATGCCTCCAGACCTAAACCCTATTGAGCATATGTGGGTTATCCTCAAACAGAAGGTGGAAGAGTCTCTAACATCCACCAGTTCTGTGAGGTCGTCATAGAGAAGTGGAAGAGGACTCCAGTGGCAACCGGTGAAGCTCTGGTGAACTCCATGCCCAAGAGGGTTAAGGCATGCTGGAAAATAATGGTGGCCACACATAGTATTGACACTTTGGGCCCAATTTGGACATTTTCACTTAGGGGTGTACTCACTTTTGTTGCCAGCAGTTTAGACATTAATGGCTGTGTGTTGAGTTATTTTGAGGGGACAGCAAATTTACACTGTTATACAAGCTGTACACTCACTACTTTACATTGTAGCAAAGTGTAATTTCATCAGTGTTGTCACATGAAAAGATATAAAATATTAGGGGCGTGGCGTCCGAGCCCGAAGATGGCTGCTTAGCTCCCGAGCTCCGCCACACCACCGGGGGAATCCACTTCCATCGGAGCGAGCGTAAGTGCCATCCGCCGCCATCCGACCCATCAGAGTCCCATATACCCACAGGGATGCCGCGGAGACGAAAGGACCCTCCGCCGCAGCTCAGCAAGCTGCCGGAGTATTTCTCCGCCTCAGCATGGCCTCACCAAAATGGCGCCCAGCCGAAACGAAAGCAGCAGCAGGCCGCATCCATGAGCTGTCCACCCGGCCTAAGCAGCGCCGATCCACAGACCCAGCACAGCGGATCGTCCTCAGCGGCATCCACTCCCACTACAAGGAGCCCTGTTAAATCCAGACAGAGGACTTCTTCTCCACAGGGAAATCAGCCGCAGCAAGCTATGGAGGTGAGAGCACACACCCCCTCACATTCCCAGGCCTCAGCCACCTCAGATCCAATAGAGGGATTCCCCACCACAGGACAACCTATATCAGACACTGTCCTTAAAGAGATGCTAATGTCCCTAAGGTCATCCCTACATCAAGATATGCTGATGACAGTACAAAAGTGCCAAGCTGAAGTACAGGCTTTGGGAGGGAGGGTGGATCAAATTGAGAATACCCTAGTCTCACATGCATCCTCTTTCAACAAAATGGTGGATGCTCACACCATTCACTCTGATGACATTTCCTGGATCAAAGATAAATTGTCTGACCTTGAAGACAGATCCAGAAGAAATAACCTCAAAATAAGAGGCATTCCTGAATCTATCTCTGCGCTGCAATTACCGCAATGTGTCCAAGAATTATTCACGGCGCTGCTCCCTGCAACATCTGCATTGGAGCTCACGGTGGATAGGGTGCATAGAGTACCAAAACCGTCCTTTTTGCCCGATGATGTACCCAGAGATGTTCTACTGAGGCTCCACTTTTATAAAACGAAAGAAACCATTTTGGCATCATTCCGCAACCCCCGATCAGCGCCCACCTCAATATGCATCTCTTCAGCTACTCCCTGATTTGTCAAGGCATGCCCTCCAGAAACGCCGTAATTTAGCCACCATTACTAAGGCGCTCCGTAACCATTGCATACTTCACAGGTGGAAGTATCCGGCTACGCTCTCAATCACACATAACGGCACGACCACCATGGTCTCCACTATGTAAGAAGGTCTGCATATCCTCAGGCAATGGGGAATCTTGATGGAAGCATCCCCATCTCCTATACAAGTTGACCCTCCTCAATACATGCAGGCAGAATGGCAGGTGGTGAAAAGGAAAAAAAGCGACAAAAAACCTACTTAGATGTCTGATCGCTCCTACTCATTTTACTAGATCTTTATGGCTACACTCCCCCGGTGCAGGCACACTTGGAAATGTTTCCAAAACCCCTCAACCTTATTGAACAGTGCTTATAGATCAAGAATCCCCCTGTGGATTCTCCTATCACCCTGTAACCTTTCTTTTTTTTCCCTCTAACTTGTTTTGTTCTTTGTTTTTTACTGTTTTTATGGATCAACAACCTTCTACAGAGCCATGCCCACCTACGATATTATGGAAAGTAACCTACAACATCTGCACTCCAACTGTCCGCTTCAAGGGATATTCTAGAGGCAAAACCAGCCTGGCACCGCAGTCATTCATCGGCCGTGAGTACTATAAACCCTTGACGTTTAGCATACCCTCCAACATGCCTCATGCCAGTTAAAATATTATCCATCAATGCCCATGGTTTAAACCATCCAGCCAAGAGAGCATCTCTTTGGAAAGAAGTTGACTCTTCCCAATGCGATATTCTATGTGCTCAAGAGACACACTTCCATCAAGCAGCCCCACCATACTGCTCTCACAGAAATTTCCAACACTACTTCTTCTCCAGTATGAAAGCGAAAAAGAGAGGAGTTATGGTGGCTATTAAAGACTTTATATTGTTTCAACTTCACTCCGAAATATCTGATGAAGCGGGCCGGCACCTCATACTTGTATGCGACATCAATTCCACCCGTTATACTCCATTATATGTTCCTAATACCAATCAAATTCACTTCCTCAATAGTTTGATGAAAAAGCTTAAAAAAAATCAACAAGGTTCCCTTATAATTTGTGGAGACTTCAATATGACCCACACATGGACTCTACCTCAACCTGTTCAAAAAAATCTCCTTCTCTACATGCTTTCCTACGATCGTATGACTTATTCGATTGCTGGCGATGCACGCATGCTAGTGAACGAGATTTCACATTTTATTCTCATAGACATTGTATTTATTCGAGGATCGATCTGGTCTTGATGGACAAGTGGTTACTACAAAAAGTATCTCAAATTCAAATAAATAACATTACGTGGTCGGACCACGCCTCTATCCTCCTGACACTTGGGGATAAATACACTACTAATGGGGCATTCCTCTGGTGCGCAAATCCTCCAGTAATACAATCACCAACCACTAAAAAATTATTAGAGAACCACTTGTCTGATTACTTCCAGATCAATTCCTCTTCAACTACTGATCCGTTTGTTTTATGGAATGCTCACAAGGCATACATTAGAGGAATATTTATTCAATTGGCCTCA
Organism: Lithobates septentrionalis; assembly: GCA_037952835.1. NCBI lineage: Eukaryota > Metazoa > Chordata > Amphibia > Anura > Ranidae > Lithobates > Lithobates septentrionalis. Next base: position 661,358 of record JBBDGP010000211.1, read on the forward strand.
AAACTTAAGAGACAGGGACAGCGGCGGCTTGACAACCTTCTTGCAGATATCAAATCCCTAGAGGTCCTAGATAAAAAAAATCCTATATGCCAGATTAGTAAACAATTAACTATTCTCCGACATGATCTCAGATTAGAACTACTCCACTCCTTTGAGCAAAAGGAACGACGACTCAAAATGTCATACTATTCGACCAGTAACAAAGCTGGGAAAGAATTGGCTCGCAAATTACAGGGTCAACGCTACAAAAATAAAACACCTTACATCCTAAGCCCTTCCTCCAAACAAAAAGTGTTTGACCCTCAAAGCATTGCCAATGCATTTAGTGAATACTACGGTTGACTATACAACTTGAATCAAGACAATCTTATCAACTAACCGTCACAAAACGCTATAAATGATTTCCTAAAAGATATTAATCTACCTAGTCTATCCACTTCTCAAATCCAAGCCTTGAATTCCCCCTTCTCACTATCTGAGTTAATGAAAGTTATTGACACCCTACCCACAAATAAATCACTAGGACCGGATGGTCTGACAGGGGAATATTATAGGAATTTTAAACAATATTTAGGACCTCACCTCCTTAGGGTGTTTGAGGCCGCTGCTGTCTCATCTTCTTTTCCTTCTGAGATGTTAGAGGCTTCGATAGTTACGCTGCCTAAACCAGGGAAGACACCGGATGTTCCTCAAAACTTTAGACCGATTTCATTACTGAATACTGACCTGAAGCTTTATGCTAAAATGATAGCGTTAAGGCTCATTGACATTCTCCCCACTATAATTGACCCTGACCAATGTGGATTCACCAAAGGCAGACAAACATCTGACGCTACCAGAAGATTAATAGATGTGATTCATATAGCTAGGAAAACAGGGACGCCTTCTCTGCTTCTTGCTCTGGATGCAGAGAAGGCGTTCGACAGAGTACATTGGACATATCTTGCAAGCACTTTGGAAAAATTTGGTTTCAAGGGCCACATACTATCTGCCATACTATCTCTATATTCTACACCATCAGCCAGAGTATACACTTCAGGTATGCTATCTAAACCTTTTAAGATCACAAATGGCACCCGCCAGGGATGTCCCCTTTCCCCACTCATTTTCAACCTCTTAATGGAACCACTAGCGTCCAGCATAAGACAAAACCCTAATATACAAGGCTTTCCTATTTCTCATCGCAAACATGTCATAAGTCTCTTCGCAGACAATGTGATCCTCATGTTAACAAATCCGGTGTCTTCTCTGCAACACGTGTCTCATTTACTACACGTATATGGTTTAATATCATACTACAAAGTGAACAAAACCAAATCTTACATATTGGATCTTGGTGTAAAGGCAAACGATAGATTAATTTTGCAAAACAGATACCCGTATATATGGGACTCCCATGAAATAACTTATTTAGGTATTAAACTAACGTCCCGCCCTACGCAACTATTTCATGCTAATTACCTTCCTTTGTTACCACAAATACTCTATATATTTCGTACAGTTCCTATTCCAGCTCCTCGACAGCACTTTAAAACTTTACAATCCACACTTTCTAGATACTTATGGGAAGGTAAAAAAGCCAGAAGCGCGCTAACCAATCTCCGCAAAACAAAAACAGCAGGAGGCGTTGGCCTACCGATATTTGCTGACTACCATTTAGCTGCAATCCTAGCACAATTAAGAGGGTGGTTTCCCCACCACCAACCACCGCTTTGGTGCACTATTGAACAATCCACAATACCAGGTGGCAACCTATATGATTATTTGTTAGCTTTTATGCATCTTAAATCCAAACCTTCTGACCTCTCTCTCCCGATTCTAGCGACACTAAACTCATGGAAGACATTGCTAACTACCAAATCTAGATCATCCCCCACCAAATCCCTGTCAATCCCTCTATCAACATTGGCTCTATTGATCCCAGATGTACCCGTGGCTAAATGGATAGAGAAAGGATAGAGAAAGGAATACAATGGGTTTCAGATGTGCATTCTGGCCTTAATACTAGATCGTTTGATGATCTACAAAAATCCTATGACCTACCTATTTCAGACAGATTTCAACACTTCAGAATTGCCTCTTATCTCAAAACACATGACATCCAATACAAGATATTTTGGCAAATTCATGTATACTTAAATGCCAGGCTACCTCGCAAGGGAGGTATATCATTATTCTATACTTATCTTCATGATAAAAGTATATTTACCAAAACAAACTCCATGTTAGTGTGGGAAAGAGATCTCAATGACTCCTTTTCCCCACAACAATGGCACAAGGCTTTACAACATATCCATTCAGCCACCAAGAGCACCAACCTCTGGGAACTCTCACATAAGATCACACAACAATGGTATTTAACACCCTATAGATTAGCTAAATTTGACCGCTCCACACCTTTCACTTATTGGAGGAATTGTGGGCACCCGGGCACTATCTACCACATCCTATGGGAATGTAAACACCTGACCTCATATTGGTCCCACGTCTTCAAAATCCTACGTCAAACAACAAATCTCAACATAAATAACACCTCTTCATTGGCTATCCTAAATATAGGCATAGAACATATCCCACCATTGTATAGACAATTTACTACTCACTTATTCCTAGCTGCTAAATTAGTGATTCTAAGAAAATGGAGATCGTTAGATCCACCTCATATAGAAGAAACGGTAACTACATTGTCTTTGCATTACACTTATGAGAGGATGTTAGCATCAATTAGTGGAAAGTACGATATTTTTCTCCCACGCTGGCAACATTGGATTAATTGGTACAACACCCATCGCAAACCAATATGACACTACTCACTACCACTAGAGTGCATTATATCAAACTTTTCTGCTCACCTACAACCTTAGCCTTCCCTTTCCATATGGCTTCTGAATTGATCCTGTATAATTTACATAATAGTTACTTTTTATCTAGTTATGAGCTATACGCTCTTGTTATATAAATACTAACAGATATAAAATGATTAATACTGATGTGGACATGTAGACATGTAGGGGCTATGCCTCCGCTGTGCCACAGTTAGTTCCCAATGGGGTTGCTAGCGGAGGTACATGGTCTCTCCTGCCTTGATCTATTCCTCATAATTAAATTATAGTACTGAACCAACAAAACTATATGTATCTGTTAGCCTCTATTGTTTGGTTTTATTTTCTCTTATTTTCTTATTTTCTTTTATTAACCCAGTTTACGATATCTCCTGCAACTTGTAAACGTGATGTATGTCTTTGTAAACTGACAAAATTCTGAATAAAAACTATTTTCAAAAAAAAAAAGATATAAAATATTTACAAAAATGTGAGGGGTATACTCACTTTTGTGAGATAACATAAATATATAATCTATCCAAAAATAGGGTGGGTTACTTCCTCTGTTCCTCTTTTTTTCAGGAGTTCAGTGTCAGGGTGGACTCCTAATCTTCCACCAATATCCAATAGAAAAAACAACAGGACATGTTCTCCAATAAAAAAATATTTTTTCATCTAATTGTTCTTCAAGACATAATATCTATCTATGTCTTGAAGAGCACTTAGTTAAAAAAATATTTTTGTATTGGAGAACGTGTCCCGTTGTTTTTTCTATTGGATATTGGTGGAAGATTGGGAGTCCACCCTGACACTGAACTCCTGAAAAAAAGAGGAACAGAGGAAGTAACCCACCCTATTTTTGGATAGTTAGATAGATAGATAGATAGATAGATAGATAGATAGATAGATAGATAGATAGATAGATAGATAGATAGATAGATAGATAGATAGATAGATAGATAGATAGATAGATAGATAGAAATAAAAACTAGTACTAAAGCGCTGTGGTGAAAATAAATGAATCAATGTAAATACAATAAATAGAAAGTGCAAAAAAATGCAAAAAAATGTGCAAAAAATTTTTGGAAGATAGCCAAATAATAAAAGCCGCAAACTACAGGAAGGTTTTAGACACCTAAAATCTCTTGAATAAATAATTAATAGAAGTTGCGCTGATATTAACCTTCCAAACAAAGAGCAGTAAAATAAATAAATATGTGTGCTCTTTGTTTGGAAGGTTAATATCAGAGCAACTTCTATTAATAATATATATATATATATATATATATATATATATATATATATATATATATATATATATATATATATATACACATATACACACACACAGTTTCTCACAAAAGTGAGTACACCCCTCACATTTTTCATGTGACAGCACTGAAGTCCATCACCTTTTCCCTGGAATACTGCCCTTAGGCCCAGTCTCCGAAGAGAGGGGATCATGCTCTGCTTCAGTATGTCACAGTACATGTTGGCATTCATAGTTCCCTAAATGAACTGTAGCTCACCAGTGCCAGCAGCACTCATGCAGCCCCAGACCATGACACCCCACCATCATTCTTGACTGTATGCATGACACACTTGTCTTTGTACTCCTCAACTGGTTGCCGCCACACATGCTTGACACCATCTAAACCAGTGGTCATCAACCCTGTCCTCAGGGCCCACTAACAGGCTAGGTTTGCAAGATAACTGAAATATAATCACAGGTGATATAATTTGCTTCTCAGTGATTGCAGTATTCTAGTCTGCATATCCCCAAGGTAATACATAAAACCTGGTCTGTTAGTGGGCCCTGAGGACAGGGTGGATGACCACTGATCTAAACCAAATAAGTTTATCTTGGTCTCATCAGACCACCGGGCATGGTTCCAGTAATCCATGTCCTTAGTCTGCTTGTCTTTATCTCTGATGTGGAACAAGTAGATCGGGGAAAATAAATCAGTAGCTGCGTGCTTCTTTTGGGTCAGTGATTTGATGTATGCATGTATGCATGTATGCCAGAGCAGTTTTCTCCATTTCAAATTTACACTCTGTAGCTCTGCCAATATGCAGACTCTGTGTCCACTTTAACCCCATTTTCATAGGGACAGAGCCTTGCTCTGCCACCCGCGTCATTGGATTTGATTGACAGCAGTGGGAGCCAATGGCTGTGCTGCTATCAATCTATCCAATCAAGAGCCTAGACAAGGGGCAGAGAGGTAGAGTGCATCTCCACTGTGAGAACGAACAAGTTCAGGTGAGTAAAACGAGGGAGCTGGGGGGCTGGTCAGTGTCAGAAGTTTTTCATCTTAATGCATAGGATGCATTAAGTTGAAAAAACACGAGGGTTTACAACCCCTTTATCTTTCTGAAAATTATGGAATAGTAATTACCATCAACCTTTTTTTTGAGGGTTGATCATTTTTATTAAAGCAATCATGGTTAGGGATGAGCTTCGCGTCGGCTGTTCGATCGTTCGCCGAATTGCGAACGTTATGGGCCGTTCGTGCCAAATTCGTGTGACGCGTCATGGCCCATAATTCACTGCGGCATCGCAGTGCATTGCTGGCTGATGATTGGCCAAGCATGGACTATGACCCGCATGCTTGGCCAATCACAGCGCCGTCAGTAGAGAGAGCTGTAATTGGCCAAAGCCAGGGTGGCTTTGGCCAATTATGGCTCAGGGGGTTTAGAACACGCCCCACACTATATAAGGCCACCTGCACAGCGGTCCTGTGTAGTGTGTTCCAGCGTGCTTAGATAGACAGAGAGACAGTGTCATTTCATTTGAGTTAGCTACATTAGGCAGGACAGTCAGTGAGTTAGCTGCACTTACAGTGTATTGTGTATATATATGCATGTATATATATATACATTGTATTCAGTTTAGCTAGATCCGTTCCTGTTATCTTCCTACTGACAGGCAGGCTTGTCTTGGTACAGTATTTACAGCTACCTGAAGAAAATTATTGGTGTTCTTTTGATCCTATTAGTACCACAGTCAGGCAGCTAGACTATTTAGAGTTAGTGTAGTGCGTCCTCCTCACAGTGTTCAGTTAAAGCTAAAAGTTAGTTTAGTGTGACCTCTGCACAGTGTTCAGCTAAAACTACAAGTTAGGGTAGTGCGTCCTCCTCACAGTGTTCAGCTAAAGCTACAAGTTAGTGTAGTGCGACCTCAGCACAGTGTTCAGCTAAAGCTACAAGTTAGTGCAGTGCGTCCTCCTCACAGTGTTCAGCTAAAACTACAAATTAGTGTAGTGCGTCCTCCTCACAGTGTTCAGCTAAAACTACAAGTTAGTGTAGTGCGACCTCTGCATAGTGTTCAGCTAAAGCTACAAGTTAGTGTAGTGCGTCCTCCTCACAGTGTTCAGCTAAAACTACAAGTTAGAGTAGTGCGACCTCTGCACAGTGTTCAGCTAAAGCTACAAGTTAGTGTAGTGTGTCCTCCTCACAGTGTTCAGCTAAAGCTATAAGTTAGTTTAGTGTGACCTCTGCACAGTGTTCAGCTAAAACTACAAGTTAGGGTAGTGCTTCCTCCTCACAGTGTTCAGCTAAAGCTACAAGTTAGTTTAGTGTGACCTCTGCACAGTGTTCAGCTAAAGCTACAAGTTAGGGTAGTGCATCCTCCTCACAGTGTTCAGCTAAAGTTACAAGTTGGTGTAGTGCGTCCTCCTAACAGTGTTCAGCTAAAACTACAAGTTAGTGTAGTGCGACCTCAGCACAGTGTTCAGCTAAAGCTACAAGTTAGTGTAGTGCGTCCTCCTCCCAGTGTTCAGCTAAAACTACAAGTTAGTGTAGTGCGACCTCTGCACAGTGTTCAGCTAAAGCTACAAGTTAGTGAAGTGTGTCCTCCTCACAGTGTTCAGCTAAAACTACAAGTTAGTGTAGTGCAACCTCTGCACAGTGTTCAGCTAAAGCTACAAGTTAGTGTAGTGCGTCCTCCTCACAGTGTTCAGCTAAAACTACAAGTTCGTGTAGTGCGTCCTCCTCACAGCGTTCAGCTAAAACTACAAGTTAGTGTAGTGCGACCTCTGCACAGTGTTCAGCTAAAGCTACAAGTTGATGTAGTGCATCCTCCTCACAGTGTTCAGCTAAAACTACAAGTTAGTGTAGTGCGACCTCTGCACAGTGTTCAGCTAAAGCTACAAGTTAGTGTAGTGTGTCCTCCTCACAGTGTTCTGCTAAAACTACAAGTTAGTGAAATGTGACCTCTGCACAGTGTTCAGCTAAAGCTACAAGTTAGGGTAGTGCGTCCTCCTCACAGTGTTCAGCTAAAGCTACAAGTTAGTTTAGTGTGACCTCTGCACAGTGTTCAGCTAAAGCTACAAGTTAGGGTAGTGCGTCCTCCTCACAGTGTTCAGCTAAAGCTACAAGTTAGTTTAGTGTGACCTCTGCACAGTGTTCAGCTAAAGCTATAAGTTAGGGTAGTGTGTCCTCCTCACAGTGTTCAGCTAAAGCTACAAGTTGGTGTAGTGCGTCCTCCTCACAGTGTTCAGCTAAAGCTACAAGTTAGTTTAGTGTGACCTCTGCACAGTGTTCAGCTAAAGCTACAAGTTAGTGTAGTGCGTCCTCCTCACAGTGTTCAGCTAAAACTACAAGTTAGAGTGGTGCGACCTCTGCACAGTGTTCAGCTAAAGCTACAAGTTAGTGTAGTGTGTCCTCCTCACAGTGTTCAGCTAAAGCTATAAGTTAGTTTAGTGTGACCTCTGCACAGTGTTCAGCTAAAACTACAAGTTAGGGTAGTGCTTCCTCCTCACAGTGTTCAGCTAAAGCTACAAGTTAGTTTAGTGTGACCTCTGCACAGTGTTCAGCTAAAGCTACAAGTTAGGGTAGTGCATCCTCCTCACAGTGTTCAGCTAAAGTTACAAGTTGGTGTAGTGCGTCCTCCTAACAGTGTTCAGCTAAAACTACAAGTTAGTGTAGTGCGACCTCAGCACAGTGTTCAGCTAAAGCTACAAGTTAGTGTAGTGCGTCCTCCTCCCAGTGTTCAGCTAAAACTACAAGTTAGTGTAGTGCGACCTCTGCACAGTGTTCAGCTAAAGCTACAAGTTAGTGAAGTGTGTCCTCCTCACAGTGTTCAGCTAAAACTACAAGTTAGTGTAGTGCAACCTCTGCACAGTGTTCAGCTAAAGCTACAAGTTAGTGTAGTGCGTCCTCCTCACAGTGTTCAGCTAAAACTACAAGTTCGTGTAGTGCGTCCTCCTCACAGCGTTCAGCTAAAACTACAAGTTAGTGTAGTGCGACCTCTGCACAGTGTTCAGCTAAAGCTACAAGTTGATGTAGTGCATCCTCCTCACAGTGTTCAGCTAAAACTACAAGTTAGTGTAGTGCGACCTCTGCACAGTGTTCAGCTAAAGCTACAAGTTAGTGTAGTGTGTCCTCCTCACAGTGTTCTGCTAAAACTACAAGTTAGTGAAATGTGACCTCTGCACAGTGTTCAGCTAAAGCTACAAGTTAGGGTAGTGCGTCCTCCTCACAGTGTTCAGCTAAAGCTACAAGTTAGTTTAGTGTGACCTCTGCACAGTGTTCAGCTAAAGCTACAAGTTAGGGTAGTGCGTCCTCCTCACAGTGTTCAGCTAAAGCTACAAGTTAGTTTAGTGTGACCTCTGCACAGTGTTCAGCTAAAGCTATAAGTTAGGGTAGTGTGTCCTCCTCACAGTGTTCAGCTAAAGCTACAAGTTGGTGTAGTGCGTCCTCCTCACAGTGTTCAGCTAAAGCTACAAGTTAGTTTAGTGTGACCTCTGCACAGTGTTCAGCTAAAGCTACAAGTTAGGGTAGTGCGTCCTCTGAACAGTGTTCAGCTAAAAGTACAAGTTAGTGTAGTGCGACCTCTGCACAGTGTTCAGCTAAAGCTATAAGTTAGGGTAGTGCGTCCTCCTCACAGTGTTCAGCTAAAGCTACAAGTTGGTGTAGTGCGTCCTCCTCACAGTGTTCAGCTAAAGCTACAAGTTAGTGTAGTGCGACCTCTGCACAGTGTTCAGCTAAAGCTATAAGTTAGGGTAGTGCGTCCTCCTTACAGCGTTCAGCTAAAACTACAAGTTAGTGTAGTGCGACCTCTGCACAGTGTTCAGCTAAAGCTACAAGTTGGTGTAGTGCATCCTCCTCACAGTGTTCAGCTAAAACTACAAGTTAGTGTAGTGCGACCTCTGCACAGTGTTAAGCTAAAGCTACAAGTTAGTGTAGTGTGTCCTCCTCACAGTGTTCTGCTAAAACTACAAGTTAGTGTAGTGCGACCTCTGCACAGTGTTCAGCTAAAGCTACAAGTTGGTGTAGTGCGTCCTCCTCACAGTGTTCAACTAAAACTACAAGCTAGTGTAGTGCGTCCTCCTCACAGTGTTCAGCTAAAACTACAAGTTCGTGTAGTGCGTCCTCCTCACAGTGTTCAGCTTAAGCTACAAGTTAGTTTAGTGTGACCTCTGCACAGTGTTCAGCTAAAGCTACAAGTTAGGGTAGTGCGTCCTCCTCACAGTGTTCAGCTAAAGCTACAAGTTAGTTTAGTGTGACCTCTGCACAGTGTTCAGCTAAAGCTACAAGTTAGGGTAGTGCGTCCTCCTCACAGTGTTCAGCTAAAGCTACAAGTTAGTTTAGTGTGACCTCTGCACAGTGTTCAGCTAAAGCTATAAGTTAGGGTAGTGCGTCCTCCTCACAGTGTTCAGCTAAAGCTATAAGTTGGTGTAGTGCGTCCTCCTCACAGTGTTCAGCTAAAGCTACAAGATAGTTTAGTGTGACCTCTGCACAGTGTTCAGCTAAAGCTACAAGTTAGGGTAGTGCGTCCTCTGCACAATGTTCAGCTAAAGCTACAAGTTACTGTAGTATGTCCTCCTCACAGTGTTCAGCTAAAACTACAAGTTAATGTAGTGCGACCTCTGCACAGTGTTCAGCTAAAGTTACAAGTTAGTGTAGTGCATCCTCTAAACAGTGTTCAGCTAAAACTACAAGTTAGTGTAGTGCGACCTCTGCACAGTGTTCAGCTAAAGCTACAAGTTGATGTAGTGCATCCTCCTCACAGTGTTCAGCTAAAACTACAAGTTAGTGTAGTGCGACCTCTGCACAGTGTTCAGCTAAAGCTACAAGTTAGTGTAGTGTGTCCTCCTCACAGTGTTCTGCTAAAACTACAAGTTAGTGAAATGTGACCTCTGCACAGTGTTCAGCTAAAGCTACAAGTTAGGGTAGTGCGTCCTCCTCACAGTGTTCAGCTAAAGCTACAAGTTAGTTTAGTGTGACCTCTGCACAGTGTTCAGCTAAAGCTACAAGTTAGGGTAGTGCGTCCTCCTCACAGTGTTCAGCTAAAGCTACAAGTTAGTTTAGTGTGACCTCTGCACAGTGTTCAGCTAAAGCTATAAGTTAGGGTAGTGTGTCCTCCTCACAGTGTTCAGCTAAAGCTACAAGTTGGTGTAGTGCGTCCTCCTCACAGTGTTCAGCTAAAGCTACAAGTTAGTTTAGTGTGACCTCTGCACAGTGTTCAGCTAAAGCTACAAGTTAGTGTAGTGCGTCCTCCTCACAGTGTTCAGCTAAAACTACAAGTTAGAGTAGTGCGACCTCTGCACAGTGTTCAGCTAAAGCTACAAGTTAGTGTAGTGTGTCCTCCTCACAGTGTTCAGCTAAAGCTATAAGTTAGTTTAGTGTGACCTCTGCACAGTGTTCAGCTAAAACTACAAGTTAGGGTAGTGCTTCCTCCTCACAGTGTTCAGCTAAAGCTACAAGTTAGTTTAGTGTGACCTCTGCACAGTGTTCAGCTAAAGCTACAAGTTAGGGTAGTGCATCCTCCTCACAGTGTTCAGCTAAAGTTACAAGTTGGTGTAGTGTGTCCTCCTAACAGTGTTCAGCTAAAACTACAAGTTAGTGTAGTGCGACCTCAGCACAGTGTTCAGCTAAAGCTACAAGTTAGTGTAGTGCGTCCTCCTCCCAGTGTTCAGCTAAAACTACAAGTTAGTGTAGTGCGACCTCTGCACAGTGTTCAGCTAAAGCTACAAGTTAGTGAAGTGTGTCCTCCTCACAGTGTTCAGCTAAAACTACAAGTTAGTGTAGTGCAACCTCTGCACAGTGTTCAGCTAAAGCTACAAGTTAGTGTAGTGCGTCCTCCTCACAGTGTTCAGCTAAAACTACAAGTTCGTGTAGTGCGTCCTCCTCACAGCGTTCAGCTAAAACTACAAGTTAGTGTAGTGCGACCTCTGCACAGTGTTCAGCTAAAGCTACAAGTTGATGTAGTGCATCCTCCTCACAGTGTTCAGCTAAAACTACAAGTTAGTGTAGTGCGACCTCTGCACAGTGTTCAGCTAAAGCTACAAGTTAGTGTAGTGTGTCCTCCTCACAGTGTTCTGCTAAAACTACAAGTTAGTGAAATGTGACCTCTGCACAGTGTTCAGCTAAAGCTACAAGTTAGGGTAGTGCGTCCTCCTCACAGTGTTCAGCTAAAGCTACAAGTTAGTTTAGTGTGACCTCTGCACAGTGTTCAGCTAAAGCTACAAGTTAGGGTAGTGCGTCCTCCTCACAGTGTTCAGCTAAAGCTACAAGTTAGTTTAGTGTGACCTCTGCACAGTGTTCAGCTAAAGCTATAAGTTAGGGTAGTGTGTCCTCCTCACAGTGTTCAGCTAAAGCTACAAGTTGGTGTAGTGCGTCCTCCTCACAGTGTTCAGCTAAAGCTACAAGTTAGTTTAGTGTGACCTCTGCACAGTGTTCAGCTAAAGCTACAAGTTAGGGTAGTGCGTCCTCTGAACAGTGTTCAGCTAAAAGTACAAGTTAGTGTAGTGCGACCTCTGCACAGTGTTCAGCTAAAGCTATAAGTTAGGGTAGTGCGTCCTCCTCACAGTGTTCAGCTAAAGCTACAAGTTGGTGTAGTGCGTCCTCCTCACAGTGTTCAGCTAAAGCTACAAGTTAGTGTAGTGCGACCTCTGCACAGTGTTCAGCTAAAGCTATAAGTTAGGGTAGTGCGTCCTCCTTACAGCGTTCAGCTAAAACTACAAGTTAGTGTAGTGCGACCTCTGCACAGTGTTCAGCTAAAGCTACAAGTTGGTGTAGTGCATCCTCCTCACAGTGTTCAGCTAAAACTACAAGTTAGTGTAGTGCGACCTCTGCACAGTGTTAAGCTAAAGCTACAAGTTAGTGTAGTGTGTCCTCCTCACAGTGTTCTGCTAAAACTACAAGTTAGTGTAGTGCGACCTCTGCACAGTGTTCAGCTAAAGCTACAAGTTGGTGTAGTGCGTCCTCCTCACAGTGTTCAACTAAAACTACAAGCTAGTGTAGTGCGTCCTCCTCACAGTGTTCAGCTAAAACTACAAGTTCGTGTAGTGCGTCCTCCTCACAGTGTTCAGCTTAAGCTACAAGTTAGTTTAGTGTGACCTCTGCACAGTGTTCAGCTAAAGCTACAAGTTAGGGTAGTGCGTCCTCCTCACAGTGTTCAGCTAAAGCTACAAGTTAGTTTAGTGTGACCTCTGCACAGTGTTCAGCTAAAGCTACAAGTTAGGGTAGTGCGTCCTCCTCACAGTGTTCAGCTAAAGCTACAAGTTAGTTTAGTGTGACCTCTGCACAGTGTTCAGCTAAAGCTATAAGTTAGGGTAGTGCGTCCTCCTCACAGTGTTCAGCTAAAGCTACAAGTTGGTGTAGTGCGTCCTCCTCACAGTGTTCAGCTAAAGCTACAAGATAGTTTAGTGTGACCTCTGCACAGTGTTCAGCTAAAGCTACAAGTTAGGGTAGTGCGTCCTCTGCACAATGTTCAGCTAAAGCTACAAGTTACTGTAGTATGTCCTCCTCACAGTGTTCAGCTAAAACTACAAGTTAATGTAGTGCGACCTCTGCACAGTGTTCAGCTAAAGTTACAAGTTAGTGTAGTGCATCCTCTAAACAGTGTTCAGCTAAAACTACAAGTTAGTGTAGTGCGACCTCTGCACAGTGTTCAGCTAAAGCTACAAGTTGATGTAGTGCATCCTCCTCACAGTGTTCAGCTAAAACTACAAGTTAGTGTAGTGCGACCTCTGCACAGTGTTCAGCTAAAGCTACAAGTTAGTGTAGTGTGTCCTCCTCACAGTGTTCTGCTAAAACTACAAGTTAGTGAAATGTGACCTCTGCACAGTGTTCAGCTAAAGCTACAAGTTAGGGTAGTGCGTCCTCCTCACAGTGTTCAGCTAAAGCTACAAGTTAGTTTAGTGTGACCTCTGCACAGTGTTCAGCTAAAGCTACAAGTTAGGGTAGTGCGTCCTCCTCACAGTGTTCAGCTAAAGCTACAAGTTAGTTTAGTGTGACCTCTGCACAGTGTTCAGCTAAAGCTATAAGTTAGGGTAGTGTGTCCTCCTCACAGTGTTCAGCTAAAGCTACAAGTTGGTGTAGTGCGTCCTCCTCACAGTGTTCAGCTAAAGCTACAAGTTAGTTTAGTGTGACCTCTGCACAGTGTTCAGCTAAAGCTACAAGTTAGTGTAGTGCGTCCTCCTCACAGTGTTCAGCTAAAACTACAAGTTAGAGTAGTGCGACCTCTGCACAGTGTTCAGCTAAAGCTACAAGTTAGTGTAGTGTGTCCTCCTCACAGTGTTCAGCTAAAGCTATAAGTTAGTTTAGTGTGACCTCTGCACAGTGTTCAGCTAAAACTACAAGTTAGGGTAGTGCTTCCTCCTCACAGTGTTCAGCTAAAGCTACAAGTTAGTTTAGTGTGACCTCTGCACAGTGTTCAGCTAAAGCTACAAGTTAGGGTAGTGCATCCTCCTCACAGTGTTCAGCTAAAGTTACAAGTTGGTGTAGTGCGTCCTCCTAACAGTGTTCAGCTAAAACTACAAGTTAGTGTAGTGCGACCTCAGCACAGTGTTCAGCTAAAGCTACAAGTTAGTGTAGTGCGTCCTCCTCCCAGTGTTCAGCTAAAACTACAAGTTAGTGTAGTGCGACCTCTGCACAGTGTTCAGCTAAAGCTACAAGTTAGTGAAGTGTGTCCTCCTCACAGTGTTCAGCTAAAACTACAAGTTAGTGTAGTGCAACCTCTGCACAGTGTTCAGCTAAAGCTACAAGTTAGTGTAGTGCGTCCTCCTCACAGTGTTCAGCTAAAACTACAAGTTCGTGTAGTGCGTCCTCCTCACAGCGTTCAGCTAAAACTACAAGTTAGTGTAGTGCGACCTCTGCACAGTGTTCAGCTAAAGCTACAAGTTGATGTAGTGCATCCTCCTCACAGTGTTCAGCTAAAACTACAAGTTAGTGTAGTGCGACCTCTGCACAGTGTTCAGCTAAAGCTACAAGTTAGTGTAGTGTGTCCTCCTCACAGTGTTCTGCTAAAACTACAAGTTAGTGAAATGTGACCTCTGCACAGTGTTCAGCTAAAGCTACAAGTTAGGGTAGTGCGTCCTCCTCACAGTGTTCAGCTAAAGCTACAAGTTAGTTTAGTGTGACCTCTGCACAGTGTTCAGCTAAAGCTACAAGTTAGGGTAGTGCGTCCTCCTCACAGTGTTCAGCTAAAGCTACAAGTTAGTTTAGTGTGACCTCTGCACAGTGTTCAGCTAAAGCTATAAGTTAGGGTAGTGTGTCCTCCTCACAGTGTTCAGCTAAAGCTACAAGTTGGTGTAGTGCGTCCTCCTCACAGTGTTCAGCTAAAGCTACAAGTTAGTTTAGTGTGACCTCTGCACAGTGTTCAGCTAAAGCTACAAGTTAGGGTAGTGCGTCCTCTGAACAGTGTTCAGCTAAAAGTACAAGTTAGTGTAGTGCGACCTCTGCACAGTGTTCAGCTAAAGCTATAAGTTAGGGTAGTGCGTCCTCCTCACAGTGTTCAGCTAAAGCTACAAGTTGGTGTAGTGCGTCCTCCTCACAGTGTTCAGCTAAAGCTACAAGTTAGTGTAGTGCGACCTCTGCACAGTGTTCAGCTAAAGCTATAAGTTAGGGTAGTGCGTCCTCCTTACAGTGTTCAGCTAAAACTACAAGTTAGTGTAGTGCGACCTCTGCACAGTGTTCAGCTAAAGCTACAAGTTGGTGTAGTGCATCCTCCTCACAGTGTTCAGCTAAAACTACAAGTTAGTGTAGTGCGACCTCTGCACAGTGTTAAGCTAAAGCTACAAGTTAGTGTAGTGTGTCCTCCTCACAGTGTTCTGCTAAAACTACAAGTTAGTGTAGTGCGACCTCTGCACAGTGTTCAGCTAAAGCTACAAGTTGGTGTAGTGCGTCCTCCTCACAGTGTTCAACTAAAACTACAAGCTAGTGTAGTGCGTCCTCCTCACAGTGTTCAGCTAAAACTACAAGTTCGTGTAGTGCGTCCTCCTCACAGTGTTCAGCTTAAGCTACAAGTTAGTTTAGTGTGACCTCTGCACAGTGTTCAGCTAAAGCTACAAGTTAGGGTAGTGCGTCCTCCTCACAGTGTTCAGCTAAAGCTACAAGTTAGTTTAGTGTGACCTCTGCACAGTGTTCAGCTAAAGCTACAAGTTAGGGTAGTGCGTCCTCCTCACAGTGTTCAGCTAAAGCTACAAGTTAGTTTAGTGTGACCTCTGCACAGTGTTCAGCTAAAGCTATAAGTTAGGGTAGTGCGTCCTCCTCACAGTGTTCAGCTAAAGCTACAAGTTGGTGTAGTGCGTCCTCCTCACAGTGTTCAGCTAAAGCTACAAGATAGTTTAGTGTGACCTCTGCACAGTGTTCAGCTAAAGCTACAAGTTAGGGTAGTGCGTCCTCTGCACAATGTTCAGCTAAAGCTACAAGTTACTGTAGTATGTCCTCCTCACAGTGTTCAGCTAAAACTACAAGTTAATGTAGTGCGACCTCTGCACAGTGTTCAGCTAAAGTTACAAGTTAGTGTAGTGCATCCTCTAAACAGTGTTCAGCTAAAACTACAAGTTAGTGTAGTGCGACCTCTGCACAATGTTCAGCTAAAGCTACAAGTTAGTGTAGTGCGTCCTCTGAACAGTGTTCAGCTAAAGCTACAAGTTTTTTTTTGTTTTTTTTCTTAAACTTCAGAAAAAAGGAAAGGATTCTTCATTTTCATTTTCCCTCCCGTTTTCTCCCTCCCCCCACCCCCTACCAGTCTCCCACCTTTCACCAAACCATACATCCTAAGCCCAACCCGCCCCATAATATCTTCACCCCACCCCCCCTCCGGTCCAGCCCTTTCCTGGTCCAGCCATGCTTTCCATATTTTTACAAATTTCTTATAATTACCCCTCTTCTTATAGATGTACTTTTCCCTGCAAATCACCTCCCTAACTGCTTTCTCCCATTCCGGCACCGTCGGTGCCTCCTTTCTCTGCCAACACTGTGCAATAAGCTTTCTTCCCTGAAACAGGCATCTAGCTCTTGCTGTCTGTATATCCTTTGAGGTCACTTTGTCCCCCATCAATCCCAACAGGCACTCTCTCGCCTCCAGCCTCAGTGACGTCCCAAACATCAGGTTTATCTTTTTCACCACCCCTTTCCAATATCTATGCAGTTTGGGACATCGCCAGAACATATGAATCAAATCTCCATACGCCCCTCCACATCTTTGACACTTCGAGTCTGGTCTCTTGCCCCACTTGAATAATTTCAAGGGTGTAGTATAATATGCCCTATAAGATAAATAAAAGTGAGACATCACCTGTGAGGGAGAGAGAGTGACTCCGGGCCCCGATGACAGGACATACTCCCACTGATCGTCCGAGAGTGCTCCCACATCTTTCTCCCATTTGATCCTATTTTTGTTTTCCACCATACCTTCCTGAGCTGCTGCTTTTAGGCATCCATAAATGTCAGAGATCAATCCCCTTGTGGAGCTCGCATCGAGCTCTGCACAGTGTTCAGCTAAAGCTACCTGTAGAAGGTTGGTGGTGTTTTCCTGATCCTATCACTACCGCAGGCAGCTAAATAAGCTACAAGTTCGTTTTTTGCGAGCTCTGCACAGTGTTCACCTAAAGCTACCTGTCGAAGGTTGGTGGTGTTTTCCTGATCCTGTCACTACCGCAGGCAGCTAAATAAGCTACAAGTTAGTTTTTTGCAAGCTCTGCACAGTGTTCACCTAAAGATACCTGTAGAAGGTTTGTGGTGTTCTCAAACTACAGGCAGGCAGTTGATTTTGCTAGCTGCAGTATCAGTATATATATATATATATATATATATATATATATATATATATATATATATATATATATATATATCCCAGCTTAGTGCAGCTACAGGCCATTAGTATGTCTGGAAGGCCAACAAGGAGAGGCAGACAGTCACAAGCCAATAAAAGAGGGCAAGCAGGCTCTGTGTCTAGAGGCAACAGTGCTGGTCGTGGAGACGGTGCATCCTCATCAGCACGTGGCCGTGGGACACACTTGGCCTTTTTTTCGGCAGCTGGCCGTGTTGAGCCGCAACATGTGGAAGACTTGGTCGAGTGGATGACCGAGCCATCCTCATTCTCCTCATCCTCTCTCATCCATGCTCAGTGTACTTTGTCTGGCAAAGCAGCTGCCAACGCAGCCTCTTCCCTCGGCTCAATGGCATCAGTGACTCCTTCCCTAGCCCCACCATGTTCTCCTGAGGAGTCCCTCAAACTGTTTGACCACAGTGTTGGGTACATGCTCCAGGAGGATGCCCAGCGTTTAGAAGGCTCTGATGATGATACTGAGCTAGATGAAGGCAGTAACGTGAGCATGGACAGAGGGGGTGCCCAAGAAGGACAGCAATCTGGCAGTCATGCTCCCCCTGCTGCAGCATACTGCCAAGTTTGCTCCAGTGATGAGGAGGGAGGGGATGATGAGGTCACTGACTCAACATGGGTGCCTGATAGGGGAGAAGGAGGCACATCACCAACGAGGCAGGATGCCCTCCAGTGGACAGCCTAAGGGCAGCACACTGACTGCATCACACCCCAAAGCTCCGCATGTGCAGGGCGCTGCTGTCTCTGTGCGTTATTCCAAAAGTTCTTTGCTGTGGGCCTTTTTTGAGACGAGTGCATCAAATCGCACCGCTGCTATTTGCAACATATGTATCAAGTGTATCTTGCGTGGCCAAAACATCTCCTGCTTGGGCACCACATGCTTGACCAGACATATGTTGACCTGCCATGCAGTTCGTTGGCAAGCGTATCTAAAAGACCCACACGAAAGAACAAAGAGGACCTCTCCTTGCTCCTTATCAGCTGAGATCTCCAACCCCACTATACCTTCAGTCCTCTCTGAGACCTGCAATGAGAGGGATCAAGGTGTAGAATTAGGTGTGTCACAGCCAAGTACTTGTGGGCAATCTGCTTTTTGTACACCGACGTCAGATTGTACCAGGCAAATTTCCCTGCCCCAGCTGCTGCACCACCGAAAGAAGTTCGCTCCCAGTCATCCACATGCCCAGCGGTTGAATGCTAGCTTGGCAAAATTGCTAGAACTTCAACT
Source organism: Lithobates septentrionalis (assembly GCA_037952835.1). Classification (NCBI taxonomy): domain Eukaryota; kingdom Metazoa; phylum Chordata; class Amphibia; order Anura; family Ranidae; genus Lithobates; species Lithobates septentrionalis. Next base: position 679,482 of record JBBDGP010000211.1, read on the forward strand.
GCTGCCTTTTCAGTTGGTAGACTCTGCCCCCTTCCATGAGTTTGTGAAATGTGCGGTTCCTCAGTGGCAGGTACCCAAACGCCACTTTTTCTCACGGAAGGCGATTCCGGCTCTCTACCAGCATGTGGAAGGCAATGTCTTAGCCTCGCTGGACAGGGCGGTCAGCGGTAAGGTGCATATTACCGCTGACTCATGGTCCAGCAGGCATGGACAGGGACGTTACCGTGCATTGGGTGACTCTGCTGGCAGCTGGGAAGGATGCAGGACAAGGTGCAGTAGTGTTGGAGGTTGTTCCACCAACAAAATGCCACTACTGATGATTATGACACACCTCTCTCCTCCACCCCCTCCTCTTCTTCTTCCTCCATGGCCTCTTCCTGTGCTTTGTCCTCGGAACCAGCGGTGCTCCGTAGCCATTCAAGGAGCTATGCAAGTATGCAGGTCAAAAGATGCCATGCAGTGCTTGAGCTGGTGTGCTTGGGGGACCGGAGCCACACTGGGGCAGAGGTTCTGTCAGCTCTGCAGGGGCAGGTTCAGAGGTGGTTGACGCCACGCAAACTTAAGGCAGGAATGGTGGTTTGCAACAATGGCACCAACCTCCTCTCTGCCCTCTGACAGGGACAAATGACCCATGTGCCCTGTTTGGCTCACGTCCTTAACTTGGTGGTGCAGCGGTTCTTGGGCAGGTACCCGGGCTTACAGGATGTCCTGAGGCAGGCCAGGAAAGTCTGTGTGCATTTCCGCCGGTCATATAATGCCAGTGCTCGGCTGGCAGACCTCCAAAAGGAGTTTAACCTGCCCAAGAATCGCCTAATCTGTGACATGCTCACCAGGTGGAACTCAACGTTGGCCATGCTGCAGCAGCTGCACATGCAGCAGAGGGCCATCAATGAGTACCTGTGCGACTATGGCACCAGGACAGGGTGCAGGACAGGGTTTTTTTCCCCACGCCAGTGGGCCATTATCAGGGATGCATGCACTGTCCTGTCACCATTTGAGGAGGCCACGAGGATGGTGAGCAGTGACAGTGCATGCATCAGTAACACTGTCCCCCTTGTCCACCTGTTGGAGCACACGCTGCGTGGAATAATGGTCAGGGCACTTGAGGCAGAACAGAGGCAGGAAGAGGAGGACTTCCTTAGCTCTCAAGGCCCCCTTTATCCAGACAGTGTTCCTGCATGCCTGCCGATCACACAGGAAGAGGAGGAGGAGGAGGAGGAGGAGGAGGATTGTGTCAGTATGGAGGTGGAGCCTGGCACTCAGCATCAGCAGCAGTCTTTAAGGGATCAGTCCCAAGAAACACATGGACTTGTACGTGGCTGGGAGGAGGTGGCTGCGGACCATGTCATCCTTAGTGACCCAGAGGACTCCGAACCGAATGCCTCAGCAAACCTACGCTGCATGGCCTCCCTGATCCTGCAAAGCCTGCCTAAGGATCCTCGTATTCTTGGTATCAAGGAGAAGGACCAATACTGGCTGGCAACCCTCCTTGATCCACGTTACAAGGGTAAGGTTGCGGACCTTATCTTGCCATCGCAGAGGGAGCAGAGGATGAAACATCTTCGGGAGGCCTTGCAGAAAGGTCTGTGCAACGCGTTCCCAGAGACTGGGAGGTTACAAACTCCTGTTTCTGGACAACGTGTTGCTGAGGCTTCGGTCAGTCAAAGAAGGAGCCGTGGAGAAGGTGGCTGTCTGACCGATGCGTTCAGACAATTTTTTGGTCCGCAGCCCCAAGGTATGATCGGTTCCAGCAACCATCGCCAGCGTCTGTTTTACATGGTGCAGGAATACCTAGGGGATCTGACTTGGACACCTTTCCCACCAAAAATCCTCTGGGTTACTGGGTCTTAAGGATGGATCACTGGCCAGAGCTTGCACACAGTATGCAATTGAGCTACTGGCCTGTCCTGCATCCAGCATTCTTTCGGAACGCACATTCAGTGCTGCTGGAGGCTTTGTAACCGATCACATAGTGCGTCTGTCCACCGACTCGGTCGATCGACTGACCTTCATAAAAATGAATCAGTCTTGGATCATCACCAGCTACCAAGCACCTGATGCTGATGTAACCGAATAATTTTTTTTTAAATCTCAGATCCCTTCAAAAACTGCCTATGCTGATGCTGAGTGACTATCCTGAATAATTATCCTCTTCCTCCTCAATGATCACGCTGATAGCTTGTAAGAACATTTTTGGTTCTGGGCGCCACCACCAGTGCCTAAGGCCCAATTTTTCAGCCCCTGTTTAACAGGGGCGTGTAATTACAATTTTTAATGCAATACTTTGCAGCAGGGCTCGTTTTTGCGTTCCAACTAGAGTATCTGTGAGGGGTTGCAGTGTTGTGGCACCGGCACCAGTGCCTAAGGCCCAATTTTTCAGCCCCTGTTTAACAGGGGCGTGTAATTACAATTTTTGATGCAATACTTTGTAGCAGGGCTCGTTTCTGTGTTCCAACTAGAGTATCTGTGAGGGGTTGCAGTGTTGTGGCACCAGCACCAGTGCCTAAGGCCCAATTTTTCAGCCCCTGTTCAACAGGGGCATGTAATTACAATTCTTGATCTAATATTTCACAGCAGGGCCTGTTTCTGCGCCCACCAAGAGCGAGTGAGGACTTACAGTGTTGTGGCACTAGCACCACCACCACCAAAGGCCCAATTTTTCTGCCCCTGTTCAACAGGGGCATGTAATTACAATTCTTGATCTAATATTTCACAGCAGGGCCCTGTGAGGGCTTACAGTGTTGTGGCCACAACAACACCTAAGGCCCAAATTTCTGCTGAGTATATAGGGCGGGCCCCTACTTTCAAACATCCAACTTACAAACGACTCCTACTTCCAAACGGAAGGAGACAACAGGAAGGGAGATTAAATCTACCCCAGGAAGGGAAATTCTCTCCTGTAAGAGTTAATATGGGAAAAATGTTTCTCCTTTCCACTGATGCTTTATCACCAATCCTTGTCTCACAAAAAAACCCAAATTTTCAAAAAACATTTGTCATTGGGACAAAAAGTGAATTTAAATCTTCTGAAGAGGAGCACAGACAGCAAAACAAATGTCACAGGGGTGATAACCCTTCCCTATGTTTTCCAAAGAGCTTAAAATAGATTTTTTGGCTGGAGCTAAACACGTTAAAAATGTACCAGTTCAAAATTACAAACAGATTCTACTTAACAACAAACCTACAGTCCCTGTCTTGTTTGCACCGTCTGTATACTGCTGTTCAAAGTATATAGGGCCTGGTGGCCCCACGCCTTTCCTTTTTTTAATTTAGGTGTGGGGTTCCCCTTAATATCCATACAAGACACAAAGGGCCTGGTAATGGACTGGGGGGGTACCCATGCTGTTTGTCTCACTGATTTTTACTGATTTTCATCCATATTGCCAGGACCCGACATTAAAGCCGCAAGCAGTTTTAAATGACTTTTTTTCCTTTAAAAATGACATTTTGTGCAGGGACTGTTCTAAGCACGGGAAACACGCGCCACTTTACAGGCATACTATAGACACCCCCAGGTATGATATTTAAAGGAATATTTCACTTTTTTTTATTTTTAAGCATCATTAAATTCACTGCTCCCGAAAAAACGTCCGTTTTTAAAAGTTTTTTTTGCGTTGATACATGTCCCCTGGGGCAGGACCCGAGTCCCTAAACCCTTTTTAGGACTATACCATGCAAATTAGCCTTTAAAATGAGCACTTTTGATTTTGAACGTTCAAGTCCCATAGACGTCAATGGGGTTCTAACGTTCGTGCAGATTTTCGGTCCGTTCGCAGGTTCTGGTGCGAACCGAACCGGGGGTGTTCAGCTCATCCCTAATCATGGTGTAGATCCTTATCCACAGACAGCAAACTTTGGAGGAGGTTTACCATATGTGTATCATGTTACCCATATCTAGGCACCCTCAGGAACAACTGGTAAGATATGAGTTGATACATTTTGCATTTCTTGTTGGGGTTATCTTGTAATAGCTCTCCAGAGGTTGTACACTAGGATTGGACTTAGAGCGGGCAAGCCAGATCAGGTCTTCTTCTGGGGGAAGTATTTTATTGAGCTCTTGTTCCTAATGGAGACAATAGGAGGAAGCTTGGTGGGAGGGACTGCACTTGATCTACATATAGATTCAATGAGTATATTTTTGCGGGTTTCTGAGCCCAGCAACAATTGATAAAGAATAAAGAAATATTACTATAACATCCCCTTTACAGTAGAACTATGGGTTCTAATTAAAGAAAATATTTGCTGCAGCATCTAATTAAAAGTACATCTGCAATTTTTTTTCTTGGTTACATGCAAAGTCACACAAATGCCTATTGTGCCTGACAGCGATGTCCACCTAATGCAGCTTTCTGTGAGTATATGACCACAATGCTGCACTGCTCCTGAAATCAGTGCACCATTGTCACTATGTTTGCTTGCACTAGAGTTGGATAATAAAAATCAGAAGTGGCTATCAGTATGACACTGCCGATTCACAAGCCTTTAGCGCTGTACACATGGGTCAAATGCTGGGCGACATTGGCCGATTCAATAAAAACCAGCTAACATTCGGCCTGTGTGTATGGGAGCTGGTTTGACAGAAGACAGTTTGGCCAGAAAACCAGCCACCAACGTCCCTCAATCAGCACTCTCAGCCAATGGCTGAGAGCATTGACGGGAGTGTTCTGGCTGAGGGAGAACACAACAGCTGTCAGAACACAAAAGCTCAATGGGGGAGATTGCTGTACAAACGTTGATTAGTGCAGTGGCTCCAACCAGAGCTGACAGGTTTATTTAATTTAAAAACTAAGGGGGGGTTGGTAGTTGCACTGTGATAGGGACTACTACCAACCCCCCCTTAGTTTTTATGCGTTTTTGTCTGTGTGGAGCAGTCTCATAGGTGTTGCAGCAGTGCCCCCCTGTTAGTTTAGGAGTCCACTAGCAGCGCAGGAGTCTCTTGCTTGATTCTTTATTTAATTTAACCTGCGGGGTTGAACGGAAAAAAATTCTGATGCCCCATACACACGATCGGACATTGATCGGACATTCCGACAACAAAATCCATGGATTTTTTCCGACGGATGTTGGCTCAAACTTGTTTTGCATACACACTGTCGCACAAAGTTGTTGGAATTTCCGAACGCGAAGAACGCGGTACTTAGCACACAGATATTTTATGACAGAAATAGGAATATGAAACATTGCTTGGAAGTGGGGTACAATTGTCTGTTTTGGCAGAGTTGCAAGATGAAGAAATATTTTTGTCCTTTGTCAAGCTTGAATACTTACCTGTTTTGTACAAGCTTCACAGATGGAGACACCCCTATAGTATACACTGAAGCACCTGTGTGGGCCCCCTAATAAAAAGGGTGTTTTGGTGTTCCACACGTGCTCCAGTGTCCAGATGTGTAAACAGCTGCTGAGTGTCCTCTCCTTACACAGAATCTAGTTTGCATTTCATTCTAGTTAAAAACCCATCTAGACAACAAAATTATTTGAAGAGAAGTAGGCTAGCAAAAATGTATTCAAATGCATATGTCCAAAACATGGTGTTTTCTATGCCGAACGAACAAATAATGTTCATAACGTTTCATATGAACGAATAATGTGCTCATGAACATGAAAGTTGCCATTTTGCCATTAAACTCTACAACAGTTAAGAAAAGCACATGGAGCAGCACGAATGTTAGAAAAATAAAGAATAGGAACACAGGACAACTACTTACTTTTTTGCAGCACTCTCCTTATCCTTCTATACTGCTCGTGCTCCCTTAATTTGACGTCCGACCACCGCTTCCTGAGGTGATCCTTGGATAGTCGTACCCCAAAATTCTTCTGCAGACTCGTGACAACATGATCTTGGCCTTTCTGACATTGGGGTTGGGGTAAGGTCCATACTTCCCATCATAGTCGGCCCTCTTCAGTATGTCAACCATCACCATCATCTCTCCAAAGGACATATTTGAGGCCTTAAATCGTCTCTTCTGGGATCGGGATGTTTCTGGCTCTGGGCTTTCCTCCTCCTCGTTGCTGTAATTAGCACGCACCTGCTATGTTTCCGCCATGTGCTCTTCCCCACTGCGCCAAGCGAGAAGGGGTGGGGAATAGACTAGAAAGAACGTCAGGGGCGGGCGGAGTTTCACGCATGCGCAGTGCATATAAAGCATAACACGCGTGTGTAGTACTTACGATCTGTGAGCTGAGGAAGGAGTATCTGAGGTGCCGATCATGATAACAAAGGTAAGATTGAAAATTGGGCCTATACTGCTTCTAGATTGAGGCCTATATTGGGACAAGATTAGGAGACTTTAGCCTGACATTAGGGTTTGTCTTGTGTTGTGTCTTGCAGAGAAAATGGATATCTTGAAGAATCAGGAGTTTATCTGCATATTCATAGATAGATATGTTCAGGGAGCTGCCCCGTCTGTGGCAGGTAAACCACCCTGCTTATAAGAACCAAACAAAGAGGAAGGCAGCGCTGGATAATTTGCTGCAATTTGTGAAGCCGGTGATCCCCATGGCAGACATCCCCTATTTGAAGGCCCTAATTGGTGGCATGAGGACCACTTATCTAAGGGAGCATAAGAAGGTCCAGGATTCCCAGAGATCAGGAGCTGCAGATGACATTTATCTCCCCAGGCTGCATTTTCTGGCAGGCCAGACTGAACCCAGGCCAACACTCTCCACTCTTCCTTCCACGCTTCCTTCCCCCTCAGCTGAGGCTTCTGACGTCCAACCTGGGCCTTCCAGGCAGCAACATGTGGAGGAGCCCAGCTTGAGCCAGGTATAGCATTCTTCTAAATATTTCTGGTTGTCCAATTAATGATGTTAAATCTATGTTAGTTTGGAGTACTAATTTCTGATTGTGATTGAGGAACCAGAAACTAAAACCATGTCCCTTTTTCATACACAGGGAAGTCTCAGCCAGGAGGTGGCCGGGCCAAGTAGGCTGCCCAATACCCAGATCCCTCCCCTCTGCCTTCAACCAAAAAGTGGCAGGAAGAGGAGTAACCTGGAGGAGGCTGCAATAGGCCTATTTTGGAAGGCTACTGAGGCCCTCTGAACACCCCACAGTGTGGAAGAGGACATTGCTGCCATAACAGCCTGCAAAATGCTGCAAATGGAGGAGGGCCAATGCCTCTTATGTGAGTGTGTCATTTTAGAAGCTCTACAGAAGGGGTTGATGGGCCAACTCACATGCGAAAGCCACATTTGTCAGCTCACCCATGGTCCTCCTCCTCCTCTTCCTCCTCCAGGTCCTCCTCCTCCTCCAGGTCCTACTCCTCCTCCTGCCACACCTCCAACACCAGAGCCACAGCCGGGAAGGAAGCATGCAAGGAAGACCAGAGAGTGATGACCCTGGGTTCAGTCTGGTCTGGCAAAAGATGCAGGCTCTTGTATGACCACAGCCTGGGGACAATACATGTCATCTGCTGCTTTCATGATCTCTTGGACTTCTGGTCCAAATTGAACTCCCTTATATATCGGCTCCTCAGGCCACCAATTTTGCAGTTAAATAATTGATGTCTGCCCTGGGGGTCAAAGGCTTCGCCAATTTCTGCTGTTTCTCTAGCGTTGCCTCCCTCTTTGTTTGGTAATGAGCCCTTAATAAAGGAATTTTTGTTTCAATTAATACTTGCCTATGTGTGTTTTTCTTCAAAAAGGACAGTTTGTTTGTGAGGAGGCAGGTACATTTCAAAAATACAATGTGGAATTAACAAGAGACTCCAACACCAAACAACCTCCTTGAGAGTAAATAATACAAGATAATAATGGTGTTGTGGTAACTTGACACACCAAACACACCCAAAAATATTCTGGTAAAAAAAAAAAAAGATCTGGCTTGAAAAAAATACAAACCAAAAAATAAAAAAATGATAATTTTTTCGTCAGATGTGACAAATCAAAATATTATATTGATGAAATCACAATAAATAATAAAGAAAGAAGTTTGTGAGAAGTCTGTGTGAATATTGAGCAGCAAAACGATTTCATTCTTCTAGCATTATAAAGAAGAACAGAATGCGCTGCATTAAACAATTTCAAACATTGCAGCGTGACGAAAGTACTCTATCCATTCCAAACGCTAATTTTACCAGACTGAGCAGTTCCGTCTCAGAATTTCTTCTGAGCATGCGTGGCACTTTATGCGTCGGAATTGTCCACACACGGTCGGAATTGACGCGATCGGATTTTGTTGTCCCAAAATTTTATAGCCTGCTCTCAAACTTTGTGTGTCGGAATTCCCAACAACAAGCTCCGATTGCACATTTTCCTTCGGAAAATCGGACCGTGTGTACAGGGCAATAGTGTGTACCAGGCTTTAAACTTTTCATTCAGCAGCTGGCTACACTCAGCCCTGATTACCACTTTCTGGATTAACAGTACTGCCTCTGTTTACAAAACCCTTCCACTATGACGTACAGTTTCTAAGAGGAGCATGTGAGGCACAGATAAAGGTGTATTAGGCTCAGTCAGGGAAAGTAAATGATGTGTTTTTTTTTTTTTTTTACTTTGTGAGACTTGTGCATTCCATACTAACTAAATATGTAACTTGTTTAGCCACTTGCCGACCGCCTCACGCCTATATACGTGAGCAGAGCGGCACGGGCAGGCAAAATCACGTACCTGAAACGTGATTGCCTTCCCGCGGGTGGGGGGTCCGATCGGTGCCAGCTGCGGTCGGCATTTGGCTGGGAGCATTGAGAGACGAGGGGGAGGCCATCCGATCGTGGCCCCCCCCTCGCGATCGCTCCCAGCCAATGAGAAACATCCCCTGCCTCTGTATAGTACACAGAGGCAGAGGATGTGATGTCATCTCTCCTCGGCTGGCCAGTTTCCGTTCCAGCGCCGAGGAGAGATGACATGTAAGTGCACCAAACACACACACACACACAGTAGAACATGCCAGGCATACATTACACCCCCGATCCCCCCCCCGATCGCCCCCCGATCCCCCCCCAATCACCCCCCCCTGTCACAAACTGACACCAAGCAGGTTTTTTTTTTTTTTTTTTTTCCTGATTACTGCATAGTGTCAGTTTGTGACAGTTAGCAGTGGTAGGACAATTAGGGTTACCCCCCTGTAGGTCTAGGGTACCCCCCTAACCCCCCCAATAAAGTTTTAACCCCTTGATCACCCCCTGTCACCAGTGTCACTAAGCGATCATTTTTCTGATCGCTGTATTAGTGTCGCTGGTGACGCTAGTTAGGGAGGTAAATATTTAGGTTCGCCGTCAGCGTTTTATAGCGACAGGGACCCCCATATACTACCTAATAAATGTTTTAACCCCTTGATTGCCCCCTAGTTAACCCTTTCACCACTGATCACCATATAACCGTTACGGGTGACGCTGGTTAGTTCGTTTATTTTTTATAGTGTCAGGGCACCCGCCGTTTATTACCGAATAAAGGTTTATCCCCCTGTAGGTCTAGGGTACCCCCCTTACCCCCCCTAATAAAGTTTTAACCCCTTGATCACCCCCTGTCGCCAGTGTCGCTAAGCGATCATTTTTCTGATCGCTGTATTAGTGTCGCTGGTGACGCTAGTTAGGGACGTAAATATTTAGGTTCGCCGTCAGTGTTTTATAGCGACAGGGACCCCCATATACTATCTAATAAATGTTTTAACCCCTTGATGGCCCCCTAGTTAACCCTTTCACCACTGATCACCGTATAACCGTTACGGGTGACGCTGGTTAGTTTGTTTATTTTTTATAGTGTCAGGGCACCCGCCGTTTATTACCGAAAAAAGGTTTAGCCCCCTGATCGCCCGGCGGTGATATGCGTCGCCCTAGGCAGCGTCAGATTAGCGCCAGTACCGCGAACACCCACGCACGCACCGTACACGCACCGTACACCTCCCTTAGTGGTATAGTATCTGAACGCATCAATATCTGATCCGATCAGATCTATACTAGCGTCCCCAGCAGTTTAGGGTTCCCAAAAACGCAGTGTTAGCGGGATCAGCCCAGATACCTGCTAGCACCTGCGTTTTGCCCCTCCGCCCGGCCCTGCCCAGTCCAGCCCACCCAAGTGCAGTATCGATCGATCACTGTCACTTTTTTTTGTAGCGTTTTGGTGAACTGGCAAGCACCAGCGCCCTAGTACACCCCGGTCGTAGTCAAACCAGCACTGCAGTAACACTTGGTGACGTGGCGAGTCCCATAAGTGCAGTTCAAGCTGGTGAGGTGGCAAGCACAAGTAGTGTCCCGCTGCCACCAAAAAGACAAACACAGGCCCGTCGTGCCCATAGTGCCCTTCCTGCTGCATTCGCCAATCCTAATTGGGAACACCACTTCTGCAGCACCCGTACTTCCCCCATTCACATCCCCAACCAAATGCAGTCGGCTGCATGAGAAGCATTTTCTTTATGTCCTCCCGAGTACCCCTACCCAACGAACTCCCCCCCCCAAAAAAAAGATGTGTCTGCAGCAAGCACGGATATAGGCGTGACACCCGCTATTATTGTCCCTCCTGTCCTGACAATCCTGGTCTTTGCATTGGTGAATGTTTTGAACGCTACCATTCACTAGTTGAGTATTAGCGTAGGGTACAGCATTCCACAGACTAGGCACACTTTCACAGGGTCTCCCAAGATGCCATCGCATTTTGAGAGACCCGAACCTGGAACCAGTTACAGTTATAAAAGTTACAGTTACAAAAAAAAAGTGTAAAAAAAAAAAAAACACAAACAAAAATAAAAAAAAATAGTTGTCGTTTTATTGTTCTCTCTCTCTCTATTCTCTCTCTATTGTTCTGCTCTTTTTTACTGTATTCCATTCTGCAATGTTTTATTGTTATTATGTTTTATCATGTTTGCTTTTCAGGTATGCAATTTTTTATACTTTACCGTTTACTGTGCTTTATTGTTAACCATTTTTTTGTCTTCAGGTACGCCATTCACGACTTTGAGTGGTTATACCAGAATGATGCCTGCAGGTTTAGGTATCATCTTGGTATCATTCTTTTTAGCCAGCGGTCGGCTTTCATGTAAAAGCAATCCTAGCGGCTAATTAGCCTCTAGACTGCTTTTACAAGCAGTGGGAGGGAATGCCCCCCCCCCACCGTCTTCCGTGTTTTTCTCTGGCTCTCCTGTCTCAACAGGGAACCTGAGAATGCAGCCGGTGATTCAGCCAGCTGACCATAGAGCTGATCAGAGACCAGAGTGGCTCCAAACATCTCTATGGCCTAAGAAACCGGAAGCTACGAGCATTTTATGACTTAGATTTCGCCGGATGTAAACAGCGCCATTGGGAAATTGGGGAAGCATTTTATCACACCGATCTCGGTGTGGTCAGATGCTTTGAGGGCAGAGGAGAGATCTAGGGTCTAATAGACCCCAATTTTTTCAAAAAAGAGTACCTGTCACTACCTATTGCTATCATAGGGGATATTTACATTCCCTGAGATAACAATAAAAATGATTTAAAAAAAAAAAAATGAAAGGAACAGTTTAAAAATAAGATATAAAAGCAAAAAAATAATAAAGAAAAAAAAAAATAAATAAAAAGCACCCCTGTCCCCCCTGCTCTCGCGCTAAGGCGAACGCAAGCGGCGGTCTGGCGTCAAATGTAAACAGCAATTGCACCATGCATGTGAGGTATCACCGCGAAGGTCAGATCGAGGGCAGTAATTTTAGCAGTAGACCTCCTCTGTAAATCTAAAGTGGTAACCTGTAAAGGCTTTTAAAGGCTTTTAAAAATGTATTAATTTTGTTGCCACTGCACGTTTGTGCGCAATTTTAAAGCATGTCATGTTTGGTATCCATGTACTCGGCCTAAGATCGTCTTTTTTATTTCATCAAACATTTGGGCAATATAGTGTGTTTTAGTGCATTAAAATTTAAAAAAGTGTGTTTTTTCCCCAAAAAATGCGTTTGAAAATCGCTGCGCAAATACTGTGTGAAAAAAAAAAATGAAACACCCACCATTTTAATCTGTAGGGCATTTGCTTTAAAATAATATATAATGTTTGGGGGTTCAAAGTAATTTTCTTGCAAAAAAAAATAATTTTTTCATGTAATCAAAAAGTGTCAGAAAGGGCTTTGTCTTCAAGTGGTTAGAAGAGTGGGTGATGTGTGACATAAGCTTCTAAATGTTGTGCATAAAATGCCAGGACAGTTCAAACCCCCCCCAAATGACCCCATTTTGGAAAGTAGACACCCCAAGCTATTTGCTGAGAGGCATGTCGAGTCCATGGAATATTTTATATTGTGACACAAGTAGCGGGAAAGAGACAAATTTTTTTTTTTTTTTTTTTTTTTGCACAAAGTTGTCACTAAATGTTATATTGCTCAAACATGCCATGGGAATATGTGAAATTACACCCCAAAATAAATTCTGTTGCTTCTCCTGAGTACGGGGATACCACATGTGTGGGACTTTTTGGGAGCCTAGCCGCGCACGGGACCCCGAAAACCAAGCACCGCCTTCAGGCTTTCTAAGGCCGTAAATTTTTGATTTCACTCTTCACTGCCTATCACAGTTTCGGAGGCCATGGAATGCCCAGGTGGCACAAACCCCCCCCCCCCAAATGACCCCATTTTGGAAAGTATACACCCCAAGCTATTTGCTGAGAGGTATAGTGAGCATTTTGCAGACCTCACTTTTTGTCACAAAGTTTTGAAAATTGAAAAAAGAAAAAAAAAAAAAAAAAATTTTTCTGGTCTTTCTTCATTTTCAAAAACAAATGAGAGCTGCAAAATACTCACCATGCCTCTCAGCAAATAGCTTGGGGTGTCTACTTTCCAAAATGGGGTCATTTGGGGGGGTTTGTGCCATCTTGGCATTTTATGGCCTTCAAAACTGTGATAGGTAGTGAGGAGTAAAATCAAAAATGTATGCCCTTAGAAATCCTGAAGGTGGTGCTGGGTTTTCGGGCCCCGTACGCGGCTAGGCTCCCAAAAAGTGCCACACATGTGGTATCCCCGTACTCAGGAGAAGCAGCTGAATGTATTTTGGGGTGCAATTCCACATATGCCCATGGCCTGTGTGAGCAATATATCATTTAGTGACAACTTTTTGTAAATTTGTTTTTTTTTTTTGTCATTATTCAATCACTTGGGACAAAAAACATAAATATTCAATGGGCTCAACATGCCTCTCAGCAATTTCCTTGGGGTGTCTACTTTCCAAAATGGGGTCATTTGGGGGGGTTTTGTACTGCCCTGCCATTTTAGCACCTCAAGAAATGAGATAGGCAGTCATAAACTAAAAGCTGTGTAAATTCCAGAAAATGTACCCTAGTTTGTAGACGCTATAACTTTTGCGCAAACCAATAAATATACGCTTATTGACATTTTTTTTACCAAAGACATGTGGCCGAATACATTTTGGCCTAAATGTATGACTAAAATTTAGTTTATTGGATTTTTTTTATAACAAAAAGTAGAAAATATCATTTTTTTTCAAAATTTTCAGTCTTTTTCCGTTTATAGCGCAAAAAATAAAAACGGCAGAGGTGATCAAATACCATCAAAAGAAAGCTCTATTTGTGGGAAGAAAAGGACGCAAATTTAGTTTGGGTAGAGCATTGCATGACCGCGCAATTAGCAGTTAAAGCAACGCAGTGCCGAATTGTAAAAAGTGCTCTGGTCAGGAAGGGGGTAAATCCTTCCGGGGCTGAAGTGGTTAGACTGTCATACAGGAGCCTTTAATTGTAAAATCTGTCAATGAGAAGAAAATGGGCAAGTTATATCATGTGGCCATGTAACAATTTCCAAAAATGGCATGTTTGTACAAATTTGCTGGCCTTCTTCCTTTTTCAATACACCTCAATATTTGGTGCCAGTTAGTGATCTACACTTGTTCTCTGCAAGCTCTGAACACCTGGCATGAGTACACATTACAAGCTTTCAATGTCTGAGCTAATGTACCTTGTCTGTGCTGCCAGAAATCAATGTTAGAACAGACACATCTAATTATTTTGTACTGGAGCTGAACTGGTCTCTTTAATTTTCTTTCCTGTGCAATTTGTTGCTCCGCTTTCAATGCGATCTTTTCACACCTACAGCTGGTGACACATTATCATATAAAGCATTTCATAAACTGTTATATAATATTTATTGTGTGTGTCTGTTAAAATGTAAATTTAACATAATTTTAGCTGTACTGCTACAAATACACTTTCTCCTATATAAGACAAAGGAATAAAGTAATTGTAAAGTTTTACAGGTTTATACTTACCTGCTCTGTGCAATGGAATTACACAGAGCAGCCCCAAACCTCCTCTTCTTGGGTCCCCTACCTGTGTTTCTGGCATCTCCCCTTTGGCAAGTGTTCTCAGAGCAAGCCGCTTTCTATGGGGGCATTCATTCAGGCTCGCTCCCAAACCTTGCTGTCTTCGTCTGTAGATACAGACAGTGGGACTCAACTCCACCACCCACTCCCATGTCATTGGCTTTGGTTGACAGCAGCAGAAGCCAATGGTTCCTGCTGCCCCAGCAAAGGCAGTGAAACCAGGAACTGAGGGGAGAGAAGAACTGCAGACATGCACAGTGCTGGATTGAACGAGGCCTCATGAAAGTAAAGGGAGGGGGGCTGAGGATGGATACTGATGCCTAAACATTTTTTATCTTAATGCAATTAAGTTCCTTTCATATATTCCAGGAGGCAGATCTAGAGTTCCAGGAAGTAAAGTGGGACGGATTCATCATGAAAATGGCCACCACAAAAGAATAGGGATTAAAATAAAATAAAGTGTGTAAAGAAAAAAAAAACTGAAATTAGTTATAAGTATCTGTGTGTAGATTTCCATTAAAGTGATACTAAACACAAACTGTTTAATTGTACATTGCCCTTCTATTTCTGTATGTGGATGATGGCACTATGATTATTTTAATAAAAAAAAAAACATCTAAGTACGTTTTTCTTAATCAATATACAGCTGTCACATGACCCAGCTCTTTCTCAGCCTGTCTGCAGGGAAACATAAGCAGGAGGAGCTTCTAGTGCACTGCTGCTGGTCACATGTTAAAAACAAAACAAAACAAAAAACTTTGGAATACAGATTAAAATAAATAAATCATACCAAAAAACTGTTTTAAATTGTCATACAAATATATATTTGAAATTAAATGTTTATTATTTTGTGTAAATAACATGGTGTGGGCAGATTTCTGCCAGTCACAGGCTGTGAAGCCACCATTAATCTACACGTAATATCCTGCCCCCATTGTGTTTAGCTGGTTAGTGGGCATGGAGGGGGAGGGGGAGGGAGTGGGGTGTCATTTACTACTGTGTATACACCCACATGTGTGACTCTATAGTTACACGGGCTGCTCAGATATGATAGGGAGGAAATGCTCAGCATAGAAACTCATTGAAAACTGAGCATGTGCAGAGTTGCCACAACAGCTGCAAAATCCATAGCTAAATTGGGGACATAAACAGAAGGTAGAAACAGAGAGCAGCAGGATCAACCACTTTTTTTTGCAGAATACAAAAAAATAATCTCATAGTGACTGAGGGAGTATGAACAGCAGCAATACACCATTTATTGGTATTTTTTTTATCATGTGGGTTTAGTGACACTTTAAACTAACTAAATATTTGTAAAGGTGCCTTTATAGTTTAAAAATCCAGCATACAGTACGTTGAAAGCTTGCACTACAGTCTATTTAGTTAGACATCAAATAGTATCACCATAAATCCAAACTTCTACTTTTGTCAATGGCTAACACAGTACAACACTCTGCTCCTGTTCATATTTATGTAAATAAAATGTCTTTCCCCTTACTGAATTTCAGTTATATGTATTACATTTTATAACAAAATGACTGACAAATTATTTAATTAGTTAATAAATTAATTTAAAGTAGATATCCAGTCTAAACGTAAGTAGTCTTAAAAATATCCCCTTCCCCCTCCTAATACCAATGTTGACTAACCTATATAAAAAAGATGTATGTACATACCTATTTTCAGCCCACTCTGGTCCGGTCACGTGATCTGGCACCCATGTGTAAGCCAGAGGTGGCTTCAGGGGAGAGGAGGGAGCCCTTAACAACAACTAGGCTGTGGGAGCCTATGGGTGAGGTCACCACTCCCAGGCAAATGCTCTCTCCCCTTCCATGTAGCTGCTGCTGACTGAGGAGATCATGTGACCGGAGTGGAGGAGGCTAAGAACAGGTAAGTAAACACATCTTTTTCACACAGTTTAATCAGACTAGGTATTAGAAGGAGGCAGGGGACATTTTTTTTTTTAAGTTGAGACAGTAAATTCTATTAAAGTAAATACATATTTAAGGGTAGAAACAGTGTACATCGTACAAGTTGACAAAGACCCATATGCATTAATTGGGGAATATATCATCCCCTAGGTATACCCAATGAAATAGGGCACACAACAACAACAAAAATCAAACCATCATGCACTTTTCAGGGTATACAAACAGAAGTCTTCCAACACTGTTAACAAATTCGAACAGGTGACCTTGATAAGGAGTCAACTGAGCTTCTTTGGAAAACTTTGGAAAGTCTGATTAGACACAAGTCTCGCTAATAATTTTCTAGCTGAAAATAAAGTTTTGTGTAAAAAAAAACTTTAGTAAATTTGTCTGAATCCAAGCAAACATGGGGAGAGCCCATTGTATCATGAAAAAATTGAACAACCTGTGTCCAGAAACCTTGTATTACTGGGCAATTCCAAATTAAGTGATAAAAAGTTCCCACATTACGGGAGCACATCAGACATGTGGTACTTTGGTCTTTTTTGTAGAAGGCTAATCTAAGAGGAGTAAGATAAGAGCAGTGAAGAATATATAGTTGGGTATGTCGGCCTGACAGTTTATGTGATACTGTCTTACAACTGTCTAAGGCCTCACTCCACTCCTCATCCTCCACCATGCCCACATCCATTTCTCAACATGACTTAATTCCATCAGCTAGTTGAGATGAGGAGGGGAGAATAAGCATGCCATAGAACCCAGAGTTACATTTTTGGGGGTCAGTATTCTTTATCACTGCCATAAGAGGATTGGAGGCTAATTGAGGAAATGCAGAGGGAAATTGGGTCTGTAGGGCATGTTGTAGTTGCAAGTACCTGAAAAACATATGATTTGGTAGATCAAATTCAGCCTTAAGCCTATCAACTGTTTTTAGATTACCATCTGCCAAAAAGTGGAATAAGTAGTATACCACTTTGGTGCTTCACATATCTGAGTTAGGGAATTGAGGGAAATTCAGAAAGTGTAGTGTTATGCCAAAGGGGAGTATGCTTGTTACAATGAGGTAGGTTATGTTTATCAGAGGCTACATTCCATATGCATCTGTAGTGATAGAGGAGAGATTGTCGGTCCCCCGCAACTTCAGCACCTCTAACCCCACTTGCTATAACACTGAAAGGTTCTGAAGACACAAGTGACCATCTTGGGCATAAAAAAAGGTGACCAACCTTGAGTTATCTATTTTATCGATTAGGGAAAAGTTGGGAAGGAGGGGACATTTTTAGTACTAGGTAAGTTAAGGTTGGAAATCCACTTTAATCACATCTCATCTATCTTTCATATTTATCCATTTATTAACTGCAACTACATGATTGAATGTTCCTTGTTTTTTTTTCACAATGGATGAATTATAACTTTCAAGATGCATTTGGTACATGTGATAATTTTTTTAGCATTGGTAAACTAAATAAATACACACATACATGCATACAATAAATAAACCAATACATAAAATACATTTGTTAAAAAAAATCATATAAACACACAACACACAAATGCTCTCTTTTTTTATTGGCAAAATTGTAAGCCCCTCAGATAGCATCTTGTATATAAATGATAGCAGCAGCTAATGTAACTGAAACTTAATTGTCTTCTTTATTCTCCTAAATATATGACCACTTCCTCCATCTGTTGGATGAAAATGTCACTGCAATAAAAATAAAAACAGCTCACAAGGAACTGCTTAATTAGAGACTACAGCATATTTTACACCAGTCTCAGACTTCCCAAGACCATTTTGGATATCCAGCATCTGAGGGAATTGACTTTGTTACACTAATATTGAGTGGTTTTATTTCGATTTGGATGACCTATTTTGTCTAAATATACAAAAGATGGAGATCTTACACTTTGCATTTTACTGTATAATTCTAGTTAAAATGTGTTTACTTTGAATGCCTATTTTATCTAATGTTGGCAGATGATACTTTAATGTTAAACAAGGAGCTTTGGATTGAAGGCACATTTAAAGTTCTATATAATAGTATGCAGCATTTAATACGTTTTTTAACTAAGGAAAAAGTTGAATGTAAGATGTAATTGCAATTTCCTTTATACACTTTTGCTTCTGTGTTTGATAAATACATTCTTTAGACATATCACCACGGGATTCTGCCAATATCTTCTAGCACATAAAAAGGTTATTGATGAAACGTCTTCATTGATGTACTCTATATGTTAGAATGTACTCACCTTTTTCACATTGTAAGTGCAGGGAACATTTTAACCAGTTAAATACACTTTTAAAAAAACTTTTACCAAGGCTTACTAACTAATCTTAAACTTAGTTTAATTACTTATTGCATTGGTACAGCAATGATATACTGTATGACAATTATATCTAAAATTTTTAAAAAAATAATAATTAGCAATACTTAGTATATTAGTGTACACATACAGTATTTTACTGCTACATAAAGATATCACTGAATTTCGGTTTGACAACAGTGGTATATTTAATTTTGTGAAACATGCCTAAAACAGTACATAACTGTTAGGGGCCAGGGTCCATGCAATATTGTATAGGGCTTTTAAATCATGGCTAATGCTAGGCACCTTGATGGCAGGTGTTGAAGAATAAGAACAAGCTGTTGGTTCAATTTGAAAAAAAGGTTCAAATTTTGCTTGTTTGGTAAATGGCTGAACTAAAGTTTGTACTTCTTCCCACTCATTTTTGGATATGTAAATTAAATTAAGTTTTATAGTTCTTTTTCTTCTTTTGTAACTAGTTGTTTTGTGATTGTCTACTACTGAATGAATACTTATTTTATTTTTTTTTGTTTTTTTACATGTTT
The DNA here is from genome assembly GCA_037952835.1 of Lithobates septentrionalis. Lineage (NCBI taxonomy): Eukaryota > Metazoa > Chordata > Amphibia > Anura > Ranidae > Lithobates > Lithobates septentrionalis. The sequence continues at coordinate 698,481 of JBBDGP010000211.1, forward strand.
GAAATAAACTAAACTAAAAAATAAAACTAAAAGCTAAAATTGTATCTTGGTCAAGTCGAGCCTCCAGCAGCAGCAGAACATTAAGCAGTTGTATTACAACTGCTGCTAAATGTGACAACTTCCCCTGCCAATGTCCTAACAACCATGAGTCATTTCTGCCCAGCCCAATCAGCTCTTAGCTAGAGAATCCCAACTGACAGCAGAATGTAAACAAAGGGGCAGGGATTGTGGGAAAAAAAAGGCATTGACCTGGCAGATCCCTTGGGTTTGTTATGAATTTTGAGCGGTAACCCCACAGAAAAAAAACCAAGAAAAAAGAAGCATGAGTTCCCCTAAATTCCAAACCAGCCAGCTGTTCCCCTACCAAGTATTTCTATTCAAACACTAGATATCCTTGTTTGCAGCTATCGTGAATATCTCCTAAACCTGCACTGTTTAGGAAATATTCACACTGCATGCAGCTGGTGATGTTATCAGAGCATGCACTCTGAAGGGATGGCATACCCCCTCCTGGACCATACCAGGCCACATCCCCTCAGCATGGGGAATGTGGGTGCTTTGGGGCAGGGGGCCCCCAGAACCCACCACTTCTATGCCAATGAGTATGGGGTACATTGTACAGCTACCCATTCACCCCAAAAAAAGGTAGTGTAGTGTAAATAAAAACAAGAGAAGGTTTTGACAATTACTATAATAAAAATTGTCCTCCGGTGTTCTTCCTCTGGTCTTCTTCCTTCGGTCTTCTTCCTCTGGTCTTCCCCGCTGATGCTGTCTTCTTTCCTGCCGACCCATTCTGGTGACGTCACCATGAGACCCCACCCCTTGTGACGTCAAGTGATGGCCACGGCCATAGCTACATAAGAACTGGCAGAGAGCAGAGCTGACACATTGATGGGAGACAGCGTCAGAGAAAGGATCGGGTCAGAGAAGACAGCAGCGGCAGAGAAGACTCGAGGAAAAAGACCGGAGGAGATTTTTAATAAAGTACTTGTGAAAACTGTCTCTTGTTTTTATTCACACTACACTGCCTTTTTTTGGGGGGTGAATGGGTAGGGGTGCAATGTACCCCATACTCAATTACATAGGGGGGTCATAATCTGGGGGCTTCTTGTTAAAGGGGGCCTCCAGATTCTGATAAGCCCCCTGGCCGTAGACCCCCACAACCACCGCCCAGGTTTGTTGGGAAGAGGCCCTTGTCCCCATCTACATGGGAACAAGGTGCTTTGGGTGGGGGGCGCAGAGCCCCCCTGCCCCAAAGCACCCACACCCCCCATGTTGAGGACATGTGGCCTGGTATGGTCCAGGAGGAGGGCGCTCACATGCCCCCCTTTCTGATATACCGGGCTGCATGCTCGGATAAGGGTCTGGTATGGTCTTGGGGGGACCCAACGCCGTTTTTGTTTGCATTTTGGCATGGAGTTCCTTTTCAAGATCCATACCAGACTCAAAGGGCCTGGTATGGATCTTCGGGGAACCCCCGCACTTTTTTTTTTTTAACTTTGGCATGGGGTTCCCCTTCAAGATCCTCAGAGCACAAGTCATCATGATGATCCGACTTGGATGCGGCTTACATTCAAATCAATGGGCTGAATGTCAGATCAGTTAAAATGGCTCTCATAGAGAACCATTGATTTTGACATGTCAAAAAAAACCACTTGCCACAGCTTAATGCTGTATCTTAATGTTTACACGCGTTTACAAGCAGTTACAAGCATTTGGCATTTGAAATGCCTGTAAATTACAGTCCTGAACGTGTTTTATCTGCTTTCAAAAAAACATCAGTAAACTCAACTGCCTCTAAACTACTATAAACAACTGAGTATACATGTACACATAACATAACATTAAGGAGAGTTTAGGGGCTGCTGAAAAAAACTCCCAACAGCTCCTAAATGTAAGTTTAGCAGCTGCAGTGTACATGAAGCCCCATCATTGGTGTCTTTGGGAGGAACTGTACCCGTCATTGGTGTCAGTGAATGAAATAGTAGACATGTGCGATTAGTTTCGTACGAATCGAAAATTCGTATGAATTTCCGTAAATTTGTACATTCGGGAGGATCCAAAACACGAATTGCTATGCTTCAGAATTTTGTACGAAATACGAAATTTTGTTTACGAATTTCGGGTCCAAATTCCTAACGAACATTTGTAATTGTTGCGAAAAGTTAACGAACCTAAAAGTTAAAAACCCAGGAAGTCAGCACAGCACAGGGATGGTGGGAGCCCATCATAATGATAAATTCAGTATAACGAACATTCATAATTGTTACGAAAAGTTAACAAACCTAAAAGTTAAAAACCCAGGAAGTCAGCACAGGGATGGTGGGAGCCCCTCATATTGATAAATTCATCATAACGAACATTCGTAATTGTTACGAAAAGTTAACAAACCTAAAAGTTAAAAACTCAGGAAGTCAGCACACCACAGGGATGGTGAGAGCTCCTCATAATGATAAATTCATCATAACGAACATTCATAATTGTTACGAAAAGTTAACAAACCTAAAAGTTAAAAACCCAGGAAGTCAGCACAGGGATGGTGGGAGCCCCTCATATTGATAAATTCATCATAACGAACATTCGTAATTGTTACGAAAAGTTAACAAACCTAAAAGTTAAAAACTCAGGAAGTCAGCACAGCACAGGGATGGTGAGAGCGCCTCATAATGATAAATTCATCATAACAAACATTCGTAATTGTTACGAAAAGTTAACGAACCTAAAAGTTAAAAACTCAGGAAGTCAGCACAGCACAGGGATGGTGGGAGCCCCTCATAATGATAAATTCATCATAACGAGCATTCGTAATTGTTAGGAAAAGTTAACAAACCTAATGGAAATTCGCATTTCGTATGAAATTTCGGACACGAATTATGAAATACAAATTAATTCTAATACGAAACTAAATTAAACAAATTTATTGATGGCGCACATGTCTATCAAATAGTGCCCCAAGGGCCAGATAAAAGCAAGCAAAGGGCCGCATCTGGCCCCCGGGCCTCAGTTTGGAGACCACTGATCTAGTTCAACCAATAGGGAAAAAAAACAACACATAGAAAAATACATATACACAATCCAATAGCCACAGTTGATCCAGATCTGAGGAAGACACGTGACCATGTGGCGTAATGCACAGGGGAGGGGCTTGCTGGCATCACAATGCACTGGGAAATGAGGATACACAAGGTTGTTGTGATAATATACAAGCTGTGGATTGTACAGCTTACTTGCTGGAGATACCTATATATTTTATGCTGTTATTGGCTGGTGCACCTACAGCACCAGAAACATGTAAGTGTTTTTAAATGAAGTGCATTTAATAAAAACCGGTTGAATTTTAAAAGGATAAGCACTGTATATAGCATTCTTTTTTATGGTACCCTGGATGAGCTGAGGAGCATTTAAAGAGGAACCTGTTTCAATCTGCCTACTGCAATCTGGTTGGAAATCTAAAGAATATCCCCCTATATGGGATAGAGGCTTATATAGACCATAACCAATGGTCACACGACTCCAGGTGAAGGCACATCTGGTGGAGGGGAGCTCACATTGCATGATAGAAGGTCGTGCATACGAAAGTGAAAAGATCAAGAAGCTTGCTATTCATTGTTATTGATTCAAATTTTGGACTGCACGAGTGGACTTATTTTGTCACATATACAGTATATAGACTTTTTTCTTTTTCTTTTTATTAAAAAATTAAATAATTCACAATATTCACAGTGTTGATGATATAGAGATATAGATCTATATACATGGAGTCCTCTAATTAGGGTTTATAATTATCACAGTAGTGGACAATTATAAAGCAATAGACTCACTTTTTCGGTTATTATTTTTTTTTTTGGTAAGAGTGTGAAGTGCGGCCCTATCAGTTGGTTTATAAAAAAAACACCCCTAATAAATCATGATTCATTTTGCTCCAATGGTTGAAAAAAAATCCTTCCTGATTCCTAGTTATGCCAGGGGTACCTGGTTTACAAGAATGGCTGATTAGAAAATGAAAATCCCTTGACAGCTAAAACAACTCACAAACGTGTATTCCAAATGCATATTTAGCAGTTTGCTTGGGCTTCTGCTTTAAATTTCCCAAATATGAATGCAAATCTTCCCATAATTATACACAAAAACACAACAAATTTGTGTTTTTAAATATTTAATTTGCCATTTTGTTAATGAGATTACTGAACAGGAAGTCTGGAGTGTGTTTGAAAAAAATCATATTTCCGATAAGTTATTCAAATATTACATATTTTACATGAGTATTATGACGCTCTAAACTAAGCCATCTTGTAATTCATGGTTGATTGCCCTTTCAGCTTTCAAAGTTTATTGCAGCAGCACAAATGTGTTTTAAATGGTGCTTGTTGTTTCTCATTATTGAATACGACTTGTAACCTAAGATATGTACACTGTACTTGTATAACTACAGTGACAGGAATTTAGCAGAGATATAAAAGCTTGTAAATTCATATATACATTACTGTAATATATTATGCTTAAGGTAAAATGATGAGTCTCATATTCACTGACATAGTTTTTCTTCTTTCTGGGAAGGGACAAAGGTTTGTTTAAGAAACAAACAGAGCTTGGAGCTGGCAGTTTTACTCAGAGTCAATGTATTCAGCATGCTATCTTAAGTATTGAATAATTTATTTTTAAGAGTAAGATAAAATGGTAAGAATCTTTGTTTTGTAGCAAAAACTATTATGACATAAAGGCTTGGTTCACACTTGTGTAACTGTGGGTTCCTGCATCGCACCCGACTCATAAAGCCGTTCACACTGCCATGTGTGAACTGCCAGGAGTGTCAATACATTGTTAATATCACCCACATTTTAGCTTGCATATCGCACTGTGAACTGGCAGTTCCGACATGAATCTCATTGCATGGGTGTGAACACCCACACGATGCGATTCTGGTGCAGACAAAAAAAGGGTCCTGTGCGAGTCTGGTCCGAATGCGATGCAATATCAGCCATACTATCTGTATGGCTGAAATCACATCGCACGTGATTTGCGGTGCGGTAATAGTGTAAACCGGCACAAAGAGCAACAAAATCACATAGCAAATTTACATTTTTTCTGGAGTTATTTGGTTGTAGTGCATAGATTATTTCAGTAATCCACTGGGTCAAAGCAACTTTGTAGAGAGCGCAAAACATAATTTACGATTGTGCTGCTTAAATGTCATAATTATCATGGGTATTAATGTCAATCTATTGTTTTTATGAGAATATTTAGGGTATGCAGAAGTTTTGAAAACATTTTAGAGGTATTTAAAATTCTAGGCAACAAGTAAAATCAGTAAAACTACTAATTCTACTGAGCAACAAGAACATTCACTCAGTTTAGCTTAAAGTATAACCAAAGGCAAAACTTTTTTTTTAGTTTAGGATAGAGGGAGGAGGGATTGAAACACCTGTAATTTTTAATTTTTTTTTGCTGTACCCTTGTTGGGGAGATTCAACCTTTTAATTTTTTCCATTTACCATTATCAAATTAATGATTTTTTATTGAAAAGAAAAATAAGATGGCGTGGCCGGACGCTGACCAAGATGGACATGTGATCTCCCTGCTCCTCACGGACCTGCTTTGAGATCGCGCTTCCCGGGGACACAGCTCCATTCTGATGGGCAAAAATAGGACCAGCAAAACGCCAAGACAAGGGGGTACCTCCGGATGCTCGAATTTGCGGGGTCCCCCGATCCAGTCCTACTTTACTCCGCTCCCGGATTCTGCTATGCGGGAGGCGGACAGCATGGCGCAGCAGCGCACCACACAGCTGCCTCCTCTCCTTCACCCGGAGGCTTGGGGAGTGAATCGGGCGGCTGCGGAGGCTCCTGAAGATGCCTCACTGAGTGGAATGACTACCCGCAGCTGGCCCACAACTAAGTCCTCAGCTCCACCGACGCTGTGCGGCCCTCCTCCACCTCACCATGGAGAAACACCACCGCCATCTTGAGGCCTACACGCTGGGACTGTACAAACGGCTCCACCAGTGAGTCCCCCTCTGATCCCCTCGCCCTCTGACGGCCCCGGCCATGAGCCAGACTCACTCTCCCTGTGGGGAGAGTGAACCCCTCCTGCCTTCCAGCACTGGGGATTGTCCCCTATGTTCCAGCAGGGCCGCTCACAATCTCTTCCGAGGCTGAAGCCTACCTCTCCAGTTACCCTAACCCCATCCTCTGTCCCAGGCTCTCCAAAGCCACAGAGGCCTCTCCTCTCCCCTGAATCCAGCATCACAGACTTAACTGGATAGCCCCCACCCCCCTCATCTGGCCCTCATCTGAGCCAGGCACCGCCATCGCGGGTGGACGACCAGAGAGAGTGGTTTGAACCCTGGGCCCCCCCCCTCGCAGCCTCTGGCCCACCAACAACCCCTACCTAAGATACCCTCCATTCTCACAGCAGATGAATTGATCTCCTGGCGGGAACAACTACATTCACTGCCCACAAAGGCAGACTTTAAGATGCTGATATCTGAGGTCAAAGAAGCCTGCCGAAGTGAAATCAAGACCCTGCAAGTGGACTTTCGCCAATTGGCCACTCAGGTGGAAGACCTAGATGAAGACCTGCAAGCCACTAAACTCACAGTCCACCGAATTGAATCCCACCAAACAGACGACCGATATATATGCTCCGTGACATGCAATGTCACCTGGAAGATCCAGACAATAGCAATCGTTACAACAATATCAGGATCTGGGGGCTCCCGGAGTCTTCTGGCCCAGAGGACCTACAATTGCTTCTCCAAACAATTTTCAACAACTTGCTGGGAGTCCCTACTTCCATGCACATTGTAATGGACAGAGCCCACAGAGCCTTGAGGCCTAAAGACCAAGCATCCAAACCTAGAGACATCATTTGTAGAGTGCACTCGTTCGCGTTAAAGGAAGACATCATGCGCAAGGCCCGGGAGATTAAACCTATCCTTGTGGAAGGCACCCCAATCCAACTCTTCCCTGATCTCTCGTGGATCACCCTGCAGAAGCGTAGGCTGCTCCAACCACTCCTCCACTCTCTACAAGACAACAACATCACCTATCGCTGGGGATTTCCTTTTAGCCTGACGGCTACACATGCCGGGAAGACGGTGATGCTTCGAGTTCCTGAGGATGTTTATTATTTCTGTAGGACTCTTAACGTCCCTACCCCCAGACCTCCCAGGCTAGGACATTATCCCCCCTCCTTCCCCCCATCGACCAGCTGGCAAAAAGTCCCTGCGAAGCGGGGAAGACAGCCCGCATATGAGTCCTAAACACCGGCCTACCTGAACACTACCAGGGCCACTTATCGCCCTTTTTGACACTACCCCCCTCGCTTATTTAGTGATTTAAAAGTTCCTCCTTAATCACTACTTACCCCCCTCGCCCTTGATAGACGATGGGGGTAACATGGAACGTTTGGTCTAAAGATAGATTTATTACTTGTGTTGAATATGGGACATTCAGTTTATTTTGTTTACGTGTTCCTGTTTCTCCTCTTTCTTCTCTCCTCTCTCCCATGGCTCATCTCTCCTGGGCTCCTGAGTTATCCTATAGGTGGAGGACGCTATCTCCAGTCTCGGGACACATCTCCCTGGATCCATAGGCCAGATAAGTATACCGCACCACAGCACATGCTTCTTCATCTTCTTCCGCTCACATTTCAATCACATGATACGGATATACTCACATAATGTCAATGGCCTTAACTCAAATTTTAAACGCCAATTAGCACTACAAAGTTTCAGGGACTCTGGTGCGGAGGTCATTTTTATACAAGAAACACACTTCAACAAAATGGGCACCTTGACGTTTGCGTTGTGATTATTCCCCACGGGATACCTAGCCTCCAGCACTAAAAAGAAAGCAGGGGTGGCCATCCTGATTAAAAAGGGATCTCCATTTACTCCCACTTCTTCTTACTCTGATCCCCATGGCCGTTTTTTGATCCTCAGTGGCAAATGGCAACACTCTGACATAACTTTCTGCAACATTTATGCACCAAATGTGAACCAGATGCCCTTTGTGACTAAGGTATACAACTGTCTTTTTCGCACCAGACATTCCTTTTTAGTCGTGGGTGGAGATTTTGACCTTCCATTCTCCCCCACTTCAGATAGAACATCCCTCACCTCTGCGCGCCTCTCCAGACAATTCCAGCAATTCCGTCAGGTCACTCGTAAATTTGCTCTGTTTGATGCATGGCGCATAGAACATCTGACGGAACGTCAATACTCCCACTATTCCCATCCATTTAGCACACATGCACGCCTAGACTACTTTTTTGTTAATGCCCCCTCCTTACGTGCAATCGCTGACGTGAATATCCTGCCTATGTCATGGTCAGACCATGCGCCAATCTCTTTGAAACTTCAACTGCACCCTTCTAAGATCAAACACTGCCACTGGCGGCTGAATGACTTTCTCTTGAAGGATCTCACACATAGGTCGGAATTGGAGAAAACTTTAAAACTGTACTTTGTAGAAAACAATACCCCAGAGATCTCTGTAGGAACCCTCTGGGAGGCACATAAGACGGTCATAAGGTACAATGCATAGCGATCTCCACGGAAAAATACCACGCTACTGAGACAACAGACAGTACAGCACTTACGGGATTTAGAATCCAGACTCACAACCTCATCCTCAATCCGTCTATTAAGGGAAATTATACAGCTCAGGGCAGTACCCAAAAGTATAGACATAGGCAGAGTAGAGAAAGCCCTCCAGAGGCTACGTCAGCTATACTATGATAAAGGCAACAAGGCCCATACCCTACTGGCACGTAAACTCCAGGAAAATACCCACATATCGGCCCCCCAAGCCCTATGGGACCCAAATGGTACCCTTCATTCCCATCCCGACCGCATTGCTCAATTACTCAGAGACTACTACTCAGACCATTACAACAACCCTTCCATACTGAACTTACCTGTCCAGGAAACTTTTAAAGATTGCGTTCAGGCCTACCTTGTCACCAGCGGAGTGTCCACTTTACCAGTAGAGGCCCTATACTCCCTTAACTCTTCTATCACAGACGAGGAAATTTCTGACACTCTGAAACACCTCCCAAATAATAAGGCTCTGGGTCCTGATGGCCTCCCCTACGAATATTACAAGTCATTCTTACCTATCCTACTCCCGTACATGGTTTGTTTATTTGACTGATTTATGAGCAAGGAAGAAATCCCCAGAGACATACAGACATCACATCTCACGCTTATACCCAAACCCGATAAGGACTACATGCTGTGCAGGAATTACAGACCCATAGCCCTATTAAATTCAGACCTGAAAATTTTTACAAAGATATTGTCCCTTCGAGTAAATGAGGTCCTCCCCTCCCTGATCCATAAGGATCAGGTGGGCTTTGTCCCGGGAAGCCAAGCGGGGGACAACACTAGAAGAGCCATCAATTTAATAGATATCATTAACAGACAAAAAAAGAAGCGCTCCTGCCCAGCCTAGACACGGAGAAAGCCTTCGATAGGCTTAGTTGGCCTTTTATGTTCTCTACCCTTGAACATCTGGGCTTTCGGGGCCGCTCCTCAGGGTGATTAGGCACCTATACGCAACTCCAACCGCCTTTATCAAAACGCCTTTTCTCCACCTCTTTTACTATTTCGAATGGAACTAGGCAGGGGTGCCGCTCTCCCCATTGCTCTTCGCCCTGTGCATCAAACCCCTGGCGGCCCAGATCCGGCAAGACCCGAATATTAGTGGCGTAATGGTTAGAGGTCGCAAATTTAAAATCTCATTGTTTGCGGACGATGTCCTTTTGACCCTGACATGGCCGCATATTACTCTTCCTAACCTCCATAAACTCTTGAAGGAATATGGATCCCTGTCGGGCTACAAGGTTAACCCAGCTAAATCAGAAGCCCTCCAGCTTAACCTAATTCCCGCGGAAGTACACCGCCTGTTGGAAATCTTCCCATATGCATGGAAATCACAATCCATTAAATACTTGGGGGTACACCTTACACCTCAATATCCCTATACAACGCAAACTTTGGATCTCTATTTGCATCTATCCGATCCCTCTTGACCAAATGGAGAAATTACCAGATGTCTTGGTTCGGTCGCATTGCTTCGATTAAGATGAACATACTACCTAAACTCCTGTACTGCTTTATGACTTTCCCAGTGCCTACCCCGTCGGCCCACCTCACGAAACTCCAAAATGACCTTCTAAATTTTACATGGAACTACAAACAACAAAGAATAGCCCGCTCTGTAATGTTTGCCTCCAGTGGTGACGGGGGTTTGGCCTTTCCACACCTTCAATGCTATTACTATGCTGCACAACTGAGAGCCATAGCTTCCTGGTCACCCAAATAGACAAAATATGGCTGGCTCCCATCCACCCGAACAATCTATTGTGGAACGCCAATGCCGATATCCCCTCCCCCACCCTACTACATACCATGCATCTCCTACGAATCTGGAGGTGGCTAAATCACAGCACCCCCCTGCAATCTGAGGCCTCTCTGGTAACAGCCTTCCTTTATAACCCTAAACTACCTGAAAGCTTAACCTCTCAGATGATCTCCCCATGGCTGCAAAGGAAACTTTTTCACTATAGACACCTGGTGAACCCAGTGTCTAGGATCTTGCTACCCTTTGACAAACTCAGAGCTAAATACGAGCTTCCCCTTAGTGCCTCCTTTGGCTACCTCCAGTTACGGCATTATGCACTCACCATCACCCCTACTCTCCAATTTTCCAAGCCATCCCCATTTGAATGTTTAGTTTTTTCAGGCCCCACGCAGAATGGTCTGACTTCAGACATATATAAAATCATAAACTAATACGACATGCTCATTAGGGGGAAACATAGATACATGCATAGATGGGAGGAACACCTCGGAGAGGAATTAACACCCGAACAATGGGCCACTATATGGAGATGGGCGGCCAGGAGCTCTATATGCACACTTTATAAAGAAAATTCATACAAGGTGCTTTTTCATTGGTACCTTACTCCATCACGTCTGCGGGCCCTATACCCGTCGGCCTGCTGCTGGAAGTGTCTCCGGGACCAGGGCACACTATATCACATCTATTGGAGCTGTTCCTCCCTCCAGCCCTACTGGTGTGCGGTTCGGGACCTCCTCCACCGGCTATTTGAGGTAGAAATCCCTCTCTCTCCTAAGGTTTTCTTACTGGGCCTCCCTCCCACCACACCCTTACCGGACTAGCCAAAAAGCTGGCAACACAAATACTTATGGCAGCCAGGTGTCTAGTATCCCTACATTGGAAACATTGAAATCCTCCATCATTATCTGATCTGTATACCAGAATTAAAGACGTAGAGATTATGGAATGCATGACAGCCAGACTAACAGATAGAGTAGACAGACACACAGCGACATGGGAGCCGTGGCACAGGCGACTAGAAGCCCCCCACGATTCCATGAGACCCCTTCTGCCTTGAACACTGTAAACACCCGGAGCCCAGGAGAGACGCACCCTAATATCTGGGTCCTTTCTATACCTTTCTCCCTTCCCTTTTCTCTCTTTTCTTTTCTCTCTCTTTTTTTTCACCTCCTTTTGGAAGAATGGGCTAAGCAATTTTCATATGTCAGTCTAGATTTCTACAGTCCACTCTGCCCTTTCTAGAGAAGTCTGTTATGAATACTATGCTTTCATTACCCTTTTTTTTTCATATGCAATGTAATTGTCAACAATTGTATTGTTTACATTGAAATTTAATAAAAATTGTCAATTATAGAAAAGAAAAGAAAAAGAAAGAAACAAAAGAAAAAGAAAAAAGAAGTATATATGGCACTTTCACAGTAGTAATAACAATGACATTTGCAAGGATCAAGTATCTCAATCATAAATATAGTTTAAAACATGCTCTTATCCTTCGATAACTGCAAAACCTAAAATTACATCAATGAATAATAATAAAATATTTAACCTCAAGGCCACATTTTCCTCATGGCAGGGGGTATGGTAGAAACCAGAAAAAAAGAAAAGGAAAAAATAAGAAGAAAAGGGGTTAAAATAGAACCCTACAGGGGCGCATGCACGCGAGCGACGGAGATGGCTGCTTGATTCCTCCGCTCCGCGCCGACAGAACCAATACACCGGCCTGACAGTGCACAGAGCGAGCGGGGACACAGCTCACTTACCTCCCCGGGCTCCGGATTACCTTGGGAAAAGACCGGTGTTGTACCGCTCTGTCAAAACTAAGCCCAGGAACCGGCAGCCCCATAAACCCCCTTCAGGCCCTGGCAAAGGGAAAACTAAGATGGCGCCTGAGCCTCCGGAGTCGGATGACACCACTCAGCTCTCTGCTGAGGATCCAGCGTCTCCTGAAGACAGCCTGCACCAATTCCCCACAGACTTGCGGAGTCCCTCTCCCTGTGAACCTTGATGACTTGCTGGTCAGGTTCCACTGCATAGTGAGAGACGAGATCACCACAGCCTCCCGCAAGCTCTCTTCAGACCTGGTGAGGGGCCTTAAAGAGATAGGCCACACTACCAATCAACTAGAGCAACGCATGGATCTGGCGACCATGGTGTTGGAGGGCCACGAGGAGGAGGTTGATAAAATGACAGCCGAGATTGAGGCCCTAAAAGATAAATTGGAGGACGCAGAGAATAGGGCCCGCAGGGACAACCTGCGCATACGCGGTATCCCAGAGGTTATCACTGACCTACAGGGCACAGCCACTGCTTTCTTCCAGGAATTGGCCCCCGAGATCCCAGTGGAGAGGCTCGAGTTCGACCGTATTCACAGGTCCCTGTCACCCAAACCCTCAGATGGCCCTCCGAGGGATGTTATTATTAAATTTCATTATTACCACACCAAAGATAAACTTTTGCAAGCTGCAAGAGATCAACAAAGTAACTCTCTCCAGTTGTTTGCTGACCTATCTCCGGTCATTATAGCCAGGCGGCGAGGCCACAAACCCTATCTTCAAGTTTTACAGACACAGGGGATCAAATATCCTCTTTAAATTGTCCTTCTCCCACTCGGCCCACCAGTTTCATGCTACTTCCCCATCTGATTTGTCATATCCAGGATCTGCAGTTGGACCTCCCCTCGTCCCAGCCAGAAGCGTTGTCCTCCTCTTCCAGACCGGGACCATCCAGGCCTCCTCAACAATCCTCTCAACGTTCTCAACCAGGATCCCAGGCGCTGAAGGATCTACAGGCCCAATGTTTCCATAAATCCAATAATGGTTGAAGGTACTTTGTTTACATTTATGTGATACCTGATTTTTTCTTACCGCCTGATCATATGCCACAACCGAGGATTTCTGTTTGCCCGCTTGTTTATTACCCAGAACAACTGGGAGTTTTTTGGAAAGCCCCCTTGATTTATTTGCATCCTGCTTTGTCCTAGGTCCTCTGCCCTGGAGATATAATTGAACACTCTACTGTATGCCGCCCCATTTGTGAGATGGCGGCGTAGGGTGTCGACCATTATCCTTATGATTGACACAGAGACATGGACACTGAGAGGACCTTTTGACCCTTCTCCACACAAAGGACAACTTGAAGTCTGAACACTGACCCCTTTTTTTTTTTTTTCCTTTTCTGGGACTTTAATGGTGTGGTGGGGGGTAATGTATTCCTTGCAAGGGTAATTTTATTGGTTCATCAACCTGGTTGTGGCCTCAGTTTCTGCACAGCAGCTCTCCACATCTGTATGGGGGTTTGGCGGAGCTGCTGATGCGGAGCGGTCGGGCCCCCTGGTTGCCTGGAGGCGAGGGCTGGTTGGCTCTCGTCACCTGGAGCCCAGGAGCTTCATATAGTTATACCTTCATATGTTTTTATATCTATTTGATTTTTGCTGTTCAAGCTGGTTCTAGTTAACTGTCTCATTAGATACTTTTTTTTTTAGATTCTGTGCACAATATATTACATCTGACTATATTGATATGCAATAGGCTGGTGGTTCCATTGGACCACTGCTCCCCCTTATGTGTTGGCACTTAGCTAAGACGGCTGTCTTGGCTAATGTCCCACCCTACTGTGGGCCCTACAACCCACAAAAAGATGCATTTAAATTCTTAAGGCTTACTCTTCTCTGAGTTCTCTTCAATACACTTATCTTTTTTGTTTTGGTTTCTTTCTCCCCCCCTTTTCTTGTCTCTTTTCCTCCCTTCCCCCCCCCCCTTCGTAGTCCAGTGTATGGCTGGAATACTGTATGGGAGTAGGGATGAGTAGGGATGAGCCGAACACCCCCCTGTTCGGTTCGCACCAGAACTTGCGAACAGGCAAAAAATTTGTTTGAACACACGAACACTGTTAAAGTCTATGGGACACGAACATGAATAATCAAAAGTGCTAATTTTAATGGCTTATATGCAAGTTATTGTCATAAAAAGTGTTTGGGGACCTGGGTCCTGCCCCAGGGGACATGGATCAATGCAAAAAGAAGTTTTAAAAACTGACGTTTTTTCGGGAGCAGTGATTTTAATAATGCTTAAAGTGAAACAATAAAAGTGTAATATCCGTTTAAATTTCATACCTGGGGGGTGTCTATAGTATGCCTGTAAAGGGGTGCATGTTTCCCGTTTTTAGAACAGTCTGACAGCAAAATTAAATTTCAAAGGAAAAAAAGTCATTTAAAACTACTCGCGGCTATTAACGAATTGTTGGTCCGACAATACACATAAAAGTTAATTGATAAAAACGGCATGGAAATTTCCCACAGGGGAACCCTGAACCAGAATTTAGAAAAAAATTTATGTGGGGGTCCCCCTAAATTCCATACCAGGCCCTTCAGGTCTGGTATGGATATTAAGGGAAACCCCGGTCAAAATTAAAAAAAAAATGGGGTGGGGTCCCCCTAAAAATCCATACCAGACCCTTATCCGAGCACACAACCTGGCAGGCCGCAGGAAAAGAGGGGGGGACGAGAGAGCGCCCCCCCTCCTGAACCGTACCAGGCCACATGCCCTCAACATTGGGAGGGTGCTTTGGGGTAGCCCCCAAAATACCTTGTCCCCATGTTGATGAGGACAAGGGCCTCATCCCCACAACCCTTGGCCGGTGGTTGTGGGGGTCTGCGAGCGGGGGGCTTATCGGAACAAGGGGACCCCCAGATCCCGGCCCTCCCCCTGTGTGAAATGGTAAGGGGGTACTTACCCCTACCATTTCACAAAAAAACTGTCAAAAATGGTAAAAATGACAAGAGACAGTTTTTGACAATTCCTTTATTTAAATGCTTCTTCTTTCTTCTATCTTCTTTCTTCTTTCTTCTATCTTCTATCTTCTATCTTCCTTTGGTTTCTTCCTCCATCTTTTTCTTCTTCTGGTTATTCAGGTTATTCTGGTTCTTCTGGTTCTTCCTCCGGTGTTCTCGTCCGGCATCTTCCCCCGCAGTGCGGCATCTTCTTTCCTTCTCCTCCTCGGGCCGCTCCGCATCCATGATGGCATGGAGGGAGGCTCCCGCTGTGTGATGCTTCTCTCTTCATCTTATTCTCTTCATCTTCTTGTCTCCATCTTCTTTTCGGGCCGCTCCACATCCATGATGACATGGAGGGAGGCTCCGGTTGTGTGATGCTTCTCCTCTTCTGACGGTTCTTAAATAACGGGGGGCGGGGCCACCCAGTGACCCCGCCCCCTTTGACACACGGGGACTTGACGGGACTTCCCTGTGGCATTCCCCGTGACGTCAGAGGGGGCGGGGTCACCCGGTACGTAACCCCGCCCCCTTCTGAAAGCAGCCCGAAAAGAAGATGAAGAGAAGAAGATGAAGAGAAGAAGATGAAGAGAGAAGCATCACACAGCAGGAGCCTCCCTCCATGCCATCATGGATGCGGGGCGGCCCGAGGAGAAGAAGGGAAGAAGACACCGACGCGCTGACGCGAGGAAGATGCCGGACGAGAACACCGGAGGAAGAACCAGAAGAACCAGAAGAAGAAGAAGATGGAGGAAGAAACCGAAGGAAGATAGAAGATACAAGAAAGAAGAAAGAATATAGAAGAAAGAAGAAGCATTTAAATAAAGGGATTGTCAAAAACTGTCTCTTGTCATTTTTAACATTTTTGACACTTTTTTAGTGAAATGGTAGGGGTACTTTTGTACCCCCTTACCGTTTCACACAGGGGGAGGACTGGGATCTGGGGGTCCCCTTGTTAAAGGGGGCTTCCAGATTCCGATAAGCCCCCCGCCCGCAGACCCCCACAACCACCGGGCAAGGGTTGTGGGGATGAGGCCCTTGTCCCCATCAACATGGGGACAAGGTGTTTTGGGGGGCTACCCCAAAGCACCCTCCCAATGTTGAGGGCATGTGGCCTGGTACGGTTCAGGAGGGGGGGCGCTCTCTCGTCCCCCCTCTTTTCCTGCGGCCTGCCAGGTTGCGTGCTCGGATAAGGGTCTGGTATGGATTTTGGGGGGGACCCCACGCCGTTTTTTTTTTCAAACTTTGGCACGGGGTTCCCCTTAAAATCCATACCAGACCTGAAGGGTCTGGTATAGATTTTGAGGGGGACCCCACGCCATTTTTTTAAAAAAAATTTGGCCGGGGTTCCCCTTAATATCCATACCAGACCTGAAGGGCCTGGTATGGAATTTAGGGGGACCCCCACGTCATTTTTTTTTTAATTTTGGTTCGGGGTTCCCCTGTGGGGAATTCCCATGCCGTTTTTATCAATGAACTTTTATGTGTATTGTCGGACCGGCAATCGGCAATTCATTAATAGCCGCGAGTAGTTTAAATGACTTTTTTTCCTTTGAAATGTCACTTTGCTGTCAGACTGTTCTAAACACGGGAAACATGCGCCCCTTTAAAGGCATACCTTTTTTGCATTGATCCATGTCCCCTGGGGCAGGACCCAGGTGCCCAAATACTTTTTATGACAATACCATGAATATAAGCCCTTAAAATTAGCACTTCTGATTTCTCCCAAAGACTTTTTTTTTTTTTAACCATAGATTTTTAT
Organism: Lithobates septentrionalis; assembly: GCA_037952835.1. Taxonomy (NCBI): domain Eukaryota; kingdom Metazoa; phylum Chordata; class Amphibia; order Anura; family Ranidae; genus Lithobates; species Lithobates septentrionalis. Next base: position 715,378 of record JBBDGP010000211.1, read on the forward strand.
TATAGATTTTCAGTTTATACATAAAGTACAAAGCATTGTTTACAGTATATGATATAAACAGGGTGAGTGTTGACTGACAGTCAGAATTCCACAAAGAGATACATCTACGTGAGCAACCCATAACCACGTAGCTAACGACCTCAACAGGAGGTAGGCCCTGTCACCCCGACTGGGTACATACTGTGAGCAGGAACCTCTAGTAGTCTTAAACAAGGCAGCTCTCTAATGACCTTAGTGAGGGTCAATAGTGAGGAAATACAATTTATATTCAATTCGAACTTTGTAGACAGCTATCTTATGAACTTCAAACGTAGATATATTCTTAATACATTAAGGACAGAAAACACATACCTTTTAGAGCAGTCAATAAATAATACAGTCTGGTTTGGTTCTTCTGGTTTGACTACTTCTAGTAATGTCGATTGTTTATTGATATTCTGATTGCTTTATCTAATTATTTAAATACTTTTACCACTATAAGCCTAGTTGTTTAGCCTAAATATCATGAAACCTAATACTCAATTTCACAAGTGAGAGGGAGCATAATGAGAAGATTTCCAGACTTCCCAGTGTTTGTGGAAGGCCGGGACTCTTCTTTCCTTATACGCTAGCATTTTTTCCATTGTGTAGTGGGCATTCACTCTGGAAATTACTTCTTCGATTTTTGGGGGTGATTGAGAGCGCCATTCTCTTGCTAAGGATATGCGTGCTGCAAATAGAGTATTTATAACAACCTTCCTCGTTAAATGAGGAAAGTTGTCTATGCCCAGGCTAAGGAGGGAAAGTTCAGGATTTAGTGGGCTTGTGGTGTTTGTGATTTTGTGAATGATGGAAGCTACTTTCTGCCAGAAAGGTTTTATTACTTTGCAGCTCCACAATATGTGTAGAAGGTTGCCAGTATTGTCACAATTTCTCCAGCATATTGGGGAGGAACTCGGGTTCATTTTATGAATACGTAGGGGAGTAAGATACCACCTATGTAGTATCTTCAGTGCATTATCCCAGTGGTCTATGCACGCTGAGGATTTACTATTACTCTTCACCGCTAGATGCCATTGGTGTAATGGCAATTCCTTTTTGAGGTCCTGTTCCCACTTTCTCATGTTGGGCAATTTAGCCTGTAAGTATAGAGGGGTAGCGAATTTGTAGAATAATGATATTCCCTTGTGTTTCCCCGGGTTTTTGTTTAATAGATAGTACCACAGTATTTGGGGTAATCTAAGTGGTCTAGAATTGTTATGTTTGAGGTAGTGCTTTATTTGAAACAGTTGATAACTTTCCATTGTTTGCTGTCCTTGTAGGTCAGGTGTGAGGAAATGTTCCCCTCTATTTTTCAAAGTTTGGGTCGATATGTTTGGAATCAAGTATTCATATGTTGCTAATGGGATTTGTATTTCCTGCATAGTAGTATCCTTAAATGGTTGTCTTAGCAAGGAGGACCAGGCTGTTATAGAAGCTTGTACCGTAGGGTATAGTGGAGTGATTGGTCTATGGTGTATACCAGCAGCTAACACCAGGGCTGGTAGATTATGGCCGGGAGTGATTTCTTGTTCTAATTCAGACCATTTATTGTCAGTTTGACATGCGAACCAAAATCGAGTTCGTTCCAATATAGCAGCTTGGTAATAAGTGTGTGCGTTTGGGAGGCCTGCTCCGCCTAAGTGTTTGGGTTTATACAAATGAGTCAGTGCGATTCTAGTTTTTTTTCCTGCCCAAATAAATTTATTTAAATTTTTCGCTAGTTGTGAGAAGAATGTTTGAGGGAGAGGTATGGGCAGAGTTCTAAAATGGTATAGAAGTTTAGGTAATATTTGCATTTGATATGCAGCTATTCTCCCCATCCATGATAAATGCAGTTTACCGATTTGGACCATTTCTTCTTCAACACTTGCAAGTAGAGGAGTGTAATTGCAGGAATATAGTTTAGCGGAAGAGGAGGTGAGCTGCACACCAAGATACGTAATTGAGGGGGGGTCCCAATTACAGGGAAACAAATGTTTAATCATGCTTTGTTCATCTAGGGCTATATTGAGTGTTAAAGTGAAACACTTGTTTGTGTTGATTTTGTAAAAGGAGATTTTACTAAAGTTATGCAATAGTTTTTTAAGTTCTTGTATAGAGGTTGTTGGCTCGGATAAGGTTAACATTATATCGTCGGCAAAGAGTCCTATTTTATGACTGTCTTTGCCTATATTTATGCCTTTGATGGAAGTATTGGACCTAATGCTTTGTGCCAGAGGTTCTATAATGAGTGAGAAGATTATTGGTGATAAGGGGCAACCTTGTCGTGTACCATTAGATAGTAGGAAAGGATCAGATAGGAGACTAGAGGTATAGACTTGGGCGGATGGGTTTGAGTATAGGGACATAATTGCCGAATGTATCATTCCTGATATTCCAAATTTTTGTAAAGTTTTCGATAGGTAACCCCAATGCACCCTATCGAACGCCTTTTCGGCGTCTAATGCAAGAAAAATACTTGGTAATTGATTAAGTTCTGCGAATCGTAGTAGATCTAATATCCTTCTAGTTCCATCCGGTGCTTGTCTGCCCTTTACAAAACCCACCTGATCCAATCCTATTAGGGAAGGGGTAATTTCTAATAACCTGTTGGCCAATACTTTCGCATATATCTTTAGGTCACAGTTGAGTAAGGATATTGGCCTATAATTTTGGGGGTGGGAGTTGTCTTTGCCGGGTTTGGGTAGTGTTACTATTATTGCTTGGAGCATTTCTCTTGGGAAGGATCCCCCTGTGGCTGCTATATTGAAAACATCTACTAGTTTTGGTGCAAGCAGGGAGCTGAATGCCTTGTAGTACTCAGCGGAAAAAACGTCTGCTCCTGGGGATTTATGCATGGGGAGAGTTTTAATAACTGTCTCAATTTCTGCAATATTGATTGGAGAGTTTAAGGTTTGAAGAATTGTTGAGTCTACTGAGGGGAGTTGGATTCCTTGAAGGAACTCATCTATCTCTTTATCTGTAGGTTGGTAGGTGGATGGATCCTTATTGAGATTGTAAAGGGTTTTGTAATAGTCCCCAAAAGCATTAGCTATGTCCTTAGGGTTGTGGAGTGTGGTATTGGAGCTATGATGTTGAATATGAGTGATGTTGGATTTTGCATGTCTTTTTTTAATTTGCGAGGCCAGAAGTTTGCTTGCCCTATTGTTTTGGGAGTAAAATGATAGTTTTAGCCTTTTGAAATCTAGATCATAGTCTGCCCTAAGTTCCTGTCGCAGTTCTTCGCGACAAGAATTAAGGCGTTTTAAGATAATGGGGGATGCGGTGCTGGGGTCCTTGTGTTGGGCCTCTAGATCTGCAATATCTTTATGGAGTTTCGCTAAGTGATGTGATTTCTTTTTCTTTTCTCTTGAAGCAATCTGAATAAGAATACCCCTAGCGTATGCTTTGTGAGCACACCAGATCATTGTTGGGGAGCATTCCCCATTGGAATTGATACTAAAGTATTCTTTAAGTTTCTTCTCTATTTCCTCTTTAATGTGAGGACACGACAGGAGGTAGGTATTGTTGCGCCATATTGGTTTGTGGGATGTTTTATTGCTAGTTTCAACCTCAATGTGGGGATCCCCACAGGCGCATGATCAGACCACGTAATGTTGAGGATATCAGCATTAATCACTTTCTGCAGGGTATACATATCTGTTAAGAAAAAGTCAATTCTAGAGTAGCTATTATGCACCATGGAGTAATAAGAGTAGTCCCTCTCGGTGGATCTAAGGCAGCGCCAGGGATCAAAGAGCCTTTCTTCATGACACCAGGTACCTAAAGAGGGCCTCTTCCTCAGAGCCACCGAGGAGGAATCAAATTCCTCATTCATGACCATATTAAAATCCCCACATACTATTAGATTGCCCTTTTGCAAGGATTTGGCATGTTTAACAACCTTACGGATAAACTTCATTGGCTTAACATTTGGTGCATATAAGTTTACCAGTGTGTAGAGGACCCGATCTATTTCTGCGATCAAAATAATAAAGCGTCCATGGGGGTCATTATGAATCTGCAATAAAGAAAAGGTTAATGTGTCCTTAATAGCTATCAATACCCCATTTTTTTTCGAAGTGTCATTGGCGGTGAATACTTTGGAAAATTTGTTGTGCGTGCACTTTGGTGGTTTGCTGCTAGTGAAGTGTGTTTCTTGTGCACACAGGATGTCACATTTCAGGTCCAGAGCTGATTTCCACATGGCCCTGCGCTTATAGGGGCTGTTCAAACCTCTCACATTGTGTGATACTATTTTAAGGTTCATTCCATTCAATGAGTACAAGCTGCTGCCATCTAGTGGTAGAGATCAATAAACAATATGCTCTTGGACTGATGTTGGGTACGTGTAAGGTTTGAAATAAAGATTCTGAAGAAAATGTCAGAATAGCAAAAAGAAAAAGAAAAACGTGAACAAAAAACCAAGCTGAATTATGCAGCATTATATACCAATCAAACATTAAAGTTTGTATAGAACAAGTCACAGGTGTCATCCTGTAAGTGAAGAAGGGGGATAACTAAGAAACATATTATCCGAACAACGGCTGCTTCTTGAACCTACACTTGGTTTCATGGAAGATCCGGAAGGCATCAGGGGTTATTGATCCTGAGAGAAGTGCCACACGTGTATAAGAGCCATCTACCGAGGCGAACGTGTAACCGAGTAGCATTTACTTGCCTCTTCTGTTTTGACGGTAGTTGTTTCGTCTGTCAGGCAGTGGATCAGGGTCTGCAGCTTCTACATCCAGCGGTAGAAGTCGCCATTTTCTGAGGAGATCCATCCCTTTTTCCAGTGAAGTGATTGCGTGCGATTCGCCGTGCATTTCCAGCAGCAGTTTGGCAGGGAATCCCCATTTATACAGAATCTTGTGATTGCGTAAGATTTTTGTAATAGGGACTAAGTTGTGTCTCGCCGTTAGTGTAGCTTGCGATAAATCTGCATACAATGCGATTCCGGTAAATGGATCAGGGAGCGTGGGGTGCTGTCTGGCAAATCGCATCAGCTGATCTTTTATGTGGTAAAAGTGGATCCTAGCGATGACATCCCTGGGGATTTGGTCAGGCAGGAATGAGGGCTTTGGAAGTCTGTGGGCGCTGTCTATGATTATGTCGTTAGGCCCCAGAGACGGCAGAACCGTGGTCATGAGCTTTTGGAGGTACGCAGTAAGGTCTGCTGGTTTGATAGATTCAGAGATCCCTCTGAACTTTATGTTGTTCCTGCGTGCCCTGTCTTCGATGTCCGCCATTTTTAGGCGCATAGATTTTATCTCATCTTCTACATCAAAGTGCGCATCCACCAGCTCATTATGAGCTAGTGTAAATTCCTCCATTTTTTTTTCCACATACTTGACTCTGCTATCAAATGCTGACAGTTCTTTTTTTGTAGTGTGCATAAATGCAGATATGTCCTATTGGAGGGCCCCCCTGAGGGTTAATAACATTTATTTCATCGTGGTATCCAGGATGGGCTGCCCTGATGTAGGAAAAGCATCTAACTGCTGGCTGTGAGAGGATGAATCCTCCATTATTTCTTCCTCTGCCCCTGCCTCATCCTGATTCTCCTCCTCCACCCCAATCCTCCTTTTCTGCTTAACTGGGCTGTCAGAGGGCGAGGATGTTGGTGGATGCTGTGTGAGATTAGACTCACCCGAGGATGGCGACGGATGGCTGCAGGAGTGTGCAGGGGATGCTGCGCTTCTATTCTCGTAGCGGGCGCCATCTTGGAAATCTCGGCCGGCCGTGAGGGGGTAGAAATCGGTCAATTTTTTCGGTGCTTCTCTCGTTTTTCTTTTGTTCATCTTAACCGCTGTGTTCCACTGTGTCTCCCCTCTCTGTGGATGTATTTTGCAGTGTGTAGTGTCGCTGTGAGCCGCTCTATAGAAGCCGTTGTGTCAGAGCTCTCTCCTCACACTACCATCCGCTCTGGCTGCCAGCTCCGCCCCCGTCTCCCATAGACTTTTAAAGGGTGTTCTGTGGCATTCGAATTTGCCACGAACACCCCAAATTGTTCGCTGTTCGGCAAACTGGCGAACAGCCGATGTTCGAGTCGAACATGAGTTTGACTCAAGCTCGAAGCTCATCCCTATATGGGAGTATCCCTATATGGGTGTATCCCTCCCTTAATTGGTTGTCCCTGAATGTCCAGGGCATGAATTCCCCCCAGAAACGGGTCAAAGTTTTTAAATACCTCAAACAACAAAAAATAGACATTGCATGTCTACAGGAAACCCATTTTTCTTCCTCCTCCTATCCTAAATATTTAGTGGCGGATTACCCCCATGTTTTCTTGGCTAATGCTCCCACTAAAAAGAGGTGTCCTGATCGCTTTACGTAAATCTGTCCCATTTACTTGCAGTAAACAAATAGCAAGTCCAAATGGCAGGTACCTAATTCTTCAGGGTACTATTCAAGATACCGAGGTTACGATTATGACTTATTATGCCCCGAATAAAAATCCGGGGCCTTTCCTGACCCATGTCTGCGCCCTGTTGAGATCTCACCAGAGAGGTACACTACTTTTGGCGGGTGACTCTAACGTGACATTGAACCCTTCCCTAGACAACTACCCTTCGGATCATAAACTCCCTTCCCCAGCAGCTAAAACATTTTCACATTCACTGCGAAATCACGACTTAATAGATGTTTGGCGGGAGTTCCATCCCCTGGGAAGGGATTATACTCACTACTCCCACCCTCACCACTCTCACTCCAGGAAACACTTCCCCTTAATAGAATCAATTTCTATCCTGGCAGCCCCATGGTCAGACCATGACCCCATTCTGACGGTTTGTAATTCTCTGCTTAGTAAACCGCAATTCTCTTCCTGGGTGATGAATGACTCTCTTTTGTCCTACAAAACGATTCTTAATGACATCCATAAAGCTTCTCTGGAATATTTTAGCTTTAACTTAGGATTAGTCTCGTCTCCTGTCACATTGTGGGAAGCATACAAAGTAGTTCTACGAGACCACATTATTCGCCTAGCGTCTAAGCATAAAAGGGAGAGGGCACAGGCAAGCCACGATCTGGAGTCAAAAGGCCCGCACAGAGTTATAATTATGTTTGACGGACGAGGCAGAATGCACCCTACGCTGGGCCCGGCAAAAATGGTACGTCAAAGCCAACAAACCTAACGCAATGCTAACCAATAGACTGCGAACCTTTGCCCCAAAATTTTCTCCCATTGTACTGTGCACCCGCCACAATAATCTCACCGGCAATCCCCAGCGAGTTCTGGAAGAATTCCGGTATCGCCTTACTAAATTGTATTCCGCACCTGATCATTCTTCGACCCAGGGCCTTGATGCTTTTTTGACAAATCTATCTCTACCTTCCCTATCCGAATCCCACACATCCCTGATGGATCGAGACATATAAGTCTCGGAAGTCCTCAAGTGTATTAAGGAATTGAAGGTGGGCAAATGACCCGGCCCAGATGGCTTTACGGCACTTTACTATCGGAAATTAGCAGATGTTATTGCTCCTCCCCTAACAAATATGTACAATTCAGTTAAGGAAGGTTGCTTTTTCACACCCAACCTGCCGACTGCCAACGTCGCTATGATCCCTAAGCCTGACAGGGATCATTCCTCATGGGCTAACTTCAGGCCAATCTCACTAATTAATATTGACATGAAAATCTTAACCAAAATCTTGGCCAACCGCCTCAATTCCTTTCTACCACGCTTGATAAAAAAGGACCAGGTAGGCTTTGTCCCAAGAAGACAGGCTGGCGACGCTATAAGACGTCTCCTTCAAATACAGCACATTGTCCATAACAGGTCCCTGGACACAATGTTTTTGTCATTAGATATCAACAAGGCTTTTGACACGTTGTCATGGCCCTACCTGATACAGGTACTTAAATGCTATGGTTTTGGCGCCTCCTTTATGCGTTGGGCTTCTGCTATCTATGATTCCCCCCAGGCTAAAGTGAAATATTGCGGGTTTGAGTCAACTATCTTCCCTATTAAAAGGGGTACCCATCAGGGTTGCCCACTTTCCCCACTTTTATTTATCTTGGCATTGGAACCCTTGGCAGAGGCCATCCGATCCCATCTGGATATAGCGGGGGTAGCAGTGGCAGGTACTCCGCATAAGTTATCATTATTTGCAGATGACATCCTCCTGACCATCACCAAACCAAGAATCTCCCTCCCGAATTTGCTTTCACTTTTGGATACTTTGGATACTTTTGCCACTTTTTCGGGCCTTTCAGTCAACCCCGCCAAATCCAAAGCAATGTCAATTAACCTCTCTCCCTCTGAGTTGGGAGCCCTGCAATCTGCATTTCCCTTCCAATGGCTAGAATCATTACCCTACCTTGGGATTCGGCTCACCCCAAAATACCCAGGCCTATATCAAGCCAACTTTCCTTTATTGTTCCGAAAGCTGACGGCTATGCTCTCCTTCTGGTCCTCCCTTCCACTGTCCTGGTTCGGAAGGATTGCAACCATCCGTATGATCTATCTCCCAAAGTTGCTATATTATTTTCAGGTCTTACCTGTCCAGGTCCCTTCTTATGTTTTACGCAAACACCAATGCAAAATTATGCAATTTATATATGGGGCTCTATAAAGCCTAGGATTAAACGGCAGGTGCTATATGCCCGAAGGATCAATGGTGGCCTCTCGGTTCCCAACCTACACGTTTACTATACAGCAGCGGCTATTGCCCCACTATCTCACCTTCATGAAAAACAACAAATACTCCCCCACACAACCGCTATTACTTCAAGAAATCAGCCTGACTTTTGGAACTATTCTCCCAAAAATTAAGCCCCTCTGGGCCTACAAACTACGCAGTTTGCTTGTATTCACTATACAATATTTGCCACCTTGCTGACTATCCTTAAAGACACCATAAATCTTCTACATAACTTCTTGTTATTATAGCGAGATTGAATGTTAACACAAGCCAGGGCGGCTTTGGCCAATTATGGCTCGGGGGTTTAGTACATGCCCCACACTATATAAGGCCGCCTGCACGGCAGCCTTGTGTAGTGTGTTCCAGCGTTGAGAGAGAGATAGATAGACAGAGAGAGTGTCATTTGATTTAAGTTAGATAGAGTAGGCAGGTGAGTAAGTTAATTGCACTTATATATGTACACTGTATTCAGTTTAGCTAGATCCGTTCCTGTTATTCTCTTCCTACTGACAGGCAGGCAGGTGTTTTTACAGTGTTTACAGCTACCTGAAGAAAATTGCTGGTGTTGTTCTGATCCTATTAGTCCTATTAGCTACAGTATTTACAGTTAGTGTAGTGCTTCCTCTGCACAGTGTGCACCTAAAGCTACCTGAAGAAAATTGGTGGTGTTCTTCTGATCCTATTAGTATCGCAGGCAGCTGCAGTATTTACAAGTTAGGGTAGTGCATCCTCTGTACAGTGTGCACCTAAAGCTACCTGAAGAAAATTGGTGGTGTTCTTCTGATCCTATTAGTACAGTACCGCAGGCAGCTGCAGTATTTACAAATTAGTGTAGTGCGTCCTCTGCACAGTGTGCACCTAAAGCTACCTGAAGAAAATTGCTGTTGTTCTGCTCATATTAATACCACAGGCAGGCAGCTACAGTATTTACAGTTAGTGCACTGTGTCCTCTGCACACTGTGCACCTAAAGCTACCTGAAGAAAATGAGTGGTGTTCTTCTGATCCTATTAATACCACAGGCAGGCAGCTACAGTATTTACAGTTAGTGTAGTGCGTCCTCTGCACAGTGTGCACCTAAAGCTAGCTGGAGACAATTGCTGTTGTTCTGCTTCTATTAATACCACAGGCAGGCAGCTACAGTATTTACAGTTAGTGTACTGTTTCCTCTGTACAGTGTGCACCTAAAGCTACCTGAAGAAAATTGGTGGCGTTCTTCTGATCCTATATTAATACCACAGGCAGGCAGCTACAGTAATTTACAGTTAGTGTAGTGCGTCCTCTGCACAGTGTGCACCTAAAGCTACCTGAAGACAAGTGCTGGTGTTCTCATAATAATAATACTACAGGCAGGCAGTTGATTCTGCTAGCTGCAGTATCAGTATATATATATATATATATATATATATATATATATATATATATATACATCCCAGCTTTGTGCAGCTACATTTCACTGCAGGCCATTAGTATGTCTGAAAGGCCAACAAGGAGAGGCAGACAGTCACAAGCCAATAAAAGAGGGCAAGCAAGCTCTGTGTCTAGAGGCAACAGTGTTGGTCGTGGAGACGGTGCATCCTCATCAGCACGTGGCCGTGGGACACACTTGTCCTATTTTTCGGCAGCTGGCCTTGTTGAGCCGCAACATGTGGAAGACTTGGTAGAGTGGATAAACAAGTCGTCCTCATCCTCTCCCACCCAGGCTCAGGGTACTTTGTCTGGCAAAGCAGCTGCCAACGCGGCCTCCTCCCTCGGCTCAATGGCATCAGTCACTCCATCCCTAGCCCCACCATGTCCTCCTGAGGAGTTCCCCGAACTGTTTGACCACAGTGTTGGGTACATGCTCCAGGAGGATGCTTAGCGTTTTGAAGGCTCCGATGATGGTACCCAGCTAGAGGAAGGCAGTAACGTGAGCCCAGAGAGAGGGGGTGCCCAAGAAGGACAGCAATCTGGCAGTCATGTTCCCCCAGCTGCAGCATACTGCCAGCTTTGCTCCAGTGATGAGGAGTGAGGGGATGATGAGGTCACTGACTCCACGTGGGTGCCTGATAGGAGAGGGGAGGAGGAGGAGAAGGCACATCACCAACGAGGCAGGATGACCTCTAGGGGCCAGCTTAAGGGCAGCACACTGACCACATCACACCGCAGAGCTCCGCATGTGCAGGGCGCTGCTGTCTCTGCGGGTTATTCTAAAAGTTATTTGGTGTGGGCCTTTTTTGAGACGAGTACATTAGATCCCACCGCTGCTATTTGCAACATATGTCTCAAGCGTATCTCGCGTGGCCAAAACATCTCCCGCTTGGGCACCACATGCTTGACCAGACATATGTTGTCCAGTCATGCAGTTCATTGGCAAGCGTACCTAAAAGACCCACACCAAAGAACAAAGAGGACCTCTCCTTGCTCCTCATCAGCTGGGATCTCTAACCTCACTATACCTTCAGTCCTCTCTGAGACCTGCACTGAGAGGAATGAAGGTGTAGAATTAGGTGTGTCACAGCCAAGTACTTGGGGGCTATCTGCTATCGGTACACCGACGTCAGATTGTACCAGGCAAATTTCCCTGCCCCAGCTGCTGCACCGCCAAAAGAAGTTCGCTCCCAGCCATCCACATGCCCAGTGGTTGAATGCTAGCTTGGCTAAATTGCTAGCACTTCAACTGCTGCCTTTTCAGTTGGTAGACTCTGCCCCCTTCCGTGAGTTTGTGGAATGTGCGGTTCCTCAGTGGCAGGTTCCCAAACGCCACTTTTTCTCATGGAAGGCGATTCCGTCTCTCTACCGGCATGTGGAAGGCAATGTCTTGGCCTCGCTGGACAGGGCGGTCAATGGTAAGGTGCATATTACCGCTGACTCATGGTCCAGCAGGCATGGACAGGGACGTTACCTATCTTTAACCACGCACTGAGTGAAACTTCTGGCAGCTGGGAAGGATGCAGGACAGGGTGCAGTAGTGTTGGAGGTTGTTCCGCCACCATGCCTCCAAAATACTACTAGTGGTGATTCTGCCACACCTCTCTCCTCCACCCCCTCCTCTTCTTCTTCCTCCATGGCCTCTTTCTGTGCTGATTTGTCTTCAGAATCAGCGGTGCTCCGTAGGCGTTCAAGGGGCTACGCAAGCATGCACGCGAAAAGATGCCATGCAGTGCTTGAGCTGCTGTGCTTGGGGGACAGCAGCCACACTGGAGCAGAGATTCTGTCAGCTCTGCAGTGGCAGGTTCAGAGATGGTTGATGCCACGCCAGCTTAATGCAGGTATGGTGGTTTGCAACAATGGCACCAACCTCCTCTCCGCCCTCCGACAGGGACAACTGACCCATGTGCCCTGTTTGGCTCACGTCCTTAACTTGGTGGTGCAGCGGTTCTTGGGAAGGTACTCGGGCTTACAGGATGTCCTGAGGCAGGCCAGGAAAGTCTGTGTGCATTTCCGGAGGTCATATAATGCCAGTGCTCGGCTGGCTGACCTCCAAAAGGAATTTAACCTGCCCAAGAACCGCCTAATCTGTGACATGCCCACCAGGTGGAACTCAATGTTGGCCATGCTGCAGCGGCTGCACACACAGCAGAGGGCCATCAATGAGTACCTGTGTGACTATGGCACCAGGACAGGGTCAGGGGAGCTTGATTTTTTTCCCCATGCCAGTGGGCTATGATCAGGGATGCATGCACTGTCCTGTCACCATTTGAGAAGGCTACGAGGATGGTGAGCAGTGACAGTGCATGCATCAGTGACACTGTCCCCCTTGTCCACCTGTTGGAGCACATGCTGCATGGAATAATGGACAGGGCACTTGAGGCAGAACAGAGGCAGGAAGAGGAGGACTTCCTTAGCTCTCAAGGCCCCCTTTATCAAAACAGTGTTCCTGCATGCCCGCCGATCACACAGGAAGAGGAGGAGGAGGAGGAAGAGGAGGATTGTGTCGGCATGGAGGTGGAGCCTGGCACTCAGCATCAGCAGCAGTCTTTAAGGGATCATTTACAGTCTCTAGAAACCCATGGACTTGTACGTGGCTGGGAGGAGGTGGCTGCGGATCATGTTGTCCTTAGTGATCCAGAGGACTCCGGTCCGAATGCCACAGCAAACCTATGCTGCATGGCCTCCCTGATCCTGCAAAGCCTGCGGAAGGATCCTTGTATTCGTGGTATCAAGGAGAGGGATCAATACTGGCTGGCAACCCTCCTTGATCCACATTACAAGGGTAAGGTTGCGGACCTTATCTTGCCATTGCAGAGGGAGCAGAGGATGAAACGGGAGGCCTTGCAGAAAGGTCTGTGCAACGCGTTCCCAGAGACTGGGAGGTTGCAAACTCCTGTTCCTGGACAACATGTTGCTGAGGCTTTAGTCAGTCAAAGAAGGAGCGGTGGAGAAGGTGGCCATCTGACCGATGCGTTCAGACAATTTTTTAGTCCGCAGCCCCAAGGTATGATCGTTCCAGCAACCATCGCCAGCATCTGTTTTACATGGCGCAGGAATACCTAGGGGCAAAATCTGACTTTCCCACCGAAAATCCTCTGGGTTACTGGGTCTTTAGGATGGATCACTGGCCAGAGCTTGCACACTATGCAATTGAGCTACTGGCCTGTCCTGCATCCAGCGTTCTTTTGGAATGCACATTCAGTGCTGCTGGAGGCTTTGTAACTGATCACAGGGTGTGCCTGTCCACCGACTCGGTCAATTGACTGACCTTCATAAAAATGAATCAATCTTGGATCACCACCAGCTACCAAGCACCTGATGCTGATGTAACCGAATATTTTTTTTTTTGAAATGTCAGATCCCTTCAAGACTGCCTATGCTGATGCTGAGTGACTATCCAGTTATGCTGAGTGACTATCCTCTTCCTCCTCAATGATCATGCTGATAGCTTGTAAGAATATTTTTGGTTCTGGGCGCCGCCACCAGTGGCTGAGGCCCAATTTTCAGCCCCTGTTTAATAGGGGCGTGTAATTACAATTTTTGATGCAATATTTTGCAAGGAGGGTTCATTGCTGCACTCAACTAGATTATTTGTGAGGGGTTGCAGTGTTGTGGCACCAGCACCAGTGCCTAAGGCCAAATTTTTCAGCCCCTGTTAAACAGGGGTGTGTAATTACAATTTTTGAAGTAATACTTTGCAGCAGGGCTCATTCCTGCGCTCCAACTAGAGTATCTGTGAGGGGTTGCAGTGTTGTGGCACCAGCACCAGTGCCTAAGGCCCAATTTTTCAGCCCCTGTTTAGCAGGGGCGTGTAATTACAATTTTTGATGCAATATTTTACAGGAGGGCTCATTCCTGCGCTCAAACTAGAGTATCTGTGAGGGGTTGCAGTGTTGTGGCACCAGTGCCTAAGGCCCAATTTTTCTGCCCCTGTTCAACAGGGACATGTAATTACAATTCTTGATCTAATATTTCACAGCAGGGGCCGTTTCTGCGCCCACCAAGAGTATCTGTGAGGACTTACAGTGTTGTGGCACCAGCACCACCCCCACCAAAGGCCCAATTTTTCTGCCCCTGTTCAACAGGGGCATGTAATTACAATTCTTGATCTAATATTTCACAGCAGAGCCCGTTCCTGCGCCCACCAAGAGTAACTGTGAGGGCTTACAGTGTTGTGGCAACACCAACACCTAAGGCCGCAATTTCTGCCGAGTATATAGGGCAGGCCCCTACTTTCAAACATCCAACTTACAAATGACTCCTACCTGCAAACGGAAGGAGACAACAGAAAGTGAGATGAAAATCTCTAGGAAGGGAATTCTCTCCTGTAAGAGTTAATATGGGAAAAACGTGTCTCCTCTCCACTGATGTTTTATCACCAATCCTTGTTTCACTAAAAACCCCAAATTGTCAAAAAACATTTGTCATTGGGACAGAAAGTGAGGTGAAATCTTCTGAAGAGGTGCACAGACAGCAAAACAAATGTCTCAGGGGTGATAACCCTTCCCTATGTTTTCCAAAAAGCTTGAAAATAGATTTTTTTGGCTGGAGCTACACTTTAAAAATGTACAAGTTCAAAATTACAAACAGATTCTACTTAACAACAAACCTACAGTCCCTGTCTTGTTTGCACCGCCTATATACTGCTGTTCAGCGTATATAGGGCCTGGGGGCCCCACGCCTTTCCTTTGTTTAATTTGGGTGCGAGGTTCCCCTTAATATCCATCCAAGACCCAAAGGGCCTGGTAATGGACTGGAGGATATCCATGCCATTTGTCTCACTGATTTTCATCCATATTGCCGGGACCCGACATTACATTAAAGTGGCAAGCAGTTTTAAATGACTTTTATTCCTTTAAAAATGTCATTTAATGAATACCAAATCAGATTATCCCGCGGACCCTCAGGAAAGACGAAGGCCCTGGCCATGAAATTTAACACCAATATTTATAAGCACAGGGCTTTAGGCCAAAGGACAACCAGGGTGTCACATTCTCACGTACCTGACTGATGAGCCTGATAGTGCAAAGGGAGGCCTCCCTTACGTATCTGACTCGCGGGCCCTGGTAGAGCAGACAGGTGGCACGGAAGTGCAGAATGGTACGAGTGCCTTGCGGGTAAGCTGTTGGATGGGCAGCTCCAAGGTTGCAGATGCTGTAGAGGGGACAACCAGATGGAAGGGGGATCCGAACAGCAGACAGACTGGAGGCTGGAACACCTGATATCCTCACTCACACACACCCAGAAGTTGGGTCTGGCAGTCTGTACACAGTTCAGAGGGGTGTGGATTCAAGCAGAGGTAAGCAGGCTGGTTAAAGCACAGACAGATGCTGGTGCAGGAGCTACAGACAAACAGGTCAGGTCACAGGCCGGGTCTAAAAGTGGCGGGCAACTTGAAATCCAAAGGAGCAGGCAGGTTCAAGGTCGGTAAGCCGAGGTTAGGTGCAGGCAGAAAGCAAAGGAAGTCCAAAGGTCAAGCAGGGTCATTCAGGAGATCAATCACATAAACAGGTAAACAGGAGCAGGAGTCACAGGGAGCTGCAGATCAGACAGCAAAGACACAGAGCTACTGAGGAGTTTAAATAAGGCAGCTTGTTGCAAATCACTGAAATCAGCCTGCACTAAGTTAACCCTTAGGTGACAGATCCATGACATTGCCCCCTCCTAAAGGACAGCCTCCGGATGCCCAATTGGACCAACTTCACAGCATGGGATCTCTTGAAGGATTGCATTAGTTATTTAGCATGAATATTGCTTTCAGGCTCCCAAGAGTTATCTTCCGGCCCACACCCCTTCCATTTAATTAGATACTGAACCTGATTGTACCTCCTTCTACAATCCAAGATTGCCTCCACCTTGAATTCCTCCTCTCCATTGACTATTACAGGCTTCGGTGGACCAGTACTGCCCCGTACACACGGTCGGATTTTCCGATGGAAAATGTCCGATCGGAGCGTGTTGTCGGAAATTCCGACCGTGTGTGGGCTCCATCGGACATTTTCCATCGGATTTTCCGACACACAAAGTTGGACAGCAGGAGATAACATTTTCCGACAACAAAATCCGTTGTCGGAAATTCCGATCGTGTGTACACAAATCCGACGGACAAAGTGCCACGCATGCTCAGAATAAATAAAGAGATGAAAGCTATTGGCCACTGCCCCGTTTATAGTCCCGACGTACGTCTTTTACGTCACCGCGCTCAGAATAATCGGATTTTCCGACAACTTTGTGTGACCGTGTGTATGCAAGACAAGTTTGAGCCAACATCCATCGGAAAAAATCCTAGGATTTTGTTGTCGGAATGTCCGAACAAAGTCCGACCGTGTGTACGGGGCATACTTCATTCAGGAAAGGGATTCAGAACAGCAGGTTTCAAAAGAGTCACATAGAAGATGGGATGAACGTTAAGTGAATCGGGAAATTCTAGCTCATAAGCTACGTCATTGATCTTCCTCTTTACAGGGAAGGGGCCCACAAATTTAGAGCCCAATTTTCTTGAAGGGCAAGCCATTTTCAAGTTCACTGTAGCCAACCATACCTGGTTGCTGGGTTCCAGAATTAGTTCTCCTCGTTTTTTCCTGTCAAAGATCTTTTTACTGTACTCTTGTGTTTTGGTCATGGTCTCTTGTAATAGTTTGTTGTTTTTAGAGAGGAAATCTATCATTTCAGAGACTGCAGTGATTGAGCATTCAGGTATGGTACTAGGCAGGAAGAATGGAAAGCCGTTATTAGCGAAAAATGGAGTTTGATGGCAGAATGGGAAGAGTTATTATAAGCAAACTCGGCAATGGGGAGTAAAGAGACCCAGTCATCTTGTGAGAACGAAGAAAAGCAACAGAGATACTGCTCCAGAGTCTGAGTGGTTCTTTCCCTTTGCCCGTTCATCTGAGGGTGGTATGCGGAGAAGGCCAATTCAATCTCTAGGGACCCACACAGAGCTTTCCAGAACCTAGAGGTGAACTGGACAACCCGGTCGGACATGATGTTGGCTGGGACTCCATGGAGCCTTACAATTTCTTTGATGAAAATGTTTGCAGTTTCCTCAGCCGAGGGTGTTCCTTTTATGGGCAAAAAATGTGCCATTTTGGACAGCCTGTCCACCGCCACGAAGATGGTAAAAAAAACCTCTGCCAGAGGGAGTTCCACAATGAAGTCCATTGAGATCATTTTCCAGGGTCTCTCTGGAACGGGCAATGGCTTCAGTAAACCCCAGGCTTTTACCCTGCTGTTCTTGCTTCGGGAGCAAGTAGTGTAAGACTCCACATAACTCTTACAGTCGCCTACCACCTGAGGCCACCAGTTCGGCCGTCTTCAGGGCACCGAAGTGCCCTGCCAGCTTGTGGTCATGACAGAGCTCCAATACTGCAACCCTTAAGTCTTTAGGTACAACAATTTTACCTTCATGCCACAGTAGGCCATCCTGTGCCTGTAAGCTGGTTTCAGATGACAAAGCAACCTCAGCAGAAGCCTGTTTGATTCAGGACAGGAGATTCTCTTGTAGTATGAGAAAGTTTCCTGAGAAAAGGATGGTGTCTGGAAGTGTGGACTTCTCAGGGTTGTTGAACATACGTGAGAGTGCATCTGGTTTTGTATTCTTCGGCCCCGGCCTGCATGTTATATGGAATGAGAATCTAGAGAAAAAAAGTGCCCACCTTGCCTGCCGTGGTTTTAATCTCTTAGCCGTTCTCAGATATTCTAAATTCTTGTGGTCCATATAGACCAGAATGGGATGTGCTGCAACTTCATGTAAGTAACGCCCTTCTTCTAATGCGGCCTTGATGGCCAAAAGCTCACGGTCTCCCACATAATAATTTCTTTCCGCTGTAGATAATTTGCGGGAAAAGAAAGCAACCGGGTAGATTAG
The DNA here is from genome assembly GCA_037952835.1 of Lithobates septentrionalis. Classification (NCBI taxonomy): domain Eukaryota; kingdom Metazoa; phylum Chordata; class Amphibia; order Anura; family Ranidae; genus Lithobates; species Lithobates septentrionalis. The sequence continues at coordinate 733,305 of JBBDGP010000211.1, forward strand.
GGCTTTAGCTCCTTGCTGTTGAGACAGCACAGCCCCCACTGCAACTTCCGAGGCGTCAACATCAAGAACAAACGGCAAGGCAGGGTCAGGGTGCTTCAAGATGGAGGCTGAAGTGAACAGTTCTTTGGGGGGTTCAAATGCCGATTGCACTTTTGGAGACAAAAGGAATCAGGTTCCTTGCTTGGGGGCAATAATAGTAGAGAACCCCTTATAAACTTCCAGTAGAAGTTGGCAAAGCCGATGAAGCGTTGAACCCACTTTTTGTCCACAGGAGCTGGCCAATCTAAGATGGCGTTGAATTTCTGGGGGTCCATCTTGATGCCTTCAACAGAGATTATCAGACCTAAGAACTGGATACATTGAAGTTCAAATTTGCACTTCTCCGGTTTAGCGTATAGGCCATGCTGCTGGACTCGGGTTAGCACATTTTGGACATGCCTATGGTGGGCATCTACTGTGGAGGAGAAAATCAGGATGTCATCCAGGTACATGATGACGTACAAGTCCAGATAGTCACGAAAAGTGTCATTGACAAAGTGCTGTAAGGTGGCCAGTGCGTTGCATAACCCAAAAGGCATGACTAGGTAGGACGTGCCCGAATCGGGTACGAAAAGCCGTTTTCCATACATCACCTTCTCGAATATGGATTAGGTTGTATGCTCCCCGGAGATCCAGTTTAGTGAAGATGACTGCGGTTCCCAGTCTTTGAAACAGTTTGGGCACAAGAGGCAGTGGATAACGGTTTTTGACAGTAATCCTGTTCAATTCTCGGTAGTCTATGCAGGGGCGTAGTGAATGGTCCTTCTTTTCAACAAAGAAGATGCCTGCACCAACCGGAGAGGTAGATGGGTGAATAAATCCTTTTTAAGATCTTCATCAATATAGTCCTTCAGCATGCCCAACTCAAGCTCGGTTAAAGGAAAAATCCTTCCGAAGGGGACCTCAGTCCCTGGTAACAGTTCAATAGGCAGTCGTAGGATCTATGAGGAGGAAGGGTCTCTGCACCCTTCTTACTGAACACGTCCATAAAATCGTGGTATGCCACTGGGATTGGCGTAATTCAGGATCTATGTCAAGGCAGAGTAAGGGTAAGGGGTTGACTGAGGCCTCTTGCAGGCAATGTTGCTGGCAATAACTTGAAGGAAATTTGATTTCTCCAGTGGCCTAATTGATGTGGGGATTATGGACCTGCAGCCAGGGCATACCTAAGATGATGGGGAACAGGGGTGATGAAATGGCATCCAGGCGTAAAAACAATTGGTGATGGGAAGCTATGATAGCCAGCAAAGGGACAGTCTCCTATGTGACCGGACCAGATTTAATGTCAGAGTCATCAGCAAGATGTATGGCTAGTCCCCGGGTCTTTGGTTGAAGTCGAATGAGGTGTTTGGCTGCAAACGTCAAGTCTATGAAACAGCTGCAGGTTATGGAATCAATTATGACGGATACCTGCATACTCTTTCCTGGGAGCTGTAACATGATGGGGAGAGCAAGGTGAGAGGCTTGGTTAGGTAAGACAGGAACATGCATTGAAGAGAATTGAGAGGCACTTACGCATCTTTGCAGGACAGGACCTCACATAATGCCCGGGTTCCCCACAGTACATACAGAGGTTATTGATTCGTTTGCTGTCGTTCCTCCGTGGTGAGAGAGGGATGAAGCAAGCCCAACTGTATAGGCTCGGAGGCATCCGGAGCCGGAGCAACTGGAGTGGGAGGAGTCTGGCTGGAAAAACTGGGAACTTTAGGTAGCATCCAAGTTGGCTGATATTAACCTGTGGATCTTTCGGAGCGACGTTCCCTTGGGCGTCGGTCAATCTGAATTGAAAAAATAATAAGTTCATCCAGAGATTGGGGTATCCCTACTCATGCCAGTTTATCTTTTAGAGGGTCAGATAGTCCCATCCGAAATTGGTAATGAAGGGCCACATCGTTCCAATTGGTATTAGAACTCCAACGCCTGAACTCGGCCACGTAGTCCTCTGCCGCTCTGTGGCCTTGCTGAAGTGCATGAAATGTGGCCTCAGCAGTGGCAGTATGCTGGGGGTCCTCATAAAGTTGTGACATAGCGTTACAGAATGTGGTCAGGTTGTTTAACGATTTGGCCTTTTGTTCCAGAAGGCTATGTGCCCAGGCTTGGGGTTCACCGGCCAACAGGGAGATAACGAAGCCCACTTGCTTCCAGATAAAAGGTGCGGGTTGTAGGGCAAAATAGAGTTCCCAAGCATTATGAAAGGCTCTGTATTTACTACGTTCACCCTGCAAATCTTTCGGGTGTGGGTACCTTTGGTTCTGGTGGTAACATCACTACCGAAGGTGCGGATGAGGTACCAGCTGAGGTAGCGCCTTGAGGGTTGGCGGGAGATGACAGAATTTGAACTCGTTCTTCCAGCTGAGTATATCCCTTTGATTGATCCTTAACAGCTTGTGTCAAACCCACCAGGTGTCGGCACAGTTCTTCCATGGGGAAGGTTCCTCGCTCGGGCTCAGACATGGCTGTCTGATACTGTCATGTTCTCATGTACCTGACTGATGAGTCCGATAGTGCAGAGGAAGGCCTCCCTTACGTCTCTGACTCACAGCCCCTGGTAGAGGAGACGGGTGGCACAGGAGTGCAGAATGGTATAAGTGCCTGGCGGGTCAGCTGTTGAACGGGCAGCTCCAAGGTCCCAGATGCTGTAGAAGTGACAACCAGCTGGAAGGGGGATCTGAACAGCAGACAGACTGCAGGCTGGAACACCCGATATCCTCACTCACACACACCCAGAAGTCGGGTCTGGCAGTCAGTACACAGTTCAGAGGGGTGTGGATTCAAGCAGAGGTAAGCAGGCTGGTTAAAGCACAGACAGGAGATGCTGGAGCAGGAGCTACAGGCAAACAGGTCAGGTCACAGGCCGGGTCTAAAACTGGCGGGCAGCGTGGAATCCAAAGGAGCAGGCAGGTTCAAGATAAGATGTGAGCTGAGGTCAGGTGCAGGCAGAAAGCAAGGGAAGTCCAAAGGTCAAGCCAGGTCATTCAGGAGATCAATCACAGAAGCAAGTAAACAGGAGCAGGGGTCACAGGGAGCTGCATATCAGACAGCAAAGTCACAGTGCTGCTGAGGTGTTTAAATAAGACAGCCTGTTGCCAATCACTGAAATCAGCCTGCGCTAAGTTAACCCTAAGGTGGAAGATCCATGACACAGGGTAACATTTGTGATCCCTAACAGTCCCCAGGGTCACCGGATGTGTATGGTAAAACAAAGTTAATATTACTTCTTTAATTATCACAAACCTCTAGATCAATAGTTTACTCAAACTTTTTCTAGCCAGAAAGTTGGGAATTGTATACCCCGCCACCTTAAACCGCTATCCCATGAGGACAGCATTTGTGCAGGGATATAGATGAAAAGCCCTAGGGCTAACTCTGTGCTGAAACTATGTGGTAAAAAATATATCAAGAAAGCTGCTGGTATCAAAAAGTCCAGTACAAAAACTTACAGTGCAAATATCCAACAGAAGATGCAGCACTAATTAAACATATATAAATGTGAATATAATTTAAAAATAAATGAAAAAATACCAAAGTGAAAAAAAGAAAAAAGTGAAAAAAAAAACTAAAGCAAGGTGCCAACAAAAAACAAGTCCATAAACAGTGTCCATCAAAATGAGCAAGTTGAATTGCAGAAAAAAGGTCATGACAAAATCTTATAAAACGAACGAAAGTGCTTCCAATCACTACCCAAAGTCTGGTCTCCCTCAACCCTTTATGGAATATCCAAGACTCCCGCTGTTGCTGTAGGTACTCAAAGACACAAAGCAAAGAGGACTTCCATGGTGTAGTACGTTTGGTATTAAAATGTAATAAAAAATACGTATTGCACTTACAAGAAAGAAGTCATCTATCGGCAAAAGAGCAACATGGATACAATAAGCCGAAGTTTGCGATGCAACCATCGGTCTCACTCTACTGCAGTTCACGTAGTGTTGGATTCTTTTCAGGCGACAAATGATTGCTGAGCTGGATATAGAAAGAAGCAGAACACATCTAAAAGGCCTGGGGCTGTGCTGCACTGGTGGTTGGAGCCTCCGACGGTAACGTTATCACGTTTGTTTCTTCCGAGATGGTGGATGGGCATATGACATAGGAAGTAGAGTGAGACCCTGTAGAGTGATACGGATGTTGCTTCGCCGATGACGGTCCTCCAGGTCATCAGTGTGGGTCCATAGGGTTTGAATCTGTGCTTGATGATTGGTAATCACTATTTGGTGGTTTTCTTGTACAGACAGAATCTGTGAAACAACCTTTTCTATGACATCCAGCCATTTGTGGAAACCTGCCTTAAAGTCTGCCATATCTCACCTATGGCTATCTTCTGTTTTGCGTAGCATGGCTTCCATATCCCTCTTAGTGGGAAGTAATTTAAGGTATTTTTCAAGGATATGTGACATTTCGCTGTGCTCAGCTCGAGAGGTCGACATCTTTGCTGCATTTCGAGACTGCTGGCGGCTTGCAGGCTTGTGAAAAAATACCCCAATGTCAAAACCTTTATAATTCAAAGTGAAAGTAAAAGAAAATTCTAAATTTTGGGTTGTCCCCAGAAAAGAAATAGAGGGGAAATCTTCCAGTGGGGACATTAGTTCTGATGGCCTGGTGGTCCCCAAGATATTCCCTTAATTAGCAAGGATTTTTTCTCACTTTCTATTTGGCTATGGGACAGGGAGAGAATTTAAATATCCACAATGGGATAAATATGGCAAAAATAAACCTTACAGGGGATTATAACCCTCCCTTGCTCTGTCCAAAATGAAAAAAGTTCCTATAGTTCTACTTTAATTCATTTATTTTTTAATGTAGTGATAATGCAGAGAGCACCTCACTGGGTCATTGGGACTGTAACTGATTTCAGTCTTTCAGTATGTGATAAGGAAGTTCTGAAATATTGTCTAAAATGTCCCTTTAAAGCCCAACTGAACCCTTATCTTTTATAAATCCAATGCAACTGGGGTAGCTAAAAAGTAACAAATTTGTAGGTATGTTTTCTTATTATTATGTACTATTTCTGCAACTCTATATCAAGCTGGATATCTGTTAAATGGCTTTTTGTTATGCTTCAGATGAACCCTTCTGCGCTATAGCCCAAACCAAAACACCCAAATGTATATTTCTAAATATAGTATATTTAACCACTTCAGCCCCAGAAGGTTTTACCCCCTTCCTGACCAGAGCACTTTTTACAATTTGGCACTGCGTCGCTTTAACTGCTAATTGCACGGTCATGCAATGCTGTACCCAAACAAAATTTGCGTCCTTTTTTCCCACAAATAGAGCTTTCTTTTGATGGTATTTGATCACCTCTGTGGTTTTTATTTTTTGCGCTATAAATGGAAACAGACCAAAAAATTTGAAAAAAAAAGATATTTTCTACTTTTTGTTGTAAAAAAAATCCAATAGACTCAATTTTTGTCATACATTTAGGCCAAAATATATTCAGCCACATGTCTTTGGTAAAAAAAAATGTCAATAAGCTCATATTTATTGGTTTGCGCAACAGTGACCGCCTATCTCATTTCTTGAGGTGCTAAAATGACAGGGCAGTACAAACTCCCCCAAATGACCCCATTTTGGAAAGTAGACATGCCAAGGAAATTGCTGAGAGGCACGTTGAGCCGATTGATTATTATTTTTTTTGTCCCAAGTGATTGAATAATGACAAAAAAATTAAAAATTCACAAAAAGTTGTCACTAAATGATATATTGCTCACACAGGCGATGGGCATATGTGGAATTGTACCCTAAAATACATTCTGCTGATTCTCCTGAGTACGGGGATACCACATGTGTGGGACTTTTTGGGGAGCCTAGTCGCATACGGGGCCCCGAAAACCAAGGATTTCTAAGGGCGTAAATTTTTGATTTCACTCCTCACTACCTATCATAGTTTTGAAGGCCATAAAATGCCCAGATGGCACAAACCCCCCCCCCAAATGACCCCATTTTGGAAAGTAGACACCCCAAGCTATTTGCTGAGAGGCATGTTGAGTCCATGGAATATTTTATATTTTGACACAAGTTGCGGGAAAATTACAAACTTTTTTTTTTGCACAAAGTTGTCACTAAATGATATATTGCTCAAACATGCCATGGGCATATGTGGAATTACACCCCAAAATACATTCTGCTGCTTCTCCTGAGTATGGGGATACCACATGTGTGGGACTTTTTGGGAGCCTAGATGCGTACGGGGCCCCCGAAATCCAATCACCGCCTTCAGGATTTCTAAGGTTGTAAATTTTTGATTTCACTCCTCACTACTTATCACAGTTTTGAAGGCCATAAAATTCCAAGATGGCACAAACCCCCCCAAATGACCCAATTTTGGAAAGTAGACACCCCAAGCTATTTGCTGAAAGGCATGTTGAGTCCATGGAAAATTTTATATTTTGTCACAAGTTGCGGGAAAATTACAAACTTTTTTTTTTGCACAAAGTTGTCACTAAATGATATATTGCTCAAACATGCCATGGGCATATGTGGAATTACACCCCAAATACATTCTGCTGCTTCTCCTGAGTATGAGGATACCACATGTGTGGGACTTTTTGGGAGCCTAGCTGCGTACGGGGCCCCGAAAACCAATCACCGTCTTCAGGATTTCTAAGGGCGTAAATTTTTTATTTCACTCCTCACTACCTATCACAGTTTTGAAAGCCATAAAATGCCAAGATGGCACAAAACCCCCCTAAATGACCCCATTTTGGAAAGTAGACACCCCAAGCTATTTGCTGAGAAGCATGGTGAGTATTTTACAGCTCTCATTTGTTTTTGGAAATAAAGAAAGAAAAGAAAAATGTATTTTTTTTTCTTTTATCAATTTTTTGTGACAAAAAGCGAGGTCTGCAAAATACTCACAATACCTCTCAAAAAATAGCTTGGGGTGTCTACTTTCCAAAATGGATCATTTGGGGGGAGGGGTTGTGCCATCTAGGCATTCCATATCCTCCTAAACTGTGATAGGCAGTGAGGAATGAAATAAAAAATTTACACCCTGAAGGCGGTGCTTGGTTTTCGGGGTCCCGTACGTGGCTAGTCCAAATATTCTATGGACTCGACATGCCTCTCAGCAAATAGCTTGGGGTGTCTACTTTCCAAAATGGGGTCATTTGGGGGGGTTTGAACTGTCCTGGCATTTTATGCCCAACATTTAGAAGCTTATGTCACACATCACCCACTCTTCTAATCACTTGAAGAGAAAGCCCTTTCTGACACTATTTGTTTACATGCAAAACATTTTTTTTGCAAGAAAATTACTTTGAACCCCCAAACATTATATATTTCTTTAAAGCAAAGGCCCTACAGATTAAAATGGTGGGTGTTTAATTTTTTTTTCACACAGTATTTGCGCAGCGATTTTTTTGGGGAAAAAACACACTTTTTTTAATTTTATTGCACTAAAACACACTATATTGCCCAAGTGTTTGATGAAATAAAAAAGATGATTTTAGGCCAAGTACATGGACACCAAACACGAAATGCTTTAAAATTGCGCACAAACGTGCAGTGGTGACAAACTACATACATTTTAAAAGCCTTTAAAGCCTTTACAGGTTACCACTTTAGATTTACAGAGGAGGTCTACTGCTAAAATGACTGCCCTCGATCTGACCTTCGTGGTGATACCTCCAATGCATGGTGCAATTGCTGTTTACATTTGACGCCAGACCAACACTTGCGTTCACCTTTGCGTGAGAGCAGGGGAGACAGGGGTGCTTTTTTTTTTTTGCTTTTTTATCTTATTTTTAAACTGTTCCTTTCATTTTATTTTTATCATATTTATTGTTATGTCAGGGAATGTAAATACTGTATTTCCTATGATAGCAATAGGTAGTGACAGGTACTCTTTTTTGAAAAAATTGGGGTCTATTAGACCCTAGATCTCTCCTCTGCCCTCAAAGCATCTGACCACACCAAGATCGGTGTGATAAAATGCTTTCCCAATTTCCCAATGGCGCTGTTTACATCCGGCGATAGGCCATTGAGATGATTGGAGCCATTCTGGTCTCTGATCAGCTCTATGGTCAGCTGGCTGAATCACCGGCTGCATTCTCAGGTACCCTGTTGGGACAGGAGATCCATAGAAAAACATGGAAGACAGTGGGAGTGGGGGACATTCCCTCCCACTGCTTGTAAAAGCAGTCTAATTAGCTGCTAGGATTTCTTTTACATGAAAGCCGACCGCTGGCTGAAAAGAATGATACCAAGATGATACCTAAACCTGCAGGCATCATTCTGGTATAACCACTCAAAGTCCAGCAACATAACATAACATAACAGTATGTTGCTGGTCCTTGTAGGGCATATATTGTAATCTTTTTTTTTTTCATACAGCCTGTGGGCTGAACGAAATAAAGATATTGATCGGTGGGTATGCCCACCATTAGGATACCTCCCTTCATCCACCCACTTCAAATGATGAGCATACATGCACCATTTATATGCCAAAGCATGAGGGCATCTGCCCCAAAAGTTAGGAGCAAATCGCTCCTCCGCCCCTGCTGTCCCCATGCTTCGGCATATATGCTCTTTTTTTAACTGTGGTGGTGAAATCACCTCCTACAGCGCTGGAGTCACGGCTTTATGTATCGTGGGAGCAAATGCTGTTGCTGTCAAGATAAATAAATCCGTGCTGCAACCAAATGGCGTACCTGCTAAGCAAATGATGGTTAAAAAACAAAACAAAGTAACATTACAGTATAACAGTAAGAAATACCATGCCGAAGCATGGGGGCATCCACCCGCAAAAGGTAGGAGCAAATTGATCCTCCGCCCCTGCTGCTCTTTTTTTAACTGTGCAGCTGCATGGCGTACCTGAAAACAAAAAAAGGTTTAACAATAAAACAGAGTAAACAATAAAGTATAAAAAAATGACATACCTGAAAAGCAAACATGATAAAACATAATAACAATAAAACATTGCAGAATAGAATACAGTAAAAAAGAGCAGAACAATAGAGAGAGAATAGAGAGAGAGAGAATATTTTATATTTTTTTTTTACTTTTTTTTTTTTGTAACTGTAACTTTTGTAACTGTAACCGGTTCCAGGTTTGGGTCTCTCAAAATGCAATGGCATCTTGGGAGACCCTGTGAAAGTGTGTCTAGTCTGTGCAGTGCTATACCCTACGCTAATACTCAACTAGTGTATGGTAGCATTCAAAATATTCACCAATGCAAAGACCAGGATTGTCAGGACAGGAGGGACAATAATAGCGGGTGTCATGCCTATATCCGCGCTTGCTGCAGACACAACATCTTTTTTGGGGGGTTCGTTGGGTAGGGGTATTTGGAAGGGCATAAAGAAAATGCCTCTCATGCAGCCGGCTTACTGCATTTGGTTGGGGATGGTGAGGTGGAGCACTGTCTGGAAACAGAAGGGCTCTGACGATCTCTTCCTGGAATTTAAGGAAGGATCCAGTCTGTCCTGAAGCTCTGTATAGCACATGAGCGTTCAGCAAAGCCAATTGAAATAAATAAACAGACACTTTCTTGTACCAGCGTTGAGGTCCACCCCTCCCGTATTTTGGTTATATTCGTGGACACAGAGGGGTTTCTCCACAACACCAGTCGCCGTAGTAATTTGGACCGTCGTGTCTGCATGAAGGGAGGTAAGAACGAAAACATTCTTATTATCCCTCCACTTCAAAGCGAGCAAGTTTTTACACTTCAAGCAGGCTCTCTCCCCCAGCCTAAGACGGGAATCTACAAGCCGCTGGGGAAAGCCCCGGCGATTAGATCGCACGGTGCCACATGCTCCAATCTGCTGATCAAACAAGTGACTAAAAAGTGGCACGCTCGTGTAATAATTGTCCACGTACAAGTGGTACCCCTTTCCGAATAAGGGTGACACCAAGTCCCACACAATCTTGCCAGCACTTCCTATGTAGTCAGGGCAGTTTGTCGGCTCTACGTGACTATCTTTGCCCTTGTAAACCATAAAACTACATGTATAGCCTGTGGCCCTGTCACAGAGCTTATACATCTTGACCCCATATCTGGCATGCTTGCTGGGAAGGTACTGTTTGAATGACAAGTGGCAAGAAAATGTAATCAGGGACACATCAACGCAGACAACTTGATGGGGAGTAAATAAGTCTGCAAAACGTTGGTTGAAGTGGTTTACGAGGGGATGAATTTTGTAGAGCCGATCATATCCAGGGTCTCCACGAGGACGACAGAGTTCAATGTTGTTGAAATGCATGAACCACAAAATCTGCTCGTATTGTTCCCTGGTCATGGAGGCAGAGAACAAGGGCATATGGTGAATTGGGTCAGTGGACCAATATGACCGCAACTCACTCTTTTTAGTTATGCCCATGTTGAGGGATAGGCCCAGAAAGAGCTTAAATTCAGAAACCGTAATTGGTCTCCAATCTCTGGCAAGGGAGGACTGGGGAATAGTGGCGATGTGTTGACCAGCATACAAATTGCTTTGGTCCACAATAGATCTATAGAGATCTTCGGTGAAAAACAGCAAATAAAAATCAAGTGACGTAAAATCAACTGTTTCCACCTGAATGCCGGGTTGGCCAGTGAATGGGGTTCCCAATTAGGATTGGCGAATGCAGCAGGAAGGGCACTATGGGCACGACGGGCCTGTGTTTGTCTTCTTGTTGGTGGCAGCGGGACACTACTTGTGCTTGCCACCATACCAGCTTGAACTGCACTTATGGGACTCGCCACATCACCAAGTGTTACTGCAGTGCTAGTTTGACTGCGACCAGGTTGTACTAGGCCGCTGGTGCTTGCCAGTTCACCAGAAGGAATAGCGGCGCTAGTACTGCTCTGCTCCATACGAGGGACCTGCGGTTCTTGCACCTCAACAACAGCAGAAGAAGATTGGGGTCGGGTACGCCTGACCTTGGCAGGGACCACAACTCCGTCGTCAGAGCTATCTGTCATGGAGCCGCTGTCGTCTACAGGATCATATTCTGAGCCTGAATCTGACAGATGAGTGACTTCCTCATCACTATCTGCCATGCACAGAAACGTTTAGGCCTCTTCACTACTGTACCTTCGATTTGCCATTTTGGGCTCTAAATTTAGTAGTACAGTAGTGAGACTCAACGGTAAAAAAGCTCTGTTAGCGACTGTATCAAAATGGTACCAAAAAAACTGTTAGCGATCGCAGGAATCAGGCCTGACTCTGCGAACGTTGCAGTTTTGTGTGTTTAGTATTTTGTAAGTGACAGTGATCAATCGATACTGCACTTGGGTGGGCTGGGCCAGGCAGGGGGGCAAAACGCAGCTGCTAGCAGGTATCTGGGCTGTACCCGCTAACACTGCATTTTTGGGAACCCTAAACTGCTGGGGACACTAGTACAGATCTGATCAGATATTGATCCATTCAGATACTATACCACTAAGGGAGGTGTATGCTGCGTGCATGGGTGTTAGCGGTACTGGCACTAACCTGACGCTGCCTGGGGTGACGCAGACCTTATCTGACCCTAAATATTAACTTATATCACCCGCCGGGCGATCAGGGGGTTAAACCTTTATTAGGTAATAAACGGCGGGTGCCCTGACACTATAAAAAAGAAACTAACTAGCCAGCATCACCCGTAACAGTTATACGGTGATCACTGGTGAAAGGGTTAACTAGGGGTCAATCAGGGGGTTAAAACCTTTATTAGGTAGCATATGGGGGTACCTGACGCTATAAAAGGCTTACGGCGAACATAAATACTTACCTGCCTAACTAGTGTCACCTGTGACACTAATACAGCGATCAGAAAAACGATTGCTTAGTGACACTGGCGATGGGGGGTGATCAAGGAGTTAAATCTTTATTAGGGGGGTTAGGGGGGGTACCCTAGACCTAAAGGGGCCTACACTAACTTCCCTACCTCTTATAACTGTCACAAATGCAATAATCAGTAAAAAAAAAAAAACTGCTATTGGTGTCACTGTGAAGGGGGTGCAGGGGGGTTATCGGGGGGTGATTGGGGGGTGAAAAGTGTGCCTGAGTGTTCTACTGTAAGTGTAGTGTAGACTTACTTGATGTCTTCTCTCCTCTGCGCCAGAACGAAAAGACCGTCACGAGGAGAGATGACATCACTTCCTCTGCCGCTGTTTACATTACAGCAGCAGAGGAAGATTTTCATTCGCCGGGAGCGATCGCGAGGGGGTGGCCATGAATCAATGGTCTCCCCCTCAGCACGGATCGCTCCTGGAACAAAGCCGACCTTGGGCCTTGGGCACCGGGGGGGGGGCACGATGCTATATCAGATACGTGATTTTGCCTGCATACAATAGTACCCAAATTACTCACCCTATTAGGGTGTACTTTACATAAATTATAACATGAATATATCAAATATTTTTGTGCATGACATATATAACGAAACTAAATGTCCATAATCATGTGCAAAAGTGCAATGTGCAATAATTGCCAAGATCTCTGCAACATATATATCCGTGACTCTTCGTGACCCCTTCACCACTTTAGTGCCAAGAATACCACCACCTGGATTGGCCATTCACCAGATGCCAGTTAAACTGCGTCTTTGGTTCATTTATATGGGATAACCACTCCTCATACTCCGTAATAATGCTGACCCCAATGCGTTATATATAATCCATATCCTCCTCATGAAAAACAGACAGCGATCATAGCGCAATATGTAAAAACTATTTTATTAGTACTCAGTTTAAAAAGAAAGTATTACACTCACATTTCCAGGTGCCCCTAAGCCGGCACCAAGCTATTCCAGCAGTTGGTAATGGGTGTAGGGATGGCGCCGTGTGAATCCTGTTCCGGTGTGCGGTGCAAGCCTCGCTTGCAGTCAGCTTGAGCTTCAGCCCTCGCTTTCGCCTAGCAAGGAAGTGACGTGTAGGCGTGACGAAAATCTCCCAGCAGCCTCTACGCATTTCGCATCATCATATGCGTCATCAGGAAGCTGCTTGTGATTGGTTGTCACCCTATTTATACCTTAAGCTTGTTGGTCCCGTTTAACCGGAAGTCTATTCGCCGCCATTTTAACTGAGGTGCCTTGCCCACACTCGTCACTATATATTTATATAAACTTTCCCCCAGAAGTGCGTACGCCGCCATTTTTGCTATGGTTTATTTACCCACTTGTTTGTTGTAATTGTCCCTCATTCAAATCACATTAACAGTTCTTACTAATATACTATTAATTCCTTTTTCTCACCGGGGTTACCCATCCGGAACAGCTGGACAGCTGGAAAAGCTTTTACATAAATAACCAAATTCTATTTCCATCTAAAATCATAAATTTATTAGACCTACTACCAAAACCTGTGTTCATTATTATAAATATCCTATAAAAAATGTTCCTAATAACATTCATACAAATGGTATCAAAATGAATGTAATGATAATTAAACAAAAACCAATAAAAAATAAAAAAAATGGGAAAATATAAAAATAGAAAATAAGCAATGTAGATAATAAAAATAAAAATAAAAATAAAAAATATAAATAAATATAAAATACAAAATAAAAATAAAAATGAATAAAAAGAAAAATAAAATAAAAATAAAAATAAAAATGGAAATGAAATAAAAGAGGGGGTTATAGAGGCAGGGGAAGGGGCTATTATAACTATGGCCAAAACTATGGTCCCCCAATGTGGCAGGGAGAATGGCGGGACTGGAGAGAACCATACAAACCCCCTATGCCAGTGTTCCAAACCAGCAGGGGGGGCTCGAAAAGGAACCCACAAGAAAATGGATGGTACAGAAACCCACAAGAAAGAGGGGTTGTAGAGGGGGAGGCAAAAAGAAAAAGAGAGGACTAGGGGAGGACATTTTTAACTTAACGGATGTAGTGTTCACACAGGAGGAATTATTGGTATTAGACAGTGGAATCAAATTTGCACCCAGCAAACCTTTTAATCAGTTTGAAGCATTTATAGACCTACAGAAATTCATTAGAAAACTTAATTTAAAAAAACATTTTTTGGAAAAATGAAAGAATAATAAACAACCGAATGATACAATTTACAAACATAGCCAACTGAAAAATAAGTCCACATTCAACCCCAAGTCCAGTACTAACCAACATATACGGATATTTAAAAGGATGGTGGAGAAGGAAATTAAGAACATTAAACCAGAAAACACTCATGCCCCGTACACACGGTCAGATTTTCCGATGGAAAATGTCCGATCGGAGCGTGTTGTCGGAAATTCCGACCGTGTGTGGGCTCCATCGGACATTTTCCATCGGATTTTCCGACACACAAAGTTTGAGAGCAGGCTATAAAATTTTCCGACAACAAAATCCGATCGCGTCAATTCCGACCGTGTGTGGACAATTCCGACGCACAAAGTGCCACGCATGCTCAGAAGAAATTCCGAGACGGAACAGCTCGGTCTGGTAAAATTAGCGTTCGGAATGGATGCAGCACTTTCGTCACGCTGCAATGTCAAAAATGGTTTAATACAGCGCACGCTCTTTTTCTGAAGTAGTTTTGCTGCTCATATTCACACAGACTTCTCACAAACTTATTTCTTTATTATTTATTGTGATTCCCTCAATATATTTAGATTTGTCACATCTGCCCAAATTAGTTTTTGGTTGTTTGTAATTTTTTTTTGTTTTCTTCCAGGCTGGTTTTGTATTTTTTGGGGGTTTGTTTTGTTTTTCAAGGCTGTGTTTTTATTGTTGTTTTTGTTGTGTTTTACTCTATAATATTTTTGTGTGTGTTTTGTGTGTCAAGTTACCACAACACCATTGATATCTTGTATTATTTAATCTGTAAGAGATTGTTTGGTGTTGGTGTCTCTTGTTAATTTCACATTGTATTTTGAAATGTACCTGCCTCCTCACAAACAAACAGTCCTTTTTGAATGAAAACACACATAGGCGAGTATAATTGAACAAAAATTTCATTTATTAAGGGCTCACAACTAAACAAAGAGGGAGGCAACGCTGGAGAAACAGCAGAAATGGGTGAAGCCTTGGACCCCCAGGGCACATATCAACTATTTTCAAGCAAAATTGGTGGCCTGAGGAGTCCATATATATAAGGGAGTGCAGTCTGGTCCAGAAGTCCCAGAGATCCGGAAAGTAGCAGATGACATCTGTGTCTCCAGGCTGTGGTCATACAAGAGACTGCATCTTTTGTCAGACCAGATCGAACTCAGGGCCATCACTCTCTGGTCTTCCTTCCACGCTTCCTTCCACGCTGTGGCTCTGGTGTTGGAGTTGGGGCAGGAGGAGGAGGAGGAGGAGGGGCCAACTCACTCAGGTGGGTATTGGGTGTTAGTTCACCACTCACCCCCTTACTTAGGACTTTATAAAGAAGGTCCTCACATAGTTTGCGTTGACCCTCCTGTATGCCCTGCAGTTTTGTGGCAGCCATGCAGGCAAAGGCTTCTTCAGGAGTGGGTAAGGCTCTGAGGGACGCAGAAGCCTCCTGAATCAGCCTGAGCGCTGAATCCTGCATGTGAATCGCCTTCCTCGCTCTTTTGTATGGAAGGCGGAGGGGAGGAAACTGCGATTCGGTCAGTCTTCGACTTGTCCCATGCTTCTCCTGGCTGACACTTAGCCCCGCCTCCTCCTGGCTGCAACTTAGCCCCGCCTCCTCCTGGCTGCCACATTCCACAGCCTCCTCCTGGCTGAGGTCTTCCTGTGCATGAAAAAGGGACATAGTTTTAGTTTTTTATTCATCAATCACACACAATTTTCACCTCCTGACTGTTGCAAATTGAATGTTAACAAATATAACAGACTATCCTTCTGAGCCCAGCATTTTTCATTCTTGTCCCAATTTTTTGTGCCCACTACTGTCTATTGATATGTAAAACACTTTTTGCAATCAGCAATTAGTGATCAATAATGACATCTAGTAAAGATCATTTCTTTATTGACCAGAAATCTGTAGAAGAATGTTATACCTGACTCAAGCTGGGCTCCTCCATTTCTTCCTGGCTGGAAGGCCCAGGTTGGACATCGGAAGCCTCAGCTGGGGTGGAAGGAAGAGTGGAAGGAAGGGTTGAGAGGGATTCCCTGACTTCAGTGTGCTCTGACAGAAATCGCAGTCTCTCATAGTACCAGAGCCTGGGGACATAAACGTCATCTGCTCCAGCTGCGGACCTCTGGGAATCCATGACCTTCTTGCGCTCCCTAAGATAAGTGCTCCTCAGGCCACCAATTTTGGTTTTTAAATAGGGAATGGTTGCTGTGGGGACCACTGGTGTCACCAACTCCAGCAGTTTTTCCAGCGCTGCCTGCCTCTTTTGTTTATAGTTGTAATGGGGGTGTCTCACCTGCCACAGACAGGGCAGCTCCCTGTATTTATCTATGAACAGGGGGAGGAAATTGTGGTCGTTGAAGCCATCCATTTTCTCTGCAAGACACAACACAAGACAAACCCTAATGTCAGGCCAAACTCTCCTAATCTTGTTACAATATAGGCTTCAATTTAGAAGCAGTATAGGCCCAAGTTTAGATCTTACCTTCGTTCTCACGATCGGCGCCTCCAATGCTCCTTCCTCCACTCACAGTTCATACGCACTACGCACGCGTGTTACGCTTTATACACACTGTGCATGCGTGTAACTCCGCCCTCCCCTGACGTTCTTTCTAGTCTATTCCCCGCCCCTTTTTGTACGGCGCAGTGGGGGAAGAGCACATAGCGGAGACACAGCGGGTGTGTGCTAATTATAGCAACGAGGAGGAGGGGGAGGAAAGCCAGGAGCCGGAAACATCAAGATCAAGAAGGAGAAGATTTAAGGCATCGAATATGTCCTTTGGGGAGATGTTGGAGATGGTCGACATCCTGAAGAAGGCCGACTATGATGGGAAGTATGGACCTTACCCCAACCCCAATGTCACAAAAGGCCAAGATCATGGCGAAAGTTGTCAAAAGTCTGCACCGGAATTTCGGGGTACGTCGATCGAAAGAGCAGCTCAGGAAGCGGTGGTTGGACCTGAAATGACGAGAACATGAGCAGTACAGAAAGATCCGGAGAGTGCTGCAAAAAAGTAAGTAGTTGTGCTGTGTTCCTATTCTTTTTGTCTTTATTATGTTCGTGCTGCTCCATGTGCTTTTCTTAAGTGTCGTACAGTTTAAAATGGCAACTTTCATGTTAATGGGCACATTATTCGTTCGTATCAAACATTTTTCTTTTGGCCTATAAAACACCATTGTTTTGGACATATGCATTTGCCCACATTTTTTAGGGCCTACTTGTATGAAAATAATTGGGTTGTGTAGATGGGTTTGTTACTAGAATGAAATGCAAACTAGATTCTGTGTAAGGAGAGGACACTCAGCAGCTGTTTTCACATCTGGATGCTGGAGCACTAGTGTGGGACACAAGAACACCATTTTTATTAGGGGGCCCACACAGGTGCTCCAGTGTATACTTTAGGGGTGTCTCCATCTGTGAAGCTTGTACCAAACAGGTAAAGTATTGAAGCTTGACAAAGGACACTAAACATTCTACATCTTGGAACTCTGCCAAAATAGACAATTGTACCCCACTTCCAAGCAATGTTTCATATTTTTAGTCCTGCCATCAAATATCTGTGTGCTAAGTATACGATTTTTGTTTTACATAGGGGAGAAAAGACTCGGAGGACACCCCTCATCCGAGGAGACCAGAGACCCCCCACCTCTGAAAGAACGGGGAAATACCCCAAACACAGGAAGAGCAGGAGGAGGAAGAAGACGTGGTGGAACTAGTCACCACAACAGGTGAGTGTCTGCGACCACAGGCTCAGGTAAGAGATGGATGCCGGCATATTTATAATACCTGTTTTTTTTTCTGGTTTCTCTCTTTTTAGGTGATCGTGATGTTGTGGATCCAGATCCTTTCACCTCGGAAAGTGCCCAGATCCTGATTGGGGAGATCATGGGGTGTAATGTTGCATTGGAATACCTCAAGAAAAACATCAATGATGTTATTCAAAAAATTAAGAACATCATTGATGTTTTGGGGAGAGTTTAAAACCCCTCCAAATCCCTTTATTTTTTTGTGTGCTACAATGTTAAAAATGTTTTAGCGATTTTTCGAAAAGCCAAATTTTGAAGATGCACACAGTGTGTCAATATGTGCTATCTGCCATCACGGGAGATCAATGGACGCGTTTTGGGGGTGCAACCCCTTCCTCAATAATAAAGTAGCTGAGAGGAAAGGGTTGCTCCCCCAAAACACGTCCCTTGATCCCCCGTGATGGCAGCTAGCACATGTTGACATTCGTAAATTGGTGTGCATCTTCAAAATTTGGCTTTTCCTGGGGTGACTTCACCCCATCTGAACGCAATATCAAACACAGTTTCTAAATACTCATGTCTGATATTGCCTTCAAGTTCTACCAAATGTGAACTTTGTAAGTTCAAGATTTGTGTCTTTCTTGTTGTTTTGAAACATGTCTGTTTTATCTTAAATGAACATTTCTATTTTTGATAATGCCACCCCAAAAATTGTTATACAATAGACATGTGCACAGCCAAAAAATTTGTTCATTTTCGTTTTCGTTTCATTAGTTTATTATTTTTTTTCGTTTTTCGGGTCATTCGTTATGATCGTGATTCGTAAATTCGTTCATTCGTAAATTCGTAAATGCGTTCATTCGTACATTCGTACATTCGTAAATTCGAACATTCCTTCATTCGTACATTTTTACATTTGTACATTCGTAAATTCGTAAAATCGTACATTTGTAAATTAGAAAATTCGGAAATTTGTAAATTCGAAGTTTGAAAATCCAAAAACCTGAAAATTCAAAAATCTGAAATAGTAACTAACTATTAAATTATAGGTATTGTAATTTCCTTTCAAATTTGACTGTCAGTGAACGTAACAAATACGAATTTATTCGAAGTTACGAATTATCCAAAATGAATGCTGCATCTAAACAAATGGAACGGAACAAATTAATAATAAATAATAATAAAAAAACGTTGTTATTATTATTATTGTTATTTATTATTATTAATTCATTACGTTCCATTCCGTTTTTTCGGATCATTCATAACTTCGGATAAATTTGTATGTGTTACGTTCACTAACAGCCGAATTTGAAAGGAAATTACAATACCTATAATTTAAAAGTTACTAGTAATTACTAATAGTTAAGTTATTATTAGTTAACTATTATTTCAGATTTCCGAATTTTCGAATTTACAAATTTACGAATTCACTAATTTACTAATGTACGAATGCCCGAATTTACGAATGTCCAATTTTATCGAATTTCCGAATATTCGGAAAAAATTCGTTAAACGGGTTTTCGTTAATTCGGATATTCCCGAATTAACGAATTTGTCTAAATTCGTTTAAAAACGAATTCGGAACGAAATGAATTGCACATGCCTATTATACAACAAACATGTTGGTTTGTTTTAAAAACCTTTTCTAAATGCACATGTGATTGTGCAGGTATTAAAAAGATTGTTAATCAAGAATGTGTGGATTATTGTCTCAACGCTACAACACTTTTGTGGTGATCTAATTGCTGCTTTCTGTGACAATGGGTGTTATTTCCTAAGGGCAAATCCACTTTTCACTACAAGTGCAGTTTCAGTGCATTTCCAAGTGCACTTGTAGTGCAAAGTGTCTTTGCCTTTAGTAAATAACATCCAACCGTGCTTTGTAAGGTTACTCAATCACGCCATTTTCAGGACTCATTTCGGTCAGGGTCAGCTAAAACAAACACAAGCAGTAAATGTCACCAAAGATTTGCTTTTTTTTTTATTTGATCAAGGTTTCACAAATTGTCTGGCATATTGATGGCCCCCCTACCCGCAAAGAACTTAACCGGACATCACAGGCACTCAGGGAGGGCAAGCCAGGACGGCCACTTTCAAGCGCCGTCAGGGTTGTTTCATTTATAATTCCGGCCTCAGGCCCAACTGAGCCAGCATAGTTGGCAGAATGTTGCCGTAAAAAGTTATGTAGAACACAGCACGCCAGGATTATATGATTCAGTTTATACTCCGCCATATGGATGGGTGTAAGAAATAGGCGGAACCAGCTGGCCATGATTCCAAACGTGTTCTCCACCACTCCCACTCTTCTGGCTCTGGCCAGCCGGTAATTAAAAACCCTCTGGTCCGGGGTGAGGGTCCTCATCGGGAATGGCCGCATAAGGTGGTCCCCCAGCCCAAAGGCTTCATCCGCAACGAAGACGAATGGGAGTCCTTCCACATTGTCTTCTGGAGGTGGCAAGTCCAAGCTGCCATTCTGGAGATGCCTGTAAAACTCCGTCTGACTGACTGACTCCACCATCAGACATCCGGCCATTCTTCCCCACGCCCACATACAGGAACTCATAATTAGCCGACACCACCGCCAACATCACAATACTATTGAACCCTTTTAATTATAATAGTATGACCCCGAGTTGGGTGGTGGGACGATGTGGACGTGTTTCCCATCAATTGCCCCTCCGCAGTTAGGAAAGTCCCACCGCTGGGCAAAGTGGGAAGCCACAGTCTGCCATTCCTGTGGCGTGGAAGGAAACTGTGGAGGAAACAAAAAAAATTTGTCTTTTTGCACATTAAAACATGGAAAGCAGATTAGACACAAACATTCTTGGCCAACATCAAGATAACATTTATTAAGGGGAATTTTACAACACCAAAGTATAAGTTACACCTATCATATTCCCCCTCCTCCCCCTCTCCTGGGCCATTTCTAACATTATAGGGGGAGGACTTTTGGAGAGGCAACCCTCTCCACTTCATTGAGAGATGAATGCCTAAATAATGGGTATTACTTTGAACAGCCCCTCCTTAGTTACACGATTGGCAGCCCACTGGACAGGTAAGAAGTGTCATAATGCAAAGATATAAATACACATTGTACACATTTGAGCACATTTGGACATTCTGCTATTACCTATCAAGATAATAATAGAATACAAAAACTTGAAACGCTACCATTTGAAAGTATACAGGCAGGCCCTTGCACTACATGCTTTGGGGAATTCATCCATACATCTGACCACAAAAGAGATGGGTATAGTGTGTATGGGTTAGGCAAAGTCAGCAGATAGATGATTGAGGATAGATAGAGAATTGGTATCAGCTGACTTAGCAGTTGGGGGGAGGGAGGGTTAAAAATGTTTTGGGGACACCCCAACAAATAAGCCTCTGGCACTCTGCCAGAATTTAAAGCACAAATCACATTTAAAAACATTTTAGGGGGTGTTTGGGGTAAAGCACTACTATGGAGCTGACAAAATACATTGTTAAGTGACTACATGAGGTGAATATAGGGCCTGTAGACCATGCTGGGGAGGTAAGTGAAGGCAAATATGTATGAAGGCCAAAAAAATAATTAGATAAAAATCCAGCATGCATGAGGACAAAGGGGACATTCACAGCATATTCCAATCATGGTAATTAGGGAATGAGGAAAGAAATACAATACATTATCAAACATTAAATACAATAAAATGTGATATTAAAGGATAAAAATCTTACCTTCATATACTCCTTCTGCAGGACCTGGATGATGGCAGAACAGGTCTCTGGGATAATGATCCCCAGAGCCTGGGGGGAGATGCCTGTCGAGAACTTGAGGTCCTGCAGGCTTCTCCCCGTCGCCAAGTACCGCAGGGTGGCGACGAGCCTCTGCTCCGGAGTGGTGGCTTGCCTCATGCAGGTATCCTGCCTGCTGATATAGGGGGTCAGCAAAGCCAACAAACGGTGAAATACGGGGTCCGTCATCCTGAGAAAGTTCCTGAAAGCATCAGGATTATTCTCACGGATCTCACAGAGCAAAGGCATATGAGAGAACTGGTCACGCTGAAGCAACCGATTCTTGGTCCATGAACTCCTCCCCACCCTGTTCATGGACTGGACTTGTGTCAAGGTCAGGACCCCAACACCAAGCCCCCGCACAGCACGAACTCTACGAGGAGTACGTATACGTAACATGGCTAGAAAACGGCCGGCTGCTCAGAACGAAGTGACAGAACGCACTAAAGAATAGCAAGGCCTATGAAGAGCGGCCTGAAAAACAGCAATGAACGAACAAGAACACAATGACTAATGAAAGTCACGCGTAGCTTGCTTGCACGCACTGAAGTGCAGATACAAACCCACAAGCACAAATGGAACCGCAGAAAACGATCTGAAAGCCACGAGTCTGAAAAGCGCGAATCGTCTCTCACCAAACTTTTACTAACACAAGATTAGCAAAAGGAGCCCAAAGGGTGCAGCGCTTGGTTCTGAAATGGCCTTTTCTAGTCTTGTCGTACGTGGTTGATGTCACCGCGTTCTTGGCGATCGGAAATTACGACAACTTTGTGCGACCGCGTGTACGCAAAACAAGTTTGAGCCAACATCCGTCGGAAAAATTCCTAGGATTTTGTTGTTGGAATGTCCGATCAATGTCCGACCGTGTGTACGGGGGATAAGAATGACAGGATATGGCAAGGGATTAGGAAATTAGAAAAACTGAAAAACATAGTGGTGAGGCCCGCTGATAAGGGGGGTGGGGTGGTAATTTTAACGAAAAAAGATTACAATACAGAACTAGAAAGACTAGTGGCTGACACTAGTACGTACCAACCACTAAGAAAGAACACTAATAGAGAACTCAAATTCAAACTAAAAGAATTTTTGAACAAGGGCATTGCGGATAAAATCATTAGTAAAAAGGAATGGAGGTATTTGTCACCTGAAGCACCGAAAATCCCTATAATATGCCAGGTTCCCAAGATCCACAAAAATAGAACAAAAACGCCAGGGAGGCCCATAATTAGTGGCATTGGATCAGTACATTCTAGACTAGGTGAATACCTAGACGTATTTCTCCAACCAATGGCAGGGGAGGGTAAAGCCTTCCTTAAGGATAGTAAAGATGTAATCAATGCCCTAAAACAAATTCAGGTAGATGACTCCACATTACTAGTAACATTGGATGTGGAATCGTTGTATACCAATATAAAACAGACAGATGCCCTGGCAGCAGTGGCATGGGCAATGAAAAACCAGAACTCAGATTGAAACAGAGGAGATTCTTATTGGAAGGACTTAGAATGGCCATGGGTAATAATTTCTTTTTTTGTACAATCATAGTTATTATAGACAGATCAAGGGGGTGGGAATGGGGAATAAATATGCACCAAGTGTGGCCAACATCTTTCTTTTTTTTTTTTTAAATATATTTTATTGAATTTCACAAAGGTTACAGCAAGTGAAACGGAGGCATATGTCACGAAGTAGCCAGATAAAAAGTTAACAGTTAACTCTTAATAGACAAAGATGCATCTTATAAAACACACTATGAAAAATACATGTATATACTGTGTTGGCAGTTACATGAGAAAGAGGAGAATAGTTCTTAAGTTTTTAGTATGGATTACATTGCGGATGTCGAGGCCCGTATTGACAATTCTGTGTTATTATGAGACATTATTGGCTATGTCCCATAGCGGTTGGATTATTGCAGCCAGTATACGTGATGTGAGTTGTTAACTTTATGTTTAATTGTAATTATTATTTAATTTTAGTTTTATTTTAATCTTCAGGTTTATTATTGTTTTGTATAGTTACCGACCTGGTCAGCTCTACTCCCGCCTCTGGGCACCCCTATAGGGAGCTATCTGTGCCCAGTGGGGGGGTATAATTACAGGTAGGACCGTAGCGCGTCGGTTCTGGATAAATAAGAAAAACAGGAAGCTGCGACGACTCCTGGTAGTATGGAGTGACCTCAGGTGTGTCGCTCATGCTGTGGGGAATATAGTGATGGGTAGGAGGGGAAAGGAGGGGAGGGGGGACGGAGGTTTATGGTATATCAAGTAAAGAGTCTAGTATCTATTCAGGTAGTTATGTGTTCATGTTCTCTTCTGATCCAGTGAGTGGGAAACTCATTGTAGGTTTGGGGGCTTGGGATGATTTAAAGTGAGACCAGCATGCCCAAATATTCATATATCATGTCAGATGATTGGTGGATGAGCTTTTCCATTTCAGCTATTCTATCGACTCTCTGAATCCATTCTAGAGTAGTGGGGGGGGATGTGTTTCTCCAGTGAACAGGAATACATAAATTTGCAGCGTTAATGAGATGAAGAACCAGGGATTTCTTGTATGTATGTTGTGGAAGCAAGGTGTGATGGAGTAAGTATTGAGCCGGCATGAAGTCCGGGGAGTACGTTGTTATTTGGGTAATTAAGCGATGGATTTCAGTCCAGTAGGTTTGAATGAGAGGGCATTCCCACCATATGTGTAGTAGTGTGCCTATTGATGAATTGCAGCGCCAGCAGAGTGGAGGAAGGTTTGGATGGAATTTGTGGATCCTGTCAGGAGTCCTGTACCATTTCGTAAAGATTTTGTAACGGTTTTCCTGTGTTGAGATATTGAGTGATCCTTTATGTATATGATTATGAATATGGTACCAATCTTCTGTGGTGAGATCTATATCAAGATCTTGTTCCCATTGTCTGACTAAGACGTCAGTTTTGATGTCTTTGGATGGGAATAATAGCGTATAGATAGAGGATATAAGGTGCCGCTGGGGTTCGGGACTGTTGCAAAGGATTTCAAAAGGTTCAAGTTCCCTGTGTATGTCTGCTACGGGTTTGAGGCTATTAATGAAGTGGCGTATTTGTAGGTATTTGTAGAAGGGGATGTGATAGTCCGGAAATTTGCTAGTCATGGCTTGGAACGTCAGGAGAGTTCCCTGCTGGAACAATTGATGCAGTTGTAGTCGGGGTCTGTCTGGGTCTGTCACAGGAAGGTGGAGGTGTATTCCTGGGCCAAAGTCTGGATTATTTTCCAGAGGTGTCATGGGTCCAGGTGTGGGTTTCAATTGAAGTGGTTTGCAAGCCGCTTTAAAGTTTGTTAAAGTGGAGTTGATGAGTGGATTTAATGTGGCTCCCTTAGGGATTTTGTTATGATTAATCCATGGTAAGAGTTTTATCGGAATTGGGGTGAATGCATTTTCTATATGTACCCAGTCTTTGTTTGTACTGTTAACATGCCAGTCGACGATCCTGGAAAGGTGGCAAACCCAGTAATATTTTTGTACGTCCGGTAGGTGTAGTCCCCCCTGGAGTTTGGGATTCGTTAGTCTGTTCCAATTCAGTCTGGGTTGTTTGGAGGACCAAACAAAGTTCCTACACAGCCTCTTGAGTGTACAGAAGAAGATCGGAGGAATTTGTATGGGTATGGTTTGGAATAAATAAAGCAATCTGGGTAGCAGATTCATTTTTAGGATGGCTGTCCTTCCGAACCAAGAAAACGGCCCTGAAGTCCATTTTTGTAGGTCTGTCTGAATGGTTTGTAGAATAGGTAGAAAGTTTAGTCTATAGATGTCGTCAATTTCAAGGGTATTTTAATACCTAGGTACGTGATTGCATGGGGTTCCCACCCAAATGGAAAGTTTTGTTTGCATTGTGTGACTATCTCGTTCGGTAAAGAGATGTTCAGGGCCTTGGATTTAGAGAAGTTTATTTGTAGGTTTGAAAGGGATTTGAAAGTTGCGAAGTCTTTGAGGAGGTTGGGGATGGTAGTAGTCGGGTCTGTGAGGAATAGTAGGATGTCGTCCGCATAGGCTGCTACTTTAAATTGTTTGTTATGAATTTCCACCCCTCTAATGTTGGGGTTCTCCCTAAGTTTGCGGAGTAAGGGTTCCATAGTGAGAATAAAAATCAAAGGGGATAAGGGGCATCCCTGACGTGTACCATTGGACACGGAGAAGGCGTCCGACAGGTGGCCATTCACCCTCAGTTTAGCCGTGGGTGAGGAATATAGAGCCATAATCATTTGGATTAGTTGTAGTGGTAGGCCTATGGAGTGTAGGGTTGCTTCCATAAAATCCCATGCCACCCTGTCGAACGCCTTCTCCGCATCCAGGGACAGGAAGAAGCCGCGGGTGACAGATGTGGTTAGCCAATGGTGGATGTTTAAGGCTTTGGTGGTGTTGTCTCGGGCCTCCCTACCGGGAACAAAACCTACCTGTTCTGTGGAAATTAGTTTGGGGATTAGCGGTAAGAGACGGTTGGCGATGGCTTTCGCAAACAATTTAACGTCAACATTGAGTAGGGAGATTGGGCGGTAGTTGGAGACCATGGTCGCGTCTTTACCTGGTTTAGGGATGAGGGTGATGTGCGCTTCTAATATGTCTTTGGTTGCTGTACTTGAAGGTGAGAGGCTATTAAACGCCTTAACTAAGGGTGGAATAAGTGTGTCAGGAAAGGATTTATAATATCCCACTGTAAGTCCGTCAGGACCGGGACTTTTGCCTGGTTTCATCTGCTTTAAGGCCAGTGTGATCTCCTCTGACATTAATGGCGAGTCTAGGGATTCGGATTCTTCTGTCGTGAGGGGTGTGGGGGCATGTTTGGCAAGGAATGCTTTAATTGTCTCCTGTCTGTCCTCTGGGGTATTGGTCACTTGAGGGGGGCGCAAGTTGTATAGACCCGTAAAGTACTGAACAAATTGTCTTGCTATGTCTTCAGAAGAGGCAAAGGGTGTACCAGAGGAGTCTTTAATTCTATGTATGGTGTGGGCTGCTCTCTTGGCCTGTAGTGCTCGTGCTAGAAGCTTCCCTGACTTGTTGCCAAGTTCATAGAAATACTTTCGTTGCAATGTGTATTTGCGCTTAATCCTAATATGTAGTTCCACCAGTAGTTCATTCCTAGCTTGTGTCAGTTCTGTAAGTGCCTCAGAGGCTAAGGATTTTTTGTGTTTTTGTTCTAAGTGGGTAATGCGTTTAGTCAGTTCTTCCAGTTTAGCTTTTCTGAGTTTGTTTCGTTGTGCAGCTACCGAAATGAGTGTGCCTCTAATAACGCATTTATGAGCAGCCCAGACTACCTCTGGTGAAGTGTCCCCCATTCCGTTTTCAGTGAAGTAGTTGGTGAGTTGTTGGGAGACCGAGCTTGATATTTCAGTGTCAGTAAGTAGGGAGTTATCTAGTCGCCATATTGGAGAACGAATCTTTGTGGTGGGCAGATGTAGGGTTAGGGTTATGGGATTGTGATCTGATAAGACTCTCGGTTCAATAGTAGTTTTCTTGAGTAATGGTAAATCGCCTTGGGAAATAAAGAAATAATCGATTTGCGAATATTTAGAGTGTGGCGGGGAGTAAAAGGTGAAATCCTTACCATTAGGGTGCATTGTACGCCAGGTGTCGTGTAGCAGTAGGTTACTGAGTTGTGTTTTTATGGCTCGAAGGGCTCTGTAGGTGAGAGAAGAGTGACCATTAGAGGTGTCTAGCGTAGGGTTTAAAGGGACATTGAAGTCTCCCCCGATAATGAGTGTACCGGAGCTGAAAGTCGTAAGTAATTGGAGCGTGTTGCGGAAAAAGGAGACTTGACGCGCATTTGGGGTGTATAGGTTAGCTATAGTGTATCGCTTCTCATGTATGGTGCCTTTTAAGAAAATGTATCGTCCGAGTGGGTCCCTGAGTATGTCAGATATTATAAACGGGCAATTCTTAGAAATGAGAATGCAAACTCCTTTAGATTTGGCATCATTATTAGATGCATGATATATTGTTGGGAAGTGTTTGTCTTGCAATTTGGGGATTGCGTCTGTTCTGAAATGTGTTTCTTGGATCAGTGCAATATGGGTCTTGGATTTATGTAGCGAGGAGAGTAAGAGTGAACGTTTCTCTGGTGTATTTAGTCCGCACGCATTTATGGATTTGAGATTCAGTGAGGCGGGAGATCGCGTCTCCTCGTTTGATGTTGGGTTGGGGTCCATGGCCTCCGTCAGGGTCGGGAGAGGGAGGGTGAGATGGGAAAGCTACCAATACAACAAACAAACAAACAAACAAAAAAAAAAAAAGTATCCGAAGAGTCAACGGGGATAAATGACTATCCCGTTTTCTCAGGTCTGGAAATAGAATCGGTAGGTTACAGCGCGGGGGTAGCTCGTAGCCTGTGAATTACAGGCTAGTATACTACACCGTTACTGTGTGGAGGTTGGCGTAAACCTTACACGAGAGAGTTGGCGAATGTGTGTGAGAGGTGTGCAACCTGCCATCTCTTGACCATGGGGATGAGTGATAGGAGGGGTGCAGAGTGGGCCCAAAGGGCTCGTGTATAGGTCTAAAGTCAATGAGTGTGAGGGGGAAGGCAGAGATGATGTCATGCCTAATGCCTTAGCGCCCGTTCAAATAAGTGAGTACCGTAGGAACGTAGTCCTTAGTATCATGCTTGGTATAAAGCAAATTCGCACTACTGGAGGCGCCCCAACGCCCGTATAGAGGCGTGGAGGAGACTCCAGGGCGCGACATGAAAAATCTCATGCAGCCCAGTAACTAATTTAAATGGACTGGGATCCTACGACCTGGGCATGTATACTTAACATATCTACACATGGCTTAACTTAACTTCGATATATATATGGCAAACCATAACTAGACAGCAGAAAGTCAACATTTGATAGTAATGCTCACGGAAAAGTGCCCAAGGGGCGTACCTGTAAGTGAACAGCTATCGCAGATATCTGCTAGATAATAATGATAATAATGATAGTGATAATGATAATGACAAGGAAATCGGTATAGTTCACCCCATATATCTTTGGCTTCACTTATCTCCTGTAAAAAAAAAAAAAAAAAGAGAAAAAAAACCCCAAAAATGCAGGAGGGATATCGCATAAGTCACAGTGCTGTAGATATGTAGGTTTGGAGAACGCTGGTGAGGACAGGGGGGGGCAGTCACAGTTATGTGGGGAGGGTAGTAAAATACCTCAATGTTCCGAGTGTCAGCTGCGATGCAAAGTTCCAGGTCGGTTACAGGTTCCATCTTCAGTGCCGCGGAATCCATATACTGTCAGCTGATTGTCTCGGCCGTAAGAAGTGGAAGTGGTATATGACTGCAGCGTGAGGGTCCTGGAGCGATCATCCGTGTGGGGCCGGACTACATGTGGGTCATCTTGGTGTGTTGATGTTATCGGGTGATTAGTGCCGTGGTGCTCCGACAGGTATGTTGCTATGGGTGCAGGTGTCGGTCGCCGGTTAGATATCCTCATATGAGGTAGTGCGCCAATGAGGCAGGTACAAAGGTCGGGTGGTGTTATTACCTTAGGCACCGATTCCGATCATTGAGCTCGAGGAGACAGGTTCCGTAATGAGTGCTGGCTTGAGTGTGGAAGATCTTCCGCGGCTTGAATGAGAGCAGGCACGCATTTCCGGTAGAAGCGCGCGGGGCAGTATGGGGATTGTAGGCTGCCGTTCTGATGTTTAAACTCTGAGATCCGAGGGAGGGCCGCCGGGGATCGCTCTAAATCCTAGCAGTGGAAACAAGCCATGTACTCACATTCCAAGCCTTCCCCGCATATCTAGCCAGTCTCTGCGGACACTGAGAAAGTCAGATGTGTATTAACCATGTCAAGAATAAATTTGACCGTATTAAAGAAATTTTAAAGCCCAACGTGGCATAACAGAGATGTTAGGCTACTGTGACAGAGATTACTTCCCTGGGCATTTAGCGATCCCTTCTTGCTCTCCTCGAGGCAGGCGAGGCTGTTGTACCGATGTCACGGTAGTGGGAGCGGTAGGCGCCGTGGTGCGCTGAGGCAGAGGGTGATCGTCTCCTCCTGTGGCCAGAGTGCAAAGTCTCCATGGGTTCTTCGGGCTGCTGGTCTCTCCGTACGGCTGAGCGGCGAAATTCCGCATACCAATTAGGTACTTCCACGATAGGTATATTCAACGTATCGCAGAAGTAGGGAAGAACCTCAGGCACTTTAAGGAGCACCGTGCGCCTTCGCGAGGATGCAGCCAGGCAGAAAGGGAACTTCCATTTATAAGTTATGCCTTTGGCGCGAAGGGTGTCTAGTAAGGGTTTCAAGTCTCGGTGGTGTTGGAGAGTTATTCCAGAAAGATCCTGGAATATTTGGACAGTCTTCCCTTCATGTACAATTTACGGGATGCTCCTGGCCTGCCTGAGTATGTCTTCTTTGACCTTATAGTCAGTCAGGCAGCATATTATGTCCCTAGGAGGATCAGTGTCTCGTCCTTTGGGTCTCAGCGCGCGGTGAATGCGTTCAAAGTCGACTGGAGTCTGGAGGGGTCTGTGTAAAACACCATTAAACAGGCTGATAACAGAGGGTACCAATTGAGCTCCCTCAATTGATTCCGGGAGCCCCCTGATCCTCAAGTTACGTCTTCTGCCCCGATTATCGAGGTCCTCGAGGTGTCTCTGCATATCCCTCATCTGGAGGGTATGCGTATCCACTTGGCGGGTAGTTTTGCGTACCTGAAGCTCCTGTTGTTCAGCTTTATGTTCCTCCGCCGTGACCCTGTCAGATAGGGCGTGGATGTCTAAGCAAAGTTCGGATATGGCGGCCGAAAGAGTGTCTTTAATGACCGTCGCAATCATCCGCAGGTCATTTATATTTAAGTGCTGGTGGGGTCGGTCATCTGAGGTGTTCTCGCCCATGAGACTGACAGGCAGGGCGTTAGACGGCGCTCCCTGCTGTGAGGAGGTTGCGGCTTGTGAGTTCCTTTGGCGGGAGGACGCCATGTTTCCTCTGCCCGCCCTGAACATTTCGGGGATATTGTGGCCAGAGTTGTCCGGGTTTTCCCTCGGGGAGCGGGATCGTGAGGCAGATGTGTTCCTGGAGGCAGTCCCCATATTTAGTGGCTGGTACAGATCGTCAAATCCTGCGGTTAACTGAGTGCAGGTCGTATGATGGCAGGAGCTGTGGAATTAAGCAGCCATCTTCATGCCAGGTCAGGCCACGCCCCCCGGCCAACATCTTTCTTAGTAAGTGGGAGGAGGAAGAAATTTTTGGAAGATGTTGGCCACATTTGCTGTTATATAAAAGATTCATTGATGATATCTTGATTGTTTGGAAGGGCAGCCGGGATAAACTAGATCAGTTTGTTAGACATATAGGTGCAAACCAATATGGAATTAAATTTACAGCTAATATTGATCAAAATAAAATCAACTTCCTTGATCTAGAAATTTTTAACCATCTAAACAAACTTAGCACTAAAACGCACTTTAAAGAAACGGACCACAATGGTTACATACCAATAAATAGCTGCCACCACCCCCAGTGGAAGAAAGCCATACCCAAGGGCCAGTTCATCAGGATCAGACGCAACTGTGACCTGATAGAGGATTTTTTTATACAAACTGACATCCTAATTGAAAGATTCGTAGATAAGGGCTATAATAGATATCAATTACAACATACCCGCCAAGGGGTCGCAAACATGGATAGGGAAACCATATTACAAAATAAAAATAAAGAACAGAACGGGGGCGTGTCCGGATGTGCAGCTGAAAAGACGTGTATGAGCTCAGCTCCTCATACCCTGCACGAATTTAGTGCCATCCGCTGCTTTTTGCTGTGCTGTCGCAGCCGCAGAAAACATATTTCTGACCCCAGACCCCTGCTGCTCTGATCCTGGTGCCTATTTGGGACTTTAACGGCCGAATTCCCTTTTTTTTTTTTACTGAGGCTCCCTCCAGATCATCGAGGCCCTCCGCCATCTTGGGGCCTACGGACTGACTGGCGATCCCTGCGGCCTGGACCCACGATCCGGAAGGTGGACAGACAATCTGTCCATACCAGACGGCCGATCCACCTCGGAGGAGCTTGCAGGACAGCCCAGCAACACAGAGAAGCCGTAGGAGAACCTCCGTCAGCCACCCTCGGCATCCGGCGGCCTCCCACTCAATCGCGGCCTGCCTGGGACACAGTGAGTAGCTTATACTGCAATCAAGTCCCCGGG
This sequence comes from Lithobates septentrionalis, assembly GCA_037952835.1. Taxonomy (NCBI): domain Eukaryota; kingdom Metazoa; phylum Chordata; class Amphibia; order Anura; family Ranidae; genus Lithobates; species Lithobates septentrionalis. Next base: position 764,971 of record JBBDGP010000211.1, read on the forward strand.
GGGGGGCGTTAGGCTGCCCGGTCCACCCACCACTGCCTGTCCTGGAGGAGATCTGGGGATCAGAGGCGGCTGTGTCCATTCGCCCGGCGGCCCTCCATTAGGATACACCGCGGCTTCGGCCTACTTCTGGAAGCCGGCGGCCATCTTGGGACTCCACAAGACACCCTGCAGTTATCCCCCCTTCTCCTTCGGCTGCCCGAGCTCCTCATAAGGCCGTTAGATTACCCGGTCCCCCACCACTGCCTGTCCTGGAGGAGACCTGGGGACCAGAGGCGGCTGTGTTCATTCACCCGGCGGCCATCTATTAGGATACACCGCGGCTTAGGCCTACTCCTGGAAGCCGGCGGCCATCTTGGGACTCCACAAGACACCCTGCAGTTATCCCCTCTTCTCCTTTGGCTGCCCATACTCCTCATAAGGCATCCAGACTTGCAGAGACTGTCTCCCTCCTGTCTTGCTGATGGTGAGGGGAGGTGGAGCTGCAGACTGGTGTTTCTGTTAACCCAAATAAGGCACAATCTTACCAATAAGATGAAAACTGTTTAAATGAACCCAGGATCCCGAGTGAGCAGGATGGCAGACACGTAGGAGGATAGCTCCGGTCCCCGTCTCTTTATTAGCGGCTCCTACAAAGCTTACAGACCATCTTTAACTCCAGGAACGACATGACAACCTACCAGATACCCCCTGGCACTGCATGGGTAAGTTCGGCTTCCAGAAAATGATCTATAGTGGCTTTATCCCACCACCATCGTCGCGGTCTTCTCACAGTATGGAGCGTTATCTATACAAGCCACACTCCCCGGCCTCGAGTGAACAGCCCGGCCCGCCGGACACAGCTGTCCCCCGCACTACAATTGGAAATGCATCCATGGAGGATAACAGATCCCAGCAAGTCCAGCATCCTCATCCACCCGAACACCCCACAGATGTCATGACGGTGGCCGTCCTCGATTTGAAATTGAATTCTTTACTGCGTGACCTGACTCATAACATTGCCAAGGAGGTTGGTAAAATAGCACACAAGTTACGGGGAGAAATTGACCAGTTGGGAGAATGTACCGATACTTTGGAGAATAAGTTTGATGAACTGACCCAATATGTACACTTTCTCGAGGAGGATAATGCTTGCATGAAACATACAGTCTCCCAACTACGGTTACAACAGGAAGACTTGGAGAACCGCGAAAGACGCCAGAATCTGAGAATTAGAGGAACCCCTGAGGCGGTAAATAACAAGGAGCTATGTCCCTATCTTCTGGGCCTGTTTGTTACTCTAGCTCCCCATATACCAGACATAGACTGGCGCCTGGACAGGGCACATAGATCCCTTGCCCCAAAACCTCCTCCCAACGCGAACCCCAGAGACATTATCGTTTGTTTCCACTATTACGAAAGTAAAGAAGCTCTCACAGCTGCAACACGCAACAAGTCACGTATTGAATTTAAACAAAATTAGATCCAGATATTCAATGACCTATCCCCGATAACTCTGGCCAAAAGGCGCAGCTTTCGACCTGTCACTACACACCTACAGGATTATCAGGTCCCTTACCGCTGGGGTTTCCCTTTCGCTTATCTGCTTCTAAAGATGGCATCCAATATTCATTGAGAGATCTCTTCGAAAGTGAAGCTTTCATCCGCAACCTGGGCCTTCCACCATTGCCCGAAGAAGATCTTCCACCTCAAGCTCTGAATCCTAAACCACTCACCACTCCAGCCAAGATCTGGACTCCAGTCTGACGAAAATCCCAGAAGGCCTTTTCCACACCGCAAAGATCCAACTCCCACAGATTTCCAACCTGAAGGATCCTTCTCACCACTAATCTTCATTGTTGTTACTCCATGACTAGATGATCTGTGTCATGGCCACTCTGGTGACCTTCCTGAAGATAGGTCACTTTCTCTCATAATATAGAGAGATTTACCCCTTGATGCTGGTTTTGCTGGTAAATCTTTTGGAAGTAGTTTCTTCCCTTTTATTACGTTCCTGTATTTTTTTCTTCAGCTTATCGTGAGCCAGCGTTTGTTCTGTTTTTTGAGCAGATTCGGGGACCCCCCTCGCCAACGCCTGTAGGCTATCATGCCCCCCCACTGTAACCCACAGCTTCTGCCTGGGTAGCCTGAATTTTTTTTATTTTCAGGCTTTTCAAAAAAAAAAATCTTTTTTTGATCTGTTATACTTTTTTTTTTTATTTATTTATTTTCTCTTTTTCTTTTTTTCCTGTTTTTACTTGACTTTTCAATTTACAGATCCTTTTTTCTTTCTTTGTATGACCCCTTTGTGGTACTCAAGGATATTCTTACAATAATTTGTCAGCTCTGATTTATGTACAACTTTGAATGTTATAACCTAAGGATGTTCATTTATTTGTTTACATTTTATATCATGTTAGCACTACGTCTTCTGATTAGACATGGCTCTTAAGATCTACTCATGCAATGTTAAAGGTCTAAACTTCATCGGGAAACGATGGCAAGCATTAAAGGAATTTAGGTCATCTAGAGCGGAGGTGATTATGATTCAGGAGACTCATTTTAAAGCTGGAGGCTCCTTTAAATTTGCCTCCAGATATTTCCCTAGAGCCTATATGGCATCTGATCCTTCTGGAAAAGCAGGGGTAGCCATTCTTATTGGGCGATCTTGCCCGGTTTCGGATACTCTCCTCCTACCTGGACCCTCATGGCAGGTTTGTACTCCTGAATTGTAGTCACCTCAGCACTCAATTTTCTTTAGCTAACATCTATGCCCCAAATGTGGGACAAATCAGTTTTCTCACAACTGTTTTTGAAAAGCTACAATCTTTCTCTCAGCCTTTTATGATACTAGGAGGCGACTTCAATGTGTGCATGTCCCCGACCAGAGATAGAAGATCCCTATTCCAAACTACCTCACAATCAGCTTCCCAGAAATGATCTGCCTCTTTTCGTAAACTGACCAGATCTTATAATCTATTCGATACTTGGGAGAGTAAAACATCCAACCCAAAAGAGTTACACATTCTATTCCCATTCTCACAAGTCGAAAAATTGAAGATTGTTACTGATATTCGAGACCGAATCAAGTTGTTTGACTTGAACAAAATTTCTAAATCTATGCTATGGGCCAAACAGAAATTCTATGACTTTGCAAACAAACCACATAAAATGCTAGTTAACAAATTGAAGCCACGGCCCTTTCTAGCAATCCCCGATCATTTAACGCAGCCTGATGGTACTCCCACATATTGTCCCAAAACTATGTCAAAAGTCTTTGGAGATTTTTATACTCGATTGTACAATTGATTAGGCCCTGACTCACATCCTCAATTCTCACATCTCTCAACTCCCCGATCACTGTAGAAGAGATAGGAGAAGTGATTAAAAACCTGCCAGCCCACAAATCCCCGGGCCCTGACGGCCTTCCGTATACCTATTTTAAGACATTTTCACAGACCTTAACACCTTATCTCCAATCTCTATACTCCTCTCTTCTTAAAGGTACCATCCCACATTCGCAGTTCCTGCATGATAACATAACAGTTATTCCTAAACCGGGTAAAGATCCCGCATTACCAGATAACTATCGCCCCATTGCTTTATTAAATTCAGACTATAAAATTTTTACTAAAATATTAGCTAACAGACTATCCCCCCTATTACCAGCCCTGATTCATAGAGACCAGGTGGGATTCGTGTCCACAAGACATGCTGGAGACAATACGAGAAGAACCATAGATTTGATTGATTTAATAACTAAAACTAAACGTCCCACTATAGTATTAAGCCTAGATGCACAAAAAGCATTTGATCGTTTGAGCTGGCCATTTATGTTTGCAGTCCTGGCCAAATTTGGAGTTTCAGACCCCTTTATACAAGCCCTACGAACCCTTTATTCTCATACCACATCTCAAGTTCAGTTGTCTTCGCACACATCACAAAGATTTGCCCTTAGCAATGGCAATAGACAAGGGTGCCCTTTATCACCCTTACTGTTTATATTGAGTCTCGAACCATTAGCAGCAGCCATCAGATCCCACCCTGAAGTCTGGGGAGTTTCCTTACGCCAACAAGACTATAAATTATCCCTATTTGTGGACGATATCTTACTGACCATAAACCGCCCCGACACCTCCTTGCCCTTTTTACATGATATACTATCCACTTTTGGAGCCTTGTCCGGTTTTAAGATTAACCAGACTAAAACAGAAGCCCTCCCTATCAATATACCCCCAGACATGCTTAGCTCTTTGCAAAGCAGATTTAAATACAGGTGGTGTCAGACCTCTTTGAAATACTTAGGGATTCACCTTACCCCCTCATATAATTCACTCTACCAGGCCAACTTCCCTCCTATGTTTGCAGAAATCTCAAGACTTTTAAACCTCTGGACCCCCATCCCACTCTCTCTCCTGGGCAGAATCAACGTCCTTAAAATGTCGATATTGCCCAAACTGCTGTACTTATTTGAAACATTAGCAATTCCAGTCCCAATCTCGCAGCTGAAAAATCTCCAGAGAGAGTGCCTTAATTTTATTTAGAATAATGCATCCCATAGAATTGCTCAATCAATAGTCTTTTCGCCCAAAACTAAAGGAGGGCTGGCCGCCCCTGACCTCATCAAGTACTACTACGCTTCCCACCTCAGGGTTTTGACTACCTGGACCTCAAGGAAAGCTCCAAGTAGGTGGGCTGAAATTGAAATGGGGATCACGGCTTCAGTACATCCCTGTTACATGTTATGGCCTTTCTCAAACAAATTCATGACCCAATTGAGATCACTTTGTTTGTCCCCGATGCTTTTTACTTTATCTATCTGGAAGAGATGCGCAGATAAGTTCTTTCTTTCCTCACCGTGTTCCCCGCTCCAGAACGTCCTTTTTAACCCAGATGGATTGTCTTTTGTACGAACAACCCCATGGACCCATGCGACATTTGGTACATCCAGTTAAACGCATACTCCTATCATTCCCAGATCTCAAAAAAAAAAACACGATCTCCCCGCCTCTATGGAGTATTTTTATATACAAATTAAACACTATTTCCATACCATCTCACCTTCATTGTCCTTAGAAAAGCCTACAGACTTTGAAATGCTATGTGCAAATGGCCCATATGAAACTAAACTAATTTCATCTATCTATAAAATGCTCTACGCAGTACCCCCTCTAACTGATACCACACATAATTACATGGTAAAATGGTCTAAGATGTTAAATCGCCCAATCTCACTGTTAGACTGGGGGAAAATTTTGGGAATCATCTCTAAAAGTCTCAATATGTGTAGCACAAAAGGAAACCGCCATCAAGATAATATTCTTTTGGTACAGAACTCCTGATTTACTACATGCCCAGAATCCTACACTTTCTAACCTGTGTTGGAGATGCGGTCAGTCCATTGGAACTCTCCTCCACATCTTTTGGGAATGCTACATTCTAGGCTCATATTGGAGTGAGGTCCAAAGATTATTACAAACACTCCTTTCTGCAACCATTCCATTAAATCCCATACATTTTCTTCTGGGTCTTCCTTTCCCGGGTATCCCTAAATCATCACAGAAACTTGCATCATTCATATTATTAGCAGCAAAAAGAGCCATCCCTAGGCTCTGGCTCTCTACCTCTGCCCCCACTTTGCATCACACCCTCTCCATAATAGCAGATATACACAGGATGGAACATATGTCTGCTAAGATTGAAGGTAACTTCCTCCTATTTGACAAAATATGGAAGGCTTGGAATGTTTCAATATTTTCTTCCGAACCTGTTGGTGTCACACCTTTTTAAAGTCCACTAGCAAAACTCTTTGACCATCCTTTACACCGGATTGTGTAGTTGACACATTTTACTTTATTTTTTACCTAAATTCAGATACGGTATGGACACTTTTTATTGAAATGATCCAATGATGGAAGCCGCCGACATTTGACTATACTAGTATCCCCACCAAGATATATTATATTACTTTATTTTGTCTATTGTTTTGATATATATAACTTCTTCTTTGATGCTGATTTGACTTGATCTTTGTACCTTATGATACGATGTTTTATATTTGTTAAAACTGTTGAAAAATAAACAATTAAAAAAAAAAAAAAGAACAGAACCATAAGGATAAGATACCATTTATAACAGGGTTTAACAAACAGTATAAAGCATTGGAAGAAGTTATTAAATGAAATTGGCCTATAATTAGCAATGACCCACAGCTAAACAAGGTGTTACCACCAAAACCGACATTTATATATAGAAGGGCAAAAGGAATTAGAGACCAAATAGTAAAGAATGTACCTGACCCCCCCTAAGAAAATGTCAACATTTTTTAACCAAAAAGGCTTTTTTAGATGTGGGAAATGCAGACTCACTAACAGAGAAGATAGAAAAATAACAGATTTTGAGTCTAACTCTAATAAACAGAGATTTAAGATTGACAAATTAATTACGTGCTGTAGGACACACGTCACCTATGTTTTAGAGCGTAGTTGTGGGCTACAGTACGTAGGCAGAACCACTAGGGCACTCTCGGTAAGAATAGGTGAACATGTGAGAAATATCAAGAAAGGGTTTAAACACCATAGCGTGTCGAAACACTTCAGGGATGCACATGGAAAAAAACCTCAACATCTGAAATTTTATGGGATAGACAAAATTGATAAAAACTGGAGAAATATGAATATGAGAAGGGAAGTATCAAAAATGAGACTTACTGGATATTCTGATTAAATACAATGCGACCATTGAGGATAAATGTCGAACTTGATGTCAATTGTTTTTTGGAGGATTATTAGATTTCCTATTTTTATGTTTATTTTTTATTTTAATATTTTTTATTTTTTATTTTTATTTTTTATTTTTTATTTTATTTTATTTTTTATCTTTTATTTTATTTTTTATTTTTATTTTTATATTTTATTTAATATTTTTTATTTTTTATTTTATTTTATTTATTTTTTTATTTTTTATTTTTTATTTAATTTCCATTTTTATTTTTATTTTTATTTTATTTTTATTTTTAGTCATTTTTATTTTTATTTTATATTTATTTATATTTTTTATTTTTATTTTTAATTTTTTATTATCTACATTGCTTATTTTCTATTTTTATATTTTCCCATTTTTTTTATTTTTTATTGCTTTTTGTTTAATTATCATTACATAATCACATTAATTTTGACACCATTTGTATGAATTTTATTAGGAACATTTTTTTATAGGATATTTATAATAATGAACACAGGTTTTGGTAGTAGGTCTAATAAATTTATGATTTTAGATGGAAATAGAATTTGGTTATTATTGTAAAAGCTGTTAGAGAAGGGTTTGGGACTGTCCATCCCGTGGGACTTTAAATGAAACCATGACCGCATGAGGTCATGCGTTTCCATCCCTTTACTAGTCTAAGAAAAAAGCAACAAAAGTGGAACTTTAAATGAAAAGCGTGAAATGTCCAAAAAACAAAACCGATGGACTACTGGGAAAATTTTATTGAATTCATGAAAGTAGAACATGCATATAAAATTATATATCAATCACAAATAGAGAGAAATATCAGCAATAATAGCAGCAAATATACATGATTCAATGAATAAAACAATTCTCCATGGTACATCAGTAGGATATTAATACACAACCATATAATAAGAAATATTGCCTGCAAAATAAGCCTCCAAAAAACTCAAAAAATTAGGAATGGTATGACGCTGGTGAGAAACGCGACAATGATAGCTCTACGCGTTTCGTGGCTTCTTGTGCCACTCGTCAGGAGCAAGCGCGTATCTTGATATATTGTGGTTCGTGAGATGGTGGCGGAGGCCATACATCGCTCGGCAATCGGAGACACCACCCCCCCGGGAGCTGAGGTGGACGGACCAATGGGGGCAGCCCCACAGGGCACCACCCAAGGCAGGCCAGGACCCCCGAGGCAAACCTGGAGTGGGAAGTACAGATAAGAGATCAAATTAGCAACCCAACCGTGGGGGTGAACAGCTGAGTGTGAATGGAGAATGCAGGGGTGAAATGGAAGAAAGATGAGTGACCATGTGGAGGACAAGAAAAGAAGGCTGGATGGAAGCATCCAAGCAAAACCGCCAAAGGAAAACCCGACACCACAGAGCAAGAATGCAAGAGAAGAAGGAAAGAGTCAGAGAGTATAGCATGGATGGAGATACCTGGTGTGCAGGGTGAGGCATCATGGAGGAAGAAAGACGGTGTGTGTTGCCAAACAGACATGACACCCAGTGGAGTGGGCAGCCTCGAGAGCCAAACCCGCCGAGGGTGCGCCCATATGAGCACCACCACTGGAAACGCCCACCAACGTCACGCCGCACACACATGGGAGGGGCGTACGGCATCACCAATCGGGCACAGGCGCCCGGTCAGCCGACGCCCACGCCCCTTCCCAGTAGTGTGCATGAAGGATACCATCCAATTGAGCGCGTCGGCATCCAAAGGGGTGCACACGCTCGATGGGGAGTGCGTGACGCTGACGCGCAGTGGCGGCGGATCCACCCCTCCCTACTGTTTTTTGGACATTTCACGCTTTTCATTTAAAGTCCCACTTTTGTTGCTTTTTTCTTAGATTATTGTAAAAGCTTTTCCAGCTGTTGCGGATGGGTGACCCCGGCGAGGAAAAGGAATTAATAGTATATTAGTAAGAACTGTTAATGTAATTTGAATGAGGGACAATTACAAAAAACAAGTGGGTAAATAAACCATAGCAAAAATGGCGGCGTACGCACACCCGGGGGAAAGTTTATATAAATATATAGTGACGAGTGTGGGCAAGGCACCTCAGTTAAAATGGCGGTGAATAGACTTCCGGTTAAATGGGACCAACAAGCTTAGGGTATAAATAGGGTGACAACCAATCACAAGCAGCTTCCTGATGACGCATATGATGATGCGAAACGCGTAGAGGCTGCTGGGAGATTTTTGTCACGCCTACACGTCACTTCCTTGCTAGGCAAAAACGAGGGCTGAAGCCCAAGCCGATTGCAAGCAAGGCTTGCACCGCACGCCGGAACGGGATTCACACGGCGCCATCCCTACACCCATTACCAACTGCTGGAATAGCTTGGTACCAGCTTAGGGGAACCTGGAAATGTGAGTGTAATACTTTCTTTTTAAACTGAGTACTAATAAAATAGTTTTTACATATTGCGCTATGATCGATGTCTGTTTTTCATGAGGAGGATATGGATTATATATAATGCATTGGGGTCAGCATTATTACGGAGTATGAGGAGTGGTTATCCCATATAAATGAACCAAAGGCGCAGTTTAACCGGCATCTGGTGAGTGGCCAATCCAGGTGGTGGTATTCTTGGCACTAAAGTGGTGAAGGGGTCACGAAGAGTCACGGATATATATATTGCAGAGATCTTGGCAATTATTGCACATTGCACTTTTGCACATGATTATGGACATTTAGTTTCGTTATATATGTCATGCACAAAAATATTTGATATATTCATGTTATAATTTACGTAAAGTACACCCTAATAGGGTGAGTAATTTAGGTACTATTGTATGCAGCATAAGATTTTTTGGGGGGACTTAATGATTGTGTAAGTTTGGAATACAACAGAGTGGTGTGATATAGAGTAGCACATTCAACACATTTATATATTTTTATTTTTTCACCTAGTGGTGTAGTTTTTTGATTGCAGCAACTCATTTCTTATTTATCTAAAAGCTTGCGCCGGTGACACACATTTGTTCATTTGTACGTGATTTTGCCTGCCCGTGCCATTCTGCCGCAGTATATCTGCGTTAGGCGGTCGGCAAGTGGTTAAATAGAAAACACACTAAAATGTAAAGCAAACCACACAATATTAGTATACAAAGTGCAAAGAGTGACACTCGTGTACATATGTAATGCTAAAATATTGCAACAAATCCAATGCAATGCGATAAATTATCAGAAATAATGACCAAAATCACAAAAAACACCCATGACTCTTCCAAAGACTTTTCTCCAGCAGTGTTCTCATCACTACACTTTGGAAATGCACTCACCAAAAGTGTATGCTAATCCTGTTTCAGATTAGACAAATCCAGCCTATAAAGCCTCAGTAGAAATTAGGATGGATGTATAGAGGCCATAGAAAAAACTTACATAGTGTGATACCATTAAAAGATCTTTTATTAACCATTTAAGCCCCAGATCATTTGGCTGGCCAAAGACCAGAGCACTTTTTGTGAATCGGCACTGCGTCGCTTTAACTGACAATTGCACGGTCGTGCAACATGGCTCCCAAACAAAATTGACATCCTTTTTTTCCCACAAATAGAGATTTCTTTTGGTGGTATTTGATCATCTCTGCGGTTTTTATTTTTTGCGCTATAAACAAAAAAAAGCGACAATTTTGAAAAAAATTCATTATTTTTTACTTTTTGCTATAATAAATATCCCCAAAAAATATATATATATTTTTTCCTCAGTTTAGGCCAATACGTAGTCTTCTACATATTTTTGGTAAATAAAAAATAATAAATAAGTAAATAAAAAAACATTTATTGATTGGTTTGCGCAAAAGTTATAGCGTCCCCCCACTCTTCTTTACTATCCCCTTCACCCCCAGCACTGAGTACTCTACAGTTGTGCTTTCAGAAAATGTCTACTGTGAGGGGTCTTTTAAAATTCTGAAAGCTGTAAGTAAAAAATGGTAACCTCCAGATTTTTTGAGTAAATTGCTGGTATTTACAGTTTTGTGTACTTTCAGTTTTCACTATTTCACAAAAAGGTGCAATTTAAAATGTACAAATATTTGTTATTTATTAACTCAATACAGTTTTAACTTTTATATTTACTAGGAATTTAGCAGCAATTTTGTACATTTTGCTATGTATGAATGTACTATTAATCATTTTAGTGTATTTTTAGAGAAAATCTTGATTTGGTAAACATTTGCACAAATATCATGGGGCCTTAAAAATTAGTAGCACCTTCTTTTTTCTACTGGTCTCATGCTTTCAGAAAATATACATGTTTGCGTACGTTCAGTTTTCACCATATTACAAAAAAGTGTAATTTAAAAATTACAAACATTTGTAATTTTTAAATTATATCTGTCACAGTGTGTGTCTGCGTGCACCCACTGTCGTGCACCTGCGTGCGTGAATGCGCATGGGGATTCGCCTGGCATAAGCATGACAGGTACTGGCAGGATTACCCATTCTTCGGCCATTTCCTTGACAACCTCTATAGGGGTACGGTGGGAAGGCTCCCCCGACACCAAAAGAGTCATTTTTAAGCATTTGCTCAAATATTGTGGGATGTACAAAATCAGCAGCTCCATCTTTTTATTTATTTATTTTTTCTATTGGTCCTGTGCTTTCATAAAATGTATCGTTTGGAGAATATGTTGAAGGATGTAAGTGAAAAATAGTAAAATATGATATAAAAAAAGTGAAAAATAGCAAAACTGATCTGGCCATCTGAGGTTTAAAGTGGAGAGCAGGGGAAAGGGTTAATACACTTTTTAGTTCCAGCCCAGGGATGATGAACGAAGATCTGAATGGGATTGCTTCAGTCATTTTCGGCAAGGTGCTAGCTTTCAGCATCTTCAGCACTGATTGAAACTTGCTTAAAACCAGTGAATCCTTCTAACAGCTTGTTAAGGGCATCAGCCAGCACTTTTTTTTAGCCCTTTAAGTACCCTTCAGCTCAAATCTGGTCACATTGAAAATAGATCTTAATTGGAGCACTGTTTATTGCTTTTAACAAGCTGTTAGAAAGCAGATTTTCAAGATGTGATTAAATTTGAAGGAGCTTTAAGGACTTCTAGACAACTTTTTGAAGACTACAGCAAGAAAGAGTGTGCTCTGATCACTGGGCTTGTTAAGGAATTCAGGGAAAAATGGTAGGAGTTGTAGCTGTCACTGCCAAAAATGGTGCACAGCTGTGACATTACAGAAGTAATGAAAAGACAACTACAAAACAGTGGATTGACAGATTTCTAGCAGCACAGTGGTTACTGTTGGGTAGTCCTGGAACACAGACCTGTGTATTTGCAGGATGAAAGCCTCTATGATATGAGTGGAGATGTTTTTTTTTAAAAAAAGGGTATTTGCTAGTTTTCATTTTCTTTTCCTTTTTTTTTGTTATTTCTGCATTCCAGAGTTAGCAATAAACAAAGATTGTGATTGGTTGCTACGGTAAACAAGAATGTTTCTTTTTAGCACACTGTTCATATATAACCTCTTGATGTTTTATTTTACTCAGTGGTGAGTTATGCATAGTATAGTCTTCTTGTGGTTTGTACTTCAAATTGTAAATGAATGCTCAATAACAATTGACTTTAAAGTGTTATTAAACCCAGGACCCTGCATTCATTATATCTGACCTCACACAGAACACGGAAATGCAATTATTTTTGTAAATATAAACTGCTAAATACCCTTTCTCATCAACAGTATATAGCAGTCTTGTGACTTCTAACAGTGTCTGGATAAAGCTTGTAGGAGGAGTTTTCATTGTCCCACAATTTTCCTATGAGAATGCAAGACTCCTGACCCTCTGTCTGGAAAGTGCTGATTGGCCCTGTGCTGATCACATGCACTCTCCCTAGAAAAAAACCCCTCTAGCAATACACACCAAACTGAGCATGTGCAGCCTGTCCCCTGGCTCTGTAAATATCATGAAATATATTGGAGAACGTGGAAGAAGGAGATGATCAGAGAAGACATGATCAAACAGCATATTTACACAATGCAGAGGATTAACCCCTTAGGTTACACAGAGTATAACAATCATGCTTTACTGCATATACAGATTTTACTGTTGTGGGTTTAGTAACACTTTAATTATCTTAAAAACATATGAAACTTAACATTCATTCCACTTTTGCAGCCAAATTGGGATTAAAAAATAGCATGTTAATATTTCAGTTCATGTAGCATAAGTTAGAAAAAAGTAAACATTGCAGCTTACCTCTTTAGATGCTCTATTCTGAAAGCTCCTATGCTGTAAAGGTAGTTCTCTTTGCTTTTGAGAGGACTGGGGAGCTGTGTTTGCCATAGTTAACCCTGCCTTTATTGTGCAGACAGATCTTCATTATCAGTTGTAACTGGAGTCGAACACTGTCTGGTCTAACAAAGGGTTAAAGGTTTAGCATGTGGGTTTCTTGTATTGATTGTTAATGAGTGAGCTCATCCTATCCTTAGTACAGCCCCCTTATCAAATTGTTCAAAACATCTAAAAGGTAAGAATATTTTTAAATGTTTTTTTTAAACCACTTTAATACCAGGCACTTTCACCCCTTCCTGCCCAGGCCTTTTTTCAGCTTTCAGTGTTGTCACCAGTGGTGGGCCATCAATAGGCATCGCAGGGGTGCCGCCTCCCCCCCCAAAAAAATGTGGTTCCTTTAAGAGAGTGTCCGGCGCCCCACACAATGTGTCTATGGGAGGCATGACGTTTCCCACATCACACGGTTAAGATCCAGAAGCTTTATTGGCCAACCCCTAGAGCATCATCGGGGCGCAGTGGCACTGGCCCGGTGAGTCTGCATTGATGGGCACATTGGCACAGTGAGGCTGCATTGATGGACACACAAGCACACTGAGGCTATATTGATGGGCACACTGGCACAGTAAGGCTGCATTTATGGGCACATGGCACAGTGAGGCTGCAATTATGGGCACACTGGCACACTGAGGCTGCATTGATACACACTGGCACAGTGACGCTGCAATACATGGGCATGGCGTGGCTGCATTGATGGGCACAGTGAGGCTGCAATTCATGGGAACAGTGAGGCTTCATTGATGGGCACACTGAGGCTGCATTGATGGGCACACTGACACACTGAGGCTGCATTGATGGGCACACTGGCACAGTGAGGCTGCATTGATGGGCACACTGATGCTGCATTGATGGGCACACTGGCACACTGATGCTGCATTGATGGGCACAATGGCACAGTGAGGCTGCATTTGATGGTCACAGTGAGGCTAAAATTGATTGGCACAGTGAGGCTGAAATTGATTGGCACAGCTAGGCTGCAATTGATGGGCACAGTGAGGCTGCATATGATGGGCACAGTGAGGCTGCATTTGATTGGCACAGTAAGGCTACATTTGACAGGCACAGTGAGGCTGCAATTGATTTTTTTTTTCAGCATTTTTTTGAATTTTTCAGTTTGTTTGCACCCCCCCAAAAAGTTTGAGCACCTGCCGCCACTGGCTGTCGCATTTTGCATGACAATTGTGCAGTCATGCAACACTGTATCCATATGAAATTTTTATAATTTTGTTATCACAGATGGAGCTTTCTAAAATTGAGCTTTCTTTTGGTGATATTAAATCACCACTGTTTTTATTTTTTCTGAAATAAACGAAAAAACAGTTTTTCTTTGTTTCTGTTATAAAATTTGCAAATAAATATGTCCACAAACTATGGTATAAATACAGTATCTAAAAAAATGATCAATCCTGGGGGGGCATGGCTAGCCGGCAGAGAAGATGGTCGCACACTAACAGAGCTCCGCAGCGTCCTGGGCCTACACGGGTGATAACAACATCACAGAGCCTCGTTTCTTAGATCCACATACCGGACAGACAGTGGACAACTCCCGAATGCCTTCCCGTAAGCGTAAAGAAGCCACAAAACCAAGAAAAATGACGGACTTTCTACTACAGCCGCGCCGTCTCCCTGTCCAAGATGGCGCCGGCAGAAGCACAGGAGAGCCGCGCGGCTCCATTACACAGCATGGACGGAACGAAAGATTCGATCCCGGACACCCACATGGAAAGAGACAGCAGGGAAAAGGTCAGTACCCACTCCCTCCATCTGCTTCATCCAGCCCTGCGAAAAGCAAGCTGAAAATGTCCTCTCCAAGCACAGAATTAGCTGAATTCAGTGGTATTGATTCCTCCCTGGAGGATACCAGGGAATTACAGGAATCCATCATAGACTTCCCCACACAAAACCAGCCGGTACTCGATACCACACTCAAGGATATGTTAGTATCCCTGCGCTCAACCCTACATGCTGATATGTTGGCAATAACACAAAAATTCAAATCAGAGGTGGCAGCGGTAGATTCAAGGGTGTCCCATATAGAATCTAAGATGGGAGAATTTGCGTCCACATTTAACGACATGGTAGATGCTCATAACGACAGGGATGAGGAAATCACAGCTATCAAAGCAAAAATGGCCGACTTAGAGGACAGATCAAGACGAAATAATGTCAAAATCAGAGGGATCCCTGAATCGGTCAAACCCCCGGACTTAAAGGAATATTTTATCAACCTTATGAAAATTACACTTCCGGAAACACCCCTGGAAGATCTAATCATAGATCGAATCCATCGCCTTCCAAAGCCCAGGAACATACAAGAGCACCTCCCCAGAGACACAATAGTCCGTATCCACTTCTTTCACATCAAAGATTTGTTTATGATGACAGTGAGAAGACGGGACAATCTTCCTCAAGAGCTACAAAATCTCTCTTTCTTTGCTGACTTGTCAGCCTTTACCATGCAACAACGCAGACAACTAGCAACCATAACAAAACCGCTGAACAACCACCACATCCAGTACAGATGGCTTTATCCGGCTAAGCTTCTGATCACGAAAGAAGGCAAATCACATATCGTAACAAATGTCAGAGAAGGAATCCGTCTCTTGAGGGACTGGAAACTTTTCGATCTGGATAACAACGACCAGGAGGAATCACACTCTCTTCCATCCACTAGAGCCAGCTCAGACGCAGAAACAGGCTGACGTACTCAAATGGAAAAACAACAGAAAACCCGTCCAGCCCAGGGGAATGCCACTTAGCTAACTCCTTGCTTTACCCCCCGAGCTATAGCGGAATTGCATCCGCACAGATCCTAAACAGGATCGTCAGTTTTTACGACTTTTTGTTGATACCCTTTCCCCTTTTTTTCCTCCCTACCTCTCTCCTTGTCTACAGGAACAGAAATACGATCACACTCACCCATTGCCTTCAACCTTGGGAGAACTTTCGACCAGTAAACTACAATACATTACAAGCCAACTACACCAGGCAGTCAGCTCATACCACACACCCTCGGTGAGCAAAGGTATGTCTCGAGCAACTACAAACATGTCTTTTAAAATATCCTCACTAAATGTTAAAGGCCTGAACAGCCCTTACAAACGCCAAATGGCCTGGAAAGAAGCATCCAGACTGAAAAGCGACATCATGTGCTTCCAAGAGACTCACTTTTCAGCAGTTAATCCGCCAGTCTTTAATAACCGAAAATTTCCTACCCTATATACGGCAAACGGCCCGAAGAAAAAAGGAGGAGTTGCAATAGCAATCAGAGACTCCATCCCATTCTCAGAAATCTCAACTCACCTGGATATTTCTGGCAGGTACATTATACTAGTGTGTGAGATTTATGCAATTAAGTATACCCTAGTCAACATGTACTTGCCAAACAACAATCAACTCAGATTTCTAAACAAAATATGGAAAAAGGTAGAAGCACTGAAACAGGGACATATTATCCTATGCGGAGATTTCAATGCGATCCCAGACAAGCATGTGGACTGTACTAACCCTAAACATCTAAAACAAAGAAGGACGACGCTGTCAAGATTTATCAACACCTCAAACCTCTTTGATGTGTGGAGATGTCAACACGCATCGGAGAAGGACTTTACTTTCTTTTCCAATGTCCACTGTACTTATTCAAGAATAGATATGTTTTTAGCAGACAAATTTTTGTTGCAAAAGATTATCAGATCAGACATTGGTATTATATCATGGTCTGATCACGCTCCCATATCGATCAGCGTGAGGGGGAGGGACGCCGAGACTGCAGCAAACAGATGGAGGAACGATGTTCTAACTATCTCTCAACCTAAAAATCTCAAATTGATTAGAAAATCTCTGACCGAATTTTTCGAGATCAATGCTCCCTCGGTGTCCGACCCTTTCACGCTGTGGAATTCTCACAAAGTGGTTATGAGGGGTCTCCTAATACAATTAAGTGCTAGGGCAAAAAGGCAGAGGACGGAGAGGCTCAACGACCTGCTGGAAAAAATCAAAACCTTGGAAACATCCAACAAACAAAACTCCACCCAAAAAACAAGATCTCTACTATTCGAGGCTAGACAAGAATTGAGATCTCTTTTGGTGTCCCAGCAGGATAGCCGCCTTCGCATCTTAAAAGCAAACAACTACCGTTGTAACAACAAGGCGGGTAAACTGCTGGCGAACCAGGTAAAAGAGAAAACGATAAAAATAAGAATCCCTCACATTGTAAACCCTAATTCCAAAATTACTGTATCTAACCCCAAAGACATAGCGGACGCTTTTAGCGACTATTATGAAGCTCTATACAACCTTAAAGACGACCCTAATACACCACAACCAACAGAAAACACAATTGCGGAATTCCTGGAGGCTGTTAATCTTCCGAGGGTTCCGCAATCAGAACTCGCCAAACTAAATCTACCATTTACAATCCAAGAAATCGAAAAAACAATTAGAAATATGCCCCACAACAAATCTCCCGGTCCTGATGGATACTCTTCTGAATATTTCCAACTATTCATAACTGAACTATCCCCGTACCTAAAGCAGGTCTTCGATGCCGCAATGTCCAAAGCCTCATTTCCAAAAGAAATGTTAACAGCGACTATAATAACTCTGCCAAAACCAGGTAAAGACCACTCAGCACCACAAAACTTTAGGCCCATTTCTTTACTGAACGTGGACGTTAAATTGTATGCCAAAATCTTAGCCAATAGATTGTCCACATTACTACCAGCTCTCATTAACCAGGACCAGGTGGGTTTCGTTTCGGGTAGGCAAACCACAGACGCAACCAGAAGGATGCTAAATTTAATTCATGCGACAGAGGAGTCCCGAAGGCCTTCTCTGCTCCTGACTTTGGATGCAGAGAAGGCCTTCGACAGGGTCCATTGGGGATACTTAATTAAAGTGCTGGAGAAGTTTGGATTAACAGGCCCCATACAACAAGCAATCTTGGCACTGTATTCCTCCCCATCCGACTATGTTTTTTCAGAGGGAATGTTCTCTAAAAACTTCCAAATAACAAATGGAACAAGGCAGGGATGCCCCCTGTCACCACTAATTTTCGCATTAATTATGGAACCGCTTGCAGAAAAAATCAGGAACAACACAGCAATCCAGGGAATCCCTTCTTCAGATCGTGAACATAAAATCTCACTTTTTGCAGACGACGTCATCTTGACTTTATCTGATCCATACAACTCTTTAAAAGCAGCACATGAGACACTACAGGAATTTAGTAAAGTAGTCTACTATAAAGTGAACGCATCCAAATCTAACATTTTAGGAATAGCGATAGATAATAAAACTAAACTAAATATGCAAAAAGACTTCCCCTATCCCTGGGCATCAGAGTCGATCACTTACCTAGGCATTCAGCTAACATCTCCCTCCTCGAAACTCTTCCAACTCAATTACCAACCTTTAGTGAAAGCATTTCAAGAAGAAATATTAAGACTCCAAAAATTCTACCTATCTTGGAATGGTCGCCTAGCAGCATACAAGATGCTGCTACTCCCAAAATTAATATATATATTCAGAACCCTCCCAATACCAATCCCAAACCCTTTCCTTAAAACCATGCAGAACCAAATGTTAAAGTTTATATGGGCAGGCAAAAGAGCTAGGTTCTCATTACAAATGCAAGAAAACCATAAACAAATAGGTGGTTTGGGAGTACCGAACTTAAAAGATTACTATACAGCAACAATCTTAGAACAACTGAAACAATGGTTCGCCAACAAAGACATTAAACACTGGTCCCATCTAGAGCAGACGTGGTTGTATCCTAGATCACTACAGTCATTAATCCTTGCTCACAACATACAACAAATCACACTCAAAAAGGATCATCCTACCATACAAGCCACAATTCAAGCATGGACCCATCTAAAAAAGACATCCAACCCACGAACGGCTTTCACAGACGTACCCTTTCCTCTAGAAACCTTGAAATGGCTGATCCCAAACATATCCCTAGATCAATGGCTAAATAACCAAACTGTACTTTTGAGAGATATTATACAGAATGGTAAACTTCTATCGTTCAAGGAGATTCAACATAAGCTTAACATACCTTCCTCAGAATTTCTAACTTACCTACAGATAGATTCATGGTACAACAAATGGGGGGTTTCGAGTTCCCCCGTGCCAACTCAGGTGTGGGGGTACTTGAACTCCTCCGATACTAAAACAAAGGGCATCTCCTTGATGTACACACTGATCAACACCAAAAAATCATTTACCAAACTTGCACCCCTGAGAAAATGGGAGAAAGATTTAGACCAGTCGTTCACAGACAATCAATGGTTATCCGCATTCAAATGTAATCATAGATTTTCAAGATGTTCTAACTATGAGGAGCTGGCGGCGAAACTAATAGCTAGATGGCACTATACACCATATATGATGGCTAAATTCTCTAGAGAAAACACCAACTTATGTTGGAGGGGCTGCGACCAGGTTGGAACTTTGCCCCATATGCTATGGTCATGCAAACATATTCGCAGCTTTTGGTCAGAAATTTTTAAATTAATAGCAAAAACAACAGGAGTAATCACTACCCCAACTCCCGAAAAGGCCATTTTAAGTATTAACATGTCAGAATACCCATTATCAGTGAGATCTATAGCAATGCACATACTTTTTGCCGCCAGATCCTTATTGGTGTGTAAGTGGAGATCAGATGAAATTCCCACCATAAGAGAAATCATTACAAAAATTAACACAATATCCGTTTATGAAAAAATCCTAGCTTACAGAGATGGCTACGGAGCAAAATATCTCTCCAATTGGGAATTGTGGAATTCTTTGTATCAAAAAAAAAAAAAAAAAATCACTCTGTTTCCTGTAGACCGGGTGAGGGTCAAACCAATACCTGTAAGTACCCTCCCTTCCTGTCCCTTATCTCCTTCCCCCCCCCCCTCATCTAATTCCCCCCCCTCATCTAATTCCCCCTACCCCCTCTCTTTTTGTTTTTTGTTTTTTCTCTACTTTATTTATCTTTTCTTGTTCTCTCTCTAATAATTGGTTAAAGGTGATATGTTTAATTCACCATAGATAAGGTAATTTAAATGGAAATAATCCATTTTGAAATTTAATTTGTAACATAAGCAAAATAATAAGTACTACCTGTCCCAGGATATTGAAAAACTATAGTTCATCCAAACTGAGAAATCAGTACCATATCAAGACTTGGTATATATGATAAATGTACAGAGATATATTTTTTTGTTGGACAAAGGTATACGGTCATAACATGTATGTATGCAAAATATCAATAAAAATTATTATTAAAAAAAAAAAAAATGATCAATCCTGATGTGCTGAGGGCTGAAAATGCCAGGACAGTACAAATATCCCCCAAATTACTCCATTTTGGAAAGTAGACAGTCCAAGGTCCTCTTTTATCCCTCCATTTATTTTTTATCAGGAACAGCATTTCTATTCTACTTTTAGTTCATGTTTACTCCACATATTAGTTCAAATAAGCGCATAATATGCATTGGCTCAGAGCTTCTTTTCCTTTGTGATTTATATACATTTTATACATATTACACCATTTGAGCCCTAGATGTATATTATGCAACTATTGAGCATAAGATTGCTGTTTTTATTGTTACTTACATGTTTTGACCATTGTGGTAATGTAGATGTGGTGTGTTGTGATTAATATGCTTTTATACAAGTCTTCTTTTCTGACTATATTACCTACCTTCGTATTTTAATAAAATCTTTGTTTGAGGATAATGTGCTAGGCCTACGTGCTTTCTGTCTTTTTCATAGTCCAAAGTTTATAGTGAGAAGCATGGAGAGTTTTTGACGTCATTTTTTGTGACAATTTTTTGGAAAATTAAGAAATTATAAAAAAAACATTTTCACAATTTTTTTATTTACACACTGTCACCAGTGTACTTTAGTGTCATCATATAAGTGGTGTGGCGGTGATCAGGGACACTGACTGGTGACAGTATGTAAAAGAAACAGAAAAAATATGTAATTATTAAAAAGTTTTTTAATTTTTCATTTTTTTTTCAACAAACTGTGGCTGGAGCAATACAGTGTTACCATACTAACACTGTACTACTCTGGGGAAGTGTTCAGGATTTTTTTTTTAAGATTGCTTATACCAGTAAATTTCACTAATCAGTCATCGGCAAGGCACGTTCCAGGAGGACATCATATGAAGTACACCTGTAACAATGAATGTCCCGCCCAGCCATCATTTGTCAATAGGCTGGGCGGGAAATGGTTAAACACAGGCAGCAGTCCTTTGCCACCCTCCAGAAAAGTGCTCAGTGGTGGATCCATCCATCTTATCGTCACCTGTGTTAACCCTGTATATGCTACATCATACGCTAAACCATGTGGATTGCATATTGTTGCAGAGAGGCGGTGGTGCAGTCCCAATCTCTTGATTGAGTCACATTCAGTAGAAGAGTATTACCTGCTGAACATAACAGGGTGATCATTTCTGCCACGGCACAGCATCTTGGCCATGACAGAGAACATTAGCCTCGGTATGTGTACAACCTTGTTCAGCTGCCTTTGCAGCTTAAAGCGGAGCTCCACCCAAAAGGGGGAGCTCTGCTTATCTGCCTCCTACCCATCACCACTTCCAGGAGACCTCGCCAGGGCGAAATCCCTCTGAAGTTTGGTTCCCTTCTCCTTCTCCCACTGCCAGGCCATTCAAGAGATGACAGCACACTTCATGCATGCACAGTAGGGAACCGGCTGTGAATCTGCAAGGCATTACTACCGTTTTCTTTTACAGGCAATGGTAGCGGCAGCACCCAAAAGCTGACTGAAACATTGGTTGGGTTGCCGACATTGCTGGATTCCAGGACAGGTAAGTGTCCTAATATTAAAATCAGCAGCTACAGTATTTGTGCTGACTTTAAATTTTTTCGTGAGGGGGGCTGGTCCTCTTTAATGGGGGCTCAACTTCCTGTTTGACTGCAAGTGTAAACAAGCCCTAAATGAGGCAGCATGGAATAAGGAACATACAGTATGACATACAGCAGGGATATGCAATTAACGGACCCCCAGCTGTTGCAAAACTGCAAGTCCCACCATGTGGCTGTCAGAGTCTTGCTATGCCTCATGGGACTTGTAGTGCTGCAACAGCTGGAGGTCTGCTAATTGCATATCCCTGACATACAGGATGAGATAATGTGAAATAATGATTTTACAGCATGGCATATTGAATGAGCTGATGGAGAATGGGGGAATTTACAGCTGAAATTAACCAATGTGCAATAGTGAATGCACAGCTTGTTATGTGGGATGCTCAGGTATGAAATAGTGAACATGCAGCATGGCATAAAGAGTGTACTAGCAGAGTTGTTTTGGTACCTTAAGAGCCTATAAACACCATTGCACAGTGGTAACACACAAATTACCACATGTCACGGTTTGATGAGGCACAGTTTATTCTGAATTGAACCCCAATGCACCTTGTCAATGGATGTGCATTGTAGCACACCAAAACGCATGGTGTGCAGACAGCTCATTCAAATGACTGGACCACTTTAACCAAAGTACATCAAAATGCAGGATATTGCACATTAACATACTGTATGTGTAGTAATGTGGTGTAACAGTGTGAATGGGCCCTAACAGAAAAAAAAACTGCAGGTGCTGCTGAGGCTGAGACTTAAGGCCCGTGCACTCTGATTTTCCGATGGGAAATGTTGGATGTCAGGCTGTTGGTGGAAAATCCGACTGTGTGTATTTCCATCGGACAATTGTTGTCGGACTTTCCGCCAACAAATGTTGGCTAGCATGTCTTCAAATTTTCCACCAACAAATGTGTGTTGTCAGATTTTCCGATTGTGTGCACACAAGTCCGTCAGACAAAAGTCCAAATTACAAACACGCATGCTCGGAAGCAAGAATGAGCCAGAAGCGCTCTGTTTTGTAAAACTAGCGTTCGTAATGGAGATATCAATTTTGTGACGCGGCAATTTATGAAATCTCTCAATGCAGCACATTCTCTTGTATTTTATAATGGTATAATAATGAAGCTGCTTTGCTGGTGATATTCACAAAGTTCTGACAAATGTATTTATTATTTTATTTTTGTTCTAGTGATCTCCAGAATAATTTTTTGTTTTTTCTCTCCAGAATATTTTTGTTCTTCTCTAGCGATCTCCGGAATAGTAACTCAATTTTCATTTTGTTCTAGTGATCCCCAGAATATATATATATATATATATATATATATATATATATATATATATATATATATATATATATATATATATATAATATTTATTTCTTTTTTGTGTGTCAAGTTACCACAACACCATTATAATCTTGCATTTTTTAACCTCAAAGATACAACTATGTTGGTGTCCCTTGTTAATTTGACATTATATTTTTGAAATGTACCTGCCTACTCACAAACAAACTGTCCTTTTTTAAGTAAAACACATAGCCAAGTATTTTGCAAAATCAAACATTTTATTTCAATGGGGAGCACAAGGTCATATCAAAATCAAGAGGAAGGCAACAATGGAGAAACAGTTGGAATTGGTGAAGCGTTTGCACCCCAGGGCAGACATCAATTATTTGACAGTAAAAATTGTTAACCTGAGGAGTCCATTTAATAGGGAGCACAATACGGTCCTGGACTCTGAGAGATCGGGAGCAGCAGATGATATATATGTCCAGAGGCTGTGGTCTTCCAACAGCCTGCATTTTTTGCCAGACCACATAGAACCCAGGCCATTGCTCTCAACACTTCTTTCCACACAAATGAAAGAAATTAAATCAAAAATGCATTCTCTGCACCCAACAATAAAAAAAAAAGATAAACTCAAATTAAACAAAAAGAAAATTATAAATGATATTGGGGATAATCCCCAGCCCAGTGGCCTTGTTGGGGGTGTTGCTGCATTGTCCATGGTCCACCATGCTGCTGTGGTGGGTGGGGTGGCTGTGTTGTTGGTGGAGGTGGTGGAGGAGGATGATCAAATTCACACATGTGCATTTTAGGGGTAATTATGCCCTTCTTTCCCTTGTTCAGGGCCTTGAGGATGATTTCCTTGCACATAATGCACTGGTCCTCCTCCATTTCTTTTAATTTATTTGCTGTCATGCAGCCAAAGACTCCTGGGAATCAGGGGCTGAGCTAATGGCAATAGTTGCATGGTGGAGAAATGCAGCTGTGGCATCATCCAGGTTTTTGTTTTTCCTGGCCCTTTTTGTTGGAGGTCGGGGGGGAGGAACCTGGCATTCTGTCAGGCTGCTTGCCATGGGCTCCTCTTGGCTTTGGCTGAGGCTGAGACTTTCCTGTGTATGAAAATGGTACATAGTTTTAGGTTTTTGTTCATCAATCACACACAATTTTGAGCTTATTACAGTTGCAAATTGTATGTTAACAAATACAAAAGACTATCATTCTGACCCCAGCATTTTTCATTCTTGTCCCAATCATTTTTGGCCACTACTGTCTATTGATATGTAAACCACTTTGTTAAATTAGAAATGTGGGATCAATAACATCTAGTTAACAACATCATTCAATTTTTGCCCACAAATATTTTCAACAATACTATACCTGGGTCAAGCCGGGCTCCTCCACATCTTCTTCCTGGGTGGAAGGCCCAGGGTGGACCTCAGTAGCTTCAGCTGATGTGGAAGGAAGTGTTGAGAGCAATGGCTTGGGTTCGTTCTGGTCTGATAAAGAAACGCAGGCTGTTGTAGTACCACAGCCTGGGGATATATATGTCATCTGCTGATGCTCTGAATCTCTGGGAATCCTGGACCTTCTTTCGCTCCCTATTATATGTGCTCTGCAGGATAACAATTTTGGCCTTCAAATAATTGTTGTCTGCCGTGGGATACACAGGCTTCACCAATTCCAACAGTTTCTCCATCGTTGCCTTCCTCTTGATTTTATTGGAGTAATCTTTGAATTTTACTTGCCATAGGCATGGCAGCTCCTGGTATTGCTGGATAAAGTCAGGGAGGAAGTCAGGGACAGTAAATTTATCCACCATTTTCTCTGCAAGACACAACACAACACAAACCCTAATGTCAGGCTAAACTCTCATAATCTTGTCCCAATATAGGCCTCAATCTATAAGCAGTATAGGCCTCTAACTACCGATGCCCCAATTTACAATTGTACCTTAATTCCTTTGCGTGAAAATGATCTTCCTTCCTCCACTCACAGATCATACCTACGTCTGTTACAGCGACCGCTCTTTATGCTTTATATACACTGCGCATGTGTCAAACTCCACCCCTGTCCTTCTTTCTAGTGTATTCCCCGCCTCTTCTCTTTCAGGGCAGTGGGAGAGCAAATGGCGGAGAGACAGCAGGTGCGTGCAGAAAACAGCAATGAGGAAAGCCCGGAGCAAGGCAGTTCCTGATCCAGGAGGGGATATAAGGCCTCAAATATGTCCTTTGAAGAGATGGTGGAGATGGTGGACATCTTAAAGAAGACAGACTATGATGGGAATCATGGGCCGTACAGAAACCCTAAAGTCAGAAAGGCCAAGATCAAGACTAAAGTTGTCAGAAGTCTGCACAGGACTTTTGGGGTATGACAATCCAAGGATCAATTGAGGAAACGCTGGTCAAACCAGAAATTGAGGGAGCAAGATCACTATAGAAAGATCAGGAAAGTCTGCAAAAAAGTAAATATTTGTCGTGTGTTCCTACTGAGGTTCGTGGACACAGGAATCGTTGATATTAAACATTGTTCGTTCGACCACTAATATGTAGTTTTTGGGAGATGCAGGTTAACTACATTTGTTCAGGCCTATTTTGATTAAGATAAGTTTATTACATTGTTGTCTAGATGTGTTTGAAACTATAATGAAATGACAACTTTATTGAGTGTCAGGAGAGGACACTCAGCAACTGTTTACGCATCTGGATGCAGGAGCACTAGTGTGGGACACCATAACACCCTTCTTATGGTGTTCCACGCAGTTGCGCCAGTGGATACGTGGGGTCTCTCCATGTGTGAAACTTGAACAAAACAGGTAAGTATTCCAGCTTTTGAAAGGGAAAAAATCATGTATTCAGCTTGGAACTCTGCCAAAACAGACAATTGGAAGACACTTCCAAGCAATGTTTCATATTACTATTTCTAGCCTAACATATCTGTCTGCTAAGTATACCTTTTTTTTATTCACATAGGGGAGAAAAGAATAGGGACATCTGAAGGCACCAGTAACACCACACCGAATGAAGAAAGGCAACTCACCACACACCCTGAAGATGTGGATGCAGATGTTCAGGAAGTGCTGGGTGAAGTGGTAGAAATGGTGTCGACCACAGGTCAGTATCTGAGACCACAGATTCAGGTAATAGATGGATGACTGCATATTTATAATACATGGTGTGTTTTTTTATTTTTAGGTGATGTGGATGTTGTGGAAGAAGAAACTCACTTCAGCAGTGCAAGTGCACAAATCCTGATCAGGGAGATCATGTGTGCAATCGTGATTTGGAACAAATTAAACAAAACATTCATGATGTTCAAAAAAGACTGAGCAACATCATTGATATTTTAGGGAAAATCTAAACCCAAATTAGATTTTATAGTTGTTATGTTGTACATGTTTTTGCAGTTTTAAGAGAATCGCAAAGCCAAATTTTGAAGATGCACACAGTGTGTCAACATATGCTCTCCCATCATGGGATATCAATGTACGTGTTTTGTGGGTGCAACCCCTTCCTCCAAACTAAAGTAGGTGAGAGGCAGGGGTTGCACCCCCGAAACACGTCCAACAATCCCCCATGATGGGAGCTAGCACATGTTGACACACTGGGACTTATTTCAAAAAGACAAAACCACTTTGCTCTACAAGTGCAATGCAAGTGCACTAGGGCAAAGTGGATTGGCCTTTCTGAAATAAGCCCCAGTGTGTCAACATGTGCTAACTCCCATCATGGGGGATCAATGAACGTGTTCTGGGGTGCAACCCCTTCCTCTCACCTACTTTAGTTTGGAGGAAGGGGTTGCATCCACAAAATGCAAAATTTTGGCACTTTAGCAAAATAGATGTAGGGAAAAGACACACATTTTAGACATGGGATCATGAGGGAAATCCAAATTTGGAATCACAATTTGTGTGCATCTTCAAAATTTGGCTTTTAGAGGGGTGAGATCACCCCATCTGATGAAGGCAAGATCAACACAGTTTTGACATACTAATGTTTCATATGGCCTTCACTTTAGCAAAGTTGAACTTTGTAAGTTCCTGAGTTGGGGATGTGTATGTTATGTTTTAAACATGCCTGTTTAGCCCCAAAAATGGCAAATTAATGTCAAACATACATGTTATATACCAAGATGTTGGTTTGTTCAAAAACCATTTATAACACACATGTAAATGTGCTTGGAGTAAAATGTTTTATACTCAACAATGTGTGGCTTCTTATTTCAATGCTCAATACCAGTGTATTTGTAAAGTTGGTGTAGTTACAGTGACAATGTGCTGTAAAATGTGCCAAAATCAGGCCAGTTTAGGGACTCCAAGCAATTAATTCAAGGAGTTGAAAAGGCAGAATATTTTTATCATTAATGCATTAAATACATTAACAACAATAACATTGTGTGTGTGTAGCAGAACCACAGCACAACATATTAGTTAGCTAAAGAAGAGATTGTCACCTCATGTATCAAATAAGTTTCGTTTGCACTATTGAAGAAAATGGACAAAATTAAAAGGCCATTTGAGAACCTAGGAGACAGATAAGAAACACAAACAGTAATTCAAATGAAATCTGAGTTTAGTTTTTTAAAAATTTAACCACTTCAGCCCCGGAAGGATTTACCCCCTTCCTGACCAGAGCACTTTTTACAATTCGGCACTGCGTCGCTTTAACTGCTAATTGCGCGGTCATGCAATGCTCTACCCAAACAAAATTTGCGTCCTTTTCTTCCCACAAATAGAGCTTTCTTTTGATGGTATTTGATCACCTCTGCCGTTTTTATTTTTTGCGCTATAAACGGAAAAAGACTGAAAATTTTGAAAAAAAATGATATTTTCTACTTTTTGTTATAAAAAAAATCCAATAAACTAAATTTTAGTCATACATTTAGGCCAAAATGTATTCGGCCACATGTCTTTGGTAAAAAAAATGTCAATAAGCGTATATTTATTGGTTTGCGCAAAAGTTATAGCGTCTACAAACTAGGGTACATTTTCTGGAATTTACACAGCTTTTAGTTTATGACTGCCTATGTCATTTCTTGAGGTGCTAAAATGGCAGGGCAGTACAAAACCCCCCCAAATGACCCCATTTTGGAAAGTAGACACCCCAAGGAAATTGCTGAGAGGCATGTTGAACCCATTGAATATTTTTTTTTTGTCCCAAGTGATTGAATAATGACAAAAAAAAAAAAAAAAAATTTACAAAAAGTTGTCACTAAATGATATATTGCTCACACAGGCCATGGGCATATGTGGAATTGCACCCCAAAATACATTCAGCTGCTTCTCCTGAGTACGGGGATACCACATGTGTGGCACTTTTTGGGAGCCTAGCCGCGTACGGGGCCCCGAAAACCCAGCACCACCTTCAGGATTTCTAAGGGCATACATTTTTGATTTTACTCCTCACTACCTATCACAGTTTTGAAGGCCATAAAATGCCAAGATGGCACAAACCCCCCCCAAATGACCCCATTTTGGAAAGTAGACACCCCAAGCTATTTGCTGAGAGGCATGGTGAGTATTTTGCAGCTCTCATTTGTTTTTGAAAATGAAGAAAGACCAGAAAAAAATTTTTTTTTTTCTTTTTTCAATTTTCAAAACTTTGTGACAAAAAGTGAGGTCTGCAAAATACTCACTATACCTCTCAGCAAATAGCTTGGGGTGTCTACTTTCCAAAATGGGGTAATTTGGGGGGGGGGTTTGTGCCACCTGGGCATTCCATGGCCTCCGAAACTGTGATAGGCAGTGAAGAGTGAAATCAAAAATTTACGGCCTTAGAAAGCCTGAAGGCGGTGCTTGGTTTTCGGGGTCCCGTGCGCGGCTAGGCTCCCAAAAAGTCCCACACATGTGGTATCCCCGTACTCAGGAGAAGCAACAGAATTTATTTTGGGGTGTAATTTCACATATTCCCATGGCATGTTTGAGCAATATAACATTTAGTGACAACTTTGTGCAAAAAAAAAAAAAAAAAAATTGTCTCTTTCCCGCTACTTGTGTCACAATATAAAATATTCCATGGACTCGACATGCCTCTCAGCAAATAGCTTGGGGTGTCTACTTTCCAAAATGGGGTCATTTGGGGGGGGTTTGAACTGTCCTGGCATTTTATGCACAACA
The DNA here is from genome assembly GCA_037952835.1 of Lithobates septentrionalis. Classification (NCBI taxonomy): domain Eukaryota; kingdom Metazoa; phylum Chordata; class Amphibia; order Anura; family Ranidae; genus Lithobates; species Lithobates septentrionalis. Next base: position 794,263 of record JBBDGP010000211.1, read on the forward strand.
TTTAGAAGCTTATGTCACACATCACCCACTCTTCTAACCACTTGAAGACAAAGCCCTTTCTGACACTTTTTGATTACATGAAAAAATTATTTTTTTTTGCAAGAAAATTACTTTGAACCCCCAAACATTATATATTATTTTAAAGCAAATGCCCTACAGATTAAAATGGTGGGTGTTTCATTTTTTTTTTTTCACACAGTATTTGCGCAGCGATTTTCAAACGCATTTTTTGGGGAAAAAACACACTTTTTAAAATTTTAATGCACTAAAACACACTATATTGCCCAAATGTTTGATGAAATAAAAAAGATGATCTTAGGCCGAGTACATGGATACCAAACATGACATGCTTTAAAATTGCGCACAAACGTGCAGTGGCAACAAAATTAATACATTTTTAAAAGCCTTTAAAAGCCTTTACAGGTTACCACTTTAGATTTACAGAGGAGGTCTACTGCTAAAATTACTGCCCTCGATCTGACCTTCGCGGTGATACCTCACATGCATGGTGCAATTGCTGTTTACATTTGACGCCAGACCGCCGCTTGCGTTCGCCTTAGCGCGAGAGCAGGGGGGACAGGGGCGCTTTTTATTTATTTATTTTTTTTCTTTATTATTTTTTTGCTTTTTTATCTTATTTTTAAACTGTTCCTTTCATTTTTTTTTTTAAATCATTTTTATTGTTATCTCAGGGAATGTAAATATCCCCTATGATAGCAATAGGTAGTGACAGGTACTCTTTTTTGAAAAAATTGGGGTCTATTAGACCCTAGATCTCTCCTCTGCCCTCAAAGCATCTGACCACACCAAGATCGGTGTGATAAAATGCTCCCCCAATTTCCCAATGGCGCTATTTACATCCGGCGAAATCTAAGTCATAAAATGCTCGTAGCTTCCGGTTTCTTAGGCCATAGAGATGTTTGGAGCCACTCTGGTCTCTGATCAGCTCTATGGTCAGCTGGCTGAATCACCGGCTGCATTCTCAGGTTCCCTGTTGAGACAGGAGAGACAGAGAAAAACACGGAAGACGGTGGGGGGGGGCATTCCCTCCCACTGCTTGTAAAAGCAGTCTAGAGGCTAATTAGCCGCTAGGATTGCTTTTACATGAAAGCCGACCGCTGGCTAAAAAGAATGATACCAAGATGATACCTAAACCTGCAGGCATCATTCTGGTATAACCACTCAAAGTCATGAATGGCGTACCTGAAGACAAAAAAATGGTTAACAATAAAGCACAGTAAACGGTAAAGTATAAAAAATTGCATACCTGAAAAGCAAACATGATAAAACATAATAACAATAAAACATTGCAGAATAGAATACAGTAAAAAAGAGCAGAACAATAGAGAGAGAGAATAGAGAGAGAGAACAATAAAACGACAACTATTTTTTTTTATTTTTGTTTGTGTTTTTTTTTTTTTTTACACTTTTTTTTTGTAACTGTAACTTTTATAACTGTAACCGGTTCCAGGTTCGGGTCTCTCAAAATGCGATGGCATCTTGGGAGACCCTGTGAAAGTGTGCCTAGTCTGTGCAATGCTGTACCCTACGCTAATACTCAACTAGTGAATGGTAGCGTTCAAAACATTCACCAATGCAAAGACCCGGATTGTCAGGACAGGAGGGACAATAATAGTGAGTGTCACGCCTATATCCGCGCTTGCTGCAGACACAACATCTTTTTTGGGGGGGTTCGTTGGGTAGGGGTACTTGGGAGGATATATAAATGCCTCTCATGCAGCCGACTGCATTTGGTTGGGGATGTGAATGGGGGAAGTACGGGCGCTGCAGAAGCGGTGGGTTCCCAATTAGGATTGGCGAATGCAGCAGGAAGGGCACTATGGGCACGACGGGCCTGTGTTTGTCTTTTTGGTGGCAGCGGGACACTACTTGTGCTTGCCACCTCACCAGCTTGAACTGCACTTATGGGACTCGCCACGTCACCAAGTGTTACTGCAGTGCTGGTTTGACTACGACCGGGGTGTACTAGGCCGCTGGTGCTTGCCAGTTCACCAAAACGCTACAAAAAAAAGTGACAGTGATCGATCGATACTGCACTTGGGTGGGCTGGACTGGGCTGGGCCGGGCGGAGGGGCAAAACGCAGGTGCTAGCAGGTATCTGGGCTGATCCCGCTAACACTGCGTTTTTGGGAACCCTAAACTGCTGGGGACGCCAGTATAGATCTGATCGGATCAGATATTGATGCGTTCAGATACTATACCACTAAGGGAGGTGTACGGTGCGTGTACGGTGCGTGCATGGGTGTTCGCGGTACTGGCGCTAATCTGACGCTGCCTAGGGCGACGCATATCACCGCCGGGCGATCAGGGGGCTAAACCTTTTTTCGGTAATAAACGGCGGGTGCCCTGACACTATAAAAAATAAACGAACTAACCAGCGTCACCCGTAACGGTTATACGGTGATCAGTGGTAAAAGGGTTAACTAGGGGGCCATCAAGGGGTTAAAACATTTATTAGATAGTATATGGGGGTCCCTGTCGCTATAAAACACTGACGGCGAACCTAAATATTTACGTCCCTAACTAGCGTCACCAGCGACACTAATACAGCGATCAGAAAAATGATCGCTTAGCGACACTGGCGACAGGGGGTGATCAAGGGGTTAAAACTTTATTAGGGGGGGTAAGGGGGGTACCCTAGACCTACAGGGGGCTAAACTTTTATTTGGTAATAAACGGCGGGTGCCCTGACACTATAAAAAATAAACGAACTAACCAGCGTCACCCGTAACGGTTATATGGTGATCAGTGGTGAAAGGGTTAACTAGGGGGCACTCAAGGGGTTAAAACATTTATTAGGTAGTATATGGGGGTCCCTGTCGCTATAAAACGCTGACGGTGAACCTAAATATTTACGTCCCTAACTAGCGTCACCAGCGACACTAATACAGCGATCAGAAAAATGATCGCTTAGCGACACTGGTGAGGGGGGGTGATCAAGGGGTTAAAACTTTATTAGGGGGGGTAAGGGGGGTACCCTAGACCTACAGGGGGGTAACAGTCACTACCCTAACACTGCTAACTGTCACAAACTGACACTATGCAGTAATCAGGAAAAAAAAAAAAAAAAAACCTGCTTGGTGTCAGTTTGTGACAGGGGGGGGGTGATTGGGGGGGGATCGGGGGGCGATCGGGGGGGGATCGGGGGTGTAATGTATGCCTGGCATGTTCTACTGTGTGTGTGTGTGTTTGGTGCACTTACATGTCATCTCCCCTCGGCGCTGGAACGGAAACTCCCGAGCCGAGGAGAGATGACATCACATCCTCTGCCTCTGTGTACTATACACAGGCAGGGGATGTTTCTCATTGGCTGGGAGCGATCGCGAGGGGGGGCCACGATCGGATGGCCTCCCCCTCGTCTCCCATCGCTTCCAACCAAATGCCGACCGCAGCTGGCACCGGGGGGGGGGTCCGATCGGACCCCCCACCCGCGGGAAGGCAATCACGTTTCAGGTACGTGATTTTGCCTGCCCGTGCCGCTCTGCTCACGTATATAGGCGTGAGGCGGTCGGCAAGTGGTTAATTGGTCATCTGCCACATTTTGCTGTAAAGCAATTGCCCCTCTACCCACAAAGTACTCAACATATTTTTCTCTGACTTTGCAGGCGCTTTGGGGGGGTAAGCCAGCATGACCACTTTCGACAGTCGTCATCAGTGATGTTTGTGATGCAAAGTTGGCCTCAGTCAAAACTGAGGCCAGATAGCTGGCTGGCAGTGGCTACATTCGTCCTTAGGTAGTTGTGGAGAATGCAGCAGCTCAACACGACATGGTTAAGTTTATATTCAGCCAAGATAATGGACGTTAAGAAGATACGTAACCGGCTTGACATTATGCCAAAGGCATTCTCCACCACTCTTCTGGCACGTGACATCCGGTAATTAAAAACCCTCTGCTCTGGGGTCATGTTCCTCATGGGGAACGGCTTATGAGATATTCCCCAAGAGCAAATGCCTCATCCGGAACAAAAATGAAATTTTGGAGATGGCAACCGCAATTTGCCATTTTGTAGCCGCCTGTAGAACTCGGTCTGGGCGATCACTCCTCTGTCAGAGTTTCCACCATTCTTCCCAACATCCAAGTAGAGAAACTCATAATTGGCGCACACCACCACCAACTTTACAATACTACAAAACCCCTTGTAATTGTAGTAATACGAGTTGGGTGGTAGTATGATCCTTACATGCTTCCCATCAATAGCACCACCACAATTGGGAAAATCCCACTGGTGGTGAAACTGGGAAGCCACAGTCTGCCATTCCTGTGGGTTTGAAGGAAACTGTGGAGTCAAACAAGAAAAAAATAATTAGTACTTTTGCATATAACATTGCAATCAGATTAGACACAAACATTCTGGGCCAACATAAGTATAACATTTATTGAAATGAGTATTTAAAGACAAAAATATGAGGTCAACTTATCAGATTCCTCACGCCCTCTGGTGGCCCATTGTAAAAAAAATTCTGGTGGGGGGGTGGGTAGATGTTTTGGACAAGTAACCCTCTCCACTTCCATGAGAGCTGAATGCATAAAGAATGTGTGTTACTTCGGCCAGCCTCTCCTTAATTACACTATTGGCAGACCACTGGACAGATAAGAAGTGTCAAAATACAAAAATATGGATACACATGGTCCAAATTGAAGCACATTTTTACATTATTTTATTACCTATCAAGATAATAGGAGACCAAAACTTTTAACAGTACCATTTGAAAGTATTCAGGCAGGCGCATGCGCGAAGCTTTACATGGCGGACGTCTCCCTGTGAAGCTCCGCACTCCCCGCCGCACACTCGGGACCTTAAAGCACCTCTAACGCAGCGATCCGGCTCCTGTTTTCCAGGGATTACCTCCCCCGGACATCAGTGCTTCCTCCGGTATGGTACTCACGGGTCATCGCGGCAAAACAAAGCCGAAACCCATAAAAGAAGCGCTGGCCCGCGCTTCTTCCAAGATGGCGGCGAAGGCCCGAGCCCTGGCTGATCAAGCAGCGTCCTCTCCTGCACACTCAGAAGTGCTGGAGAGCGAAGACGAGACAGACATGCAATCTCATTCAGGCGGCTCTCCCTCCTTACCGCAAGCAGGTATGTCACAGACTGCTTTTATAAGGCTGATGGAAACCATGCTCCATAAGGCATTGAAAACAACCTCTGATCAAATCACTAACAATTTGACACAAGAGATCCGTGAAATAGGCCAACGCACTGCAGACCTAGAGACCAGGGTCAACGACATAGAACTCACACTGCAAGAACAGGCCCAAGAACATATTGCCCTCCGTGAGGAAAATGCTATGCTGTTATCGCGTCTGGAAGACGCTGAGAACCGTTCTCGCAGGTCCAATTTGCGACTCAGGGGTATACCAGAGGCGATTGATGATTTACAATCATTTACCACTGCTTTATTTCAAGAGCTTGAACCCTCTATACCCGTTGAACGCCTGGAGTTTGACAGAATTCACAGGGCACTAACCCGCCGTCAAGCAGACGGGCCACCGCGAGACATCATAGTCAAACTATACTTTTTCCGCACGAAGGAACAACTACTAGCAGCAGCACGGAATAAGAACTCCCTTCAGTTCCAGAATCACGACTACCAACTGTTCACGGACTTAGAGCCCCTCACCATCGCTAAAAGGCGTGCTATGAAACCACAGCTGCAAGTATTACAACAGCACCATCTCAAGTACACATGGAGATTCCCATTTGCCTTGCAATTCTCCTATCAAGGACAACAACATACCTGCACCACCCCTGAGTCGCTGCAACGCTTACTAGAATCTCTGCACCTGTCGCCCCAGACGCGTCATCCTGAAACATCTCTGCCTCGCACACCAGCCAGATCAATCTCCCAACCATACAACATGACCCCGAAGAGAAACAACCCCGATCCACAGTCCATCCGGAAAGGAACCCCAGCACGATCATCTGGAAACTACCATCCCAGCCCGAAATCTCAAGCCCTCCGCTGAAAGCAAGACAGACATATATTCTTTTTTCCCCTTTTTTTTTCCTTCTCCCCTTGTCTCTTCCAGCATACAGTTCCTCGGTTGCATCTTCCATGACTCTCTTCACATAGAACGCTTCAGTGACCAGGAGCTGCTGGACGACATCGGTTGGTTTAGGAACTAATACAGCTTCCTGCAAGCCTTCTCTACAGAGCTTCTAGGCCTTTTAAGGCCTACTCAGGTTCAGTTACGTTACCTTTTTTAAAGGTTTTCTTTAGTGTTTTTTTTTATTTATTTTTTTTTTCTCTCTTTTCGTTGATTTGAAAGGTTTAACCTCCAAACTGTATTTCTACCTGCCTGTATAATGTATACACATATTGTATTTTGGCTCATACGCTTAAACTGGTATACACAAAGTGTGCCAGGTTAACCCTAGTATCCTGCCATTCCCACTACTATACCACCACAATATAGCAACCATAATCTTACGAGATTTTACCCTGAATACATGTCATGTCAGGGGTAGAAAAAAGAGAAAAAATGACTGATTATGTTGTATGTCCCAATTCCCTTACTTCCCTTATTTCCCCCCCTTTTCCCCCTTTCCCCTCCCCCCTCCCTCCACTCCCAATTCCCCCCCCTCCCTCATGTTCTGTGTTAGGTTTATGCCTTAATATATGTTACAACATTGTGGGCTTTAACTTTAAACTGTTTTGATTAATCCCGACTGCGGCGGGGAGTTGTCATTGTGCTCCCTCTCTATGGTGCGCCCTCTCTCTGATTGGTCAACTGATCGCAGAGATGGCGCATTTACTGGTCGGGCGCCACTGACTGTTTGCCTCCCTGATAGGGGGCGATCTCGGTGGCGTACCCCACACCATATGCCCTCTCCTTTCTTTATTCCCTCTCTTTTTCTTCTCTCAAACTCTCTCCCTCTACTTTTCCCCATTTCTTTTGTTGGTCGGCTCGCACGGGCTCGGTATCCCTGGCTAATAACTCTCCACATACCTAAACATGGCACCACTTAATGTACTCACCCTAAACGTTAAATGGCTTAACTCTCCACATAAACGGGTCAAAGCCTTACAAACGTTCGCATCCCTAAAAGCCAACATAGTGGCCCTTCAGGAAACCCATTATTCAAAGCGCCACACCCCCAACTTCTTTAGCTCTAAATATCCGCAAGTCTTTACCGCCTCAGCAGACACAAAACACCGAGGGGTCCTTCTAGCTTTTCATCACACCACACCATTCACCCCCTTAACTGAAATAAAAGATCCAGAAGGTCGTTACCTACTTCTTGTAGGTCTGTTGCAGGATGTTACAACAACTTTTGTTTCTTATTACGCCCCTAATTCAAACCCAAACCCCTTTTTCTCACATCTACTACAAATAGTGAAAACCCACTGTAAGGGAACCCTATTCCTATGTGGTGACTCCAACTCTGTTTTACAACCACATACAGATAAATCCCCCTATGCCCCTGAACATCACACCCCCTCTATCCAATTCCGTAAACAAATACTTAAGGCCTCCCTTTTAGACACATGGAGAGAATCCAATCCCACTAAGAAAAATTTTACATTTTATTCACACCCCCATAAATCTTTCTCTAGAATCGACCACATTTTTATTCCTATAGCATCCGCCCCACTCCTCCTCCATTCACATATTCACCCAATCACATGGACAGACCATTGTGCTGTTATCACCACAGTATCTTCTTTAATACCACAGGCCCCTCAAAAGTGGTGGTCCATGAATGACTCCCTCCTAACCAACCAATCATACTGCTTAGATATCCAGATAGCTCTCAAAGATTACTTAACTCATAATGCCACTCCCGATATCTCCCCTATACTACTCTGGGAAGCCCATAAGCCAGTCATACGAGGCACATGCATTTCAGTGGCGTCACACCTCAATAGGGACAAAAATCTCCGATTACACCAACTTGAATCAGAATACCAGAACCACTTCCTACAATTTCAAACTAACCCAATTGAAGCCCATAAAATAACTCTAGAAAAGACTAAACTCGAAATAGACCTACTTTTGGCTGAAGCGGCTGATAAGACTATCCGCAGGTCTAGTCACACGATCTACACCAAAGCAAACAAACCTGACACATATCTGGCCTTACGCCTTCGTAGACCAGACCGTGCTCGTGTCCCTATCAGACTTAGACTGTCTAAAGATAATGTGACTAGCAATCCGGTTAAAATTCTCGCTGAATTCCGTAAACAACTAGCAAACTTGTACGAGTCTAAAACGGCATTTTCGCCGAATCAGGCGGAAAGGCTTTTTAGCAATCTTCCTATTCCTACATTATCTAATGCTAGTCGTGAACTTATGGAGAGCACGATCACCACGGAGGAAGTCTTATCAGCCATCAAGTCACTTAAACCTCATAAACGCCCAGGTCCGGACGGTCTACCGAGCCTTTATTATAAAAAATTTGCCAGTGAATTAGCCCCCCTCCTTACCAACTCCTTTAACACTATACTTAAACAACACTCCTTCAGCAGAGACACATTGACGACACTCATATCGATGATCCCGAAACCAAACACGGACACCACCTCGTGGTCTAACTACAGACCAATTTCACTCTTAAATGTCGATATCAAGATTCTAGCCAAAATTTTAGCCCTACGTCTCAACCCTATAATTGGAGGATTGATCCATAAGGACCAAGTAGGTTTTATACCTAAACGACAGGCGAGTGACAACATTCGCCGTGTAATTCTCCTCCAACACCTAGCCCGCTCCCGTAAAGTCCCGATGCATCTCCTTTCCTTAGACATCCGGAAAGCTTTCGATACTGTCTCCTGGCCTTACTTATTTTATATTCTCCAACGTTGGGGCTTCGGCCCACATTTTCTGGGGTGGGTCAATGCACTGTACAATCAACCACAAGCATATGTGCATTACTCAGGCTTCCGCTCAGACCCCTTTCCCATTTTACGAGGAACTAGGCAAGGTTGTCCCTTATCCCCCATTTTGTTTGCACTCGTGATCGAACCTTTAGCTGCCCTGATAAGGAGTAACCCTGATATTCGGGGCTTGGAGATTGCTTCTACCTCACATAAACGTTGTCTTTTTGCCGATGATGCTCTTATGTTCATCACATCTCCCCATACTACCATCCCGATCCTTTTGCACACTCTAGATAGATTTGCCAGGGTCTCGGGGCTCAAAATCAACCAAACTAAATCGAGGGCTCTCAATGTGTCTTTGCCGCAAGCTGACTTAGAAATGATACGCCAAAATTTTCCTTTTCAATGGTCCACTACATCTATTCCCTATTTAGGGATTAAGCTGAAAAGTGACCCATCCCACTTGTTCCAATACAATTACCTCCCAATGCTAACCCAACTAACTTCCCTTCTTAACCTTTGGTTACCCTTATGTATCTCCTGGCTCGGCCGCATTGCGGCTGTTAAGATGTCTTTGCTTCCGAAGTTATTATACCTTTACAGAGTTCTCCCTGTCACAGTCCCTTCATATTATCATAGGATCATACAAAGTAAAGTTTTTAAATTTATCTGGGGCTCTAAAAGACCCAGAGTGGCTAGATCCGTCCTTCTTCGTAACAAGTCTAATGGAGGTCTTGGCATCCCAAACTTTCAACACTATTACCAAGCTGCAAGGCTGGCCCAGATGGCTCTCTACCACTCGAAACTCGAAATACCACTCTGGGTTAGCCTTGAAGCTATTGACTCATTTCCGCTTACTATAACTAATTTGCTATGGCTTTCCCCAGCATCACGAGGCCCCATATCTAACCCAATCACACAACACACTCTCAGACTTTGGGATAAACTGAAAACACCCTTCAAACTGATTTCCCCGCACTCCCCCCTCTTGTCATTTCTAGGTCACCCAAAATTCTACCCAGCCTATACTGAACCATTATCATTTCAGTCCTGGGAGCGTGCGGGCCTGACTCGCATATGTGACATAGTCAATACTGACGTTATTAAATCATTTGCCAGTATCCAAGCACAAACACAGCTCCCCAGTAGAGAATACTTCCGTTATCTCCTAATTGCGCACTTTACTCAATCAACAATAAAATCTCTCACTGGATTGGATACTATGACAGAGTACGAGGCTATGTGTGACTCGGACCCGCACGCTCCAGGTACTATCTCCCGTCTCTATGCCCATCTCACTACACCATCCTCGCGCCTTCCCGCGTATGCGCAGAGATGGTCAAACGATCTAGATATTAATATTGAAGCGGAGGATTGGGTGACTATCTGGACCAACACAAAAAATTCTTCCCAAAACGTGATTGCTTCAGAGGCAAATTACAAGGTGTTGATGCGGTGGTATCTAGTCCCGGCTAGAATTGCTAAATTCTTACCTGAATTTTCCCCAAACTGTTTCAGGGGATGTAGCGACAGAGGTACTCATCTACACATCTGGTGGACATGTCCACTGGCGCAACGCTTCTGGGAAACTATATTCCAAATGGCGTCCACCCTTCACCAAGTCACCCTAAAACCCAGCCCAACGATAGCCCTGCTCAGTTTAATTCCCCAGGACTACACAAGAGCACAGCTTCGCCTCCTTCTCCAGCTATTCACCGCAGCTAAGCAAACAATCGCTAAGGCTTGGAAAACACCCACGCTCAGTATAACCGAAACTAAAAACCGGGTCACACAGGCAATGGTGCATAGCAAGATTGAGGCGAAAATCTTGGATAAGGTCCCCCAACATGTCAGAATCTGGCAACCATGGATGGATCACTTCCTGCCGGCTGGTATTGATGAACATTTGTTGGGACTCTGAATCTATTCGGTCCTAAACCTGAGACAATGATACCACACCTCTGCCCGTGCGACCCGGCCGACCCACACCCCCCCTTGCTCCTCTCTTTTCTATCTATTTTTTCTCTTCCCTTCCCCCCCTTTTTTCTCTTCTCTTTTTCTCCCTTCTTCTACTATTAATACCTATTGGTATTGTACTCGGTCTTATACAATGGTCCTGGTGGCTCCCACGTCTGTTTTCTGGGGAGTAACTCGGAACCTTTACATTTAATACTTATTTGGGGGACCCGGTTCCCTCCAAAACTTCGAGCTATTCAATCTTATTCGTTTATACCTGCGATTTGACTGAGTATTCACTTGTTGGTATAAACCATTATATTCCATTTTGTTAATGATATAATCTATGTCAATGAAAAGCACTGTCTTATGCTACCTGGCTATCTTCATTGTAATGTATGGAACAGTTGCTTGTTAATTACCAATAAAATATTTGAAAAGAAAAGAAAGTATTCAGGCAGGCCCTTGCACTACATGCTTTGGTCAATTCATCAATAAATATGACCGCAAAAGAGGTATAGTGTGTATGGGTTTGGCAAAGTCAGCAGATAGAGTATTGGTATCGGTTGACTTAGCGGTTGGGGGGGAGGGAGTGTTCCAAATGAGTTTGGGCCCCATAAAAATAGCCTCTTGCACTCTGCCTGAATTTAAGGACAACAATAACATTTGTACACATTTTAGGTGGTGTTTAGGGTAAGCACTAAAATTTAGCTGACAAAATACATTGTTAAGTTACTAGGCTAGGTGTGTATGGGCCCAGGATAACATGCTGGGGAGGTTAGTGAAGGTAAATATGCATGAAGGACAAAAAAAGACCATTCAAAGCTTACAGCATGCATGAGGACAAAGAGAACATTCAAAGCATATTACAATAATGGTAATTATGGAATGAAGAAATTAATACAATACATTAGCAAACATTAAATACATAGAATGTGATGTAAAATTATAAAACTTACCCGAATATAGTCCTGCTGCCGGACTTGAATGATGGCAGGACAGGTCTCTGGAATAATGATTCCCAGAGCCTGGGAGGAGATCCCAGCTATGAACTTGATGTCCTGGAGACTTCTCCCTGTCACCAAGTACTGCAAGGTGGCGACAAGCCTTTGCTCGGGAATAATGGCTTGCCACATGCATGTGTCCTGCTTAGTAATATAGGGGGACAGCAAAGCCAATAGATGGTGAAAGCAGGGGTCCATCATCCGGAGATAATTCCTGAAATCATCAGGATTATTCTCCTGGAGCTCTTGCAGCAAAGGCATATGAGATATTTGGTTACGATTAAGCAACCGATTCTTGGTCCAAGAACTCCTCTTCCCCCTGTTCCTGGACCGGACTTGGGTCAAAGCAATAACTCCAAGCCCAACAATAGTAACACGATCTCTCTGACGAGAACGCCACATGGCTAGTATACGAACGAATTGACAGAATGCACTGAAAATCTTTTTTTTTTACTTTTTCGGTCCATCAGCCATCGTGAACTTACATTGTGGGACATTTTTATTTTTTAATAAAGGACTTGTCCCAAGCTGTCTCTTGTCTTTTTTACCATTTTGACACTTTTTTTGTGAAATGGTAAGTATACTTGTACCCTGTTACCAATTCGCACAGGGGGGAGGCCGGGATCTGGGGGTCCCCTCGTTAAAAGGGGCTTCCAGATTCTGATAAGCCCCCCGCCTGCAGACCCAACAACCACCGAGCAAGAGTTGTGGGGATGAGGCCCTATAGTGCCGAGGCCCAACATGGGGACAAGGTGCTTTGTTGGGTCTAGGCAATATAGTTAAAACTAATTGAAAAAAAGATCATAGGATCCCCCCAGTACATTACCAGGCCCTTTGGGTCTGGTATGAATATTAAGAGAACCCCCCGAACCAAAATTTAAAAAATTTGTGTGGGGGTCCCCCTACAATCCATACCAGGCCCTTCGGGTCTGATATGGAAATTAAGGGAAACCCTGCGCCAATTTTTTTTAAAAATGGCGTAGGGGTCCCCCCAAAATCCATACCAGACCCTTCAGGTCTGGTATGAATTTTGAGAGGAACCCTGCACCAAAATTTTAAAAAATGGCATAGGGGCCCCCAAAATCCATACCAGACCCTTTTTCAAGCACACAACCTGGCAGGCCACAGGAAAAGAGGGCGGACGAGAGAGTGCCCCCCTCCTGAACCATACCAGGTCACATGCCCTCAACATGGGGAGGGTGCTTTGGCATCTGACCCCAAAGCACCTTGTCCCCATGTTGATGGGGACAAGGGCTTCATCCTCACAACCCTTGCCTGGTGGTTGTGGGGGTCTGCGGGCAGGGACTTATCAGAATCTGGAAGCCCCCTTTAACAAGGGGACCCCCAGATCCCGGCCTCCCCCCGTGTGATTTGGTAATGGGGTACAATTACCCCTACCATTTCACAAAAAAATTGTCATAATGGTAAAAAAGACAAGAGACAGCTTGGGACAAGTCCTTTATTAAAACATTTTTTTTAAAAATGTCCCACGATGTAAGTTCATGCCGCCCGATGGACCGCAACCAATCTGCCTCCATGGGAGGCTCCCGCCGACTGACGCATGTTTGCTGTGACAGCTCTTATATAACTGAGAGCGGGGCCACTGGGTGATGGATGGAGGTGGATTGGTTGCAGCTTTTTTTTTTTTTCTCACTTTTCCGGTCCATCGGACGGCATGAACTTATATCATGGGACGTTTTTATTTTTTTATTTTTTAATAAAGGACTTGTCCCTAGCTGTCTCTTGTCTTTTTTACCATTTTAACACTTTTTTTGAGAAATGGTAGGGATACTTGTACCCCATTACCAATTCACACAGGGGGAGGCCGGGATCTGGGGGTTCCCTTGTTAAAGGGGGCTTCCAGATTCCGATAAGCCCCCTGCCAGCAGACCTTGACAACCACCGGGCAAGGGTTGTGGGGATGAGGCCCCATCAACATGGGGACAAGGTGCTTTTGGGGTCTACCCTAAAGCACCCTCTCCGTCTTGAGGGCATGTGGCCTCGTATGGTTCAGGAGGGGGGCGCTCTCTCGTCCCCCCTTTTCCTGTGGCCTGCAAGGTTGCATCCTCAGATAGGGGTCTGGTATGTATTTTGAGGGACCCCTACGCCATTTTTTAAAATTTTGGTACAGGATTCCCCTTAAAATCCATACCAGACCCTTAAGGTCTGGTATGGATTTTGGGGGGACCCCTACGCCATTTTTTTTATTTGGCGCAGGGTTCCCCTTAATTTCCATATCAGACGCGAAGGGCCTGGTATGGATTTTAGGTAGACCCGCAATTTTTTTTAAAATTTTGGTTCGGGGTTCCCTTTAATATACATACCAGACCCAAAGGGCCTGGTAATGGACTGGGGGGGATCCCATGCTCTTTTTTTCAATGAGTGTTATCTATATTGCCGAGACCCGACAATTCATTACAGCCATGATCAGTTTTAAATGATAATTTTTCCTTTAGAAATGTCATTTTGCTGTTCTAAACACTGGAAAATGCGCCACTTTACAGGCATATTATAGACACCCCCAGGCATGATATTTAAAGGAATATTTTATTTGTATTGTTTCACTTTAAGCAATAAAAAAATCACTGCTCCCGAAAAAATGTCTGTTTTTTTTAAAAAAAGGCCCCCAAACACTTTTTATGACAATAACTTGCATATAAGCCTTTAAAATTAGCACTTTGATTTTTCATGTTAGTGTCCTATAGACTTTAATGGTGTTCCTGCAGCCTTTGAATTTGCCGCGAACACCGCATATTGTACGCTGTTCGGCGAACACCCGATGTTCGAGTGGAAGTTACGTTCGTCGGGCTCATCCCTACGTCTAGTACGTCACCATGTTTGTAATTGTTGGCCAACATTTGTGTGACCATGTGTATGCAAGACAAATTGGAGCCAATACCCTTAGGAAAAAATTCCACAATTTTGTTGTCGGAAAGTCCGATCGTATGTAAGCGGCATTACCCTCGAGGGGGACCTCTGTAGTTAAATCCTGCCCCATTCAGACCAGAGTCAGCTTGGACCCCTAAGACAACTGTGTTTGGAGTTTTAGGACAAAAAATATTGGTGTCTACTTCTTAGGTCTTAGTGCCAGAGGGATCTCCAGCAAGTCCCATCCAGACAGGTGGTTACATCCATAAAAGAGTTCATGGTTAAGCTTTGGACTATGGCTCCATGCATTACTTTTATTTTATTTAATAATAGACGTTTGACTATACAAAACAAGCCTTGACCATGTATCATGCATGTATATACACTGCTATATTGGTTTTAGATTTGCTATTGGCTGTCCAATACTAAACAGCAAGAGAGCCAGCCTGGTCTGTACTAGATAGACACACGATTCAGTTGATAATTACCATTCCATGTAGCTCTTCCATTTTATTTTGCCTCATCATTCTGCCTTCCTCAATTTTCCACATGCAAAAAATTACATTCCCTGGGTTGGATTTACTTAACCTGGTGCAGGCAGAATCTGGTGCAGTTGTGCATGGCAGAAAATGAGCTTCTAACTTTAGCTTGTTCAATTAAGCCTTGACAATAAAACCTGGAAGCTGATTGGCTTCTATGCAGAGCTTCACTAGATTTTGCACTCTCCAGCTTTAGTAAATAACCCCCCCTGTTCTGTTTTTAAAAAACAAACAACTTGCCACCCAGTGATGTAACCATTTTGTGTTCAAATGCATTAAAGTGCTGGTGCTTTGGAAATGCTCCACCAAAACATTGCAGCAGATATTACAGTCCATCAATTCTACATGTATATATTTATTCTTATCTATATACAAGCACAATGTATCTACAGGAAAAAGTCTAGCAGAATATATATATTTTACTAGGGCACTAGAAAGTATTCATATTAAAAGAAAGTCACGGTTTTACTGTGTTATCTGAGTATCTTGACAAATTACATACAACAGTACAATTTTGCGATTAGCAATTCAGTCTACTCTAGTCTGGTGTTCCACCACCCTTTCTTGACCAGAGTTTTTTTAAGCTTAGTTGCCAAAACTAGAGCCAGTATTTGTCAGGTAACTTAAAAAAAAAAATTACAAATTTCACACACTTACACATTCCTAGTTCTTTGCTTCAAGGTCATTGAGTGTTTTTACAGCAAGGGGCAATTTACCTTTGAACTATTGTGGTCAAGAAGGAGTTAATATTTGTTTCTAACAATTTCTGAAATTAGCTTATTTAATTTAAAGTGTTACTAAACCCACAACAATAAAATCAGTCTGTATATACAGTAAAGCATGCTTGTTATACTCACTGTGGAACATAAGGGATTAATCCTCTGCATTGTGTAAAAAGACTGTTTAATCCTGTATTCTCTGTTCCTCCCCTTCTTCCAATGTCCCCAAACCATCTTCTAATAGAACAGAGGCTAGGGGACAGCCTGCCCATGCTCAGTTTGGTGTGTATTGCTTTTCTTAGACGTGTGTGGTTCGTTTCACTCCGAATAAATATTCGGACACATTTTTCGTTATTTGGAGATTCGGATATGTCCGAATACAGTATAAACGAAGCTTACCGAAGGCTCTGAATAATTAAACAAAAGTTTTACTGACACTCAGGCACTTATAAATGGGGACTGCTGAAGGAGGGGTCACGGCATAGCTCTGATGAAGAGGGGACGTTCCCTTTGAAACGCGTTAGCTGATTGTGATGCCTGTGCGTTCCTCCGCGATCCCTGGAAGGTTTCGCTCATCCTAAGTCGCATGCTGTTTGTCGGTGCACTTTCATGTTGTGCCTCCTCTACCAATTGCTTGTGAGTTGTTTCTTTTTACTATTTGTATTCAATAAATGTTTTAAAAGATAATGCACAAGGCTGGTGCGCCCCTGTTTCTCTTTTCTTTTGGTTTCTACTAGGATTCCCTATCCTTGAGGGCAGCAAGGCCTGTGTTGACGTATTAGCTATGTGGTGATCCACCTGTGCGCAGGAGTCATTTTTTCTGTTTTGCTACTTTACTGTATAGTGAATGGGGGTCCTGGGTTTAGTAACACTTTAATGATATATGCTATTTATGCCAAAATGTAACATTTCAGTTGCTCAAGATAATATGCATTTAAACCCTAACTTTTGTTTTTGATAGGACAGGAAATGTTTCAGGGGTCTGAGTTTTGCTTTCTCTGCCATGTTGGGGAGATTTCACATTATTTGATGTCCTAGAGACACAACAGTGCGAGGAAATCTGTCCAAAGCGAAGGACAAACTTTTGCAGTCGTGAGTAGAACAGATTTTCACTAGATTTTCCCCCACCTCCTATTGCAATGACAACTCTAAAAACTTGGTGTTTCCTATCTGTTTTGTCCTGGTTGTCTTGGTCACCAGGGCAAATAGAGACGGGAAATTTCCTCAGCAGTGACCCACTAAAAAAAAGGCTGATATAAGCCTTGCTGACTCTACAGAAACTAGAATTAAAAAAATGACTTTAGGTACACTTTAATTCCCCCTTATGATGGTCATAGTTTTTCCCTCTACTGCTATGGCTCATTACACTTACATGTGATTTTGCTTTCCCATCATGCAATGTGTGCTCCTTTTATTTCTGTATTTCCCTTAGCAAGCCAACAATAAAAGTCCATGTTGTGCTACATGACAGAGTCTCATTCTCATTAGCAATCTTTGTAGATTGGCAATGTTTGTTCTAGGAATTCACCAACATAGGCTTCCTTTATACATTATTCAAAACTTTCCAGAGAAAACGAAAAATGTATGCATAGAATCTTTATGAATGGATTCCTAAATCTAACTCAATCAAGGTTTTTTTCACTATTATATTATTTTATACAGGTTTGACTGCTGGCATATTGTTAGTAACAAAGACATATGTTACACCAAGGACAGTGTTTTTCTTAAAGAAAAGCAAATATGATGCAGTGCGGAATAAATTGGCTGTTATTCACCCACAGAACAAGCTGTCTGTGTAAATGTTTTCTTGAACCATATCAGGAGAGGATTTTGAAAGGAGTTCTTGAGGTGACTTTGCTCCACTGAGCCACATCTGATTGAATGAGTGAGCGGATGACAATGGCAGCCCTCTGTGGTAAGTAAACCTCGGCCATGACAGGTGGTCTAGTCCAAGGGAATGATTAATGCTTCAGAGAGTTAATAAAAGAGATTTTTAGATCTAAAAATAAACTAAGTTAAACCCAACCATGAAAAAAATTAGCCTGACTCATATACAATAGTCAAAAATTATATTTTATATTTGTTTCTAAACACATATAATATATAAATATTATTAGGATGCACAGTATTTTACTTTAGGATACAACATTTTTTTTTATTTATGTATATTTATGTTTGCATAGGTTTTTATTCAATGATTTCCTATTTGTACAAAAAATATAAAAACATAAATATCCTTAATCTTAATAATTCACAGTTGGAGGAAATGTATACAATGTTGTTTTCTTAGTACAGTTATGGTTCTATAAAATGATAGCTATAGCTTCTAATTAAAAGCAAAAATGTAAGGCTTTCTTAAGATTTTTGATTTATTTTGCAAAATATGACATTGACAGCAGAGGCTAATGCCGCGTACACACGGTCGGACTTTTCGGCTACAAAGGTCCGACAGCCTGTCCGACAGACTTTCGACGGACTTTTGTCAGACTTTTGGTGGACTTTTGGCGGATTTGCGGCAGACTTTCTTACGAACGGACTTGCCTACATACGATCACACAAAAGTCCGACGGATTCGTACGTGATGACGTGCACCGGACTAAGATAAGGAAGTTGATAGCCAGTAGCCAATAGCTGCCCTAGCGTGGGTTTTTGTCTGTCGGACTAGCACACAGACGAGCGGATTTCTGGGTCCGGCGTAGTTACGACGTAAAGATTTGAAGCATGTTTCAAATCTAAAGTCCGTCAGATTTGAGGCTGGAAAAGTGCGCTGAAAGTCTGCTGAAAGTCCGGGGAAGCCCACACACGATCGGATTGTCAGCCAGCTTTAGTCCGTCGGCATCTGTCGGACTTTTGTAGACGAAAAGTCCGACCGTGTGTACACGGCATTACACTGGTTCAGCCATATATTTCAAACTTCATACAATGTTTGTGAAGTTTCTTTATGTTTATATAAGGGTTGCACCAATACGGAGTATTTGCCGGAGTACTTGCACTCGGGCAAATTCTCCCGATGCCTTATCCGATAACTTTGCATGAAGAGGTGGCTGCGCCGTCAGAATCGGTGACCCAGGCCATCACATTCATTAAAGGAAGTGAGGACCCGTGTCTCCATCAGAGATTGAACACCGCAACGCCCATCTTGGTGCACCCTGCATTCGGCTGCAGTAAGCCTGCAGTCACAAGGCGCCAGCGGACATCTTGTTACATCCACCCCATATAGTTCACTAACTATATGGGGTGGGTGTAACAAGATTTCCGCTGCTGCCTTCTGACTGTAGGCTTTCTGCGGCTGAGTGCAGGGTGCAGAGTGTACCAAGATGGGCGTTGCAGCACATGTATACTCGAGTTGCAAAATCCTTTAGGTTTGAACTGTTATTGTCTCTCATTATTCATTTATCATGCCAGCAATAGCAATTGCTAATACAATCAGTGCTGCATTTCAGTGCCACTGCCTGCCCATCAGTTTCACCTATCATTGCCCAAAAAGTGCCACACATCAGTGCCACCTATAAGTGCCCATAAGTGCCACCTCAGTATCAGCGAGTACTTGAAAAAAAATATCTGTACTTGTACTCGGTCTTAAAAAAAGTGGTATCGGTACAACACTAGTTTATATACATAAAGGTTAATTTGCTAAAGGCAAACAGACTTTGCAAGTCCAGTTGTTCCAGGGCTTAGTAAATGAGGGGAAGATATGCTTTTTTTTTACATTTTCCTTGTATGTGATTGAGTATTTTTGTAAAGTAAAGTTTCACCTCATTTACTAAGCTCTGGGGAAAATGCACTTGCAAAGTACACAGTCTATCTGCCTTTAGTAAATCCACTCCATATTGTTCCAGTGATAGCATGTAATTGACTGCACCGATCCAGGATCTGTGATTGCATGTCATAAGAAATCCAATATTTTGAAATCTCTATTCAAAAACAACTAATAGTATTTTAATAGTTTAAATTCCCTGTAAGGACAAATAAAGACTGTATAATTTCCCTAGTATACAAGTCAGGGCATGTAGAAGAACAGAGGAGAGAGATGAGTTGCTTATCTCCTGCAATAAATATAAAATTGTGCTGCGCTATCAATATAAAGTGCATAAAGTCATAATCACAGTGATCCAATCAAGTGAAAAAAATCTTTATACATCAAAGACCATATGTACAAATGAAAAGAAAATTAATAAAAAATTGAGAAAAAATAATAAATAGTCCAATGAAGTCTATCAAAAGAAATGTTGTGCAAAAAGTTCACATAAACACTTGTGTGTTATCGGGATTCCATGCTCAAATGTAAATAAAAGAATTCTTAACACCCAAAGTGCACACTCCACTCACAATCTGCCTACCAGCTACTATGACCCCAAGATGGTGGTCTGGCTGCACCCTTTTAAAGTATCCCCATGGGATGGATAGATGTGAAGAGCCAGAACTCCAAAATGGATTACCATACAACTAGAATGGTCTACAATAGACTCAGTGAGAAGGGGATACAAAGGAGGAACTCTTATGCCCCGTACACACGGTTGGATTTTCCAATGGAAAATGTCCGATCGGAGCGTGTTGTCGGAAATTCCGACCGTGTGTGGGCCCCATCGGACATTTTCCATCGGATTTTCGGACACACAAAGTTGGAGAGCAGGAGATAAAATTTTCCGACAACAAAATCCGTTGTCGGAAATTCCGATCGTGTGTACACAAATCCGACGGACAAAGTGCCACGCATGCTCAGAATAAATAAAGAGATGAAAGCTATTGGCCACTGCCCCGTTTATAGTCCCGACGTACGTGTTTTACGTCACCGCGTTCAGAACGATCGGATTTTCCGACAACTTTGTGTGACCGTGTGTATGCAAGACAAGTTTGAGCCAACATCCGTCGGAAAAAATCCTAGGATTTTGTTGTCGGAATGTCCGAACAAAGTCCGACCGTGTGTACGGGGCAATAGTGTAGTAAATAAAGGTTCAAGCTTTTAATAAAGGTTAAAACTACTTACAACAAGCAGGAGTAAAATCGCACATAGTAAATCATACACGTGCAAAACCCCAGAAGGCATGATCATGTCACCGCTGTAGCTCCTTCCGATGGGTTTCAATCAAAAAACATTATCAGGGGTAAAGGAGTATATACTAGTATAAATCATACTCCTTTACCCCTTAACCACTTGCCGACCACTGCACGCCTATATACAAAATATATAAAAATACAGCGCTGTCAGCAAGAATATTAAGACGGGTGAAAATTAATCACCCGTCTAAAATATAAGTGTAAAAATCAAGCAGCAGTTAAAAATGTGAGATACCCACACTAGACAAGATCATATAACGGAAAAAACTGCGCTAAAATTAGATCAAAGGCAAATAAATGAAAACATATTTCTTGAGTCCATATAAGAGATTAAACAGATGTTGTTATCCCTCAGTGGGAGATCACAATATGACATGCATCCTCATCCCAAGCAAAGGTGACATCACACTTAAATCCACTGCAGAAGATAGTGTTGAGGATAGGACAGTCCTTCACCTTTAAAACCACTGCCTCTTATCAGCTCCCTTGATCTCTGATCAGGAGATCGTATGCGCCTCTTGGCTTATAACCCAGCCACAGTCTCGGGATGAAGTAAATATACCATCAGCTCTTTTCCTCTTATAACTTTCTCAATTGGCCCACAGACAGCATCTCAATTGCCAGTCACCAGACACATAAAAGAGAAGAGGGCTCTTATAGTGTAAAAATGTAATGTACTTTTATTCATTAAAAAAGAAATGCACTTACACACATCAGAAGTTACGGGTGTTCGTTTTTGAGAGAGCCGGACGGCTCGAATAATATCTGATGCCATACAAATTTGGATGTGTGTAAGTGCATTTCTAATAAAGCGGGAAGTTCTGCTCCCCACCCACTGCAGGTGTCCTACACATCCACCTGTGTTCTGCGCTCCGGTGCCCTCTGCCGCTTACCAGAGCCGTCAGCAGTGGCGGAGGCAATTGGATCTTCACTCTTGCTGGGCATGGAGATGAGTGAGGGGAAGATTGCCCCCACCCGTTTCCAAACATCACTTCCGCCCAAAGCTAAAGGGCCATTTGTTTTTTTTTTAATTGACAAAATTGTTTTCATATTTTGGATATGTATTATAGTAAAAAGTAAAAAAAAATGTTTATAATGCAAAAAATAAAAACCACAGAGGTGATAAAATACCACCAAAAGAAAGCTCTATTTGTGGGAAATAAAGGATGTCAATTTTGTTTGGATAGAGCGTTGCACGACCGTGCGAATGTCAGTTAAAGCGATGCAGTGTCGTATCTTAAAAAACAGCCTGGTCATGAAGCGGGCAAATCCTTCTGAGGCTGAAGTGGTTAAATGTGAATGAGCACTTTTGCCTTTTAAATAGAGCTGTTTATTTTAATTTACTACACTTTTATTTCCTTTTTTTTTTTTTAAGAAATTGTAAGCATGTCCTTTTAGTGGGAGGAATTGAGATCATCCTAAGCTTTAGGGATTAATCCCACAAGCAGTTGTTACCACTCAATTATGGAGGTTCATTGCATTCTGGTATACAGTTATGGTTGGCTATGTGTACCCTGCTGGATGTTCCTAAAAAAACGTATACACACGAGTATAAGCCGACCCGAATATAAGCCGAGGCACCAAATTTTACCACAAAAAACTGGGAAAACTTATTGACTCGAGTATAAGCCTAGGGTGAGAAATGCGCAGCTACTGTAAGTGGAATAACGGGGGGCGGAGCCACCCGGTGACCCTGCCCCCCTCTGATGCACGGGGACTTGACGGGGACTTCCCTGTGGCATTCCCCGTTATGTAACCCTGCCCCCTTCTGATGTCACGGGGAATGCCACAGGGAAGTCCCGTCAAGTCCCTGTGCGTCAGAGGGGGGCGGGGTCACCGGGTGGCTCCACCCCCATTATTTAAGAACCGTCAGAAGAAGAGAAGCGTCACACAGCAGGAGCTTCCCTCCATGCCATCATGGATGCGGAGCAGCCCGAGGAGAAGAAGATAAGAAGACGCCGCGGATGAAGATGCAGGACGAGAACACCGGAGGAAGAACCAGGAGAACCAGAAGAAGAAGAAGATGGAGGAAGAAACCGAAGGAAGAGAGAGGATAGAAGAAAGAAGAAAGAAGAAGAATTTAAATAAAGGAATTGTCAAAAACTGTCTCTTGTCATTTTTAACATTTTTGACAGTTTTTTTGTGTAATGTTAGGGGTACAAAAGTACCCCCTTACCATTTCACACAGGGGGGAGGGCCGGGATCTGGGGGTCCCCTTGTTAAAGGAGGCTTCCAGATTCTGATAAGCCCCCCACCTGCAGACCCCCACAACCACCGGGCAAGGGTTGTGGGGATGAGGCCCTTGTCCCCATCAACATGGGGACAAGGTGTTTTGGGGGGCTACCCCAAAGCACCCTCCCAATGTTGAGGGCATGTGGACTGGTACGGTTCAGGAGGGGGGGTGCTCTCTCGTCCCCCCTCTTTTCCTGCGGCCTGCCAGGTTGCGTGCTCGGATAAGGGTCTGGTATGGATTTTTAGGGGGACCCCACGCCATTTCTTTAAAAAATTTTGGCCGGGGTTCCCCTTAATATCCATACCAGACCTGAAGGGCCTGTTATGGAATTTGGGGGGACCCCCATGTCATTTTTTTTTAAATTTTAGTTCGGGGTTCCCCTGTGGGGAATTCCCATGCCGTTTTTATCAATGAACTTTTATGTGTATTGTCGGACCGGCAATTCATTAATAGCCGCGAGTAGTTTTAAATGACTTTTTTTCCTTTGAAATGTCATTTTGCTGTCAGACTGTTCTAAATACGGGAAACATGCGCCCCTTTATAGGCATACTATAGACACCCCCCAGGTATGAAATTGAAAGGAATATTACACTTTTATTGTTTCACTTTAAGCATTTTTAAAATCACTGCTCCCGAAAAAAGGGCCATTTTTAAAACTTTTTTTTGCATTGATCCATGTCCTCTGGGGCAGGACCCAGGTCCCCAAACACTTTTTATGACAATAACTTGCATATAAGCCTTTAAAATTAGCACTTTTGATTACTCATGTTCGTGTCCCATAGACTTTAACGGTGTTCGCGATTTCGAACACATTTTTTGCCTGTTCGCAAGTTCTGGTGCGAACCGAACAGGGGGGTGTTCAGCTCATCCCTAGTATTTGTATGGGTTCCTGGTTCGGCTGATGGAAGTGTTTCGGTAGCTGCCTTTGTGTTTGGGTATGGAATGTCCTAAACGACTTTAACCCCTTTCATTCTCAAGTCGTCGTTACAACTGGTGGCAAGCAGTGGGATCATTCCCACAGCCCAGAAGGACAGCTACAAGAGGACACAGGACAATGAAAGCACAGTATGAACGGCTAAAGCTCTCTTCCCTCAAGGACTCACTGGAGAACCGGGGCCGACCGGCCAACAACCCGTAAGAAGAGGGACATTATCGCAGAACTAGTTGAAATGGATAGTGCCGAAAGAGCCAACATAACCGAAAGGCCCAGCATAACAGATAGAACACCTGAAGAGGCATGGTTTTATTGGGCTGTTAAAATAAGACTGGCACATTATGGTCCTAACCCTACAGCGGAGATCATAGACCTAGTTATAGCGGCTATGGATGCAAATTGGCTACAGCAAAGAGGTGCTGCAGCAGCAGGAGTCACAGCAGCACCAATTGAAGGGAGAGGAGAGGTACAGATACCAGCCACCATGGAAGAGGAATTCAGAAGGAGGTTGCGAGAGATGCAGATACAGCATAGAGGAGGACCAGTATCAGAGCAGGTTCTGCTGGGATGGTCTGATTCTATCCGATGTGAACTCTGGAAGGAAGCGCTAGCCCGTGAGCAGCGACACCAGGGAAAAGTTCTCCCCTCCATCCATGTAAGGTACTGGTCGCAGTATGTAGTACGAATGCTGTTATTGGGGGAACAACCGAAGCAGGAGTGGACAGTTGAGTTAAGCAGGCTGATCCAGGCAGAGATGAGGTTGGACAAGAGCTACAGAGCCCTCCGGTGGTTTATAGCCCAAGAGTGCCCGTGGTCAGTGGATGACAGCCCCACAGAAGGCTTTGACTATGATGGCCTGGGATTGTTGTATTGGAGGCTGTCCAGGGACCCTGACTTTGGGAGTGATTGGGAGTGGTGTTTGGAGGAAATAATGGAACACAGAGAGCGAAGACCGAATGTCTCGGAAGGGCACTGGGCACAGGAAGATTTGGAGTTTCTGGCCATTCAGGAATGGGAGCTGGAGATCACCTACAGACAACTGCTAGACTCTGCTCAGCAGCAGGGTGGGTCTCCCTTTGCCTGGGACTATCAGGAAATACCAGTTGACAACTCCAAAATCCTGGCTGAAGAATCGGCAGTGGAAAATCTGGAGATTGCCATCCCCAAAGCTGAAGTGCTGACAACAGGGCAGAGTTCTGCTAACCTCTGCCCAGCACTGATAGCATCTTCTGGGTTCCACGAGCATGAGATTGTGAACTTCTATCCCCAGACACCAGTTGCAGAGACAGGGGATTTGATAGACTTTTTTGCTGAGGAAGAACAACCTGATGAGCCTCCAGCAGAAGAGCTGGTATCAGGGCCAAACTTTAGTGTGCTCTGCCCAGCATCAACAGCAGTATCTGTGGAGTTACAATGAACTTCTCCAGCTGAGGCGCTGGTCACCGGACAGAGGGTCCAAGACCTCTGCCCCACACCTGTGGCAGTTCCGGAGGCTCATGGTGAGAAGGTGGCAATCACTTCCCAGTGGATTTCAGAGATGCAGGGAGGAGAAGCAGCCATTTTCCCTCCCCAACAAGGGTTTGTGCACCTGGGAGACAATACCAGTGAAAGGGCGTTCCAACAGCAGACGGCGCCGCAGAATGATGACACCAACCCAGCTGAAGTGCTGGCAACCAGGCAGAGTGCTACCAACCTCTGCCCAGCACCGGCAACAACTACAGAGTTCCAGGGAGCCGGGGCAGTCGACCTCCTTCCCCAACAGTTAGCCGGAGCAGATGGTGTGGGGTTTCCAGCAGAAGGGCTGGCAACAGGGCAGAGTGCTGTTGGCCTCTACCCTCAACTAACAGAGGAAGAATTTCCTGTAAGGATGGATGGGGCTTCAGTCCCCACCTGTATACCCCAGGGATGCTGGGCAGTCGGCCCAGATCCCTAACAGCATGATGAGCTCAGTCTCCCTGTCTTCTCTCCAGTGGTTGAAAGGACTCCAGGGAGAAAGGCCAGTCCAGGCCTCTCCCCACCAGTGGGCATGTTCTCTGAGAGAGGCAGAGGTTGGCTGGGTGAGTAATACTCTGGAACAATTTGTTTGGGGTACTGTGTGGATACCAGCATTAGAGGACTGGAACTACTGACTAACTTTGGAGTCAACCCATCTGGGGTCTCCTCCTGTGTTAGTCTCCTGCCGAAAGGGGAGAAATGTGACAGACCTAGCCGGGACAGAGGCTTTTGGAGGGTGCTGAATGCCAGCCTCTTGCCTCCTGATTATGGGCCCTGGCATTTGGGGGAACAGTGCTCGTTGTGAGCTGTATGCCTGGGGACCCTGGAAGTAATGTTACTGGGATTCAAGTCCATGTCCCCCCAAAACACAAAACTCTGGGAACCCCATATGTGCCATATTATAAATAGTGACTGCTTCACAATGTTGTGTGTATATATTGTGTGTTGTCTCATGCTGTTGTGTACTATTTGCTGTGCTAGTTTGGAGTGGGGTTGTATTCCAATGTTCTATTGTATCTGCCTTGGATCACAGGATGTGTATCTCTATGGAGGGAGGGGGGATTCCTCCAACAGCTCTCCCTGTTGATAAGACTGTGTACTGATGAGACGTTAAACACACATGACCTGTGTGTCCATTGTCATTGGACAGTTTAACCTGCCCTGTTTTCCAAGGGTGGAGGGTAAGTGTTTTGAAGTAGGATCTGTATAACATGCTTTTGAATAAAGATTCATTCCTGCTTGAACCTCAAGACAGAGCTTCTTGTCTCGTACTTGGGGGAGAACTATTTGTATGGGTTCCTGGTTCCACTGATGGAAGTGTTCGGTAGCTGCCTTTGTGTTTGGTTATGGAATGTCCTCAACAACTTTAACCCCTTTCATAATCGGGGTGTCGTTACAAGTGCTCTCACACTTTGAATGAAAATTACTTAGTCATGCAACACTGTACCCAAACAACATTTTTATCATTTTTTTCACACAAATAGAACTTTCTTTTAGTAGTATTTATTCACCACCGGGTTTTTTATTTTTTGCCATATAGGTGAAAAAAGAGCAAAAATTTTGAAAAAAACCTCACTTTTTTTAAGTTTCTATTATAACATTTTTCAAATAAGTATTTTTGTTCATAAATTTGGGCCAAAATGTATACTGCTACATATCTTTGGTAAAAATAACCCAAATTAGTGTATATTATTTAGTCTATGTGAAAGTTCTGGAGTCTACAAGCTATGGTGCCAATCATTGAAAATTGATCACACCTGATGTACTGACTGCCTATCTCATTTCTTGAGGCCCTGAAATGTCAGGACAGTACAAATGTCCCTCAAATGACCCCCTTTGGAAATTAGACAGTCCAAGGTATTTAGTAAGAGGCATGGTGAGTTTTTTGAAGTTGTAATTTTTTCCCACAATTCTTAGGAAAATTAAGAAATTATTACTATTTTGTTTTACACAAAATTGTCATATCAATGAATTATTTCTCACACATGGCATAGGCATACTTGCAACTACACCCCAAAACACATTCTGCTACTTGTCCTGAGTATGATGATACCACATGTGTGAGACTTTTACACAGTCTGGCCACATACAAAGGCCCAACATCCAAGTAGCAGCTCCAGGCGTTTTAGGAGCATAAATTACACTGCCCACAAAATGACCCCATGAGACAGGTACTCGGGTACTCTTATGGGCTGGACACAGGTACTCGGGGACTGTGATAGGCTGGAGACAGGTATTAGGTTACTCTGATGGGCTGGAGACAGGTACTCTGGTACTCTGGTAAGCTGTAGACAGGTACTCGGCTACTATTTTGGGATACAGATAGGTACTCAGATACTCTCAGGTACTCTGATGGGATGCAGATTGATACTCAGGTACTATGAAGGGCTGCAGACAAGTACTTTGGTACTCTGATGGGCTTAAGACAGGTACTCGGGTACTCTTATGGGCTGCAGATAGGCACTCGGGTACTCTGATGGGCTGCAGATAGGTACTCGGGTACTTTGATGGGCTTGAGACAGGTACTCAGGTACTCAAATGGGCTGCAGAAAGATTCTTGGGTATTCTGATGAGCTGCAAATAGGTACTCAGGTACTCTGGGCAGCAGATATGTACTTGGGTACTCTGGACTGCAGATAGGTACTTGGGTACTCTGGGCTGCAGATAGGTACTCAGGTACTCAGCGCTGGAGACAGGTATTCAAGTACTCTGATGGGCTGGAGATGGGTACTCTGATGGGCTCAAAGACAGGTCCTCTTTATTTTTAATGGCTCTTTACCCTGATTGGGGATGGGCTGTGTCCCAAGCGACATGCCTTATCTCCAGTGTTCCTGCCAAGAGTTCCGGTTCATCTACCAGTTGTTCCAGTGCTTCAGTTGTGCTACAGAACACCTCCCAGTTGCCTGTCGTTCCTGAGTTCCTGCTAGTGGATCCAGTGTTCCTGATAGTCCTCCTGCCGCTGCACCAGAGGTCCGGATTCACTCCACACCTGCCACTTACCAAGCACTTGTGGCCCCCTGCGCTCTTGAGTTCCTGTCTTCTCTATCAGGGGCTCTCGAACCAGAGGCACACGAGAGGCTACTCCTTGCATTCTGGGCTCCACCACCAGGTACGTGACAGTACCAGACAGCCATGTCTGAGCCCACGCAGGGAGCCTCTCCCATGGATGAACTCTGCCGCCATCTTGCTGGACTTACCCAGGCAGTAAAGAGCCTACAAGAAGGCTACACCCAGCTGGAAGGCCAAGTCCAGGCCCTAGCAGCTTCTACACCTCCAGTTTCCGGGACTTCTGCTTCACCATCAGTGGTCATGTTGCCGCCTGAACCCAGGGTCCCCACGCCTGAAAGATTTTCGGGTAACCGGAGCAAATTCAGGTCCTTCCGCAACTCGTGTGAGCTCTTTTTTGCCCTTCAACCAAGGACTTTCTCCCTGGAAGCCACCAAGGTGGGGTTCGTGATCTCGCTACTGACCAGCGAGCCCCAGTCCTGGGCCCATCGCTTGTTAGAAAAGAAAGATACCTCACTTGATACCCTGGATACCTTCTTTCGGGCTATGTCATCCCTATATGAAGACCCACAGCTGACCGCCACGGCAGAGGCAGCCTTGCACACCCTACAGCAAGGCCGCAGACCTGTTGAGGACTATGTATCAGAATTCAGACGCTGGGGTTCCGACACTAACAATGCCGCCCTACGGTATCAGTTCCGTATGGGCCTTTCAGAATCCCTGAAGGATGAACTAGCCTGAGTGGGCCTTCCCGAGACTTTAGAGGACCTCATAGACCTTTCCATCCAAATAGACAGACGCTTGAGAGAACGACGTACAGAGCGATCTTCTGGCCCTGCTCGTCCTGTCTGGATGCTGCCCCGGGTACCTAGTTCTCCCCACTCCGCTCCTCCAGCTTCTACTACCATGACCTCAGATACACTGTTGTTCCTGAGTTCCTGCTAGTGGATCCAGTGTTCCTGATAGTCCTCCTGCCGCTGCACCAGAGGTCCGGATTCACTCCACACCTGCCACTTACCAAGCACTTGTGGCCCCCTGCGCTCTTGAGTCCCTGTCTTCTCTATCAGGGGCTCTCGAACCAGAGGCACACGAGAGGCTACTCCTTGCATTCTGGGCTCCACCACCAGGTACGTGACAGCGAGCTTGAGCGGCGAGAACAGGCAGACATCATATGACGCCCGCCTGGAGGAATGAGAGGTTCCCACAGGAAAGGGTTAAGAGAGGAAATATAGAAAAAATGAAACATTTTTAAAGTGCCTGATTGTAGATATACTCTGACACTTAAACAGCCCCCTCCAATATACTGCCTTAAAGAGAAACTGAATTCTAGAAGCTGTGTTCCAAAAAGTCAGGCAGAGGGCCAAGGAATGGTCATCAGTGTAGCCTGAGGTTCCCTGCATCTGATCTTTCTCCTTTACTAATGTAATTTGCCTTGTTCTGCATTGTGTCTGTGTCTCTCTGAAGGTAGCCATCTTGATAGAAGCAGAACTTTTCTACCTCATGTCAGAACCTCCAGCAAGAAGAACATAGTGACATCACTAAATCTCACTACAGATCTCCTGAAACTAGCAGTCAGAGGCAGGAGTGTTTAGAGCTCACAATTCAGATATACAGTTATGATGCTATAGGCACATGTATACCTAGGTACACTCACATGCCAGGACATGTTCTGCTATTTTTCAGGTAGAGTTCCAGACAAAAAGTACATTTTTTCAAAGAAGTTTCAAAGAAACAGCCATGACCTTCTTATGATAGGAAGGTCAGATAATGCCTCTACCACAAAAGGGCTTCTGGAAATCCTTCCAGCTTGGATCCTTCTAATATTGGAACAATGGTGCTCATCACCTGAGGTGCCTCTATCAGGTCTCGGTCATAAGATTATATGTACCCAAAGGGAGAGAGAAATCCACATAGTGTGTACCCATAAAAACTTAAAATAAAGGAGGGGGCGTGGCCACTGAGCTCCATTAAATGCATTGCACTCTTTAAATGCATTGCTCCTATCAAGCATGGTCACATTCTACTATGTGGTGACTTCAATCTCATTGTGTACCCCCACCTGGACTCTAACTCACATAGGAAAGGTCACACAGCCTCACTGCATCATTTGCTCCACTTTGAATAGATGTTTGATGTCTAGAAATGCCAACATGCAAGCGAAAGAGACTACATGTTTTTTCTCCTCCAGACACCTCACATACTCACGTATAGATATGTTCATCATAGATAAATGGTTATTGCTCTGCATTTGGTGTAGTTTAGATGTTCAGTGTAGAATCTATATTCAGGCAGTGTAGTATATATAATATAGTGTATTGAAGTGGTAAAGGGGAACCCTGCGCCAAAATAAAAAAAATGGTGTGGCCCCCCCCAAAATGCATACCAGGCCCTTCAGGAACCCCCTGCTAAAATGTAAAAAAAAATGGCGTGGATCCTTACCAGGCCCTTCAGGTCTGGTATGGATTTTAGGGGAATCCCGTGCCAAAATAAAAATTAAAATGGTGTGGGGGTCCCCCTCAAAATCCATACCAGACTCTTATCTGGCAGGCCGCCGGAAAAGAGGGGATGAGATAGCCCCCCTCCTGAACCGTCCCAGGCCACATGCCCTCAACATGGGGAGGGTGCTTTGGGGTTCCCCCAAAACACCTGTCCCCATGTTGATGTGGGCAAGGGCCTCATCCCCACAACCCTTGCCCTGTGTTTGTGGGGGTCTGCGGGCGGGGGGCTTATCAGAATCTGGAAGCCCCCTTTAACAAAGGGTCACCCAGATCCCAGCCATTTTTTTCAATTTTGGCATGGGGTTCCCCTTAAAATCCATACCAGACCTAAGGGGCCTGGTATGGATTTTGGGGGGACCCCCACACCATTTTTTTTCTTTTGGCACAGGGTTCCCCTTAATTCTGGTCTGGTATGGTTTTTAAGGGGGACCCCATGCCATTTTTAAAAAAAATTGGCCCGGGGTTCCCCTTAATATCCATACCAGACCTGAAGGGCCTGGTATGGACAAGGGGGGGAACCCACACCGTTTTTTTCAATGATTTTTTATGTATATTGCTGGGATCCGACAATACATTACAGCCGTGAGCAATATTGAATTACATTTTTTCCTTTAGAAATGTCATTTTGCTGCAGGACTGTTATGAACATTGGAAAATGCACTACTTTACAGGCAGACTAAAGGGTCCCCCCAGGCATGATATTTAAAGAAATATTTCACTTTATGCATTATTAAAATCACTGCTGCAGAAAAAACTGCAGTTTTTAAAACTCTTTTTTTGCATTGATACATGTCCCCTGGGGCAGTACCCGGGTCCCCAAACTTTTTTATGGCAATAACTTGCATATAAGCCTTTAAAATGAGCACTTTTGATTTTTCATGTTCGTGTCCCATAGACTTTAACGGTGTTCGCACAAATTTTTTGCCTGTTCGCATGTTCTGTTGCGAACTGAACCGGGGGTTGTTTGGCTCATCCCTACTCCTTATAGACTGGCCAAATTCTCCCCTTTCCTATCACCTATTTGTTGGCGTAACTGTGGGCAAACAGGCCACATGCTACACATACTCTGGGATTGCCCTAGCCTGACCAGTTTTGGAGACAAGCAGTTTGCATACTATCTTCACTGCACAGATTTTCGCCAACCCAGAACCAGGTCTAGTTCTCCCTAATCTTGGTGTAGACATGTATCCGCAACCCCTTAGACCAATAGTCACTCACATGCTTCTTGCAGCTCGCTGCTCTGTACTCAGGAAATGGAAGTCAGATGATTCCCCAAATGTCTCTGCATGTCTCTGTCGTAAGCATGGTACAATTATACTACTTATACAAATGTCTGCTGGTGACCAACTCCCTCATACGTATCAAGTTCATCTAAGTCTGGTCAATCTGGATGAATAGGAGTAACTAGCCCTAGGAGATACACCCATACCAGACATATGCAGTTAGTTCTACACACCTGTTATACCCAGTTTAACTGTTTAAGCTGACTCCATAACTGTCATATATGTTATATACTGACATGAGTTATGCTCTACTGAATTTAACCTGCATATAACGTCTATTAGAGATATCCCTGCATTGTACATCATCCCTTGTTTGTGAAACCTTTATAATTCAATAAAAACTACTGATTAAAAAAAACTTGAAATAAAGTCCAGGGAAGCAGTTGCTTCTTTTCATGGACTGTAACAGCAGTACTGTAACTTTAGTGCATGGGATCTGTGTGCATTCCTTCAGCCCAGAGTATACTGTTCATCCCAGTATACTCTGGGCTGAAGGAATGCACACACATCCCACACACTAAAGTTACTGCTGTTACAGTGCTTGAAGAAAAGCAAATGCTTTCCGAAACCCCGGCATTGGGGGAGGGGAGGCACACGCTGCGTACAGGTAATCGCTTTGCCTGTTCTTTGCGCCCACAGTAAATGTGCTGTGGGAGGTCGGCAAGTAGTTAACCTTGCTCTCTGTCCCCCACTGCTGTTGTTTTGGTTTTTGGATTTTATCATATTTGAGCAAAGTGGATTCAGTTTTATTGCATTCCATGTTTTTTAGTCCTGGTGACAGCCACAAGCTTGATCTCTTCTACGTACGTCAGAGGGACAAGAACCCATATAGGCACAGGGAGAACATGCAGACTCTTATTCTAAAAAAAATAAAAAAATATTCTGGAGTATTATCTTTCACTTTTGGGATGGTAAAGGTCTCTGACTACTGCTGCTTTATTTTTATTTTTTGCTATTAGCCCTTTAATGTGATAAAAACTCTTGCCCATGCCACTAAGTCACCTTGACTTGAATAGGGCTCCAGTGCACTCAGCAAGCCTTGCAGTCACCCGTGACATAAATACTCGCCTTTTAAAACATAACAATATCTCACTCATTTTATTATATTGTAGTCTTTTACCTCTGTTTGCATACAATGCCTGTTTCTTTCTGATTAGAAGCTTTTTGCACCTTTCATCACTGCTGTCATTCCGTCCACATTATTTTGCACACTTACACCTCATTAGTCAGTTTGTGATTTCTGACACTAATTACTGCTCTGATAACCTGCCAACTGCTATAAATAAAACATTTTCATTTCCAGGGCTACAGTAAGGGAGGAAAATCTTAAAACCAGAACAGGTCCTGCTGAAAAAATGGATTGCTCCTGAAAAGTAGAGACATCTGGTCAGTCTACTGGGGTCTGACAGAATACAATAAACACAACAAAGTGTATTCAAAGAGTGTCTGTAATAAGTACTGTCTATGGTGCAACATAATAATAGCTAGTCAGATTAAATTCTTGCTGGAAAATAACACTCGGAGAAAAATAGTGTAGAGGCTGTGCAAAAATACCAGTGATTGCTGGTAAGAAAATTCACAAATAAAGTTTGTGGAGCAGATAAAGGAATTATGAAGAAATGCCAGTGGATGGACACTCAAACTTTGAACTAAAATAGACAGAATTGGAGTATTTATTTTTGCTATATTCTAATGCTGTTTAATTATATGTTTTAAGAGTCATTGCTCTCACTTTTTCTCTAGTTCTTGTATAATTATGTGATGGCCTTTTCTGACACACTTATGCCGCGTACACACGATCGCACATTCTGACAACAAAATCCATGTTTTTTTCCGACGGTTGTTGGCTCAAACTTGTCTTGCATACACACGGTCACACAAATCTTGTCGGAAATTCTGAAGGTCAAGAACGCGGTGACGTACAACATGTACGACGAGCCGAGAAAAATTAAGTTCAATAGCCAGTGCGGCTTTTCTGCTTGATTCTAAGCATGAGTGGAAAACTTTGTGCGTCGGAATTGTGTACACACGATCGGAATATACGATACAATATTTTTTTGGTGGCAAAATGGAGATCCAGATCTCAAATTTTGTTTGTCGGAAATTCCAACGGAAAATGTCCGATGGAGCCTACACACAGTCGGAATTTCCGACAACAAGCTCCCATCGAACATTTCCCATCTGAAAATCCAATCGTGTGTACGCGGCATTAAACTGATTTAGAATTAGGATCTGAGAATGTTCATGCAATAAATTGTGTAAATATTCACTTCAGTTATATGCAAATGAAATAAGTAAACATATTTTTACATAATTTTATTGTGTAAGTGTTCTCATATCCTTTTTTTTTCTTTAGTTTCAATAATTTTTATTTGGTTTCTGAAAAGGTAATATACATCATGACATCATGGATGCAGCCGTCTTGATATGAAATAGACAAAGTATAATATTATACTTAAAAACATTATAGTGTCAGATGACTATAATTATATCTTGTAAGAAAGAAAGAAAGAAAGAAAGAAAGAAAGAAAGAAAGAAAGAAAGAAAGAAAGAAAGAAAGAAAGAAAGAAAGGGAGAGATAGAAAGGAAAGATAAGAATAAGAGGAGTGCACAAAGAAATGGAATATTAAAAAAGGTATTTAAAAGCAGTACGGGGCATATATCAGGACTTCAAAATTATACGAACTTCAAAATTATAGGAGGGTATTCATGGAGCTCTGGGGGACCTATGCTGGGCACCAGAGGGAGCATGGTTTCCACATTATTTCAAAGGATTGGAAGGATTTTTGTTGGAGGGCTATAGATTTTTCCCATAAGAAGTGTAGGTGGGTGCTGTGTAACACCTCTAATGGGTTAGGGGCCAGATCTTCTTTCCAATGCCTGATAATAGTTAATTTAGCAGATAATAAAATATTAGCTATTATACCACGATACATAAGAGGAAATTTGTCAATACCCAGGTTGAGAGATGCTAATACGGGGTTAGTAGGGGTTAGAATAATAGTTATTTCTAATATGATATGAAACATTTTCTGCCAGAAGCTACAGATGCTGTTGCAAGACCATAAGATATGCATAATATTACCCGGGACGCCATATCCACCACAGCAAAGTGAAGAGCATGTGGAGAACATTTTGGCCAGTCTGCATGGGATAAGGTACCACCTGAGAGAGACTTTTAGAAGAAAGGAAGAACCCCCTACGTGGGGAGGATGGCATCCGAATAGAGAGGACTTTGAAAATGGAGGATTACAGGAAGGTCACCTATTCTAATTGACTGTACATTCAATGGGTCAAGAAGGGCAGCATTAAGGCTAAGATACCTTTGACACTCATCACATTGAATATATGTTCATTTAACTACCTCACTGTATTCTGTATATCACCCCGATATATGACCAATCATATCTCGTAAGATACTAATCCCTTTGAACTTGGGGGGGCAGTGTCAGGAGGCCTCCATTTGACTCAATCTTCCACAGTGTTCCGCTGTTATTCCTGCTTGTATAGCGCAGTATACATTGCACCAACCCTGTGCTTACCTTTTGAAAATATTCCTGACAAAGGGATGAAAACAGAAATGCGTTGGATACTGGAATCCTTTTGGAGCTTGGAGAGTACTGCTATCTAAACATATTTGTATGCTTGCTGTGAAGTTATACTATGTTTTGTTTGTTTTTTGTGACATGTGTGAGTGATCTAATTTAATATGTATAAATAAATGCTTTTTTACTCTGCTCTATGTTAGTGGCCTTTAAAATCCCACATAGGGTGTTCTTCTATTCTTCTACACATCAGGGATGTGGCAACAATTCACCACTTTCTGACTCGGTGAAAATATATTCAGAGAGAGGTTTTTAAGGCTAGTCCCTAATGGTTTACAGAATATGTGATAGAGTGTGAGTACCGAATAGCTTGGGTTCATTGGTGATCAGAAAATGAGGCTTGTAGATCTGATTCCCATTGGAGCATTTGTTTTGTTTTGCTAAAATGTTATATATAAGAGAGAGGTTCCTTTTAGCGACTTTTATAGGATTGGAGAAGAGCTGCCAAATTTTGGGGTGAATGTTAATAGTGGGAGGAGGAAAGGTGGTCAAGAAACAATTGATATGGTATAAAGTGAAGAAGGTGGAGCGTGGAAATCCTTATTTATTAATAAGAATCTCTGAAGAGCCAAGATGCTCCTTGGGATGAAAATCTTCCAAAGAGTTAAAGTAACATTTTTCCAGCTTGCTAGTTTAATGTCTGGGATTATGTGTTCTAGTGTCGCAAGCGGTGCATTTTTAACAATGTGAATTGAGTATTGAAAGGAGGAATGCACCATCTTCCTCCAAGCTTGAATGGACACCTTGGTGGTAGGTAGATGTTCCAAGCGTCCGCATACAGTAATGAGTAGAGGTTAGGAGTTTTATTGATCCCTTTTTCTATATCTAACCATATCGGTCCAGGAGAAGGGTTGAACAAGTGTTTCAAGTAGTCTAGATGTACTGCCATAATATAGTCTTGTAGATCTATCATACACATACCACCCATCTTTCTGTGTTTTGTTAGGGAGGCGTGAGAAAAACATGCTCTCTCTCCCTGCCAAATAAAGCTTATCATTGAGGAAGTGAGAGTTTTTCAGCCATATCTCCTTTAGGGGTGTATAGATGGATCGGAATACATAAGGAATTTGGCTAAGGATCTGCTTTTTATACGCTGCTAATCTTCCAACCCATGATATCTCCACACTTGCTAGCTTCTTCAATTCTGCCTTGATTATGGATATTAGAGGTTTATAATTGGCCTCTTCTAAAGAGGCGAAGGAAGGGGTGACTGTTATACCAAGTAGGAAATACTGGATTCGGCCAACGAGTACAGGAAGTACTTTTTTAATTTGAATATGATAGGGTTGGGGATGTTCAGGTTCAAAATTAAAGATTTTGAGTGGTTGACCATGTAGTAAGCTAAACCACTAAATTCAGTTAGGATTGAATGTGCTTGTGAGAGTTTGAGTATTTGTTAGCATTAAGATAATGTTGTCTGCAAAAAGATTTATAATATGAAGCCTTTCCATGAAAAGGAACCCTGTTATCTGTGTGTGTAATCAGATCTTCTCTGACAATGGTTCTATCATCAGATTGAAAAGTGTTGGAGATAGTGGGCATCCCTGTCTTGTACCATTGGATATGTTGAATGGTACAAGACAGGGAATATAGTGCCAAGACAGCCGATAAGATCATCACCTAAAAACCAAATTTCTGAAGAACTTTTGACATGTAGCCCCAATGAACTCGGTCGAACGCCTTCTCTGCATCTATGGAGAGCAGCGGAGAAAGCGTTCGGTTGCGCTCCGCAAAGTACACAGTGTTGAGTACACACCTAGTGGCATCAGAAGTGTATCTACTGGGAACAAACCCTGTCTGGTCCGGCTGCATCAAAGAGGGTAGTACAATTTTTAATCTCTGCGCTAGGATCTATGCATACAATTTGATATCTGTGTTAAGTAGAGAAATCGGTCTAAAGTTAGCCAGACAGACTAGGTTTTTCGCCGGTTTGGGAAGAGTAACGATGTGCGCTCTCCACATCTCTTGCGGGAACCTTGTTCTATTTGCTGCAGCATTAAATAGTGTGGTTTAGTATGGGCTTAGGAGGGAGGAAAATACTTGATAATATTCATTGATAAATCCATCAGGGCCGGGGGATTTCCCACATGGCATAGGTTGAATTGCTTTTTGTATTTCCAGTTTGGAAAGAGGTTTAGTTCCTCAAGATCAGCAGGAGTCAAAGAGGGAAGTTTGGGAAGTTTGAGTTCTGCTAAGAAGGCAGAGATCACATCAGATGAGGGTTGGATAACTGAGGGATCATCTCTTATGTTATAAGGTGTCCCATAATAATCTGCGAACGTGTCTGCAATTTGTTGGGGGTTGGACACTTTCTGTTTAGTGACGGGGTAAGAGAGGGAGGAAATTTTAGTTTTAATTCTGTGGGACTTTAGTCGGGAGGCTAGAAATTTCCCCCCTTTATTATGCAAGGAGTAAAATCTTAATCTGAGCTGGCGTAGTATATTCTCATGTTTTTCTTGCAGAAGGGAGCGAAGTTCTAGGCGAAGCTTAGCTAGCTGTGATGCTTTACTGGGGTCAGGGTTGGATTTGTTTGTGTGTTCTAATGTTTGCAGATCTTT
The DNA here is from genome assembly GCA_037952835.1 of Lithobates septentrionalis. Classification (NCBI taxonomy): domain Eukaryota; kingdom Metazoa; phylum Chordata; class Amphibia; order Anura; family Ranidae; genus Lithobates; species Lithobates septentrionalis. The sequence goes on from JBBDGP010000211.1 coordinate 832,862, forward strand.
AAAAGTGCATTGAAGTTTTGTGGAGTGGGCTCTTTTTGCTCAAGCCCCTAACTGAATTAGAATACCACATGCGTATGCCTTATGTGCATTCCATAGGGAGAAGATATCTATTTTGGGGGGTGTCATTTACAAGAAAGTAGTTGCGGAGCCATTGAGTGAGCACATTATTCATTGTTTGTTCTTTAATGAGTTTATTATTACACCTCCATAATAGGGCGGGGTTAGGAAATTCTGAATCTGAAATTGTTATGGATATAGCAGCATTGTCAGACCATGTGATGTCTGCAATTTCGGAAGAAGATATTCGTTGCAACAACCATTCGTCTACTATGCATAGATCAATATGTGAGTATCAGTTAAACCTAGGAGAGTGGTAAGTGTAATCACGTTCTGATGTGTGAAGACATCTCGATGTAGCATAGATATCCCCATGCATCATGAGATTAGGCAGAGGAGATGGGAGATGTTTTCTGTTGGATGTAGAATCTAAAAGGGGATCCACTACTGAATTCATGTCGCCACACACTATCAAATTACCCTGTTTTTTTTTGGCAATATATTTAAAGAGCTTGCAAAAGAAGTTGCCCTGGTTATAGTTGGGAGCATATACCCCCACAATAGTGTAAACCTTGTTATTAATTTTGCATACCAGAATGACATATCTACCACTATCATCTAAAACAGAAGAATGGAGCTTGAAGTCTACAAAGTTCTTTACAGCAATAAGAACACCTCTCTTTTTAGAGGAAAACTTAGCAGAAAAAATAAAGGAAAAGTCCTTGTGTTGGAACTTTGGAGCAGCTGATGCCTTGAAGTGGGTCTCTTGGATGTTGATTATATTGTTCTTGGATTTAGTGGTTTCTTCCCATAGGGAGAAGCGTTTGGCAGGATGGTTTAACCCATGGGCATTGATAGATAGCAGTTTAATGCCCCGTACACACGGTCGGATTTTCCGACGGAAAATGTGTGATAGGACCTTGTTGTTGGAAATTCTGACCATGTGTACGCTCCATCACACATTTTCCATCGGATTTTCCGACACACAAAGTTTGAGAGCAGGCTATAAAATTTTCCGACAACAAAATCCGTTGTCGGAAATTCCGATCGTGTGTACACAAATCCGACAAACAAAGTGCCACGCATGCTTAGAATAAATAAAGAGATAAAAGCTATTGGTCACTGCCCCGTTTATAGTCCCGACGTAAGTGTTTTACATCACCACGTTCAGAATGATCGGATTTTCCGACAACTTTGTGTGACCGTGTGTATGCAAGACAAGTTTGAGCCAACATCCGTCGGAAAAAATCCTAGGATTTTGTTGTCGGAATGTCCGAACAAAGTCCGACCGTGTGTATGGGGCATTAGGGATATTGGGGTAGTAGAAGTAGTTGATGTTGGTCTTAGCCTTCCAGACCATGCATAGATCAGGCCAGGGAACTCGGGAACTGGTGAAGAACATTGATAAACATACCTTAAAGTAGAATAATGTTCTAATGTCACACTGAAGATAGTAGGAACAAGTTGATTCACAATGCTTTAGAGGAGACAAGGGAGAAAACCCTCAGAGGACAACAATATGAAACTGGTAGCCATGTTGAATTTGTATCGAACAATGTGTGAACCAATGAAAAAGGAACAGTAGAAATAAAAAAAGAAAGATAAAAGGTTCAAATAATTCAAAATGGTTAAAAAAGATTTGAGCACAGTGCAGCTTAACTGCAGTGTGTGGGGAAAATAAAACTTGCTGGTGAGCAGTAAGGGTACACTTTTTACTCCAGGGGAGTCTGGCCTAAAGGACATTGTTAGTACTTAGGTGATGTTGCTCAACGGCAGTTGCTTCTTGTTGTAGCAGGTGTCAGAGCTCTTTCACGATTCCCTGGGTGATTTGAAGGAGATACGAGAGGAGTATGCATCAGGTGGATCCACGGGAATGATATTCCATTCTTTCAAAAGATAGAGCCTTTTGTTGATTGTATTGATAATAGAAGTAGAGCTATCTCGGGTGACCTGGAATGTGGCAGGATATTTCCATTGATAGCCGATATCATGGTTCCTTAAGGCTTTGGTAATGGACAGCAGGTTTTTGCACCTTTGTAGCGTATGAGCAGAGAGATCAGGTAGCACTTGGATGTTTGTAGCCTGTATGGGGAGGTGATCCTTTTTGCGGAACTCTGTAAAAATTGATTATTTTGCTTGAAAATCCCTAGGAATTTCTTGAGGAAGAAATAAGGGTTTACAAATCCTATGAATTAGATCTATTGTTAGATCTTCTGGTGATAGTGACGGTGCAACAGTTTGAAAGAGGTCATGGACATAGTGAGGTAGCTTAGAGGGCTGTACAGATTCAGGAATGCCTCTAAGTTTTAGATTGTTATGTCTAGAATGGTCCTCTAAGTCAGCTAATTTATTTATCAGCCATGCAATATCCTCTGAATGGGACGTGAGAACGTCCACCATGTCGTTATAGGAGTCTATGCAGGCCCCCATAGAGTCTTCTAGGTAATTAACTCTCTCCCCCAGATTTTGTATATCATCTGTGCATTTCCGGAAGCAAGCAAGCATATCTGCCTGGAGGGAGGAGCGCAGGGAAAGGAGCACGTCTTTCATGAGGATATCAGTCATGGGCTGTCCCACTGTAGGTAATGAGGCAATTGGGTCAGGGTTAGGAGTTGTTTTATGGGTCACATACCTCCATGCAGGGCCCTGTGGTGTCATTTGCATCTGAGTTTCTCTGCGGCCTTGATTTAGCCAGAATGCTGGTGCTAAGAGATGTTGGGAGCAATCTGCCACTATTTTCTGTGGGACCAGCCCCATTTTCAGTTGTATGTGGGAATATAAATGTTGCTGCCACTAGAGGAGCGTCTTTGGTCTGGTGCAATTGTCTCCCGCCGCCATTTTGCTTAATATTTTTCCAGATCATTGTGAAGAAACCGGAGAGATTCTTAAGCTGCGGCTCCTCTCTGTGCTGGCAGGACATCCTCAGATGGTAGAGGGGACGTTCAGAGCCACATATGTGTGCGGGTGCCACGCTGCGACGTGGGAGAAGGCCGAATTCCCTGGATGGGCTGAGGAGCTGGAGAGTTAAAATGCCATTCCAGAAGGCAGTCTCCATGCCCCCTATTCTCACATCCTTTGCTATCCTCTAAAATTTTTCTTAACCAATGGGAAAGAAAGGAAAGACAATGTTTTATCTCATTATCTGTTATGAAGGAAAGAAAACATTTAAACCATGACTGATAATTCTGTTTGGCACAAAAGATAATGGACTGAATGTTTACCCTAGCTTTTTAAATAAGTATCAAATACTTTTATGACCATTCTCAACTCTGTGACTCTTCCTTCCTCTTCCCATTCCACAGTCCCCTTTTCCACTCCCTATATGACTAAGGTCATCCATAGATTTAACCATGTATAGGCAAGCTGAATGTACCAATCAAGCTGTTCAACTGTGTACTGTAATGCCCCGTACACACGGTCGGATTTTCCGATGGAAAATGTGTGATAGGACCTTGTTGTCGGAAATTCCGACCGTGTGTAGGCTCCATCACACATTTTCCATCGGATTTTCCGACCCACAAAGTTTGAGAGCAGGATATAACATTTTCCGACAACAAAATCCGTTGTCGGAAATTCCGATCGTGTGTACACAAATCCGACGGACAAAGTGCCACGCATGCTCAGAATAAATAAAGGGATGAAAGCTATTGGCCACTGCCCCGTTTATATTCCTGACGTACGTGTTTTACGTCATCACGTTTAGAACGATCGGATTTTCCGACAACTTTGTGTGACCGTGTGTATGCAAGACAAGTTTGAGCCAACATCCATCGGAAAAAATCCTAGGATTTTGTTGTCGGAATGTCCGAACAAAGTCCGACCGTGTGTACGGGGCATAAGGCTACATGTAAACTAGCCTACTATGACCGTGGTGCTGGAAAACATGGCAAAAATGCAAACTGCTTTTTTTATCGTGATTTTGCGGCAATTTTTCCGCAATTTGCTTCTACCTGCGGCTGGCAGTCAAAACTTTCCTATCCTGAATGCAATTCTTCTGTGTTCAGGAAAGGGCGGTTTAATCTTACCTAAATGTGGCAGCTCCTAAACTCTGCTAAAAGCCTATGTGGACACATGCTTTTATGGAGTTGAGTTTAGGAGCTTTGACAAAAAAAAGCCAAAAGCTCCTAAACTCAAGAAGCCTTTAGGAATAAAATTCTATTGAACAGTAGTTCAGTACATCCAAATGTGTATGAAAGTATGTGGAGAAAGTACCTAGATTAATTTAATATTTAAAACATAACTCCTTTCAGCACTGTTTGTATGCGGAAAGGCCTATTTGATTTAACTCTTTTCTCTCCTCTTGAAATTCCACAAAACTTTTATTATACATAGGAATGTGTTACTGATAGTCAGCAACATAATGTGTGGGTGGAGATCTTCCACTCTTGGCTCACCTAATGCCTTGTACTTGGTTCATATGCAGAAATCCACACATCTAACCAGCTATAGTACAAATATTATGTAAAAATATAATGGCAACAAAAGTGCTTTGCTATGCTTGATGACACATAAAGGCTACCTGCTGCAAAGACAGGGGGGAAAGGGACAAGGAAAAGCAGGAGCCCACTATGAACACCCACTGAATAGTGAAAATGTAGAGGTAAAAATGTAATAGAACTTTTTGCACAAGACATCATAAAAAAGAAGAGAAACAATAAAACTGTGCTAGTGAAGAGAATATAATTTTACAGCGTGTCCATGCTTCTAACTTTAAAGAAAAGAGAGACATTTTCAATTTAGATTTTTTTTTTCAGGAAGGTTAGTTACTAGAATGTGTATACAATGATTCCTTTTAAAGGCATAGGAGGTCCATTTAAAACTCTATTTATGTGTCCAGGTGCTGGAATACAGCTTTCTGCTATTATATTAAATGTTGTGTAGCACTATCCCTTCCAGACAGCAGAGGAAGAACTACTATATAGCCAAAAAAGTCTATGGATTCCTGTGCAGAATGCTGAGGATCATGGGTTGTGAAGACCAGGAAGCAAGCCATATTGTGGAGTTTATGGGCCCTTTGCACTATAATGCCCAAGAGACACTGGGGCAAGGTGAAGCAAGGGAGCTGCTTACCTGAGACTGTTCAGCTAGGCTTTTTCTCTTGGCACCAAGGGAATCAATGAGAGCACATCTGCTGCAAAATGACCAGACTGCTGAGAGGCTAGACCAGCACATACACCAAGGCAGCAAAGACAGCAGTGCTTGCATCAGCACCATTGCTGCAGGGAGACCAGAGCATCCCTTCACCCCCCTATGTCCCACCACTTAAGCATTCTTCTGGAAGCTAAGCGGGCCCCCTTTCTACAGTGAGAGTTATCATCTGCACCACAAGGACAGGAGTTACATCAAGTGTACATCACCTCTACTGCATCTTCATTGCACCTATACTGCACCTTTACTACACCTGTACTGCACCTCTATATCACCTATACACCTATATATAAGTGCACCAATAATTCCAAAAGGACCCCAATGATAGCCAGCAGAAGAACAACTAAGAACTGCCAGTAAAATCATCCTCACGCCTTTGTTCTCTTCTTCTTTCCTTTATTTCTACAGTGCACATCCAGTCAGTCTGGGCCTATTATAGTCATCAAATATGCACTTTGGTAGTATGGTTTTTGTGTTCAGTAAATTAAGTTTTCTTGCTGCCCACTGCTGTACTTTACAAAAACAGCAGAAAGAATGTGCTTTGCTCAGTGTGATAGTAAAAGCAAGTAACACTTTATTCAGATACACTTACATAAAAGTATTTTGCAAGCTGCACACAGGGGGGATGTGGATCACCAATCAAGCAGTCAGCCATCATGAGGGATGAGAAGACCCTGTGTGGATAAGCTCAGACCCGCTGTATGGAGGTATATAACTGCCAGTGACTCCAGCTCTCACACCTGCTCTCACAGAGCTAGCAAGAGACCAAATCAGGATGGGGCAGGCCGCAATGCATTTCCGAGGCACCGCCTCCTTCTTCAGGCAAACCCACCCCCCTCTAGAGGGGGAAATTTATACTGTCTGGACAGAATAAAAAAAAACACCCAATCAACACCCGATCAACAGGCAATACTGGCCAGCTTTTTTAGCTGTAATCCAATCTCCAACATGTATACCTATATATACCTATATATAATATATATATATATATATATATATATATATATATATATATATATATATATATATATACTATATATCTATAGCTCAGCGGGCAACAAGTTAAAAAGTATATTAAATAGAATAAAGGAAAATGGGCACGATTATAAAAAATCCTTAAAAATTACGAAAAATGTCTTCTGATCCGAGTGAACTGCTGCATAGTAACAGATCTATGATAGTATTTTATAATAACTGGTAAAAAATCTATTATTAACTATATAAAAGGTGACTTCAAATAAAATAACCTATTATGATCAATACATGATTTATTACACAAAAAAATACAAATTATATGTAGCGGGCACCTATTTTTAAGCAGGTGACCTTTTTTGTTAGCTTCTGTTACAGGTAAATTTAAACAGGCTGATGCTATTGCAGCAGGCCTGTTTTGTTTGATTTACATGTTGAGTGACAGGTGGTTTATGTGTTGGTCTCGACCAATCATTAATTTGCTTGGTAATCCCAGGACTCTCATATAAAAAAGGGGTCACATGGTGTCCGGGGGGAGTTGGAGTCCAGTTCTGCTCTGAGGAGCGAGAGAGCCAGCCTGGTTCCCGGAGGGGAAGTTGGAGGCTTTCCCCCCCAAGGAGCCAATGGAGCTTCACCTTAGCGAGAAGGGTGGAGGTCCGGTCCTTATGGAGGAACAGATGACATCTTGCCACGTGTAGTCGTGGATGTCGTAGGCCGCCCCTGCTGGGAGGGGAACGAGCCACAAAGAGATAGAGAGAACTGAGGATCATTGCAGATGAAGTAGCAACAAAGCGGAAGGAAACTGGGTGATCGATCATTTATGAGTGGCACATGGACTATTGATCATGTGAGTGAAAGCCCAAGGGAAATGTACTACCAAAGACTGAGGGTTGTTGGTGCACAAGTCAGTAAGATGGGCAGAAATGGCCTATGACTTTGAGTTCAGCATTGCCCCGGGATTCCAATCAGTCAAGCGGGGGGAGTTATACAAGATAGACTTTCCTTTAGCTTAACTTGGAAGTACCATGTCGGTGGGAAGTAGTGGTAAAGAGGTAGCGGTGAAGCTGCAAGCACACATGTAGAGATATGGATCGTTCTTTTAAAGTTATCCAGATGAAGAAGTTATTCAGAGTGACTCTTTATCAAATCATTCTCTATCAAATCTACTTCCATCTTCCCTGATTGAAGAGAGCATTAAAAAATGATCTCTTAACTGTCCGCAACTGTACTCAGATTCTCCTGTATGATTCATTGAAAGGTGACAATCTAACAAAAGAGCATCTCAAAGGAAGTCCTTCTCCCATCCCAGTTTATGTTGATGAATAAAGCATTAAGAAAAAGCATTAAGAACTGTGACTTTTAAATCTATGTGCTGCAAGGGTTGAGTAGTAAACGTGAATTACAGATATACCCTGTTTCCCCTAAAATAAGACCTAGCGTGATTGTCGGTGATGACTGCAATATAAGCCCTACCCTCCAAATAAGCCCTACCCTGTTTCCCCGAAAATAAGCCCTACCCTGAAAATAAGACCTACAAAGACTTTAACAAGGGCTTATTTGGGGGGTAGGGCTTATATTGAAGCCATCGCCGACAGTCACGCTAGGTCTTATTTTAGGGGAAACAGGGTAGTAATTATTCAACCCCTCCTTCGGGGGTAAGTGCTACATATAAATTTATCAAGATACACACCAGGTACTAATTCCTATCAGAATATCTAAAGGGCGATGGATATATACATGGACTAACTTTATAAATAAGAACAAATAAGGAGGGGGGTTGGTAAAAAAAAAAAGAGGGGGTCAGTAAAGGATAGAAGGGTAGAAGGATAAAAGAAAAAAAAAGGAAGGGAAGGGGGAAGAGGAGATATACTGTTAGTTGCAAGTCTATCGGTCTAGGTATCATAGAACTGTGTTGATTCCTATCTCCTATTCAAACCCCCCAAGATAAAAATCCAGTAGGTTTCCCTACAAAATAACCTCTGGAACCTTTCAGCCCAGGAGTCACCAGGAGGGAAAGATTCCAGCATCCAGATTTTTAACCCTTCAGTGGATTTATTATGGACATGAAGAAAGTGCCTAGGGACGCCATGTTCATATGATCCCTTTTCATTAAGTCTCCAATTTTGCCCGAATTGGGCCCTTGCTGTCCGAATAGTGCAGCCTACATATAGGAGGTCACTGGGGCAAGTCAAACAATATATAACAAATTCTGTTGAGCAACGGTAGAATTGCTTGATATGCTTGATATGATAGCTTTTACCTGAATTATCTTTAAAAGTCTTCTGGCGGTGCTGGACGAACCGCACACATTTTACATCTGATTTTTTTACACCAAAATATACCTGTCAGATTGCAAAAGGTGGTTAATGTTCTGACTGAAGTAGTACAGTGAGGAATCCTACTTGGGGCTACCAAGTTAGTCGCCCTGTTGATCGGGCGACTAGCCACGCCCAGTCTCTCTACTGATTGGGTATTTTTTGTTTTATTCCGTCCAGACAGTATATATTTTTTACCTCTAGAGTGGGGCGGGTTTACCTGAAGAAGGAGACGGCACCTCAGAAACACGTTGTGGCCCACCCCCGTCCTGATTTGGTCTCTTGTTAGCTCTGTAAGAGCAGGTGTAAGAGCTGGAGTCACTGCTGGTTATATACCTCCATACCTCCATACAGCGGGTCTGAGCTTATCCCCACAGCGGTCTTCTCCATGATGGCTGACTGCTTGATTGGTGATCCACATCCACCCTGTGTGCAGCTTGCTGATACTTTATGTAAGTGTATCTGAATAAAGTGTTACTTGCTTTTACTATCATATTGACCCATATTAAACGGGTATTGCCTCACTCAAAGTATATAGAGGGTAGGGATGGGTACCATCATCCTATATTTAGACAGTGAGAAAAAGAACGGGTTAATGGGGGCTACTCCAAAAAATTGCCCTATAACGCCTGTGGTGGTTGAAGGACTATCTCGGTACCCAGAAAATGAAACAGGTTTAGATTAAATTTAAAAATGTATTAAGAGAAAAATACATAAAATACAGTAACAACAAAACAATAATAGAATTGTTGTATGTAATAGTATTAAGTTAACACTTAAGAAGCATAGAACCCATCTAATAAGTGGGAACACAATGATGTAGGTACAGACGTGGTCCTCAACATGTTTTGCGACATATGTCTCTTTTTTAGGAGTCACCCAAAACATCTAAGGAAAGATACAATCTCATAGTTACAATATCAAGGAACAGGTAAAAAGTCAGCAATGTAGCTAGGCTACCAGTGAACCTTTGATTATGGAGTATTGAGATAGTTAGCGCAACTCACCAATGGAAGCACAAAAGGGCATCAGACGGCATTGGAAACACCCTGACCGGGTGCCACACCCCCCGGGGCGGACACAGGAGGCTATACGTATTGGACGGACTGAAATAATATAAAAAAGTATGCATATAATGATGCTGTGGGTCCATTACTCAAGCAAACACACAGGAGTGGGTTGGGGAATGTGAAAAGGTGGATAGGAGAAAAAAGAGGGGGGAAGGGGAAGAAATGGGAAGTGGGGGGGGGGTTTGGGTTTAGAGAGGGGATGGAAAAGGGGGGGAGGAAAAAAGGGGGGGAAGGGAAAAAGAAAGGGGGGTAGTGATGGGAGGAAAAGAAGATAGGTGGGGGTTGGGTTAGTGAAAAGGAAAGGGGGAAAAAAGATAGGGGGACGGAAGAAAAGAAGAAAAGGAGGGGGTGACCACATGAAGGAAGAAGAGTGATGTGGGTGGAGAAGTGAAATTGTGATGTGCATAGAGTCAAAATGGGGTTACCCACCCAGTATAGTCATTAATTTAATCTAGCACCCGGGAATCAGAGCACACTGGATTAGGCTCAAAAAGATCTGAGCTGATTAGGCCAAGGCAACAACGAAGAGCCTTACGGTAGACACTTGACTCCATGTACTGATAACTGTAGGAGTTAATCTAAAAGGATAGCAATATAATGGTGAATAATCAGTTAGGAAGTAAGCTCACATTAGATAGCATGATGAGCCAAGCTGCAGCGCCCTGTGATACAGGGTATTAGCCACTGGCTGGGCTCAGTAAAAATAGGTGCATGGTACAGGGGCTTACCTTGTTGTGCTCAAAAGAGATGCATTCCTGGGTGTCAGCCGTCTAGCTTACGGCCGCCATTGGCCTCCTTAAAAGCCTTCAACCCGGAAGTCAGTTGGAAACGCCGGCTGACGCTGGGTACTGACGTCACCAAGTCTGACTCTCCTACTGAGCACGCGTAAGTGATAAACATTGACTCAGACGCCCTCTTTCTGCTGTTTTTGTTTGGGTCTGAGGGAACTCCCATTTCCTGCTGAGGAGCTGCCGGTGACTGTGTGTGCAATCCTCATCCACCTGTGGATTCATCCATCCTGTGGACTTCACCTTGATATTCCTTACTACTATGGACTGTATGGACTATTTCTTATTAATTCATTTTGGGTATACCTTGTTGTTTCCCCCCTCCCTGTTATCGATCCCTTATGGTCCATCCTATACCTGCCAGTGAGCGCTGACTCACACACTACCTGCCAGTTCTGTGTGATATATTGCTTGTACACAGCTGCACTTTAGGTGGTATTTCTATTTATGCTGATCTGTATGTCAAATTTTCAAGTATTATCTTATGCCTAGTCCATTGTACTAATAACCCTGTATGCTAAATGGTGTCATTCTCATTGTTAATCTAATTGTATGCTTTGTTGCTAACCATATCAGGTGACAATATATTAAGTTTGCCTTTACTAACTGGCTTGGTACCTGTTTTCTTTGATGTAGTACTACTGGGTAGGGATGAGCCGAACACCCCCCTGTTCGGTTCGCACCAGAACATGCGAACAGGCAAAAAATTAGTTCGAACACGCGAACACCGTCAAAATCTATGGGACACGAATAGGGATGAGCTTCGTGTTCGAGTCGAACCCATGTTCGACTCGAACATTGGCTGTTCGGTCGTTTGCCGAATTCCGAACGTCATGGACCGTTCGCGCCAAATTCGTGTGGCGCGTCACGGCCCATAATTCACTGCGGCATCGCAGTGCATTGCTGGCTGATGATTGCCCAAGCATGCACTATGACCCGCATGCTTGGCCAATCACAGCGCCGTCGGTAGAGAGAGCTGTCATTGGCCAAAGCCAGGGTGGCTTTGGCCAATTATGGCTCAGGGGGTTTAGAACACGCCCCACACTATATAAGGCCGCCTGCACGGCGGCCCTGTGTAGTGTGTTCCGGCGTTGAGAGAGGGATAGATAGACAGAGAGACAGTGTCATTTCATTTGAGTTAGCTAGATTAGGCAGGACAATCAGTGAGTTAGCTGCACTTACAGTGTATTGTGTATATATATGCATCCCAGGTGTTGCATATATATATATATATATATATATATATATATATATATATATATATATACACTGTATTCAGTTTAGCTAGATCCGTTCCTGTTATCTTCTTACTGACAGGCAGGCTTGTCTTGTTACAGTATTTACAGCTACCTGAAGAAAATTGCTGGTGTTCTTTTGATCCTATTAGTACCACAGTCAGGCAGCTAGACTATTTACAGTTAGTGTAGTGCGTCCTGCTCACAGTGTTCAGCTAAAACTACAAGTTAGTGTGGTGCGTCCTCCTCACAGTGTTCAGATAAACCTACAAGTTATTTTTTTGCGAGCTCTGCACAGTGTTCATCTAAAGCTACAAGTTAGTGTAGTGCGTCATGCTCACAGTGTTCAACTAAAACTACAAGTTAGTGTAGTGAGACCAATGCACAGTGTTCATCTAAAGCAGGGGTCCTCAAACTACGGCCCGCGGGCCACATGCGGCCCGCCGAGGACATTTATCCGGCCCACCCCACCCAGGGCCGGATTCCCGACAGGCCAGACTCGGGCCGGGGCCAGGTCGGCTTGGCTTGGGCAGGTCCACTCTGCTTCGGCGGGGAGCATGTCCGCTCCGCTCAGTCAAGCTACACAAGCCGCCTCCCCCACCCCAGTCATCTCGATGGAGGGCTCCGTGTGTCCCCCTGTCCATCCCACTGTCCCCCTGTCCATCCCACTGTCCCCCTGTCCATCCCTCTGTCCCCCTGTCCATCCCTCTGTCCCCCTGTCCATCCCTCTGTCCCTCTGTCCACCCCTCTGTCCATCCCACTGTCACCCTATCCACCCCTCTGTCCCCCTGTCCACCACACTGTCCCCCTCTCCACCCCACTGTCCCCCTGTCCACCCCACTGTCCCCCTGTCCAGCCCACTGTCCCCCTGTCCATCCCTCTGTCCCCCTGTCCATCCCTCTGTCCCCCTGTCCATCCCTCTGTCCCCCTGTCCACCCCACTGTCCCCCTGTCCACCCCTCTGTCCCCCTGTCCATCCCTCTGTCCCCCTATCCACCCCACTGTCCCCCTGTCCATCCCTCTGTCCCCCTGTCCATCCCTCTGTCCCCCTGTCCACCCCACTGTCCCCCTGTCCACCCCACTGTCCCCCTGTCCATCCCTCTGTCCCCCTGTCCACCCCACTTTCCCCCTGTCCATTCTTCTGTCCCCCTGTCCACCCTCCTCTGTCCCCCTGTCCATCCCTCTGTCCCCCTGTCCACCCCACTGTCCCCCTGTCCATCCCTCTGTCCCCCTGTCCATCCCTCTGTCCATCCCTCTGTCCCCCTGTCCATCCCTCTGTCCCCCTGTCCACCCCTCTGTCCCCCTGTCCACCCCTCTGTCCCCTTGTCCACCCCACTGTCCCCCTGTCCACCCCACTGTCCCCCTGTCCACCCCTCTGTCCCCCTGTCCATCCCACTGTCCCCCTGTCCATCCCACTGTCCCCCTGTCCACCCAACTGTCCCCCTGTCCACCCCTCTGTCCCCCTGTCCACCCCTCTGTCCCCCTGTCCATCCCACTGTCCCCCTGTCCATCCCACTGTCCCCCTGTCCACCCCACTGTCCCCCTGTCCACCCCTCTGTCCCCCTGTCCACCCCTCTGTCCCCCTGTCCATCCCTCTGTCCCCCTGTCCATCCCACTGTCCCCCTGTCCATCCCACTGTCCCCTGTCCATCCCTCTGTCCCCCTGTCCATCCCACTGTCCCCCTGTCCATCCCACTGTCCCCCTGTCCATCCCTCTGTCCCCCTGTCCATCCCTCTGTCCCCCTGTCCACCCCTCTGTCCCCCTGTCCACCCCTCTGTCCCCCTGTCCATCTCACAGTCCCCCTGTCCATTCCACTGTCCCCCTGTCCATCCCACTGGCCCCCTCTCCATCCCACTTTCCCCCAACTCCATCCCACTGTTCTCCTGTGCATCCCACTGTCCTTCTGACCACTCTGCAGCCCCCCCCTTCACCCCACTGCCTCCCCCTGTGCATCCCGCTGGTGTGGGGTTCTTTGGGGTGCTGTGGTTAGGGTGGTCCACTTTGGGGTGCCTTAGATATGATGGACTGATTTGGAGTGTTGAGATAGAATGGGCCACAAGCTGGTCTAGGTAGGAGGAGGGCGGGACTTTTATCACAGCGCACTCAAACTTTTCACAATGAGCCGTGACACAGCAGCAGGAGAGGCCCGATGTGCACACACACTGACTGGTGAGACATTGTTTGGCACAGTAAGGCTGAGAGGGGGGCTTGCAATGATGGTGAGGGGGGGCTTGCACTGATGGTGAGGCCGGCACTGATTTGGCTGCGCTGGTGGGCACTGATTGGGCTGCGTTGGCGAGCATTGATGGGCACTGATCAGACTGCATTGATTGTCTCTGTGTGGGCACAGTTATTGCTGGTATATTGTTTTTGTAGCGCTATATATATATGCATAGGAATTTGTTCATAGTTTTTTTTTTTTTTTTAAACTATAGTCCGGCCCTCTAACGGTCTGAGGGATAGTGAACTGGCCCCCTGTTTAAAAAGTTTGAGGACCCCTGATCTAAAGCTACAAGTTAGTGCAGTGCGTCCTGTTCACAGTGTTCAGCTAAAACTACAAGTTAGTGTGGTGCGTCCTCCTCACAGTGTTCAGCTAAACCTACAAGTTATTTTTTTGCGAGCTCTGCACAGTGTTCATTTAAAGCTACAAGTTAGTGTAGTGCGTCCTGCTCACAGTGTTCAGCTAAAACTATAAGTTAGTGTGGTGCGTCCTCCTCACAGTGTTCAGCTAAAACTACAAGTTAGTGTGGTGCGTCCTCCTCACAGTGTTCAGCTAAACCTACAAGTTATTTTATTGTGAGCTCTGCACAGTGTTCATCTAAAGCTACAAGTTAGTGTAGTGCGTCCTGCTCACAGTGTTCAGCTAAAACTACAAGTTAATGTGGTGCGTCCTCCTCACAGTGTTCAGATAAACCTACAAGTTATTTTTTTGCGAGCTCTGCACAGTGTTCATCTAAAGCTACAAGTTAGTGTAGTGCGTCATGCTCACAGTGTTCAACTAAAACTACAAGTTAGTGTAGTGAGACCACTGCACAGTGTTCATCTAAAGCAGGGGTCCTCAAACTACGGCCCGCGGGCCACATGCGGCCCGCCGAGGACATTTATCCGGCCCACCCCACCCAGGGCCGGATTCCCGACAGGCCAGACTCGGGCCGGGGCCAGGTCGGCTCGGCTTGGGCAGGTCCACTCTGCTTCGGCGGGGAGCATGTCCGCTCCGCTCAGTCAAGCTACACAAGCCGCCTCCCCCACCCCAGTCATCTCGATGGAGGGCTCCGTGTGTCCCCCTGTCCATCCCACTGTCCCCCTGTCCATCCCACTGTCCCCCTGTCCATCCCTCTGTCCCCCTGTCCATCCCTCTGTCCCCCTGTCCACCCCTCTGTCCATCCCACTGTCACCCTATCCACCCCTCTGTCCCCCTGTCCACCACACTGTCCCCCTCTCCACCCCACTGTCCCCCTGTCCACCCCACTGTCCCCCTGTCCAGCCCACTGTCCCCCTGTCCATCCCTCTGTCCCCCTGTCCATCCCTCTGTCCCCCTGTCCATCCCTCTGTCCCCCTGTCCACCCCACTGTCCCCCTGTCCACCCCTCTGTCCCCCTGTCCATCCCTCTGTCCCCCTATCCACCCCACTGTCCCCCTGTCCATCCCTCTGTCCCCCTGTCCATCCCTCTGTCCCCCTGTCCACCCCACTGTCCCCCTGTCCACCCCACTGTCCCCCTGTCCATCCCTCTGTCCCCCTGTCCACCCCACTTTCCCCCTGTCCATTCTTCTGTCCCCCTGTCCACCCTCCTCTGTCCCCCTGTCCATCCCTCTGTCCCCCTGTCCACCCCACTGTCCCCCTGTCCATCCCTCTGTCCCCCTGTCCATCCCTCTGTCCATCCCTCTGTCCCCCTGTCCATCCCTCTGTCCCCCTGTCCACCCCTCTGTCCCCCTGTCCACCCCTCTGTCCCCTTGTCCACCCCACTGTCCCCCTGTCCACCCCACTGTCCCCCTGTCCACCCCTCTGTCCCCCTGTCCATCCCACTGTCCCCCTGTCCATCCCACTGTCCCCCTGTCCACCCAACTGTCCCCCTGTCCACCCCTCTGTCCCCCTGTCCACCCCTCTGTCCCCCTGTCCATCCCACTGTCCCCCTGTCCATCCCACTGTCCCCCTGTCCACCCCACTGTCCCCCTGTCCACCCCTCTGTCCCCCTGTCCACCCCTCTGTCCCCCTGTCCATCCCTCTGTCCCTCTGTCCATCCCACTGTCCCCCTGTCCATCCCACTGTCCCCTGTCCATCCCTCTGTCCCCCTGTCCATCCCACTGTCCCCCTGTCCATCCCACTGTCCCCCTGTCCATCCCTCTGTCCCCCTGTCCATCCCTCTGTCCCCCTGTCCACCCCTCTGTCCCCCTGTCCACCCCTCTGTCCCCCTGTCCATCCCACAGTCCCCCTGTCCATTCCACTGTCCCCCTGTCCATCCCACTGGCCCCCTCTCCATCCCACTTTCCCCCAACTCCATCCCACTGTTCTCCTGTGCATCCCACTGTCCTTCTGACCACTCTGCAGCCCCCCCCTTCACCCCACTGCCTCCCCCTGTGCATCCCGCTGGTGTGGGGTTCTTTGGGGTGCTGTGGTTAGGGTGGTCCACTTTGGGGTGCCTTAGATATGATGGACTGATTTGGAGTGTTGAGATAGAATGGGCCACAAGCTGGTCTAGGTAGGAGGAGGGCGGGACTTTTATCACAGCGCACCCAAACTTTTCACAGTGAGCCGTGACACAGCAGCAGGAGAGGCCCGATGAGCACACACACTGACTGGTGAGACATTGTTTGGCACAGTAAGGCTGAGAGGGGGGCTTGCAATGATGGTGAGGGGGGGCTTGCACTGATGGTGAGGCCGGCACTGATTTGGCTGCGCTGGTGGGCACTGATTGGGCTGCGTTGGCGAGCATTGATGGGCACTGATCAGACTGCATTGATTGTCTCTGTGTGGGCACAGTTATTGCTGGTATATTGTTTTTGTAGCGCTATATATATATGCATAGGAATTTGTTCATAGTTTTTTTTTTTTTTTTAAACTATAGTCCGGCCCTCTAACGGTCTGAGGGATAGTGAACTGGCCCCCTGTTTAAAAAGTTTGAGGACCCCTGATCTAAAGCTGCAAGTTAGTGCAGTTCGTCCTGTTCACAGTGTTCAGCTAAAACTACAAGTTAGTGTGGTGCGTCCTCCTCACAGTGTTCAGCTAAACCTACAAGTTTTTTTTTGCGAGCTCTGCACAGTGTTCATTTAAAGCTACAAGTTAGTGTAGTGCGTCCTGCTCACAGTGTTCAGCTAAAACTATAAGTTAGTGTGGTGCGTCCTCCTCACAGTGTTCAGCTAAAACTACAAGTTAGTGTGGTGCGTCCTCCTCACAGTGTTCAGCTAAACCTACAAGTTATTTTATTGTGAGCTCTGCACTGTGTTCATCTAAAGCTACAAGTTAGTGTAGTGCGTCCTGCTCACAGTGTTCAGCTAAAACTACAAGTTAGTGTGGTGCGTCCTCCTCACAGTGTTCAGCTAAAATTACAAGTTAGTGTAGTGAGACCTCTGCACAGTGTTCATCTAAAGCTACAAGTTAGTGCAGTGTGTCCTGCTCACAGTGTTCAGCTAAAAATACAAGTTAGTGTAGTGAGACCTCTGCACAGTGTTCATCTAAAGCTATAAGTTAGTGCAGTGCGTCCTGCTCACAGTGTTCAGCTAAAACTACAAGTTAGTGTGGTGCATCTTGCTCACAGTGTTCAGCTAAACCTACAAGTTATTTTTGTGCGAGCTCTGCACAGTGTTCATCTAAAGCTACAAGTTAGTGTAGTGCGTCCTGCTCACAGTGTTCAGCTAAAACTACAAGTTAGTGTGGTGCGTCCTCCTCACAGTGTTCAGCTAAACCTACAAGTTATTTTTTGCGAGCTCTGCACAGTGTTCAGCTAAAGCTACCTGTAGAAGGTTGGTGGTGTTTTCCTGATGCTATCACTACCGCAGGCAGCTAAATAAGCTGCAAGTTATTTTTTGGTGAGCTCTGCACAGTGTTCACCTAAAGCTACCTGTAGAAGGTTGGTGGTGTTTTCCTGATCCTATCACTACCGCAGGCAGCTAAAAAAGCTACAAGTTAGTTTTTTGCGAGCTCTGCACAGAGTTCAAATAAAAGCTACCTGTAGAAGGTTGGTGGTGTTCTCATACTACAGGCAGGCAGTTGATTTTGCTAGCTGCAGTATCATTACATATATATATATATATATATATATATATATATATATATATATATATATATATATCCAAGCTTAGCGCAGCTACAGGCCATTAGTATGTCTGGAAGGCCAAGAAGGAGAGGCAGACAGTCACAATCCAATAAAAGAGGGCAAGCAGGCTCTGTGTCTAGTGCTGGTCGTGGAGACGGTGCATCCTCATCAGCACGTGGCCGTGGGACACGCTTGGCCTTTTTTTCGACAGCTGGCCATGTTGAGCCGCGACATGCGGAAGACTTGGTCGAGTGGATGACCAAGCTGTCCTCATCCTCCTCATCCTCTCTCACCCATGCTTAGGGTACTTTGTCTGGCAAAGCAGCGGCCTCTTCCCTCGGCTCAATGTCATCAGTGACTCCTTCCCTAGCCCCACCATGTCCTCCTGAGGAGTCCCTCAAACTGTTTGACCACAGTGTTGGGTACATGCTCCAGGAGGATGCCCAGCGTTTGGAAGGCTCTGATGATGATACTGAGCTCGATGAAGGCAGTAACATGAGCACGGACAGAGGGGGTGCTCAAGAAGACAGCAATCTGGCAGTCATGCTCCCCTGCTGCAGCATACTGCCAGGTTTGCTCCAGTGATGAGGAGGGAGGGGATGATGAGGTCACTGACTCAACGTGGGTGCCTGTTAGGAGAGAGGAGGAGGAGGAGGTGGCACATCACCAACGAGGCAGGATGCCCTCCAGGGGCCAGCCTAAGGGCAGCACACTGACTGCATCACACCCCAAAGCTCCACATGTGCAGGGCGCTGCAGTCTCTGCGCGTTATTCAAAAAGTTCTTTGGTGTGGGCCTTTTTTGAGATGAGTGCATCAGATCGCACCGCTGCTATTTGCAACATATGTCTTAAGCGTATATTGCGTGGCCAAAACATCTCCCACTTGGGTACCACATGCTTGACCAGACATATGTTGACCTGCCATGCAGTTCGTTGGCAAGCGTATCTAAAAGACCCACACCAAAGAACAAAGAGGACCTCTCCTTGCTCCTCATCAGCTGAGATCTCCAACCCCACTATACCTTCAGTCCTCTCTGAGACCTGCACTGAGAGGAATGAAGGTGTAGAACACCTTTCCCACCGAAAATCCTCTGGGTTACTGGGTCTTGAGGATGGATCACTGGCCAGAGCTTGCACAGTATGCAATTGAGCTACTGGCCTGTCCTGTATCCAGCGTTCTTTCGGAACGCACATTCAGTGCTGCTGGAGGCTTTGTAACCGATCACAGGGTGCGTCTGTCCACCGACTCGGTCGATCGACTGACCTTCATAAAAATGAATCAGTCTTGGATCACCACCAGCTACCAAGCACCTGATGCTGATGTAACCGAATATTTTTTTTTGAAATCTCAGATCCCTTCAAAGACTGCCTATGCTGATGCTGAGTGACTATCCCTAAGTAATTATCCTCTTCCTCCTCAATGATCACGCTGATAGCTTGTAAGAACATTTTTGGTTCTGGGCGCCACCACCAGTGCCTAAGGCCCAATTTTTCAGCCCCTGTTTAACAGGAGCGTGTAATTACAATTTTTGATGCAATACTTTGCAGCAGGGCTCGTGTTCCAACTAGAGTATCTGTGAGGGGTTGCAGTGTTGTGGCACCAGCACCAGTGCCTAAGGCCCAATTTTTCAGTCCCTCTTTAACAGGGGCGTGTAATTACAATTTTTGATGCAATACTTTGCAGCAGGGCTCGTTTCTGCGTTACAACTAGAGTATCTGTGAGGGGTTGCAGTGTTGTGGCACCAGCACCAGTGCCTAAGGCCCAATTTTTCAGCCCCTGTTTAACAGGGGCGTGTAATTACAATTTTTGATGCAATACTTTGCAGCAGGGCTCGTTTCTGCATTACAACTAGAGTATCTGTGAGGGGTTGCAGTGTTGTGGCACCAGTGCCTAAGGCCCAATTTTTCAGCCCCTGTTTAACAGGGGCGTGTAATTACAATTTTTGATGCAATACTTTGCAGCAGGGCTCGTTTCTGCGTTACAACTAGAGTATCTGTGAGGGGTTGCAGTGTTGTGGCACCAGCACCAGTGCCTAAGGCCCAATTTTTCAGCCCCTGTTTAACAGGGGAGTGTAATTACAATTTTTGATGCAATACTTTGCAGCAGGGCTCGTTTCTGCGTTCCAACTAGAGTATCTATTAGGGGTTGCAGTGTTGTGGCACCAGCACCAGTGCCTAAGGCCCAATTTTTCAGCCCCTGTTTAACAGGGACGTGTAATTCCAATTTTTGATGCAATACTTTGCAGCAGGGCTCGTTTCTGCGTTACAAATAGAGTATCTGTGAGGGGTTGCAGTGTTGTGGCACCAGCACCAGTGCACAAGGCCTAATTTTTCAGCCCCTGTTCAACAGGGGCATGTAATTACAATTCTTGATCTAATATTTAACAGCAGGGCCGATTTCTGCACCCACCAAGAGCGAGTGAGGACTTACAGTGTTGTGGCACCAGCACCACCACCACCACCAAAGGCAAAATTTTTCTGCCCTTGTTCAACAGGGACATGTAATTACAATTCTTGATCTAATATTTCACAGCAGGGTCCATTTCTGCGCCCACCAAGAGCGAGTGAGGACTTACAGTGTTGTGGCATCAGCACCACCACCACCACCAAAGGCCCAATTTTTCTGCCCCTGTTCAACAGGGGGCATGTAATTACAATTCTTGATCTAATATTTCACAGCAGGGCCCTGTGAGGGCTTACAGTGTTGTGGCCACAACAACACCTAAAGCCCAAATTTCTGCTGAGTATATAGGGCAGGCCCCTACTTTCAAACATCTAACTTACAAACGACTCCTACTTGCAAACGGAAGGAGACAACAGGAAGTGAAATGAAATCTACCCCTAATAAGGGAAATTATCTCCTGTAAGAGTTATTATGGGAAAAACATTTCTCCTTTCCACTGATGCTTTCCAATCCTTGTTCCACAAAAAAAACCCAAATTTTCAAAAAACATTTGTCATTGGGACAAAAAGTGAGGTGAAATCTTCTGAAGAGGAGGACAGACAGCAAAACAAATGTCACAGGGGTGATAACCCTTCCCTATGTTTTCCAAAAAGCTTAAAAAAGATTTTTTGGCTGGAGCTAAACACGTTAAAAATGTACCTGTTCAAAATTACAAACAGATTCTACTTAACAACAAACCTACAGTCCCTGTCATGTTTGCACCGCCTGTATACTGCTGTTCAGAGTATATAGGTGGCCCCACACCTTTCCTTATTTTAATTTGGGTGTGGGGTTCCCCTTAATATCCATACAAGACCCAAAGGGCCTGGTAATGGACTGGGGGGTACCCATGCCGTTTGTCTCACTGATTTTCATCCATATTGCCAGGACCCGACATTACATTAAAGCCGCAAGCAGTTTTAAACGACTTGTTTTCCTTTAAAAATGACATTTTGTGCATGGACTGTTCTAAGCACGGGAAACACGCGCCACTTTACAGGCATACTATAGACACCCCCCAGGTACGATATTTAAAGGAATATTTCACTTTTTTTTTACTTTAAGCATCATTAAAATCACTGCTTCCGAAAAAACGGACATTTTTAAAAGTTTTTTTTGCATTGATACATGTCCCCTGGGGCAGGACCCGGGTCCCTAAACCCTTTTTAGGACAATACCATGCAAATTAGACTTTAAAATGAGCACTTTTGATTTTGAACGTTCGAGTCCCATAGACGTCAATGGGGTTCTAACGTTCATGCGAATTTTTGGTCTGTTCGCAGGTTCGGCTCATCCCTAGACAAGAACATGAATAATCAAAAGTGCTAATTTTAGAGGCTTATATGCAAGTTATTGTCATAAAAAGTGTTTGAGGACCTGGGTCCTGCCCCAGGGGACATAGATCAATGCAAAAAAAGTTTTAAAAAAGGCAGTTTTTTCGGGAGCAGTGATTTTAATAATGCTTAAAGTGAAACAATAAAAGTGTAATATTCCTTTAAATTTCATACCTGGGGGGTGTCTATAGTATGCCTGTAAAGGGGCGCATGTTTCCCGTGTTTAGAACAGTCTGACAGCAAAATGACATTTCAAAGGAAAAAAAGTAATTTAAACTACTCGAGTCCGACAATACACATAGAAGTTCATTGATAAAAACGGCATGGGAATTCCCCACAGGGGAACCCCCGAACCAAAATTTAAAAAAAAAAACGGCGTGGGGTCCCCTTAAAAATCCATACCAGACCCTTAAGCATTTAAATAGGAATTGTCAAAAACTGTCTCTTGTCATTTTTACATTTTTAAGTTTTTTAGTGAAATGGTAGGTAACTTTTGTACCCCCTTACCATTTCACACAGGGGGAGGGCCGGGATCTGGGGGTCCCCTTGTTAAAGGGGGCTTCCAGATTCTGATAAGACCCCCGCCCGCAGACTCCCACAACCACCGGCCAAGGTTGTGGGGATGAGGCCTTTGTCCTCATCAACATGAGGACAAGGTGTTTTGGAGGGCTACCCCAAATCACCCCCCCAATGTTGAGGGCATGTGGCCTGGTACGGTTCAGGAGGGGGGGGGCGCTCTCTCGTCCCCCTCTTTTCCTGCGGCCTGCCAGATTGCGTGCTCGGATAAGGGTCTGGTATAGATTTTGAGGGGGACCCCACGCCATTTTTTAAAAAAAAAATTGGCCGGGGTTCCCCTTAATATCCATACCAGACCTGAAGGGCCTGGTATGGAATTTAGGGGGACCCCCACGTCATTTTTTTTTAAATTTTGGTTCGGTGTTCCCCTGTGGGGAATTCCCATGCCATTTTTATCAATGAACTTTTATGGGTATTGTTGGACCGGCAATTCATTAATAGCCACGAGTAGTTTGAATGACTTTTTTTCCTTTGAAATGTCATTTTGCTGTCAGACTGTTCTAAACACGGGAAACATGCGCCCATTTACAGGCATACTATAGACACCCCCCAGGTACGAAATTTAAAGGGATATTACACTTTAATTGTTTCACTTTAGGCATTATTAAAATCACTGCTCCCGAAAAAACGGCCGTTTTTAAAACTTTTTTTTGCATTGATCCATGTCCCCTGGGGAAGGACGCAGGTCCTCAAACACTTTTTACGACAATACCATGAATATAAGCCTTTACAATTAGCACTTTTGATTTCTCCCATAGACTTTTAAAAGGTGTTCCGCGGCATTCAAATTTGCCGCGAACACCCCAAATTGTTCGCTGTCCGGCGAACTTGCGAACAGCCGATATTCGAATCGAACATGAGTTCGACTCAAACTCGAAGCTCATCCCTACTACTGGGTACTAAATATTACTTTCAGTGATTTTCTGTGATATTGCATGCTTTGTACACACAACCTAATGTTTTAGAGTTCCTAAAGAAGTTGAGACAATGAACACAGGACCCATCCTAACCAATGGCTCATCTGGGGGTAGAGCTCCATTTTCTAATTTATATATCAGTTTCAGCAAGACACTCATAGGACAAATCACCTATAGGCTTCTATCTGAGACTTCCGTAATGAGATTTCCCCTAATCATTTAGTATCCTCCTACCCTGCAAAGGCTACAACAAAGGTGTCACCTGTGCAGTTGGATTCTTTTAATCATTTGTTCTACATTAGATCTGAATTCCAGGAATCAGCTAAATACACCGAAAAATATTGGGGGCTGTTCGTCAGGAACTATGAATCAGACGGAGACAGAACGTGTTAGAAGGAAGGTCTAATGCATAAGCCACTGGGTTCATCCTACGGAGAATACGGAAAGGCCCAATAAACAGTGGTGCCAGTATCAGTGAGGGAACACAGAGTCGGAGGTTGTGAGATGACAGCCAGACCCTCTCCCCAACCTGGTAGGAAGGTGCAGGTAGGCATCTGTGGTCAGCATGTAGTCAGTACCTATCACTAACACGTCGCAAGGACTCTTGGACCTGCTCCCAAGTGGAATGAAGATCACGAAGATGCTCCTCGAATGCAGAAATTCTCTGAGGAACAAATGAGTCAGACAACATGGATGGTTGGAAACCATAATTCGCCATAAACTGAGACAATCGGGAAGCGATATTGACGGCACTATTGTGAGCAAACACCGTCCAAGGTAGAATGTCTAAACAGTTGTTATGGTGGTCAGAATTAAATATAGCAATGCAGGAACTGCTCAAAGGCTTGGTTGGCTCATTCTGCGCCCCCATTGGACTGTGGGTGATATGCAGTGGAGAAGGAAAACTGAATTCCTAACTGTGCACAAAAGGCTTGCAAAACCTGGAGACAAACTGGCTACCCCTGTCAGAGATAATAACCTTGGGTAGCCCATGTAACTGAAAGATCTCCCAAGCAAAAATGGTTGCCAGTTCTTTGGATGTGGGCAACTTCTTTAGTGGAATACATTGTGACATTTTCGAGAACCGGTCAACCGCCATAAGAATAACTGTGTTGCCCTGGGAGTTGGGTAACTCCACAATAAAATTCATAGACAGGTGGGTCCAAGGCCTCTCTTCATTGGGTATGGGTTGTAGGAGGACCACTGGAAGGTGTTGTTGTGTCTTATGCCCCATGGTCGGACATTGATCGGACATTCCGACAACAAAATCCTAGGATTTTTTCCGACGGATGTTGGCTCAAACTTGTCTTGCATACACACGGTCACACAAAGTTGTCAGAAAATCCAATCATTCTGAACGCGGTGACTAGGGATGAGCTTCGAGTTCGAGTCGAACTCATGTTCGACTCGAACATTGGCTGTTCGCAAGTTCGCCGAACAGCGAACAATTTGGGGTGTTCGCGGCAAATTCGAATGCCGCGGAACACCCTTTAAAAGTCTATGGGAGAAATCAAAAGTGCTAATTTTAAAGGCTTATATGCAAGTTATTGTCATAAAAAGTGTTTGGGGACCTGGGTCCTGCCCCAGGGGACATGGATCAATGCAAAAAAAAGTTTTAAAAACGGCCGTTTTTTCAGGTGCAGTGATTTTAATAATGCTTGAAGTCAAACAATAAAAGTGTAATATCCCTTTAAATTTGGTAGCTGGGGGGTGTCTATAGTATGCCTGTAAAGGGGCGCATGTTTTCCATGTTTAGAACAGTCTGACAGCAAAATGACATTTGGAAGGAAAAAAAACATTTAAAACTACCCACGGCTATGGCATTGCCGACAATACACATAGAAGTTCATTGATAAAAACGGCATGGGAATTCCCCACAGGGAAACCCCGAACCAAAATTTAAAAAAAAAAATGATGTGGGAGTCCCCCTAAATTCCATACCAGGCCCTTCAGGTCTGGTATGGATATTAAGGGGAACCCCGGCCAAAATTTAAAAAAAAATGACGTGGGGTTCCCCCTAAATTCCATACCAGACCCTTCAGGTCTGGTATGGATTTTAAGGGGAACCCTGCGCCAAAAAAAAAAAAAACGGCGTGGGGTCCCCCCAAAAATCCATACCAGACCCTTATCTGAGCACGCAACCTGGCAGGCCGCAGGAAAAGAGGGGGGACGAGAGTGCGCCCCCCCCCCTCCTGAACCATACCAGGCCACATGCCCTCAACATTGGGAGGGTGCTTTGGGGTAGCCCCCCAAAACACCTTGTCCCCATGTTGATGAGGAAAAGGGCCTCATCCCCACAACCCTGGCCAGTGGTTGTGGGGGTCTGCGGGCGGGGGCTTATTGGAATCTGGAAGCCCCCTTTAACAAGGGGACCCCCAGATCCCGCCCCCCCCTGTGTGAAATGGTAAGGGGGTACTTACTCCTACCATTTCACTAAAAAACTGTCAAAAATGTTAAAAATGACAAGAGACAGTTTTTGACAATTCCTTTATTTAAATGCTTCTTCTTTCTTCTATCTTCCTTCATCTTCTGGTTCTTCTGGTTCTTTCTCCGGCGTTCTCGTCCAGCATCTCCTCCGCGGCGTCTTCTATCTTCTTCTCCTCGGGCCACTCCACACCCATGGCATGGGGGGAGGCTCCTCCTCTTCTCTTCATCTTCTTCTTCATCTTCTTCTCTAATTCCTTCTTCTTTTTCTCTTCTTCTCTTCTTCATTTTCTTCTCCGGGCCGCTCCGCACCCATGCTGGCATGGAGGGAAGCTCCCGCTGTGTGACGGCGTCTCCTCATCTGACGGTTTTTAAATAACGGGGAGCGGGGCCACCCGGTGACCCCGCCCCCCTCTGACGCACGGGACATGACGGGACTTCCCTGTGGCATTCCCCGTGACGTCACAGGGAAGTCCCGTCAAGTCACCGTGCGTCAGAGGGGGGCTGGGTCACCGGGGGGCCCCAGCCCCCGTTATTTAAGAACTGTCAGATGAGGAGACGCCGTCACACAGCGGGAGCCTCCCTCCATGCCAGCATGGATGCGGAGCGGCCTGGAGAAGAAAATGAAGAAGAGAAGAAGAGAAGAAGGAAGAAGAGAAAAGGATGAAGAAGAAGATGAAGAGAAGAGCGGGAGCCTCCCCCCATGCCATGGGTGCGGAGCGGCCCGAGGAGAAGAAGATAGAAGACGCCGCGGAGGAGATGCTGGACGAGAACGCCGGAGGAAGAACCAGAAGAGCCAGAAGAAGAAGAAGATGAAGGAAGATAGAAGAAAGAAGAAGCAGTTACATAAAGGAATTGTCAAAAACTGTCTCTTGTCATTTTTAACATTTTTGACAGTTTTTTAGTGAAATGGTAGGGGTAAGTACCCCCTTACCATTTCACACAAGGGGGGTGGGATCTGGGGGTCCCCTTGTTAAAGGGGATTCCAGATTCCGATAAGCCCCCCGCCCGCAGACCCCCACAACCACCGGCCAGGGTTGTGGGGATGAGGCCCTTGTCCTCATCAACATGGGGACAAGGTGTTTTGGGGGGCTACCCCAAAGCACCCTCCCAATGTTGAGGGCATGTGGCCTGGTACGGTTCAGGAGGGGGGTGCACTCTCGTCCCCCCCTCTTTTCCTGCGGCCTGCCAGGTTGCGTGCTCGGATAAGGGTCTGGTATGGATCTTTGGGGGGACCCTACGCCGTTTTTTGGGGTTTTTTTGGTGCGGGGTTCCCCTTAAAATCCACACCAGACCTGAAGGGTCTGGTATGGAATTTAGGGGGAACCCCACATCATTTTTTTTTAAAATTTTGGCCCGGGGTCCCCTTAATATCCATACCAGGCCTGAAGGGCCTGGTATGGAATTTAGGGGGACTCCCACGTCATTTTTTTTTTAAATTTTGGTTCGGGGTTCACCTTTGGGGAATTCCCATGCCGTTTTTTATCAATGAACTTCTATGTGTATTGTCGGCAATGCAATAGCCGCGGGTAGTTTTAAATGGGTTTTTTCCTTCAAAATGTCATTTTGCTGTCAGACTGTTCTAAACACAGGAAACATGCGCTCCTTTACAGGCATACTATAGACACCCCCCAGGTACGAAATTTAAAGGGATATTACACTTTTATTGTTTGACTTTAAGCATTATTAAAATCACTGCTCCTGAAAAAACGTCCGTTTTTAAAACTTTTTTTTGCATTGATCCATGTCCCCTGGGGCAGGACCCAGGTCCCCAAACACTTTTTATGACAATAACTTGCATATTAGCCTTTAAAATTAGCACTTTTGATTATTCATGTTCGTGTCCCATAGACTTTAACGGTGTTCGCGTGTTCGAACAAACTTTTTTCCTGTTCGCATGTTCTGGTGCGAACCGAACAGGGGGTGTTCGGCTCATCCCTAGCGATGACGTAAAACACGTACGCCGGGACTATAAACGGGGTAGTAGCCAATAGCTTTCATCTCTTTATTTATTCTGAGCATGCGTGGCACTTTGTGCGTCGGATTTGTGCACACACGATCAGAAATTCCCGACAACGGATTTTGTTGTCGGAAAATTTTATAGCCTGCTCTCAAACCTTGTGTGTTGGAAAATCCGATGGAAAATGTGTGATGGAGCCCACACAAGGTCGGAATTTCCGACAACAAGGTCCTATCACACATTTTCTGTTGGAAAGTCCGACCGTGTGTACGGGGTATTACACTGTGCACACGCGGAACAAGCGGCTACAAAGGCGGTTATATCAGCGTGGAGACTAGGCCACCAGAATTGTTGAGAAACAGCCCAAATGAGTTGAATCTTTCCTGGGTGGCAAGTCTGGAGCAAAGCAGTGTGGAGATTCTCAGGGACAAAGTAGCGGTTACCAGGTTTCTAGGGGGAGAATGGATCTGAGCGGCAAGAACACTGTCACCCAAAGGTGAAGTGAGACTAGTACGTACAGTAACCAGAATACGATTGGGAGGTAACACAGGAGCAGGAACCGACTCCATCTTGGAAACACAGGAAAATGCGTCAGCCCTTACATTCTTAGTACCAGGTAAGAATGAGACTGAAGAATGTAATTGAAGCTTGACAGAAAAAGAGCCCATCGTACCCTTCTTGGAGATAAGCGTTTTGCCTTCAGACAAGAACTTGAGATTCTTATGGTCAGTCAACATGAGGACTGGCACAGTGGTACCTTTGGAGGAGATGCCTCCATTCTTTAAGAATTAAAATGATAGCTAACAATTCTCTGTCCCCAATCTCATAATTGCATTCTGCAAGAGACATTTTCTTAGAAAAATAGCCACAAGGATGTATAGTGCTATCAGAGGAAGGACTTTGAGACAGAAGAATACCTACTCCAGTTTCAGATGCATCAAACTCAAGAATGAAGGGTAACGTAGGATCAGGATGTGCCAACACAAAGGCTTTAATGGAATCTGAAGACCAATTCTGTGGGTTACCGTCCTTTCTGGTCATATCAGTCATGGGTTTGACCAGAGGAGAGAAGTTCTGAATACATTTCGAAAAATAATTGGCAAAGCCAAGAAAACATTGTAGCGGACAAAGACCTATGGGCCGAGGCCACTGTAGAACTTCAGATAGTTTCTCTGGGTCCATTGAAAAACCAGCAGTAGAAATGTCATAACCCAGAAATTGAACCTGTTAACAATGGAACTCACAAGTTTCCAGCTTACAATACCCTGCACAGTTGCACCTACAGTATAGCTACCTGAAGCCAGGTGCTTGTGTAGGCTCTTGACGCATTTACAGTTACTGTAGTGTGTACCCTGCACAGTTGCACCTACAGTATAGCTACCTGAAGCCAGGTGCTTGTGTGCTTCTTGTGATCCTATTAATAGCACAGGAAGGCTCTTGATGTATTTCCAGTTACTGTACTGTGTACCCTGAACAGTTGCACCTACAGTATAGCTACCTGAAGCCAGGTGCTTGTGTAGGCTCTTGATGCATTTACAGTTACTGTACCGTGTACCCTGCACAGTTGCTCCTGCAGTATAGCTACCTGAAGCCAGGTGCTTGTGTGCTTCTTGTGATCCTATTAATAGCACAGGCAGGCTCTTGATGTATTTTCAGTTACTGTACTGTGTACCCTGCACAGTTGCACCTACAGTATATCTACCTGAAGCCAGGTG
Source organism: Lithobates septentrionalis (assembly GCA_037952835.1). NCBI lineage: Eukaryota > Metazoa > Chordata > Amphibia > Anura > Ranidae > Lithobates > Lithobates septentrionalis. The sequence continues at coordinate 862,065 of JBBDGP010000211.1, forward strand.
CTTGTGTGCTTCTTTTGATCCTATTAATAGCACAGGCAGGCTCTTGAAGTATTTCCAGTTACTGTACTGTGTACCCTGCACAGTTGCACCTACAGTATAGCTACCTGAAGCCAGGTGCTTGTGTAGACTCTTGACGTATTTCCAGTTAATGTACTGTGTACCCTGCACAGTTGCACCTACAGTATAGCTACCTGAAGCCAGGTGCATGTGTGCTTCTTTTGATCCTATTAATAGCACAGGCAGGCTCTTGAAGTATTTCCAGTTACTGTACTGTGTACCCTGCACAGTTGCACCTACAGTATAGCTACCTGAAGCCAGGTGCTTTTGTGGGCTCTTGACATATTTCCAGTTACTGTACTGTGTACCCTGCACAGTTGTACCTACAGTATAGCTACCTGAAGCCAGGTGTTTGTGTAGGCTCTTGAAGTATTTACAGTTACTGTACTGTGTACCCTGCACAGTTGCACCTACAGTATAGCTACCTGAAGCCATGTGCTTGTGTAGGCTCTTGACATATTTCCAGTTACTGTACTGTGTACCCTGCACAGTTGCAACTACAGTATAGCTACCTGAAGCCAGGTGCTTGTGTAGGCTCTTGACGTATTTCCAGTTACTGTACTGTGTACCCTGCACAGTTGCACCTACAGTATAGATATCTGAAGCCAGGTGCTTGTGTAGGCTCTAGACGTATTTCCAGTTACTGTACTGTGTACCCTGCACAGTTGCACCTACAGTATAGCTACCTGAAGACAAGTGCAGGTGTTCTCATACTAATAATACTACAGGCAGGCAGTTGATTCTGCTAGCTGAAGTATAATCGGTATATATATACATCCCAGTTTTGTGCAGCTACATCTCACTGCAGGCCAATAGTATGTCTGGAAGGCAAACAAGGAGAGGCAGACAGTCACAAGCCAATAAAAGAGGGCAAGCAGGCTTTGTGTCTAGAGGCAACAGTGCTGGTTGTGGACACGCCACGACATGACATCCTCATCAGCACGTGGCCGCGGGACACGCTTGGCCTTTTCTTTGGTAGCTGGCCGCGTTGAGCCGCAACATGCGGAAGACTTGGTCGAGTGGATGACCAAGCCGTCCTCATCCTCCCAATCCTCTCTCACCTAGGCTCAGGGTACATTGTTTGGCAAAGCAGCTGCCAACGTGGCCTCTTCCCTCGGCTCAATGGCATCAGTCACTCCTTCCCTAGCCCCACCATGTCTTCCTGAGGAGTCCCCCGAACTGTTTGACCACAGTGTTGGGTACATGCTCCAGGAGGATGCCCAGCGTTTTGAAGGCTCCAATGATGGTACTCAGCTACAGGAAGGCAGTAACGTGAGCCCAGACAGAGGGAGTGCCCAAGAAGGACAGCAATCTGGCAGTCATGTTCCCCCAGCTGCAGCATACTGCCAGGTTTGCTCCAGTGATGAGGAGGGAGGGGATGATGAGGTCACTGACTCCACATGGGTGCCTGATAGGAGAGAGGAGGAGGAGGAGGCACATAACCAATGAGGCAGGATGCCCTCCAGGGGCCAGCCTAAGGGCAGCACATTGACTGCATCACACCGCAGAGCACCGCATGTGCAGGGCACTGCTGTCTCTGCGCGTTATTCCAAAAGTTCTTTGGTGTGGGCCTTTTTTGAAACGAGTGCATCAGATCGCACCGCTGCTATTTGCAACGTATGTCTCAAGCATATCTCGCGTGGCCAAAACATCTCCCGCTTGGGTACCACATGCTTGACCAGACATATGTTGACCTGCCATGCAGTTCATTGGCAAGCGTACCTAAAAGACCCACACCAAAGAACAAAGAGGACCTCTCCTTGCTCCTCATAAGCTGAGATCTCCAACCCCACTATACCTTCAGTCCTCTCTGAGACCTGTGCTGAGAGGAAAGAAGGTGTAGAATTAGGTGTGTCACAGGGCAATATGCTATCGGTACACTGACGTCAGATTGTACCAGATAAGTTTCCCTGCCCCAGCTGCTGCAGCGCAGAAAGAAGTTTGCTCCCAGGCATCCACATGCCCAGCGGTTGAATGCTAGCTTGGCAAAATTGCTAGCACTTCAACTGCTACCTTTTCAGTTGGTAGACTTTGCCCCCTTCCGTGAGTTTGTGGAATGTGCGGTTCCTCAGTGGCAGGTTCCCAAACGCCACTTTTTCTCACGGAAGGCGATTCCGACTCTCTACCGGCATGTGGAAGGCAATGTCTTGGCCTCACTGGACAGGGCGGTCAATGGTAAGGTGCATATTACCGCTGACTCATGGTCCAGCAGGCATGGTCAGGGACGTTACCTAAGTTTCACGGCACATTGGGTGACTCTGCTGGCAGCTGGGAAGTATGCAGGACAAGGTGTAGTAGTGTTTGAGGTTATTTTTCCTGCCACCATGCCTCCAAAATGCCACTACCGGTGATTCTTACACACCTCTCTCCTCCACCCCCTCCTCTTCTTCTTCCTCCATGGCCTCCTCCTGTGCTTTTTCCTCGGAAACATCGGTGCTCCGTAGGCGTTCAAGGGGCTATGCGGTGCTTGAGCTGGTGTGCTTGGGGGACAGGAGCCACACTGGGGCAGAGGTTCTGTCAGCTTTGCAGGGGCAGGGTCAGAGGTGGTTGACGCCACTCCAACTTAAGGCAGGAATGGTGGTTTGCGACAATGGCACCAACCTCCTCTCCGCCCTCTGACAGGGAAAACTGACCCATGTGCCCTGTTTGGCTCACGTCCTTAACTCGGTGGTGCAGTGGTTCTTGGGCAGGTACCCAGGCTTACAGGATGTCCTGAGGCAGGCCAGGAAAGTCTGTGTGCGTTTCCGGAGGTCATATAATGCGAGTGCTCGGCTAGCAGACCTCCAAAAGGAATTTAACCTGCACAAGAACCACCTAATCTGTGATATGCCCACCAGGTAGAACTCAAGGTTGGCCATGCTGCAGTGGCTACACATGCAGCAGAGGGCCATCAATGAGTACCTGTGCGACTATGGTGCCAGGACAGGGTCAGGGGAGCTTGTTTTTTTCCCCACGCCAGTGGGCCATGATCAGGGATGCATGCACTGTCCTGTCACCATTTGAGGAGGCCATGAGGATGGTGAGCAGTGACAGTGCATGCATCAGTGACACTGTCCCCTTTGTCCACCTGTTGGAGCACACGCTGCGTGGAATAATGGACAGGGCACTTGAGGCAGAACAGAGGTAGGAAGAGGAGGACTTCCTTAGCTCTCAAGGCCCCCTTTATCCAGACAGTGTTCCTGCATACCCGCCGATCACACAGGAAGAGGATGAGGAGGAAGAGGAGGAGGAGGATTGTGTCAGCATGGAGGTGGAGCCTGGCACTCAGCATCAGCAGCAGTCTTTAAGGGATCATTTACAGTCCCAAGAAACCCAAGGACTTGTACGTGGCTGGGAGGAAGAAGCTGCGGATCATGTTGTCCTTAGTGACGCAGAGGACTCCGGACCGAATGCCTCAGCAAACCTACTCCGCATGGCCTCCCTTAACCCTCAAAGCCTGCAGAAGGATCCTCGTATTCGTGGTATCAAGGAGGGGGATCGTTACTGGCTGGCAACCCTCCTTGATCCACGTTACAAGGGTAAGGTTGCAAATCTTATCTTGCCGTCGCAAAGGGAGCAGAGGATGAAACCTCTTCGGGAGGCCTTGCAGAAAGGTCTGTGCAAGGCGTTCCCAGATACTGGGAGGTTACAAACTTCTGTTCCTGGAAAACGTGTTGCTGAGGCTTCGGTCAGTCAAAGAAGGAGCGGTGGAGAAGGTGGCCATCTGACCGATGCATTCAGACAATTTTTTAGTCCACAGCCCCAAGGTATGATCGGTTATAGCAACCATCTCCAGCGTCTGTTTTACATGGTGCAGTATAAGGATGAGCCGAACACCCCCCTGTTCGGTTTCGCACCAGAACTTGCGAACAGGCAAAAAAATTGTTCGAACACGCGAACACCGTTAAAGTCAATGGGACACGAACATAAATAATCAAAAGTGCTAATTTTAAAGGCTTATATGCAAGTTATTGTCATAAAAAGTGTTTGGGGACCTGGGTCCTGTCCCAGGGGACATGGATCAATGCAAAAAAAGTTTTAAAAACTGCAGTTTTTTTCGGGAGCAGTGATTTTAATAATGCTTAAAGTGAAACAATAAAAGTGTAATATCCCTTTAAATTTCATACCTGGGGGGTGTCTATAGTATGCCTATAAAGGGGCGCATGTTTCCCGTGTTTAGAACAGTCTGCCAGCAAAATGACATTTCAAAGGAGAAAAAGTCATTTAAAACTACTCGCGGCTATTAATGAATTGCTGGTCCGACAATACACATAAAAGTTCATTGATAAAAACGGCATGGGAATTCCCCAAAGGGGAACCCTGAGCCAAAATTTAAAAAAAAATGACGTGGGGGTCCCCCTAAATTCCACACCAGGCCCTTCAGGTCTGGTATGGATAGTAAGGTGAACTCCGGCCAAAATTTTTTTTAAAAATGGCGTGGGGTCCCCCTCAAAATCTATACCAGACCCTACAGGTCTGGTATGGATTTTAAGGGGAACCCCGTGCCAAAATTGTTTTAAAAAATGGCGTGGTATGGATTTTTTGGGGGGACCCTACGCCATTTTTTAAAACATTTTGGGCGGGGTTCCCCTTAAAATCCATACCAGACCTGTAGGGTCTGGTATAGATTTTGAGGGGGACCCCACGCCATTTTTTTAAAAAATTTTGGCCAGGGTTCCCCTTAACATCCATACCAGACCTGAAGGGCCTGGTAGGAAATTTAGGGGGACCCCCCACGTCATTTTTTTTTAAATTTTGGTTTGGGGTTCCCCTGTGGGGAATTCCCATGCCGTTTTTATCAATGAACTTTTATGTGTATTGTCGGACCGACAATTCATTAAAAGCCGCAAGTAGTTTTAAATGACTTTTTTTCCTTTGAAATGTCTTTTTGCTGTCAGACTGTTCTAAACACGGGAAACATGCTCCCCTTTACAGGCATACTATAGACACCCCCCAGGTACGAAATTTAAAGGGATATTACACTTTTATTGTTTCACTTTAAGCATTATTAAAATCACTGCTCCTGAAAAAACTGCAGTTTTTAAAACTTTTTTTTGCATTGATCCATGTCCCCTGGGGCAGGTACCAGGTCCCCAAACACTTTTTATGCCAATACCATGCATATAAACATTTAAAATTAGCACTTTTGATTTCTCCCATAGACTTTTCAAGGGTGTTCCGTGGCTTTTGAATTTGCCGCGAACACCCCAAATTGTTCGCTGTTCGGCGAACTGGCGAACAGCCGATGTAACTCATCCCTAGTGCAGGAATAACTAGGGGCAAGATCTGACTTGGACATCTTTCCCACCGAAAATCCTCTGGGTTACTGGGTCTTGAGGATGGATCACTGGCCAGAGCTTGCACAGTATGCAATTGAGCTACTGGCCTGTCCTGCATCCAGCATTCTTTCAGAATGCACATTCAGTGCTGCTGGAGGCTTTGTAACCGATCACAGGGTGCGCCTGTCCACAGACTCGGTCGCTTGACTGACCTTCATAAAAATGAATCAGTCTTGGATCACCACCAGATACCAAGCACCTGATGCTGATGTAACCAAATACATTTTTTTTAAATGTCAGATCCCTTCAAGACTGCCTATGCTGATGCTGAGTGACTATCCTCTTCCTCCTCAATGATCATGCTGATAGCTTGTAAAAATATTTTTGTTTCTGGGCGCCTCCACCAGTGGCTAAGGCCCAATTTTTCAGCCCCTGTTTAACAGGGGCGTGTAATTACAATTTTTGATGCAATTCTTTGCAGCAGGGCTCGTTCCTGCGCTCCAACTAGAGTATCTGTGAGGGGTTGCAGTGTTGTGGCACCAGAACCAGTGCCTAAGGCCCAATTTTTATGCCTCTGTTTAACAGGGGCGTGTAATTACAATTTTTGATGCAATTCTTTGCAGCAGGGCTCGTTCCTGCGCTCCAAATAGAGTATCTGTGAGGGGTTGCAGTGTTGTGACACCAGCACCAGTGCCTAAGGCCCAATTTTTTAGACCCTGTTTAACAGGGGCGTGTAATTACAATTTTTCGATGCAATTCTTTGCAACAGGGCTCGTTCCTGTGCTCCAACTAGAGTATCTGTGAGGGGTTGCAGTGTTGTGGCACCAGCACCAGTGCCTAAGGCCCAATTTTTCTGTCCCTGTTCAACAGGGACATGTAATTGCAATTCTTGATCTGATATTTCGCAGCAGGGCCCGTTCCAGTGCCCACCAAGAGTAACTGTGAGGACTTACAGTGTTGTGGCACGACCACCACCAAAGGCCCAATTTTTCTGCCCCATTCAACAGGTGCATGTAATTACAATTCTTGATCTAATATTTCACAGCAGGGTCCATTCCAGCGCCCACCAAGAGTAACTGTGAGGACTTACAGTGTTGTGGCACCAGCACCACCACCATCACCAAAGGCCCAATTTTTCTGCCCCTGTTCAACAGGGGCATGTAATTACAATTCTTGATCTAATACTTCACAGCAGGGCCCTGTGAGGGCTTACAGTGTTGTGGCAACACCAACACCTAAGGCCACAATTTCTGCAGAGTATATAGGGCAGGCCCCTACTTTCAAACATCCAACTTACAAACGACTCCTACTTGCAAATGGAAGGAGACAACAGGAAGTGAGATGAAATCTACCCCTAGGAAGGGACATTCTCTCCTGTAAGAGTTAATATGGGAAAAAACATTTCTCCTTTCCATTGATGCTTTATCACCAATCCTTGTTTCACTAAAAACTCCAAATTTTCTAAAAACACTTGTCATTGGGACAGAAAGTGAGGTGAAATTATTATTATTTTTAATATTTTTTTAATTTTAATAATTATTATTATTATACAGGATTTATATAGCGCCAACAGTTTACGCAGCGCTTTACAATATAAAAGGGAGACATTACAGTTATAATACAATAAAATACAAGAGGATTAAGAGGGCCCTGCTCAGAAGAGCTTACAATCTAATGGGGTGGGGCAGGTGGTACAAAAGGTTGTAACTGTGGGGAATGAGCTGGTGGAAGTGGTAGGAGATTAGTTGGAGACGTGATAGGCTTTCCTGAAGAGATGAGTTTTCAGGGATCGCCTGAAGGTAGCAAGAGTAGGGGATAGCCGGATAGATGGAGGTAGCGAGTTCCAGAGGATGCAAGAGGCTCTAGAGAAATCCTGGAGACAAGCATGGGAGGAGGAGATGAGAGAGCTTGAAAGCAGGAGGTCTTGAGTAGAGCAGAGAGGTCGATTTGGGTGATATTTGGAGACAAGATTAGTGATGTAGCTCGGGGCAGAGTTGTGAATGGCTTTGTATGTTGTGGCTAGTATTTTGAATTTAATTCGCTGGGTGATTGGGAGCCAGTGTAGGGATTGGAGTAGAGGGTTGGCAGACACTGAGCGGTTGGTAAGGTGGATAAGACTGGCAGCAGCATTCATGATAGACTTAAGAGGGGATAGCCTATGGAAAGGTAGGCCAGTGAGAAGGGAGTTGCAATAGTCAAGGTGAGAGATAACAAGGGAGTGAATGAGGAGATTGGTGGTTTCATTTGTTAAAAAGGGATTAATTTTAGAGATGTTACCGAGGTGAATTCTACAAACTTTTGACAACGATTGGATTTGAGGCTGAAATGACAAGTCAGAGTCTAGGATTACACCTAGTACCCTGGCGTGAGGGGTGGCTGCATTGTTGATTTTGATGGAAAAGTCATGGAGGGGGGCACGGGCGGGGGGAAATATTAATAGCTCAGTTTTAGAGAGATTTCGTTTAAGGAAGTGGTACGACATCCATGCTGATATGTAAGTTAGTAATGCGAGAGGAGACTGAAGGAGTGAGGTGAGGAGTAGACAGATAGATTTGGGTGTCATCAGCGTATAAGTGATATTGGAAGCCGTGGGCGGTTATTAAGTGACCAAGGGAGGAGGTGTAGATAGAGAAGAGAAGGGGTCCAAAAACCGAGCCTTAGGGGACCCGCACAGAAAGGGGCAATGGAGGAGACAGAATTGTAGGTGACACTGAAGGAGCGCTGTGATATATAGGCAGAGAACCAGGATAGAGCAGAATCTCGGAGGCCAAGGGAATGTAGTTTATTGAGAAGGAGCGGGTGGTCAACAGTATCAAAGGCCGCAGAGAGGTCGAGTAGTAGGAGTATGGAGTACTGGCTGTTGGTTTTAACAGTTAGTAAATCGTTAGTGAGTTTTAGGCAGTTTCCGTGGAGTGCTGCGAGCGAAATCCAGGCTGCAAGGGGTCAAGAAGGTTATTTTCACTGAGGTAGGAGCTAAGACGGTTGTAGACTAAGTGTTCTAGAAGTTTAGAGGTGAATGGGAGCAATGAGATGGGTCTTAAGTTGTTCAGGTTGGTAGGGTCCAGTGAGGACTTTTTAAGAATGGGAGTGATCTGCGCATGTTTTAGAGGGGAGGGGTAGATACCACTAGAGAGGGAGAGATTGAAGATGTGGGTGGGGGAGCATAGGATAGAAGAAGAGGGTGACCATAGTAGTTGTGAGGGAACAGGATCCAAGGGACAATTGGTTAGGTGGGCATCCGAGAAAAGTTTTGTAACCTCTTCAGTAGTAGCCAATTCAAAAGAGGAGAGTGTTGAATGTGCTGCTAAGTAAGGTATGTTGGGTGGGGAAGACGTACGCACAGTGGAGATGTCCTCACGAATTGCATCGATCTTGTCTTTGAAGTGATTGGCAATCTCTTGGGCAGTGAGTGAGTTATTGGGTAGAGGGGGTGGGGGACGAAGCAGAGAGTTAAAGGTTGAGAAGAGCCGACAGGGACTGACAAGGAATTAATAAGAGAGACAAAGTAGGCTTGTTTGGCAGCATGGAGGCATGAATTGTATTTTAGAAGGGCATATTTTTATTGGGTGAAGTCTTGCAGGCATTTGGTTTTACGCCACAGTCGTTCAAGAGCACGGCAATGTCTCTTGAGATTTCTAGTGTTGTCAGTTTGCCAGGGTTGTAACGGTCGTGGCCTGATTCTGCGTGTGGTTAGAGGAGCAATTGCATCTAGTGATGATGAGAGTGAACTGTTGTAGACAGAGGTGGCCAGGTCAGGACAGGATAGGGGAGAGATTATGTCATATAGGTGGTCAGTAGCAGAATATAGAAGAGAAGGGTTAAAGTGGCAAAGGTTTCTACAAGTAATTGTTTGCTGGTTGGAGGCAAGGATGCAGTGAAAGTAATGAGGTTGTGATCAGAGAAACGAAAGGGGGTGTTTGTGAGGTTGCCAGGGTTGCATAGATGGGAGAATACAAGGTCAAGGGTATTACCATTGGAGTGAGTGGAAGTATGTGTCCATTGGGTTAGGTCAAAAGATGAGGTTAAGTCGAGAAGTTTAGCTGTAGTTGGGCTGTTAACATTGACAGAAATGTTGAAGTCACCAAGAATAATGGTGGGTATTTCAGAGGAGAGAAAGTAGGGTAGCCAGGCAGCAAAGTCATCAGGAAAGCGCAATACCGGTCCTGGAGGCCGATAAATTGCTGCAATCCTCAGAGAAATGGGAGAAAACAAACGAATACAGTGCATCTCAAAAGAAGAGAGGGATAGAGAGGTAGGGACAGGAAGGACTTGGAAGGTGCTTTGTTGGGATAGAAGGAAGCCAACTCCACCTCCTTTCTGTCTGTTGTGTCTGGGGGAGTGAGTCCAATGGAGACCACATGGGAGAGGGCAGCAGGAGAAGCTGAGTCAAAATTTTGAAGCCAGGTTTCTGTTATGGCAAGGATGTTAAAGCCATGAGAGATGAAGAGGTCAGGTACAGATGTTAGCTTGTTACAGATGGAGCTGGCGTTCCAAAGGGCGCATGAGATTGGTGGGCTGCTTTGAGGAAGCAGGGGATAGAAATTAAACTGAGTGGATTGCGGTGGTTGCCAGAGGGGGAGGGGTATTGGATATGTGGCTTGCATTTGGAAAATGGTGGACCAGGATTAGGAGAAATGTCACCTGAGACTAGGAGAAGGAGGAGGGCGAGGAAGGCAAGGTGGGAGTGGGCTGTGCATGAGCGCACGTGTCTAGTGGCCCTGGTGTTTATGTCAGCATGTGGGTGCAGCAAATGCAGGAGATGATGGGTGCCTTAGTAGGAAGAGGGTAGGAGTGAGGGTGATATATGCATGCTGCAGGGAAGAGAGGAGGGTGTTGTAATATGATGCGGATCCGGGTCACGGCACCAGTGTAGTGATAGGACATGTATAGGATATATAGTGGGTATGATAATTAATTAGTAGTTATTATAATGATGATGTAAGTACTCTTCCGCAGCAACCCAATTCTTCCAGAGAGATGCACATTATTGACTTTCAACACAGAACAAAGTCCAAAGTCCACAGATGACAAAAATCCAACAGAGTAAATATAATTCAGAGTCCCATTTTCTCTAGATTTGCGCCTTCATAGTCATACACAGACAGGACTATACTAAACTATAGACTGAACGCCATGTTATATTCACTAGACACTGAATGGCTGAGCAATTTGATTGGCCGTCTCCATTCAGGCCTTTGATATGCTTTAGTCTTTCAGACAGACAACAACCCCCAACCGTGAACAGCTGCAGTCATAAACCGCCCCAATCTGCACTCCCGCATATCAACATCAACAAGTCCCCTTTGATATGTGTATTTAGATTAGATTAACAGTTACCACCTGAACACTCTTTTGAGTCCTGGAATACCTACATTCCTAATCTGTATTCTTGCATATTAACATCAACAAGTCCCCCCTGATATATTAGCACCCCAGGAGGGAGCCTCCGCTAGGCCAACCCGAAACACTCCTTGATCCCATTGTTACCCTCTCAAGTCTAATTACCATCAATAAATACTTCTTCTATGGTCCTTTAAACAATGTACCCTTTGAAATGTTCAATTAGGTTAACAGGCCATACCTCACACACCTAGGTAGACTTGCATAAGATCAACATATCAAAGGGACATCAGCTGTTATATTAAAATTGAGTTGGCTTGGACAAATCAACCATTGTCAACTGAATTCTGGCCTGGTCAATATTGTGCCGTATGTGTACATACATATAATAATATAATGTCCCACATAAATCGGCGAACATATTACAACAGAGGGGTAGAGTAAAGATAATTTGAGGATAGAAGACACCAATGTGAGAAGGAAGAGAATAAGGAGCATGTTAGTGGATAGAGAGTGGGAAACTAACTTAATATAAAATAAATGTCAAAAGCTGGTTTGCTTGTCATCTTGCAGAGTGGAGCAGAGTTCTTGTTGTTGTTCATCCCGCTTTAGTGATCCTGCTTTCATTAAACTGCGTCGGTGAAACTGCGCATCACTCGTGACAGAGCCACTCAGGACAGAGCCATGATGTCTGCGCCTTGCCCCTGTCTGCGCCAACCGATAAGCTGCCATAAATCTATAGGGAGACTAAGCAGGGATGCATTTCTCAGTTGGTCATTATTGGGTCTGATGTGAGACACCTGAATATGGGGAGGAGATGGCCAGTACCTGACCAGCTACAGACACAGGCTAGGGTCGTAAAGCTAATTACCTCTCTTGATCACTCAAGCCACATGGAGTTGAGAATCAATCACCAGTAATATTGCTATTGCAGTGTGTTTGTTATAGATCTAGCATTAAATATAGAAGTTTAAAGATATGGCAGGAGGAGACAATTACCAAAAATATGTTACAGCAAAGTCAGTTCAGTAGAGATGTACAGATGGATAGGAGACAATAACTAAAAATATGTTACAGCAAAGTCAGTTCAGTAGAGATGTACAGATGGATAGGAGACAAGTACCAAAAATATGTTACAGCAAAGTCAGTTCAGTAGAGATGTACAGATGGATAGGAGAGAATTACCTGTAAAAGAGCAGAGAAGACATGATCAGAATTGATAACTGCAGAATTGAATAATTGAAATCTTCTGAAGAGGAGCACAGACAGAAAAACAAATGTCACAGGGGTGATAACCCTTCCCTATGTTTTCCAAAAAGCTTAAAATAGATTTTTTGTCTGGAGCTAAACACGTTAAAAATGTACCAGTTCAAAATTACAAACAGATTCTACTTAACAACAAACCTACAGTCCCTGTCTTGTTTGCACCACCTGTATACTGCTGTTCAGAGTATATAGGGCCTGGGGGCCCCACGCCTTACCTTTTTTTAAATTTGGGTGCGGGGTTCCCTTTAATATCCATACAAGACCCAAAGGGCCTGGTAATTGACTGGGGGGTACCCATGCCGTTTTTCTCACTGATTTTCATCCCTATTACCGGGACCTGACATTACATTAAAGCCACAAGCAGTTTTAAATGACTTTTATTCCTTTAAAAATGTCATTTTGTTGCAGGGACTGTTCTAAGCATGGGAAACACACGCCACTTTACAGGCATACTATAGACACCCCCCGGGTTCGATATTTAAAGGGATATTTCACTTTTTTTTCACTTCATGCATTATTAAAATCACTGCTTCCAAATAAACGGCTGTTTTTAAAATGTTTTTTTTGCATTGATACATGTCCCCTGGGGCAGGACCCGGGTCCCCAAACCCTTTTTAGGACAATACCATGCAAATTAGCCTTTAACCACTTCCCTATCCAGCCATAGTCATATGACGTCCTGGGATGGGATCTCCCATCCTGGGTGGACGTCATATGACGTCCTGGGATTCCCGGCCGTCTAGGGGGCGCGCGCGCGCCCGCCGCATTGCTCGGGACCCGGTGCGTGTGCCCGGCGGCCGCGATGTCCGCCGGGCACACGTGATTGCCCGTTAACCGGGCCGGACCGTGGATCTGTGTGTGTAAACACACAGATCCACAGCCTGTCAGGTGAGAGGAAAGCGATCTGTGTTCCCAGAACGAAGGAACACTGATCGGTCTCCTCCCCTTGTGCGTCCCCTCCCCCTACAGTTAGAATCATTCCCTAGGAAACATATTAACCCCTCCCCGCCCCCTAGTGGTTAACCCCTTCACTGCCTGTCACATTTACACAGTAATCAATGCAATTTTTAGCATTGATCGCTGTATAAATGTGAATGGTCCCAAAAATGTGTCAAAAGTGTCCGATGTGTCCGCCATAATGTCGCAGTCACGAAAAAAAATTGCGATCGCCGCTAAAAAAATAAATAAATATTTTTTTTTTAAAAATGCCATAAATCTATCCCGTATTTTGTAGACGCTATAACTTTTGCGCAAACCAATCAATATACGCTTATTGCAATTTTTTTACCAAAAATATGTAGAAGAATACGTATCGGCCGAAACTGAGGAAAAATTTGTTTTTTAAAAAAAAAATTGGGATATTTATTATAGCAAAAAGTAAAAAATATTGTGTTTTTTTCAAAATTGTTGCTCTTCTTTTGTTTATAGCGCAAAAAATAAAAACCGTAGAGGCGATCAAATACCACCAAAAGAAAGCTCTATTTGTGGGGAAAAAAGAACGTCAATTTTTTTTGGGTACAACGTTGCACGACCGCGCAATTGTCGTTTAAAGTGCGACAGCGCTGAAAACTAAAAATTGGCCTGGGAAGGAAGGGGGTGAAAATGCCCTGTATTGAACCGGTTAAAATTAGCACTTTTGATTTCGAATGTTTGAGCCCCATAGACTTCATTGGGGTTCTAACGTTCGTGCAAATTTTCGGTCTGTTTGCAGGATCTGGTGCGAACTGAACCAGGGGGTGTTCGGCTCATCACTAGTCTCTAGGGAAATAGAATATATGAGAAATATAATCGAGATAAACCACCACACATTGCTGCAACATATCTAGATGGACATTGTTGATGAATTCCTGAAAAACCGCAGAAGCATTGCAAAGACCAAACGCCAAACGGCATTCAGAGGTATTCATAATGTCCCGCCCTGGTATTAAATGCAGTTTTCCATTCGTCGCCCTCCTCAATCCTCACAAGATTGTATGTCCCTCTCATATTGAGCTTTGTGAAAACTGTTGATCTCTTGAGGCGGACAAATAATTCTGTACTCAACAGAATCGGGTAGGCGTTCTTAATTATGATGTGATTGAGACCCCTATAATCGATACAAGGTCTCAGTTCGCCACTCTTCTTTTTTTACAAAGAACAAGCCAGCTCCAGCAGGAGACAAGGATTTGCGAATGGACCCTTGAGAAAGTGCATCGGCAACATAGTCCTCTATGGCTTTATCCTCCGAGACAGACAAAGGGTAAACCCGGACATGAGGGGGCATGGCACGAGGTTGAAGGTCAATTGCACAATCATACAACAGGTGTGGAGGCAAACTACCGGCTTGACCTTTGTCAAAGACATCGCTAAATTTTCAGTACTCCTCTAGCAAGGAGGAGAGTGAAGAGGTGCACAAGACCTTAGCCACTTTCTGAAGACATGTTTTACTGCATTGTGATGACCAGGAAAGAGCCTCAGCACAAAGCCAATCAAGGGAAGGCTTCTGTAACCAAGGGTAATCAATAACCACTGGGTAATGAGGAGAGGAAATTGGATTATCTCCTGGTGAAGAGCCCCTACAACCATGGTCAACGGAGCAGTCTCATGAATTACATGGGCAGTCTGTAGATGTCTCCCATCAATAGCCTCAGTGGCAAGTGGAGTGGCATGAAGCTGCAGCAGAATCGAGTACTTAGACATGAAGGCACTATCTATGAACAGGCCTGCAGCCCCAGAGTCGATTAGAGCCTGTGTATCGATTGACAACTCAGACCAAGAAAGGTTAACCAGAACTAGAGGCTTATCCTTCTGGATAACTGGGGACGTAACAACGTCACCTAAGGCCTGTCCCCTACAGGACCTCATTTCCCTGCCGGGTAGGACAAGACTTCAAAAAGTGACCTGCCTGGCCACAATAAAGGCACAATCTCTCCCTCTTTCTAAAGGCCCTCTCATCCACAGAGAGACATGTGAAAGCCAACTGCGTGGGTTCTACTTCACTGGCCAACTCGGAACCAGGAGGCATGGGAGGTGAGGGAGGCAAGGGTGGGACTGCAAAGCTCGGAGCCAAAAATACAGGAGGCTTCCACAAGAACTCCTTTAACGACGGTCTCGCTTGGAGTCTGGAGTCAATGAGAATGGCTAACGTGATCAACTTCTCCAGATCTGTAGGTATGTCTAGGGTTTTTATCTCATCTTTGATGTTATCCAAGAGACCCTGAGAAAAAACAGACAGGAGGGCCTCATTATTCCAAGCAACCTCTGCTGTCAGAGTGCGGAATTCAACAGTTCTTGTACACTGTTTGATGGACATAAGGGTCTTGGCAGCAGAAGTGGAGCATGTTGGATTGTCAAATACTCTTTGAAAGAAAGCCACAAACTCAGGGTAACTCAGGACAATTGGTTTTTGCATCTCCTATAGAGGGTTTGCTCAGGCTGAGGCTCTATCAGAAAGCAAAGAAAGACTGAAGCCTACTTTGCTTCTGTCCGTGGGGAACTCCTGAGGTAGCATCTCAAAGTATATCAACCTGGTTGAGAAACCCTCTGAATTAAACTGGGTAACCCCCAAATCGCTGGGGAAGCTGAGCGGAACCAGTCATACCTCTTACAGAGGTAATATTCGAGGTGGTGCCTTCACAGAGACTGGAGCAGCAGCAGGGATGGCCTGCAACACAGGTTGTAGCAGAACAGCCACAGTGGGAGGATCCAGGTGAGCAGTGCTCAACCTGGAAAAAATATTACCAATAGGTGGATTGCCTGCATCTTCTGAATTCATGGCCTTCATCTACTGTCAGGAACCATGAATCAGACGGAGACAGAAAATGCTGTAAAAATCGCACCTTTTAATAAAATGGTAAAAATTGTACAAATAGTAAACGTAGTCAAATTATAGCCAGGGTACAGTAACCAAAGCAGGTAGTCAGAACAAGCCAGTAAATCAGGAAGCCAGAAATCAGCGTAGTCGAAGGCAGCAGATAGGTTCAGGAACCAGAAGGGACGTCAGCCAGGCAAGTCTTCAACAGGAACACATCAGAGATTCTCTAGATATATTTGACCAAGGCAAAGGCATGGAAGAAATGAAGCAGGCAGTTTTAATAGCCAGAAGGGGCTGACTGTGGGCTTAACTTTTTTTATTTTATAGTTTTTATTGATTTTGCATAGGAAATACAAAGTACAATTTGAGATTGTACGTTGTGCAACGACGTTAGAATAAACAATATATGATATAAACATAAGTCCACAAACAGTGTTCAAATGTAACCAGTAGTAAACATGCGTTGGTGAGGGTATTAATGAGTACATTCAGTCCATTCCGCTGGAGGGGCACCCCATGTGGGATCTTTAGTGCTCCTGAAGCGGAGAGGCCTGTCCGCATATTCAAACATGTTCACTGTACTTATCTATTAGGAACTATTTGATTGAAATATAAATGTCTCCCAGTAGAGTTGCAAATATTGCTCGTTCAAGAAGACGAAATCTAAGGTGTCGTGCTATTATGTGAGGTGTGCAGTTTTAGTCCAATCAGTCCATGATTGCCAGTTTTTGTGTGCTTTTGCTGCATGGCCTGTGTACTCTGCAGCTGTTATCTCATAGCTACAGTGCAGGGCCACTATGTCGACACCTTGGGTTAATGTCGGGGGATTGTCGGATTTCCATTGTCTAGCAATATTGAGTCTGGCTGCCAGAAGAATATGTGTAATTATTAGTCTGAATGTAGGGTGTATATCTTCTATATTTAGGTTTAAAATTGCAAGTGCCGGTAGTGGATGGATCTTGGTTTGGGTTGCTTGTGATAGTAAGTGGAAAACATTTTCCCAGTATTTCTTAAGGGCAGAGCATGACCAGAATACATGAAATAGGTCACTTGAGGAGGATTTGCATCTCCAACAAGTGTTGGGGATTAGTGGGTTAAAGGATGTTATTCTAGTTGGGGTCATGTACCAACGCAAGGATATCTTCTGGGTCAGTTCCCAGAGGGCCGCGCATTTGGTGGCTGTATATATGGACTTGAGGGATGGTGCCATTGATCATTTGAGTAGGTGTATGCAAGATCAATGTCCCACCTGTGATGCGGTTTCAGTTTTGAGAAGATGCATTTTTGGTGGAGGATGTTGTAAAAGTAAGAGATTCATTTTGTTTTCGTATTAGGGTTGGTGAGGTATTCCCAGGTTTTAGGTTGGATACAATGTAGAGGGAGGGGGATAGTTTTCAGGCAGTGGTGTATACGGAGGTAGGTATAGTATTCGGTCGAAGGCAGAGTGTATTCTGATTGTAGTTGGGAGAATGGTTTGATGTGGTTATCATGCAATAACTCGTGCAGGAAGTGGATGCCATTGAGGTTCCATGTTGATAATGAGAGTTCAGGCATTAGGTGTAGCAATTCATTTAAGGGGATATGGGAATGCATCTTTGTGGGGGTAAATGGCAAGAGGGTTGACATTTTCTTCCACGCATGAGCCGTGGCTTTCATAGTTGGTGATATAGCTGTCGGGAATATGGTGCCGAGCAGTATGCTAAGTATCCATGTTGTTAGGTTAGAGTGGGTGAGTGAAGCTTTCTCTATTTGTCCCCATAGTGTTGACGGATAGGTTTGAAACCAAGAGGGAAGTTGGGCTAGGATGGTTGCCAAGTGATAGTCCTCAAAGTCTATGGATCCCGTACCGCCCGCTAGTTTGTGTTTAGTCAGATTAGAATGGGCACATCTTGGTTTTTTGTCTTTCCATAGAAACTTGTTAAAGATCGTACGAAGAGATCTGAAGAAGGAGACGGGTAGAGGGATGAGTAGAGTCCTGAAATGGTACAAGATTTGGGGGAGGCATATCATCTTGAATGCTGCAAGTCTACCTGTCCATGAAATTTCGTGTTTTGATATTTGTTGTGATGTCGATTGAATGTTCTGAAGAAGGGGCAAGAAGTTACATTGGTATATGTGTTTGGTTTTCCATGGTAATTGGATGCCTAGGTAGGTAATGTCAGTGTCGGCCCACGCGAATGGGTATTGTAGCTGTAAAAGGTTTTTTGTGGTAGTGTCAATATTAATGTCTAATATAAAGGACTTAGTCCTATTCACTTTATAGTACGATATCGAGCTGAACCAGTTTAGCAGTTTTTGCAATTCAATCAGGGAAGCAGTCGGATTGGAAAGGATGAGAATCACATCGTCAGCAAATAGACTGATTTTATGGTGGTAGCTGCCAATTTTAAGACCTGAGATATGTGGGTGGGAGCGGACATGCTCCGCTAGTGGTTCCATTAGCATATTGAATATGAGGGGGGATAGGGGGCACCCCTGTCGGGTACCATTAGTAATGGGGAATGGGCGTGAGAGCATGCCCTCTACATATACCTGGGTCTCAGAGTTGGAATAAAGTGCCATGATGACGCTCAGAATGTTGCCCTGGAACCCAAAGTTTTGTAGGGCCGCTTTCAAGTAGGACCAGTGAACTCTATCGAACGCCTTCTCTGCATCTAGAGATAGAAGCAGAGAAGGCGTTCCAGTGCACTCTATATGGTGGATGAGGTCAATCATCTGTCTAGTGGTGTCAGAAGTCTGTCTGCTTTTCGTGAACCCGGTTTGGTCTTGGTGGATAAGGGTGGGCATGATTGTAATTAGTCTTGTTGCAATTGTTTTAGCGTAAATTTTGAGGTCCAGGTTTAGCAATTAAATTGGGCGAAACTTTTGTGGGACGTTCGGCTGCTTCCCTGGTTTTGGTAGCGTTATAATCAAAGCTTTTAAATATTCATTAGAGAAATTGGAAGAGGAGGCAGCGTTGTTGAAAAGGTCGGTGAGGTGAGGGGTTAACTGTGGGGAGAATTGCTTATAGTATTCCCCGGTCAAGCCGTCTGGTCCAGGGGCTTTTCCACTGGGTAGTGAAGTTATGGCATTTTTAATTTTATGTTCAATGAAAGGGGCGTTAAGGGCGGATAGTTGGTCCATAGTCAGTCTGGGTAGATTTATTTGTGTTGTGTTGTAAGTTGGAGTCTTGGATTGTAATTGAGATAGGGGCATGGTCCGACCATGTCGTGGTGTGAATCACAGAGCTGGATATTTTTTGTAGAATACATTTATCAGTGAAAAAAAGGTCTATTCTCGAATACGAATTGTGTCTGGAAGAAAAAAAAGTGAAGTCCCGTTCCGAGCCATGATGGCATCGCCAAACATCGTATAGATCGTGGGAGGATAGAAATGTTTTTAGGGGTGATTCCCTTCTCTTTGTTGCTGACGTGGAGTCCATGGTTGCATCTGGGACTTGATTGAAGTCTCCACATAGAATCATGTGACCCTTTTGGATAGGTCTGGCTGTGTTTAGAACTTTGCGGAGAAATTTCATTTGACGAAAGTTTGGGGCATAGACGTTTATGATAGAGTAAGTCACTTTGTTGATGATGCAGACTAGAATAATAAAGCGACCTTCAGGATCAGTGATTACATCTATTAGTTGGAAGTCAACAGTGTCCTTAATTGCGATCATGACCCCTCTGGTTTTCAGGGAGTGTGATGCGTAAAAAATATGAGGAAATTGATGATTTTTACAGAGGGAGGAGTGGATTGGTAACAGGTGTGTTTCCTGGACACACAGTATGTCACTATGGAGCTCTGCGGCAGTTTTCCAAAGTGAGTGACATTTGGCGGGGTGGTTTAACCCATTGGTGTTTAACGATAGAATATTGAACGGCATCTTGTGGGGGTGTGGGTGGTAAGTGGTGTAGATGGCACTTACGGTTAGATGATGTGTTGAGGTTCTAAGGAGATCTGGAACCGGAATCCAGGTGAAGATGTGCCGGGGTCCGAGATTCGGAAGTCGTTTAGGCTAGTAGAAGAAAGGTGATGCGACTTGGCTCTGAAGCGGCTTGGAGGCGAGACTCAGTTGCAGGCTTGTGGTTGCCCGTTTAACTGTATGGAGGGTGGAGTGTAAGACTGAGAATAGAGCAATATGTTAAAGAGCACAGTAGTGGAAGTCAATAGGAGAACGTTAAGCTCAAAAAAGAGAAAAAAAGAATAACCAGAGATAAAATAGCAACTTGAAACAATATAAGTGGAATGATCTGTTGGTGGATGATTCGGTGTAGCTTTCGCTATAGGTATAGCAAATGGTGACTAAGAGGGGGTGTTGAACACCGTGGTTTCCTCTAAGTGGGGTGCACAAAGTTAATAACACGGGAAGAAGAGATCAGGAGTAACAAGTTGTCAGCGCTCAGGGGAGCTGTAATGACGATTGCTGGCCATGCGTAGCATTGAAAGGATCATCCTTCAGTGGAAAGTGTGCTCCGGGTGTCTACGGGATGCATTGGGGCCTCTGTCTGGAGGGGTTTCTTTTGGCAGATCTGAAATTATTCCCCAGGAGTGGAGGAGTTTTAGGCCTTTGTCAAGATTTCCGATGGTATGGTTTTGACCATTGCGCACGAGGAGTATGGTGGCTGGGTATCACCATTTATACGGTATTTTGTCATTTTGTAGACCTTTAGTGATCGGGTTCATCTCTCTTCTCATTTGGAGAGTGTACTTGGACAGATCTGGGAAGAATTGAATTCCAGTGTAGGGAGCTGGTAAGGGTGTTTTAGCTTTTACTCCCATGAGGAGTTTTTCCTTTATGTGGTAGAAGTGGACCCTCATCAGCACGTCCCTGGGGACCGAGGCTGCAAGGTGTGACGGTTTAGTGATTCTGTGTATTCTATCGATAATCACATCTCGGGGATAACAATGTGCATCAATTCTTTTGCGTAACGCGGGAGGTCTGAGGGTAGTACACTCTCAGGGATTCCTCTCAGTTTAACATTGTTCCTGCGAGACCTGTCTTCTAAATCGGCCAGCTTGGCGCGCAGCCATGACTGCTCCTCTTTGACTTCATCATAAGCATCAATGATAACATTCACTGTGGAGGTACAGGCATTTAGGCCTTTTTCAGTGTTAGTCACCCTGTCATCCAGTGAGTGGATGTCAGAGGTGATTTTGTGAAACATGGATGAGAGGTCTGTCATTAAGGATGATTGCAGAGAGAGGAGCATATCTTTTAATGTCGTGTCCATAACTGGCTGACCTGAGGTGGGGAAGGCTGCCATGGATGAGTGTAAGGCCTGGTCTATGGAGAGGGAAATAGAAGCCTGGGCCTCGATTTGTGGAAGCTGCGTCCAGTGCGGCGGTGTGTCTAACCGCATTTTAGCTTTGGCTGGGCTGGCAGGGAGAGGATCACCCTCAGGGGGATAGTGGGGCTCAGCAGCGGTACCTGGAGTCAGTTGTTCGTCTGCGATGGCATCCGGGAGGTCAGTATAGGAGACTCGCGGCGCGGCCTGGTCGACGCCATCTTGCGATCCGGTGTGCGCCGGCTTGTAGGCAAATTCTGTGAGTTTTTGGGGTATATGCTCCGTAATTCTTTTCCTGGATGATTGCATCTTGCTCTGGTAGATGAATGGAGCAAGGATGGTGCGGATGTGGGTCGTGATGGCGGCCTGGTGTGGCAGATTGTGTCCCCTGGCTGACGAGCTGCAAGCTTAAACGTCCATCTTCTTCTCCGGTTGGCCACGCCCCCCCACTGTGGGCTTAACTTGATGAGCAGGAAATAATCACCAGGTGGGCCACTGTGGAAGAATGAGTACTGGCAATTGAAAGTGAAATGGAAACATTTCTCCATGGGGTTTTATTGCCAGCGAAACCTTAATCAAAGAAAATTATTCTCTCTTCCTTAGAAAAGTACGTTTTATTGAGTAAAAATCCAAAAAGGACATTGATGTATTAAACATCATGTATTAAACAAGGAAATTACCATTTCCTTTTCTTTTTTCTTTCCTCTCCTCACATTTTTCAGTCTGCACACCTCTTCCATTTTTTCCATCACCAACACATCCTTCACTTCCATCACACGTTCACTTATCAATCATCACTAGTTCCAAATTCATAGTAACTTTTCTTCTAATCTATTATTCATTTTATATTTTAGCAGTGTTTTGGTGTGAGTTTTGGTTCCCCTGTGGCCTCCCTACTCCTCTCCACGCCCTCTTCCTTTGTGCTTCTTCCCCTTTTGCCCCCCCTTTTTTGCTGCTGGGAGTCAGCGCGACCTCTTGCGGGCCTTGGGGGTCGTTTCCTCTCCGCGCATTGGGACTGGACTGTTTGCCACACCAGTTGGATATTTTGGCAGTCTCTGGGCTCAGCAATCAGGAGTCTTTCTTGTTCAGCCGTTAGTGGTAAATATAAACACATTTTAATCACAATGACTGTACAAGTATTAATATGCATTGTCTCTGATAGTATTGTTCTTTTAAATGATCTCATTGTTACAATGCATTCTCTTTTAGAGAATATTCTCTATATTCTCCCAGAAGAAGACCTCTACTTCTAAGGTTGAAATGCGGCGGGTTTGGGGAGCATAGTATGATCACACAAATGTTTATATCATGCTATGTCTTTCTGTGTGTACTCACGGCTAAATTATCATGTACATGTTTAAGCTTCATGTCCACATCTCATGTTTTAATACATCCATGTCCTTTTTTGTATATTTACTCAATAAAAACTTATACTTTTCTAAGGAAGAGAGAATAATTTTCTTTAATGTTTCACTGGCAATAAAACCCCATGGGGAAATTTTTTAATTTCATGTATATTCGGGGTGTGCAGCACCTTTGATCTTATTTCTTCCTTTCCTTCAAGTACTGGCAATTAACCAACATCTGAGCAACCTGAGCACTGAGAAGGGAGGCCTGAGAGCACAGCCCTGATACTGTTTTACCTTCCAAAGCATATGTATCTCTGGCCCAAAGCAGAGCCTGTCTAGCAAGGGAAAGGGACTTGATCTTTTTTTGCTGCATTTTTAACTTGCAGATCTCCTCCCCACCCCCTGTGACTGGACAGTGAAAGGAAAAGCAGCACACTGATAAGCTCATCTCTTTGACACTCTGCTCTTCCATCCTATCAGCATGGTCATTCCGTTGAAGCACAACTGATTGGCACTTTGTACTGCATCTCTCTCCCCTTTCTGCTGGAGAAGGATTTCAAGAAGCACATACCATATCAAATCCAAGTACTTACACTCCTTCCTTTTAAAAATAAATTTAATCATGTGCCCTTATATCTGCCTGGAGTCCAGTTTTAAGAGGAACCAAAAGGATGTGATATTCTCATTTGGCTGCAGCAGTAATGGAACAAAATGCAACAGATGGGCAGAACTCTAATATGTATTTACCACAGCTAGAAGCCCAGTGGGAATAGAAAACAAGCATGCTATTAGACGTGAGCAGTGCAATGGAAGCTCTACACATAAAACAGTAACATACTGGAGTTGCGTTAATAGAGGATTGTATTGCTCACAAAGCTTAGTGATGCACATTCAATCATGTGCAAAGGAAAGTCCCATTTCTTTAAATTCCTCTGCACATGATTGGGTGTTCAAGGTTTTGTTCATCTCAGGGAAAGATAGGCTGCTTTAGTAAATCATTCCCACTGTTTGTAAAATGTATCCTAATTTTTATGTAAATGGTAATAAAAAAGTGATATGGATGCTGATAAAAGTGCTGAATCTTATGTGAAAGCACTTTATTATCTAGTTATGCCTGGAACAGCAATTGTAAATACAGCAGTGTATTTAGGTCATGGAGTGTTAAATACATTTATATGAATGAAAGGTTTGCTCAGCAAGCTTGCTGAAATAAGTAGCATTTTAGTATAATTCCCCAAAGCAAGCACTGTTCTGTTCAATATCATTTTTGGAGCAATCATAATGTTTTAAAACTCCTGCATGATTTTAACGTTAACATTCAATATACAGAAATGATAACATCGTCAACATTACAAAAGCATCCTGATTCTTTTTTAACATGCATTTTTGCCATTTCATTTTTTGCGGAAATATAAATAATTAATTTTCTGTTCATAGGAAAGGAATAACTATAATTATGTTATAAGTAGATTCTCTTGACAAGTGATAACGCTCATTTACTTGTCTGATTATTTCCTGATAATCATGCTGTTCACTGCATAATCTGACAGTTCTGTGAATAATCACACTGCTCTGACATCACTCTCCTACACCATCATAAACAGCTTCAAATATGCAGCTTGCATAATTCATTTCTTTGCTTCCACATATTGTGCATGAGTATATTTATTGAACGTAATGAATTCATGCATCCCGGCACTGAATCAAGTGTAACCTTGATATTATAGTGTTCATTTAGCATACCAGCTCCTGTTATATCTTAACCACATTTTCTGTGTGTGCTAGAAGGAAGTGAGACTCATTCAAACCTCCACTGACTCATCATGTCTGAGCAAGTGTGGAAACAATTTAAAAACAATGGATACTGCCAACTTATTCCAACCAGTAGAGACTGAAGAAGCGAGAAACTTAAATCTGTCACATTTAAGGTAGGATATAGTGCTGTGGAATGGGCTGTTACAAAAAAAAAATTTAAATTGTGGTACTATCTATTATCTATGTATTATCTACATGAAAAATTTGTTTAAATAATTAGTCTATTTAGCTTAAAATAAAAAAAAAACTATGGAAATTGTTTTTTTTTTTTTGGAATTTTATATTTCTTTTATGTTTACTTGTTTATAAAGGTTTATATTTTTGTTGCTATTTATTGGTATAATTTTTTTGTAACTTAAGTTTCATTACTTACGTATTTACAATTTACTGTTTCATAAGTACTGTTTATGCAATGGAGACATTGGATTTATTTGGTATTTATTAAACAGTCATTGTATTGTCACTAGTGCTTATATATCTGTGATTATTATTTTTTAATCAGGTATCTTATTGTATATACTGTATGTATTGCAAACACATTTACAAAATCCATATATAATATATAATCAAGAAGTGGTAGCACATTTGTAAAAGAGGGTGTTGAAGCAGACAATTGTTTGGACTTGTATCTGAACACACTGTCATTTGAAGATGTATGACATGATTTTATGTGTACATGAGATGTGTGTTTTTATGTATTTTGAAAATTTATATATATATATATATATATCTTTTTATTCCTTCGCTTCAGAAACTATATTGGTATTAGTACATTTTCAAGCCCATTCTATATATATATATATATATATATATATATATATATATATATATATATATATATATATATATATTGGACTTGAAAATGTACTAATACCAATATAGTTTCTGAAGCAAAGGAATAAAAAGATGGTAGTCTCAATTTTGTGTGTTGTATAATATTTGGATTATATAATAGGATTTACATAGTGCCAACAGTTTGTGCAGCACTTTACAACGTGAGGGCAGATAGTAGAGTAACAATACAATTCAATGCAGGAGAAATCAGAGGTCCCTGCTCATCAGAGCTTACAATCTAAAAGGGGGGTCAAGTGATACAAAAGGTAATAACTGTGATTGATGAGCTGATGGAGAAAATAAAAGTACAGTTATTAGGCGGAGGCAGGATAGGCTTCTCTGAAGAGAGACGTTTTCAGGGATCACCTAAAAGTGGATAAAATAGAAGATAGATGGACATATTGGGGTAGGGAATTCCAAAGGATGGGTAAGGCTCTGTTGGCGAGCATGGGAGAAGGTGACAAGGGAACTAGAGAGCAAGAGGTCTTGGGGGGAACAAGGAGAACAATTTGGTTGGTATTTTGGGACTAGTCTCAATTTTGTGTGTTGTATAATATTTGGATTATATAATAGGATTTACATAGTGCCAACAGTTTGCGCAGCACTTTACAACGTGAGGGCAGATAGTAGAGTAACAATACAATTCAATGCAGGAGAAATCAGAGGTCCCTGCTCATCAGAGCTTACAATCTAAAAGGGAGGGTCAAGTGATACAAAAGGTAATAACTGTGATTGATGAGCTGATGGAGAAAATAAAAGTACAGTTATTAGGCGGAGGCAGGATAGGCTTCTCTGAAGAGAAACGTTTTCAGGGATCACCTAAAAGTGGATAAAATAGAAGATAGATGGACATATTGGGGTAGGGAATTCCAAAGGATGGGTAAGGCTCTGTTGGCGAGCATGGGAGAAGGTGACAAGGGAACTAGAGAGCAAGAGGGCTTGGGGGGAACAAGGAGAACAATTTGGTTGGTATTTTGGGACTAGGTTAGTGATGTAGCTGGGGGCTAACTTGTGGATGGCTTTGTAAGTTATTGTTAGCATTTTGAATTGATTTTGTTGAGTGAGTGGCAGCCAATGGAGGCAGTAGCAGACACCGAGTGGTTTGTAAGGTAGATGAATCTGGCAGCCGCTCCTACTCAGCTCCTACTAGGTATAGATTTACCCAATATCTTTAAATACAGCTTGGCATGTCACTTAACTAGACTCATTGACTGGAATGTATATGGTACATCAAAGGTCTGGGTCCAATTGGGAAATATTGGTGCAAGGGTGCCCCCTAACTACCCACTCATCACACCCCCCGGGAACTCGAAGAACACCCCCTCATAGGCTCCCCACTTCACTGCTTTCAGATAGCTTGCAAAAAATTTTACCTATCTTCTTCTCCAGGACCGCTTACCTCCCTACAACATAACCCATATTTCCCCTCCTGGCTTGTCTTCTCAATTCTTAGTTGCACACTGGGCTCATAAGCAAATATGTGCAGAACACTTCTTCCACAGGGGCTCTCTCTCATACCTTATGAGAGGCTTAAATCCCAAATGCTTGATCATACCTTCCCCTTTTGAACTTACACTACCGTTCAAAAGTTTGGGGTCACCCAAACAATTTTGTGTTTTCCATGAAAAGTCACACTTATTCACCACCATACGTTGTGAAATGAATAGAAAATAGAGTCAAGACATTGACAAGGTTAGAAATAATGATTTGTATTTGAAATAACATTGTTTTTACATCAAACTTTGCTTTCATCAAAGAATCCTCCTTTTGCAGCAATTACAGCATTGCACACCTTTGGCATTCTAGCTGTTAATTTATTGAGGTAAGCTGGAGAAATTGCACCCCACGCTTCTAGAAGCAGCTCCCACAAGTTGGATTGGTTGGATGGGCACTTCTGGCGTACCATACGGTCAAGCTGCTCCCACAACAGCTCAATGGGGTTCAGATCTGGTGACTGTGCTGGCCACTCCATTACCGATAGAATACCAGCTGCCTGCTTCTGCTGTAAATAGTTCTTGCACAATTTGGAGGTGTGTTTAGGGTCATTGTCCTGTTGTAGGATGAAATTGGCTCCAATCAAGCGCTGTCCACTGGGTATGGCATGGCGTTGCAAAATGGAGTGATAGCCTTCCTTATTCAAAATCCCTTTTACCCTGTACAAAGCTCCCACCTTACCAGCACCAAAGCAACCCCAGACCATCACATTACCTCCACCATGCTTAACAAATGGCGTCAGGCATTCTTCCAGCATCTTTTCATTTGTTCTGCGTCTCACAAACGTTCTTCTTTGTGATCCAAACACCTCAAACTTGGATTCATCCGTCCACAACACTTTTTTCCAGTCTTCCTCTGTCCAATGTCTGTGTTCTTTTGCCCATCTTAATCTTTTTCTTATATTGGCCAGTCTCAGATATGGCTTTTTCTTTGCCACTCTGCCCTGAAGCCCAAAATCCCGCAGCCGCCTCTTCACTGTAGATGTTGACACTGGTGTTTTGCGGGTACTATTTAATGAAGATGCCAGTTGGGGACCTGTGAGGCGTCTGTTTCTCAAACTAGAGACTCTAATGTGCTTATCTTCTTGCTTAGTTGTGCAACGCGGCCTCCCACTTCTTTTTCTACTCTGGTTAGAGCCTGTTTGTGCTGTCCTCTGAAGGGAGTAGTACACACCGTTGTAGGAAATCTTCAATTTCTTTGCAATTTCTCGCATGGAATAGCCTTCATTTCTAAGAACAAGAATAGACTGTCGAGTTTCAGATGAAAGTTCTCTTTTTCTGGCCATTTTGAGCGTTTAATTGACCCCACAAATGTGATGCTCCAGAAACTCAATCTGCTCACAGGAAGGTCAGTTTTGTAGCTTCTGGAAGGAGCTAGACTGTTTTTAGATGTGTGAACATGATTGCACAAGGGTTTGCTAATCATCAATTAGCCTTCTGAGCCAATGAGCAAACACATTGTACCATTAGAACACTGAAGTGATAGTTGCTGGAAATGGGCCTCTATACACCTATGTAGATATTGCACCAAAAACTAGACATTTGCAGTTAGAATAGTCATTTACCACATTAGCAATGTATAGAGTATATTTGTTTAAAGTTAGGACTAGTTTAAAGTTAGCTTCATTTAAAAGTACAGTGCTTTTCCTTCAAAAATAAGGACATTTCAATGTGACCCCAAACTTTTGAACGGTAGTGTACGTTCAACTTAGACATTTCTTTCATCATCCTAATACATCCAGGGAATGTTCCAGACCCCATTTGACGCTTTATTCCAGAACCACACTGCAATGACACATAATCTCCACAATTTACACCCTCTTCTTTTCCCAAAACAACCAGAAGTCCAGTAGACAGAGCCAGAAATGGGAAAAGCAACTCTCCTTGGATCTCTCTGATAAAGAATGGGAAAGAATTGGTACCCACCTCCATAAAGGCTCAGTGAATGTGTTTATGCAAAAAACAAACTACAAGCTATTTTCTGGCTGATATAGGTCCAGCTCCACAAATTCTCCCCTCATAATTCACCTTTATGCTGGAGATGAAGCACAGAACCAGGCACCATTCTACACGTTTGGTGGTCATGCCTGAAGCTGCAAACATTCTGGAAAGACATACATGACGGTATTGCAAAGATAACCACCTATACACTAGACTTCACTCCCTCACAATATCTCCTTTGCCACTCCTCCCTTCCCAGATCGACATACCATAGTTCACTAGCTATGCACCTTGTTAATGCAGCTACACGTTGCATTCCCTCCAAATGGGGCAATACCACGCCTCCATCATTAACGGAATGGTTTACACATGTATGACAGATAGCGGAATTGGAAGAATTAATCAATATCACAAAAGGCACACCATCCAAATTTACCCACACTTGGGCTTGCTGGTTTCAGTTCCAGAACTCACCAGAATACACTCGGTTTCAGTCGAATTCCACTTAGTTATGCAGCCTGTCCCATCTGAGATAAGGGCCATCTAACCCTAGCAGGAGGGGGAAGGCAGCCATTCCCATCATGCCTTCCTGCATACTGTACCTCCATCTCTCTCCTTTCATTACATTTTCCTTTTTCCCTCCCCCCTTTTTTCTCTCCCCCCCCACCTCTCTCTTAACCCTCCTTCTCTATAACCCTATCCCCCTTCCTGTTCTACTCCCCAACCCTTGTCTGCTGACCCCCTCCAGAGTGCCTAAGATAGACTCCTTAGATCATATATGGACCTACTATCCTAGAAGAAGTGAAGGCACATTCTACACTGCTTCTTACAATTTGATTTAGTTCTTACACTTATTGCTACATATCTCACAAAAAACTAAATATGACTCTCGTTCTCTTTTTCAGTTGATACTTACTCATTTGACCACTTTGTAAACTTAGACAACTTTGTCTGTTTTCCTCTCGGTGCAGCCCTTTTCGGTAGATTATGGGAATTAATTATTAGTTATTAGATATTGTTGAGCATTTGTAACCTAATTGTGTTAACGTGTTAAAACATTCCCCCTTCTGTTTACTAATGGAAGATCTAACCTCCCAAATGCTAAGTGATTCACTGCTATCGTACTGTTGTGTTCCTTTTCTGTAACACCATATATGTAAAATTCAATAAAATACTTGGAAAAGAAAGAATCTGGCAGCAGCATTCATGATAGACTGGAGGGGGGGATAGTCTATGTAAAGGAAAGCCAATTAGGAGGGAGTTGCAGTAGTTGAGGCAAGAGATGATCAGGGAGTGGATTAGGAGCTTTGTGGTGTAATTGGTTAGGAAGGGGTTAATTTTGGAGATGTTGCAGAGGTTGAGGCAGCAAGCTTTGGAAAATGATTGAATGTGGAGCCAAAATGAGAGTTCAGAGTCCAGGATTACACCTAGCATGCACCTAGCACTTAGTACCTGGCATGCTGGGATGGTGTTGGGTTATATGTACACAAGATCTGTATTTTATGCATTTTTAAAGTTGTTACTAAAAAAAAAAAAAAAAATACAAGATCTTCATATTAACAGTGTCTATATACATGTTAAGTTGTTTGTTTTTTTTTTTTTGTTTTTTTGGCATACAATCTTCCTCATTGGTACAGTTAAAGTCCTTCTATCTATGGTGGGCACCTTTGATATATGAAATAAAGTGAGCAAGGTGCACATATGGAAGGTGGTTTGGAAAGAGGAAGCAATCCTGTTAACCCGTCTAGGGCCTTGTTTGGTCTAAGTCTGACACTTTATACATGAATATAAAAGAAATCTCATACAAACGTTTGCCATTCTTGGTCGGTAAAGCAATTTTATCATGCTAATTGCTTGCACACCAAACTGTCAGGATTTGCAGAACAATGTATAAAGACTACGTGGGCTTAATTATAAAAGATTTTTTATTAAAGTATAAGTCCACCTTAAAAAAAGGAAATTTTGCAGGTAAAACACGTGCATTCAAAATTTTCTTTCTCAGGACCCTGCAGAGCACAGAGCATTGCACCCACGATCAGTTAGGCTCATGCAGACACTTACTACAGCTTTCTGCTCCTATTTGAAAGCTGTAGAAAGTCAGCTACTGCAATAGAAGATAAAACTTGTAATTCATTCATTCAGAGATTCAGTCGGCAGGGTCCCAAACAGCCGAGCTGTTTTTGAAATCTGACAGCAGGGTTGGGGAGAGGATCTGCTTCCTGCTGTCATGGAAGGGGGGAGGTATCAGGGGGAGGTGGGGACAGGTATTGGAGCATATTACACACCAAACCCTAAATATGGATATAATGTGTAATGCTCAAAAGGTTAACTTAGCCTTTAAGGCAAGTCCAAATTTAATTTTATCAACCAACATAGTCCATTGTTTTCAATGGAGGCATTCTAGGTGATGTAAAAACACTGTTAATAAGTGTTGTACTCTTTCCAAAGCTCATCATGCACATTACAATCTGATTGCACAATCTCCTTTAGATCTGCCAATACACTTCTAGTGCAATTGGATTAGATTAGGTAGGTATACTGTACATATTTCACAGTTTTTTAAGACCTAAAGTTGATTGTACAGAGATTGTATGGTCTGCTTTAGGGATGTCAGTGTAGCAAAGCAGACATATAGACTGATATTTAGGCTGAGATTCTCATATTTGGAGGCTGCCAGACTTCCTGACATACTGATACTAGCTTGTATACCAGCTTGTCAGCACTAAAAAGTCTTTAAAATGAGGTCCCCTCTCAAACCACTAGGCTCATCTTTCTGAACCACCAACAAAACCAACAGCAATACTCCTGCGCATACGTGAATGGACCCAATAGTGACTGTTCCACCATGCCTATGTGGATGTTCCTCAGTAGCCTTTCTGCCCTCTAGGACTGGTGTTTTTATACAGCACTGGAAAAATGAATACAAGAAAGGAGGTGCACCAGCCTAGTGCATTATCCAACAAACATTTATTAAAAAATGGAAAACAATAAAATGTACTCACAAACAGAGGTGATAAAATATGCGCATCAAGCCACAACATTTGGCTAAACATACCCAGACTGCATGGAACCACAAGTGTGAGGGGGCTAACCTTGGTTCCTGCTGACACATTTTTGTGGCTCTAAAGAAGAAGGACTTTCCTTCGAAACGTGTCAGCTAACAGGAACCAAGACTAGGTCCCCCCCACCCCACACACACACACACTGGTGATTCCAGGTGATCTGGGAGTGTTCAGCCACATGTTGTGGCTTGATGAGTGTATTTTATCACCTCTGTTTGTGAGTGGTTTTTATTGTTTACCATCTTTTAGTAAATGTTTATTGGATAATGCACTAGGCCAGTGCGCCCTCTTCCTTTTATTCATCTTTCTGAGCACTGGACTTTTCATAACTGCAAAAGGAAATAGTGCAGGTAAGGAGTACGTGTGGGGACGGGTTATGCATACATTCTCTGTCCCTGAAGGAAATGGTAAATTAGTCCTTAGCAATATTAACGCACAATAATAATACATATTTAAATATAGACTTTATTTTAAAAAGCAGCTCTCCCTACTCCTTGTTCCTAAAAATATTTTGAAAAACTGCTTTTCATTTTGTTTCCAAATTAGGTGGGTTTGGAAAGGTGAATGCTATTTGTAAGGATTCTAAGAACCTATTTACACCAAATGTGTTGACACTCATTTTTACAAGTCTACAAGCCTTGTGTTTTTACATGATTTTCCATGTCTTTTTTATGTGTACTAATGTATTTTTTCCCTTTATTTAAAGGTGTTTTTCTTAAGGGAACATTTCATGTGTAGTCACTTACTTCTTCAACAGGCTTCTCATAGCTAGCTATTGGAATCCCTTTGAAATTTCTTTGTGTGTTAAGAATGTTTGCTCTGACAGGTATTATCGTAGTGCTTGTCTTTTTTTCTTTTTTTTTTTTAAATTGTTTATTTTTCAAAAAGTTTTAACAATTATAAAACATTGTTTCATAAGATACAGAGATCAAGCCAAGTTAGCATCAAAGAAGAAGTTAACAATATCAAAACAATAGACAAAATAAAATAATATAATACATCTTGATGTGGATACCAGTATAGTCAAGTGTCAGCGGCTTCCATCAATGGATCATCTCAACAAAAAAAAAGCCATACCGTATCTAGATTTGGGTCAAGAAAAATCTTAGCAGTCATTTGCTCCATCCTGCGTATATCTGCTATTATGGAGAGGGTATGATGTAAAGTGGGGGTGGAGGTAGAGAGCCAGAGCCTAGGAATGGCTCTTTTTGCTGCTAATAATATGAATGATGCAAGTTTCTGTGATGATTTGGGAATATCCGGGAGAGGAAGCCCCAGAAGAAAATGTATGGGATTTAATGGAATGGTTGCAGAAAGGATCGTTTGTAATAATCTTTGAACCTCGCTCCAATATGGACCAAGGATGTGGCAATCCCAAAAGATGTGGAGGAGGGTTCCAACAGACTGACCGCATCTCCAGCACAGTTTAGAAAGGGTAGAATTCTGGGCATGTAGCAAATCAGGAGTTCTGTACCACAAGAATATTATCTTGATAGCGGTTTCCCTATGTGCTACACATCTTGAGACTTTTGAAGATGATTCCCAAATTTTCCCCCAGTCTAACAGTGAGATTGGACGATTTAACATCTTAGACCATTTTACCATGTAGTTATGTGAGGTGTCAGTTAGAGGGGGTACTGCGTGGAGCATTTTATATATAGCCGAAATTAGTTTCGTTTCATATGGGCCATTTGCACATAGTATTTCGAAGTCTGTAGGTTTTTCTAAGGACAATGAAGGTGAAATGGTATGGAAAAAATGTTTAATTTGTATATAAAAGTATTCCGTAGAGGCGGGGAGATCTTGTTTTTTTTGGAGGTCTGGGAATGATAGTAGTATGCGTGTAACCGGATGTACCAAATGTCGCAGCTGAAATATACCCGCTTGAGTCCATGGGGTTGTTCGTACAAAAGACAGTCCATCTGGGATGTCTGGGTTAAAAAGGACGTTCTGGAGCGGGGAACACGGTGAGGACAGAGAGAACTTATCTGCACATCTCTTCCAGATAGATAAAGTAAAAAGCATCGGGGATAAACAAAGAGATCTCAATTGGGTCGTGAATTTATTTGAGAAAGGCCATAACAGGTAACAGGGATGTACTGGAGCCGTGATCCCCATTTCAATTTCAGCCCACCTACTTGGAGCTTTCCTTGAGGTCCAGGTAGTCAATACCCTGAGGTGGGAAGCGTAGTAGTACTTGATGAGGTCAGGGGCGGCCAACCCCCCTTTATTTTTGGGGGAGAAGACTACTGATTGGGCAATTCTATGGGAGGCATTATTCCAAATAAAATTAAGGCATTTTCTCTGGAGATTTTTCAGCTGCGAGATTGGGACTGGAATTGGTAAAGTTTCAAATAAGTACAGCAGTTTGGGCAGTATGGACATTTTGAGGACGTTGACTCTGCCCAGGAGAGAGAGTGGGATGGGGGTCCAGAGATTTAGACGTCTTGAGATTTCTGCAAAGATAGGAGGGAAGTTGGCCTGATAGAGTGAATTGTATGAAGGGGTAAGATGAATTCCTAAGTATTTCAAAGATGTTTGACACCACCTATATTTAAATCTGTTTTGTAGAGAGCTAAGCATGTCTGGGGGTATATTGATTGGGAGGGCTTCTGTTTTAGTCTGGTTAATCTTAAAACCGGACAAGGCTCCAAAGGTGGATAATATATCATGTAGAAAGGGTAGGAAGGTGACGGGACGGGTAATGGTCAGTAAGATGTCGTCTGCAAAAAGGGATAATTTGTAGTCTTGTTGGCGTAAAGAAACTCCCCGGACTTCAGGGTGGGATCTGATGGCTGCTGCTAATGGTTCGAGACTTAATATAAACAGCAAGGGTGATAAAGGGCATCCTTGTCTAGTGCCATTGCTAAGGGTAAATCTTTGCGATGTGTGGGAAGACAACTGGACTTGAGATGTGGGGTGAGAATAAAGGGTTCGTAAGGCTTGTATAAAGGGGCCTGAAACTCCAAATTTGGCTAGGACTGCAAACATAAATGGCCAGCTCAAACGATCAAATGCCTTTTGTGCATCTAAGCTTAGTACTATAGTGGGACGTTTAGTTTTAGTTATTAAATCGATCAAATCTATGGTTCTTCTCGTATTATCTCCAGCATGTCTTGTGGGTACGAAACCCACCTGGTCTCTATGAATCAGGGCTGGTAATAGAGGGGAAAGTCTGTTAGCTAATATTTTGGTAAAAATTTTATAGTCCGAATTTAATAAAGCAATGGGGCGATAGCTATCTGGTGATGCGGGATCTTTACCCGGTTTAGGGAAAACCGTTATGTTAGCATGTAGGAACTGTGAGTGTGGAATGGTACCTTTAAGCAAGGAGGAGTATAGAGATAGGAGATAAGGTGAGAACGTTTTAAAGTAGGTATACGGAAGGCCATCAGGGCCCGGGGATTTGTGAGCTGGCAAATTTTTAATCACTTCTCCTATCTCTTCTTCAGTGATCGGGGAGTAGAGAGATGTGATTTGTTCAGCGGAGAGTTTGGGTAATTTTAGAGAAGACATGAAATCGTCAAAATGGGTTTGTGAGAATTGAGGATGTGAGTCTGGGCCTAAGCAGTTATACAATCTAGAATAAAAATCCCCAAAGACTTTTGACATAGTTTTGGGACAATATGTGGGAGTACCATCAGGCTGCGTCAAGTGATCAGGGATTGCTAGAAAGGGCCGTGGCTTCAGCTTGTTAACTAGCATTTTATGCGGCTTGTTTGCAAAATCATAGAATTTCTGTTTGGCCCATAGCATAGATTTAGAGATTTTGTGCAGGTCAAACGACTTGATTCGGTCTCGGATAGCCGTAACAATCCTTAGTTTTTCCACCGTGGGGGATATCAACAGGCGCCTTTCTGCGTTTCGCAATTGAGTAAGTAAGTCAATTTTAAGTTTTACAGAGTCTCTCTTTAAGCGGGAGCTTGCAGATATACATTCACCTCTAAAGAATGCCTTATGGGCCTCCCACAAGGTGGAAATCTCCGAGACCGATCCGTCGTTAATTTGAAAGAATTCAGTAAGTTTCTGTTGTAGTTGGTTTTGGGATATTGGGTCTTTGAGCAGTAGTTCATTAAGACGCCAGTGGCATGTTTTAGTATATGTTGACGTCAGCAGGATGTCGAGTTCAATGGGTGCATGATCCGACCAGGTAATAGGGTTGATCTCAGAGGAGACTACATAGGGAAGTAGAGGGCCTGTAACCAGGAAATGATCTAACCTGGAGTACGACTTGTGAGAGTGGGAATAGAATGTGTAACTCTTTTGGGTAGGGTGTTTTACTCTCCAAGTATTGAATAAATTGTGAGATCTGGTTAGTTTAC
Source organism: Lithobates septentrionalis (assembly GCA_037952835.1). Classification (NCBI taxonomy): domain Eukaryota; kingdom Metazoa; phylum Chordata; class Amphibia; order Anura; family Ranidae; genus Lithobates; species Lithobates septentrionalis. The sequence goes on from JBBDGP010000211.1 coordinate 897,862, forward strand.
GAAAAGAGGCAGACAATTTCTGGGAAGCTGATTGTGGGGCAATTTGGAATCTTTGGAAGAGATCTTCTATCCCTGGTCGGGGACATGCACACATTGAAGTCGCCTCCTAGTATCATAAAAGGCTGAGAGAAATGTTGTAACTTTTCAAAAACGGTTGTGAGAAAACTTATTTGTCCCACATTTGGTGCATAGATGTTGGCTAAAGAAAATTGAGTGTTGAGGTGACTACAATTCAGGAGTATAAACCTGCCATGAGGGTCTAGGTAGGAGGAGAGTATCCGAATTGGGCAAGATTGTCTAATAAGAATAGCCACCCCTGCTTTTCCGGAAGGATCGGATGCCATATAGGCTCTAGGGAAATATCTGGAGGCGAATTTAAAGGAGCCTCCAGCTTTAAAATGAGTCTCCTGAATCATAATCACCTCCGCACCAGAGGACCTAAATTCCTTTAAAGCTTGCCATCATTTCCCGATGGAGTTTAGACCTTTAACATTGCATGAGTAGATCTTAAGAGCCATGTCTAATAGAAAGACGTAGTGCTAACGTTATGTAAAATGCAGGCAGGTAAATGAACATCCTTAGATTATAACATACAAAATTGTACATAATTCGGGGTTGACACACAATTGTGAATATATCAATGAGTACCATAATAAGGTCGTATATGGAAAAAAAAGAAGACCTGTAAATTGAAAAGTCAAGAAAAAGCATAAAAAAAAGACAAAGAAAAAAAAATGAATAGAAAAAAAAATACAACAGATCAAGAAAAAAAGAAAACATCTTGGAAAGGCCTGAAAATAAAAAAAATTTCAGGCTACCCAGGCAGAAGCCATGGGTTATGGTGGGGGGCATGATAGCCTACAGGTGTAGACGAGGGGGGGGGGGGTCCCCGTCTCAGCTCACAAAACATAACAAAAATTGGCTCCTGAAATGCTGAAGAAAAAATATATAGGAACGTAGGAACGTAATAACACAAGGGGGGGAAGGAACGCCTTCCGCGAGGTTAACCAGAAAAAAAAAACCCGCAACGAGGGGCAAATCTCTCTATATCGTGAGAGAAAGTGACCTAACTTCAGGGAGATCACTGGAGTGGCCATGAAACAAGTCATCTAGTCATGGAGTAAACAACCAAGAAGAATAGTGATGAGAAGGAGCCTTCAGGTCGGAAATCTGTTGGAGTTGGATCTTTGCGGTGTGGAAAAGGCCTTCTGGGATTTTCGTCGCACTGGGGTCCATATCTGGGCTGGTGTGGTGAGTGGCTTGGGATTCGGAGCTTGAGGTGGAAGATCTTCTTCGGGTAATGGTGGAAGGCCCAGGTTGCGGATGAAGGTTCCACTTTCGAAAAGATCTCTCAATGAGTATTGGGCGCCATCTTTAGAGGCGGATAAGCGAAAGGGGAACCCCCAGCGTTAAGGGACCTGAAAATTCTGTAGGTGTGTAGTGATAGCTCGAAAGCTGCGCCTTTTGGCCAGAGTTATTGGGGATAGGTCGTTGAATATCTGGATTTTATTTTGCTTAAAGTCAATACGAGATTTGTTGCGTGTTGCAGTTGTGAGAGCTTCTTTGCTTTCGTAAAAGTGGAAACGAACTATAACGTCTCTGGGGTTAGCGTTTGGAGGAGGTTTTGGGGAAAGGGATCTATGGGCCCTGTCCAGGCGCCAGTCTATGTCCGGTATATGGGGCGCTAGAGTAACAAACAGGCCCAAAAGGTAGGGACGTAGCTCCTTGTCATTTACCGCCTCGGGGATTCCTCTGATTCTCAGATTCTGGCGTCTTTCGCGATTTTCCAAATCTTCCTGTTGTAACTGGAGTTGGGAGACTGTATGTTTCATGGAGGCGTTATCCTCCTCGAGAACATGTACGTATTGGGTCAGTTCATCAAACTTATTCTCCAGAGTATTGGTACGTTCTCCTAACTGGTCAATTTCCACCCGTAACTCGTGTGCTATTTTACCGACCTCTTTGGCAATGCTGTTAGTCAGATCATGTAGTAAAGAGTTTAGTTTTGCATCGAGGACGGCCACCGTCACGACATCTGTGGGGTATTTGGGTGAGTGGGGGTGCTGGGTTTGCTGGGATCTGTTGCCCTCCATGGGAGTGTTTCTCAATGTGGTGCGGGGGACAGCTGTGTCCGGCTGGCCGGGCTGTTCACTCGAGGCCAGGGATTGCGGCTTGTATAGGAACCGCTCCATATTATGAGAGGGTCGCGACGGTGGCGGTGGGATAAAGCCACTATAGATCGTTTTCTGGAAGCCAATCTTACCCATGCAATGCCAGTGAGTATCTGGTAGGTGGTCGTGTCATTCCTGGTGTTAAAGAAGGTCTATTAGCTTTTGTAGGAGCCACTAATAAAGAGACGGGGACCGGAGCTATCCTTCTACGCGTTTGCCATCTTCCTCACTGCGCCCCCTCGAGATTTTGGATTTATTTAGACAATATTCATCTTATAGGTGAGGTTGTGTCTTATTTAGATTGACAAAAACATCAATTTGCAGCTCAATCTTCTCTCACCATCAGTAATGCAGGAGGGAGACAATCTCTGCAAGTCCAGGTGCCTTATGGGGGGTAGTGTAGTTGAGGGAGAGGAGAGAGAAGAGAGGACTTCTGTAGGGTGTATTATGGAGTCCCAAGATGGCCGCCGGCTTCCAGGAGTAGGCCGAAGCCGCGGTGTATCCTAGTGGACGGCCGCCGGGCGAGGGAACTCCGCTGCCTTTAATCACTAGAATTCCTCCAGGGCAAGCAGTGGTGGAGAACCGGGTAGACTAACGCCCTCTGAGGACTTAGCTGTAGGTGGATGGGTAGAATAGGCTACTCACTGTGTCCCTGGGGATCGTCCGCAGGCAAGGCCGCAGGCCGCAGGTGTATGGTAGGCCGCAGGATGCCGAGGGCGGCTGTCGGAAGGGCTCCTATACCTTCTGGGTGCTGCTGGGCTATCCTGAGAGTTCCTCAGAGGTGGATCGACCGTCCGGTATGGACAGATTGGCCGTCCACCTTCCGGATCGTGGGTCCAGGCTGCGGGGATCCCCGGTCCGTCCGTAGGCCCCAAGATGGCGGCGGGCCTCGACGGCCTGGAGGGAGGCTCGGTTAAACAGGGAATCCGGCCGTTAATGACCCAAATATGCTCCGGGATGAGGGCAGCAGGGGTCTGGGGCCAGAGAACTGCACTCTGCGGCCATAACAGACCAGTCTAGAGCAGCAGATGGCACTGGATTTGCGCTGTGTATTAGGAGCTGGGCTCCCGCACGTCTCCTCAGCTGAACGTCCGGACACGCCCCCCAGTGCTTGTCTTTACAAATTAGGATGATATACTTATCAGAGATGTCTTTCTGGGTGCATCATCTGATGACAAAAAGAGAAATTTTGGACCCTGTATAATAAACCTCATGCTCATCCCAACAAGTTTATTTTTTACCTACACTCAGATGCCAAGTGACAATTCCAAAATGCACATAGAAAATATATAAATTTTATTTTTACATTTACAATGACCAAATTAATAAAAATAATGCCACTTCAGAGCTCAGGGTCATTTTACAAACTGTTTGGGAGTGATAGACAGAAAGCACATCAGAATAGTAATGCCACTACGTAGTGGAAGCAAATACTTCAACTACAAGATGTATTTTTCTTTGGTCCTACTAGCAGTTGTGGATGCACATTGTCACTTCACTTACATAGTAGAGAGGGTCTTATGAAAGCAGTAGTGATTTCTCCTTTTGAATCACTCTAAATTCAGACAGAAATTAAGGAACATTCAACTCAATATAAGGCCTAGATCAGTGATGGCGAACTTGTGGAATGTGTGCCACAGCTGGCACACAGAGCCCTCCCTGTGGGCATGTGAGCTAGGTGATCACAGGTAGAGGGAAATCCTCTGCCTTAGTTTCCTCTAGTTGGAAACTTCGCTACAGCTGATCCCAATCACCACACTCAGCTGATGGCCATCACTAGTTTTATATAATGCGTGGCCGAGGAGGAAGGGGCAGTGCAGTGCTCGGTGGAGAGTGTGCACTGGTAATGGCTTTACAGTGTATAAAGATTTACCATGTAAGTGACTTTGGTTCTATATTCTGATGCTGGACCGCTTGGTGTAGTCTGAGCAGTACTGGGGGTCACTGCTGTCCCTTGGAGGATGGGGATTACTGGGGGCTCAGAGCGAGGTGCAAAGGTGAGTGGGGAGGGGGCACTGCACCTGCCGGGGAGGGCAGGGACTCCTAGAGGGGCCATTACTGTAGCGGATCATGTGTGCTCTGCTCTCAGTGATCAGATATAAGGTGGGGTGAGCAGAGTTCTGTTCTCCCCCCTCCTCTGGACGCAGTCACATGACCTCTGACACATCGTTCTGTATACCTGTTGCAGTTTGGGCTCAATAAGGCTCCATCTAATGCAGCCTTATTTCCAGTGGGACCTAAGTCATTTAAATTGTATCTTTACAGACTGTGCCAAGCCAGGAGAATGGCTGTGTACACTATTGGTATTCTGGAAAACAAATGGTGGATATTGCACTCAACCATCCAAATGACTCCAGAAATTGTTAGAGGTGTTCTCTATAGCTATGTAAGATTGATGGACTGCTATATCTTTGAGGGCTAAAATATAACCATAACCTTGAACAGGCTCAATAGAGAAATGCTAGTAAATCATGGGATCCCCTAATCACCAGAGAGAAAAGTGAAGAGTATTTTAATCCCCTGTAGGTTTACTGGCAGGAATGGTTTTCCTAGATTGTAAATTTTATACAATATTTTTCTGAATTTTTATGCTATTTGTAATTATCTTTCTAGAGTCTTTCTTTCTTGAAAATGTTCATTTTAGTTTGGTGTTTTTGTATAATTAATCACTTGCTGACCGGCTTACACCGATATATGTTGGCAAAGTGGCACGGGTGTGCAAAACAATGTACCCGTACATCGCTACGTCATCCGCGGCTAGCTGTGCACCGCGGGAGCGTGCCCGCGGGTCCAGCGGACTCGATGTTCGCTGGTGGCCCATGATTGTGGCATGAGAGAGGCGGAACGGGCAGAACAAGGCACTTCCCTGTTCTGCCTAGCAACATGACAGGGATCTACTGCTCCCAGTGATCGGGAGCAGTGATCTCTGTCATGTTCTAGTGAACCCATTCCCCCTACAGTTAGAATATGCTGAGGGAACACAGTTAACCCCTTGATTGCCCCCTAGTGTTTAACCCCTTCCCTGCCAGTGACATTTATCGCTGTATAAATAACAATGGTCCCAAAATAGTGTCAAAAGTGTCTGATCTCTCTGCTGCAATGTTGCAGTCATGAAAAAAATTGCAGATCACTGCCATTACTAATAAAAAATTGTTAATAAAAATGCCATAAATGTATCCCCTATTTTGTAGATGCGATAACTTTTGCGCAAACCAATCAATATATGCTTATTGCAATTTTTTTTACCAAAAATATGTAGAAGAATACATATTGGCCTAAACTGTGGAAGAAATTTGTTTTTTTTTATATTTTTTGGGTATATTTTATTATAGCAAAAAGTAAAAAATATTGCTTTTTTTTCAAAATTGTCGCTTTTTTTTGTTTATACTGCAAAAAAGAAAAAACCGCAGAGGTGATCAAATACCATTAAAATAAGCTCTATTTGTGGGGAAAAAAAGGACGTCAATTTTATACCATGTTGCATGACCGTGCAATTGTCAGTTAAATCGACGCAGTGCCATATCGCAAAAAAGGGCTTGGTCAGGAAGGGGGTAAATCCCTCCAGGGCTGAAGTGGTTAATAAGTAAATTAAATATGGAAAGTGCAGTTGTTGGAGTTGCATTCGAAAATAGGAAGTATGCTCAGGTTTGGGTCTACCAGGGGTTTTACGATGAATTGTGCATTGGAACAAGGTGCCTTGCATAAAGGGGAGGCTTTGCCATCCCACCTTGCAAGCTATCCCCCAAATTTTAAAAGGCAAATGGTATGGTCTGGTACAGGAATCGTCACATTCTTCTTTTGCTAATCACCAAGGCTGCATTAATGGAGAAGGATATGGGTTGATTTTAATGGAAATACTATTCTGTATTTTCTTTTTTTTAATAAATTACCACAAATAGAAATAATATATATTGGGTAATGCTATATCTAATCCAAGTGGTAGAATTCACCAGCTATAGACTTCTATGCCAATCACTGATACATTCTGGTTTCAAATAGCTGAACATTTTTAAGGGACAATACATTGTAGTGTTTTGCTGGTTATGTATATTTTGTTGATAATTAATGTTTATTAACATATAACAGAGAAATACACATAGAAAATAACGAAAAAAAAAAAGAAAAAAAAAGGTTTACTCACTTTTTTTTTAATAAAAGTTAATAATCATAATAACAAAAAGGACATACATTTATTTTTCTATTTACATTTTTTTACTATTACTTATTTTATTTAAGATACAGCATTTCTGGTTTACATTGTTCAGTCTCTGCTTATGGGAAAGTGGGTTGCATCATCCAAATAATTCCTTTTTTGTCCTTTTTAGCCTACAGTGCATCCAGAAGCATTGGTGTATAGCACAGATATAGCCACAATTTTACATACTTCCATACATACGTTTCAAGCCTCTTAGCCCTCAGTGCAAGTTATTGTATGGCTTTACTGGATGTATAGTGATAGGCTTGTGAGTGCAAGAGAACAGTACAAATGATAAAGTAGTTTTAGACTTTTAGCGGGTAATTTATTAATTACCCGCTAATTAACGCTAATTAGTGTTAATTGCGGTAATTAGCACTAAAACGGTATTCACTATAGCGCTGGTGCAAAAAATACTCTCAAAAACAAATTTACTATAGCTCCCTGAAAAAAATGACTCTTGTTAGGACCACTACTATTGCACATGGAAATAATGTTTAGAGTATGATATAATTGCCTAAATCAGTGGTTCTCAACTCCAGTCCTCAGGACCCACCAACAGGCCAGGTTTGCAAGATAGCCGAAATACATCACAGGAGATATCACTTGCTGCTCAGTGATTGCAGTATTCTAGTCTGCAACTCCCCAAGGTAATACTTAAAATCTGGCCCGTTGGTGGGTCCCGAGGACTGGAGTTGAGAACCACTGGCCTAAATGGTACTGAAATATGCGGTATATTGTTTAAAGATAATGTGCTTTTAAACTGTGTGAAAAAGTGATTTCTACACTGAAATATCTTTAAAAGTCTGAGAAGAGATAAATTCCCCATCTCTTTACAACTAGGTGCCAACACAATTGAGCATGCTCAGACCTGCGAACAACTCTCATTTTAACTGGCTTTTTTACCAAGAGTTATAGTAAATACCAAAATGAGCGCTGTTTTAAAAAGCGTTTTTTGGAAGTGAAAATGAGAGTTATGTAGCCCAATGCAAGTTTAAGCCATTGATTCTTATGGTACAATTGTAACTTCCCCAAATAAATCCTTTTCATGTTGAGATGAAATGTATCTTTCTCTCAAAGAAATTGTCTTTGCAACAATGTTGCTTCTGTTTCATCTATTTTGTTTTTAAGAATGCTAGAATGTGTAATGATTTGATGTTTTGGTAAAATATGTTTTTCTCTGTCACTTGTTGCTGTCTATCTCACAAAAATCCTTACCCAAACTCAGACAGGTGTCTTTACAAACCACAAACAATACTATTGCTGATGCAAATTTAAAATGAGTCTCAATTGTGTGTGTTTTTTTATTATTTCCAAAAGATCATAATTTTAGCCCAAAAAATGTGATATGTGTACCAACATCAGAAATAAAAATTTAATTCCCAACAAAACTGAAGGTAACATCCCTATTCTACACTCACACACCAAGAACCACCAAATATCACAGAATAAATCAAGAACAATAACTCTGACTAATGTAATTCCACCACCTACATGTCCAAAGTAATGCAGTATTTATTTATGTGTATTTATGTGTAGGAGGGTTCCACATATGGCAGCTCAGTGACTTAGAGGTAGGGATGAACCCACAGTTCGAGTCGAACGTAAGTTTGTCTCGAACATCGAGTGTTCGTTTATTCTAAAATGAAAAGAACATATGGGACGTTCTTGGAAAATTTGAGAGCTGCAAAGCGCCCCATAATGCACTGCAAGATCGCACTGCATTGCTGTATGATGATTGGCCAAAGCATGCACCTGACCTGCATGCTTTGGCCAATCACAGCACGCTCTGCTGAGAGAGCCTTTGGTCAATCATGGCTCAGGGGGACTAAGTCCATGCCCCACATTATAAAAGGCTGCTTACAGAGCGGCCGTGTGTAGTGTTGTTGGCGTGGACAGAGAGATATCTTGAGTTAGATTAAGCAGGCAGGTTATTCAGTTAGTGGCAGTGTATTTGTATATATACAGTCAGTCCATATATTTAGTGTTTACTCAATATTCAGTCAGTGCAGGCAGTGTATTAATATATATATATATATATATATATATATATATATATATATATATATATATATATATATATATATATATATATATATATATATATATATATATATATATATATATATATATATATATATATATATACATATATATATATATTAAATAGAAAGGTAGTTGCGCGCTGCTAATCAATAAATTAACACTAAAAAGAAACTACTGTAAAAGTGAATGAATGCTGCTGCTGTCACCTAAGTGTTTCCACAAGAAAAAGAAGATAATAAAGTGAATGCGACAGCGCTGCAGATATAGTAAGTTAAAAATAATAAATATAAAAATCAACATAGGAAAAATAATAATCAATGAAAAACGTCCATATATGAATACAGATGGATAGAAATTATTCATTCCTCCAGATGAAGCCACGTAGGAGGTGACGTAACTAGTAGAGGTGGAGCCTGGAAGTGGAACCTGTCGTAAAAAGTGAGATACACCAGATGGATTTTATATCAATGTTTTTATATTCTTAAATAAATGTGAGTTGAATATTAGCTGGGGTGGTGAGGTTCTGTTTTTAATCCCCTTGGTACTGCACATTGGAAGCATTTCTATTTTTATATGTCGCTATGGAACTACCGGCAAACACTGAGGAGCCTAAGTTGAACCAGCTCACCGGGAGGTCATTCCATTTGCTGTGGAGCTTTATCTATCTAGAGGGACCATAAGGAACTACCAGGGACCACTGTGGAGCATTCCCCATAGGAGAGGTGCACTGTGTGTAAAAGTGTGTTTGACCCCCTGCCGGGTCTTGCAGTGAGGTGAGCGAGCATTGCATGCGGTGCTGGGAGCACTGTTGTTGGTAGAGCAGTGAAGCATGTGGAAACAATCTTTTTTTCTTGTATTTCGTTTTACTTGCTTTTTAGCAGAAGAATTGTCACACATATTTGGACGTTTTTCATTGAGCACTATTTACTTGTATTCATATATGGACGTTTTTCATTGAGCACTATTTATCTGTTTTCATACATGGACGTTTTTCATTGATTATTATTTTTCCTATGTTGATTTTTATATTTATTATTTTGAGCTTACTATATATGCAGCGCTGTCACATTCACTTTAATAATATATATATATATATATACAGTCGTATGCAAAAGTTTAAGAACCCCTGACAATTACCATGGTTGTCATTTAGAAATATTTGGGTGTTTGGGTCAGAAATTTCATTTTGATCTATCAAATAACGGAAGAACACAGTAATATTTCAGTAGTGAAAGGAGGTTTATTGGATTAACAGAAAATGCGCGATATGAATCAAAACCAAATTAGACAGGTGCATAAATTTGGGCACCCCAACAGAAAAATCACATCAATATTAAGTAGAGCATCCTTTAGCAGAAATAACAGCCTCTAGACGCTTCCTATAGCCTGTAATGAGTGTCTGGATTCTGGATGAATGTATTTCGGACCATTCCTCCTTACAAAACATCTCCAGTTCAGTTAGGTTTGATGGTTGCCGAGCACGGACAGCCCACTTCAAATCACCCCACAGATGTTCAATGATATTGAGGTCTGGGGACTGGAATGGCCATTCCAGAACATTGTACTTGTTCCTCTGCATAAATGCCCGAGTAGATTTTAAGCAGTGTTTTGGGTCGTTGTCTTGTTGAAATATCCAGCCCCGGCGTGACTTCAACTTTGTGACTGATTCCTCAAGATTATTCTCAAGAATCAGCTGATATTGAGTGGAATCCATGCGGCCCTCAACTTTAACCAGATTCCCAGTACTGGCACTGGCCACACAGCCCCACAGCATGATGGAACCTCCACCAAATTTTATTGTGGGTAGCAAGCGTTTTTCTTGGAATGCTGTGCTCTTTTGCCGCCATGCATAACGCCCCTTGTTATGACCAAATAACTCAATCTTTGTTTCATCAGTCCACAGCACCTTATTCCAAAATGAAGCTGGCTTGTCCAAATGTGCGTTTGCATACCTCAAGCGACTCCGTTTGTGGCGTGTGTGCAGAAAAGGCTTCTTTCACATCACTCTCCCATACAGCTTCTCGCTGTGCAAAGTGCACTGAATTGTTGAAGTATGCACAGTGACACCATCTTCAGCAAGTTGATGTTGTAGGTCTTTGGAGGTGGTCCTTGGGCTGTTTTTGACCATTCTCACCATCCTTCGCCTTCCCCGAAACCATAATGTAGAACGATCTTTGTTTTCAGGTCATTTGAGAGTTGTTTTGAGGCCCCCACGTTGCCACTCTTCAGAGGAGAGTCAAAGAGAACAACAACTTGCAATTGGCCACCTTAAATACATTTTCTCATGATTGGATGCACCTGTCTATGAAGTTTAAGGCTTAGTGAGCTCACCAAACCAGTTGTGTGTTCCAATTCATCAGCGCTAAGTAGTTACAGGTATTCAAATCAACAAAATGACAAGGGTGCCCAAATTTATGCACCTATCTTACTTCGTTTTGATGCATATTGCGCATTTTCTGTTAATCCAATAAATTGCTGATCCAAACACCCAAATATTTATAAATGACAATCATGTAAATTGTCAGGGGTTCCTAAACTTTTGCATACAACTGTGTGTGTGTGTGTATATATATATATATATATATATATATATACTCTGCATCCAGTATATCTACAGTGCGTTATGTGGTGTACAGTTGATATAGTGCAGGCGGTGTACACAGTATCTAATACAGTGTGTACAGTTTCTACTACACTTCTGGTGGTGTACACAGTATAAAATACAGTGCAGCCATTGTACAGTTGCTAATACAGTGCAGGCGGTGTACACAGTATCTAATACAGTGTGTACAGTTTCTAATACACTTCTGGTGGTGTACACATTATATAATGCAGTGCAGCCATTGTACAGTTGCTAATACAGTGCAGGCGGTGTACACAGTATCTAAGACAGTGTGTACAGTTTCTAATAGACGTCAGGCAGTGTATTAATAAATATATATATATATATATATATATATATATATATATATATATATATATATATATATATATATATATATATATATATATATATATATATATATATATAATACACTGCTGACGTCCATATATACTCTGCATTCAGTGTAGCCCATAGCTGCAGTGCATCCCGTGCTGTACTGTTTCTATTACACTCCAGGCAGTGTACACAGTGTACACAGTCCCTAATACAGTGTGTACAGTTTCTACTACACTTTTGGTGGTGTACACAGTATACAATATAGTGCAGCCATTGTACACTTTCTAATACACTTCAGGCGGTCTAACACAGTGTAGTGTGGTGTTGCAAAACAAAAAATACATCATGCCGGAAGGCCACCAAGGAGAGGTAGACGCTCACAGGCCACTAAAAGAGGGCAAGCAGCTTCTGTGTCTACAGTCAGTAGTGGTCGTGGACATGGTGCATCCTCTGCAGGTGGCCATGGGGCACGCTTGTCCTTTTTGCTGCTGCTGGCCATGTTATTGAGCCACAACATGCAGAAGAGTTGGTGGAGTGGATAACAAAGCCATCCTCATCCTCCTCATCCTTTGGTCACCCAGGCTCAGAGTAGTTTTCCTTCCAACGCAGCTGCCAAGGCGGCCTATTCCACGTCTCCTTGTTCACAGTCACTCCTTCCGTAGCCCCACCATCATGCACGGAGGAGTACCCAGAATTATTCAACCACAGTGTCGGTTATATGCTGCTGCAGGATGCGCAGTGATTTGAAGGCCCCGATGTTGGTTCCCAGGTTGAGGAAGGGAGTAACGTGAGCCTAGAGAGAGGGGGTGCCACAGAAGGCCAAGAAACTGGCAGTCATGTTTCACAGCAGGGCCCATTCCAGTTCCCAACATGAATATCTGTGAGGGGTTACAGTGTGGTGGTACCACCACCACCCAAGGCCCAATTTTTCTGCCCCTGTTTAACAGGGGTATGTAATTACAATTCTTGATATAATATTTCACAGCAGGGCCCATTTCTGCACCCAACAAGAGTACCTGTGAGGGCTTACAGTGTTCTGGTACCACCAACATCTAAGGCCCAATTTTCTGCAGCGTATATAGGGCCGGCCTTATAGTATACAGTATATACTGCTGTTGACGTAGGGACCCCCACGCCATTTAAAAAAAAAATGGGTACGGGGTTCCCCTTAATATCCATACCAGACCCGAAGGGCCTGGTATGGATTTTGGGGGGAAACCCACGCCATTTTTTTGGGTATTTTTATCTATATTGCCGGGATCCAACAATACATTACAGCCGGAAGCAGTTTTAAATTACATTTTTTCCTTTAGAAATGTCATTTTTCTGTGGCACTGTTATAAACATGGGAAAGATGCGCTAATTTACAGGCATACTAATGACACCTCCCAGGCATGATATTTAAAGGAATATTTAATTTTTATTGTTTCACTTTAACCACTTCACAATTTTGTCGCATTTTAAATGACAATTTCACGGTCATACAACACTGTATCCAAACTAAAATGTTATCATTTTCTTCCCACAAATAGAGCTTTCTTTTGGTGGTATTTGATCACCTCTGCATTTTTTTTTTTTTGCTAAACAAACTAAAAAATACCGACATTTTTGAAAAAAAAAACGTTTTTTTTTGTTTCTGTTATAAAATTTTGTTTTCTCCTTCATTGATGGACACTGATGAGTCGGTACTGATGGTCACTGATAAGGCGGCACCGATGGGCTTTGATGAGTTGGCACTGATAAGGTGGCACTGATGGGCACTGATGAAGAGGCACTGATATGTAGAATCAATGGGCACTGATAGGCGGCACTGATATGCGGCACTGATGGGCACCGATAGGTGGCACTGATATGCAGCATTGATGGGCACTGACAGGCGACACTGATGGACACTGACAGGCAGCACTGATGGGCACTGACAGGCAGCACTAATTGGCACTGATCGGCGGCACTGATTCACACTGATAGGCGGCACTGATTCACACTGATAGGCGGCACTGATTCGCACTGACAGGTGGTATTGATGGACACTAATAGATGGCACTGATGGGCAGCACTGATTGGGCAGGTACTGACAGGTTTTATTGCTGGGCACTGATTGGCACTGTGATGGACACTGGCACTATGGTGGGCACTGATTTCCACTTTGGTGGGCATTGATTGGCACCTTATTGGGCACTGGCAGGGGGTTACGATGGGGAACTGACTAGGCACCGATAATCAGTGTGATGATTATCAGCACAGACCCCCCTCTGACAGGGAGAGCCGCCGATCGCTCTCCCTGTCAGTGCGAACCGAGGAATGCCATTTATTGGCACTTCCTGGTTCACGCGATGATCAACTCTGATTGGTCAAGGCTGATCACGTGGTAAGAAGCCTCTGTCAGAAAATCACTGCTCCCGAAAAAGCAGCTGTTTTATGGCAATAACTTGCATATAAGCCTTTAAAATTAGCTCTTTTGACTTCTCACATTTGTGTCCCATAGACTTTAACGGTGTTCGCATATTCAAACTAATTTTTTGTCTGTTTGCATGTTCTGCTGCAAACCGAGCCGGGGGGGGGGGGGGTGTTCGGCTCATCCCTACTTAGAGGTTAGTATTTCCGCCTACCAGCAATGAGTTTCTGGGTTCACATGCCACTTCATGTAGAGAAGTTCTGTTCTTCATAACTCCTGACATAGAGACTTTCCTAAACTATGTCTAAATGTAGTATTTATGTGTAGGAGGGTTCCACCACCATTGCAAATTTTGTCATATGTTTTCCATGGGCAAAGACTATAATCAGTTTTAGCATTTCCCCACCACCACTAATTGCAGCCTCTTAGAAAGCCAAGACCCACAAAATGACAGCTATTTATCTCTCAGCATGCTGACAGTAATCACCCAGCTTTCAAAACAGATGGCATATGCCAGAAACAGGTTGTTCACTGGCTCTCTGGTCTTCCACAGTACATGTACATTGATTAACTTCTTGAATCCCGGGATTTAGGACACTTTGACACCACAGAGATGCAGCCAAAAAACATGTAACAGCATGGTGGTTCACAGCCTAGAGCAGTGATGGCTTACCTTGGCACCCCAGATGTTTTGGAACTACATTAATTTCCATGATACTCATCCACTCTGCAGTGTACTTGAGCATCATGGGAAATGTAGTTCCAAAACATCTGGGGTGCCAAGGTTCGCCATCACTGGCCTAGAGCTTCAGCCTTGCAGCAGTGAGTTTCTGGGTTTTATTCCCAATCCTGCTGGCTAGAGGTCTATATGTTGTGGTGTTAAACTTTCTTTTTCACCAGCGCTTACATTTTAGATGAGTTTCACATAATGGAATCCCAAGAAATCACATTAAAAATCAAGCAAGTGTGGGTTTGCACCAAATCTAGAACTGGGGTGTTTTGGCCAAGATATGGATGTATATGTCTGGTGTGATGCTGCACATATATTTTAATGTTGTATGCTTATGATGACTGACAAATGCATTTTGTCACCAATTTGTGTGAAGCAGCCCTCACAAAGTTGTAATTTCCCACTTTTACCCTGCTGAGGCATTTTTTCATTTGTATAGAGTGTTTATTCTTAACGAATAGGTGTGACCACTTAAGTGTCGGTTCACACTTGTGCGATGGGATTGTGATGCAAATTTTTTAATTGCGTGTTTGATTATTACCAGCGCAATTGTTTTGCGAATTCAATGCAAATTTAATGCGCTTAGAATGTAAATTAGGCACAGATGCGTTTTGTTTTTAGGCCAATCGAAAAGGCAATAAAAAATGGGTGTTAACTTCCTGTGCTCTTCCTGTTTTCTTTTGTGGGGAGAGTATTGTCGTTGAGGAGTGTGGTGTCTTTGTGAGTAGTCAGTGAGGATTTTGATTTTTGGTCATTATGTTTCATCAAATGCTGTTGATCATCGCAGCAGTTGTTATTGCTACTGCTGCAGTCCTGATGGACAAAGCCAGGATCAAGAGGAGGATGATGAGGAAGATACTGATGAGTACACAAAGATTTTGGGTCCATCCAATTATTTCAAATAGGGAAGAGAGAGGCCAGTTTAGGATCCTCTACAATGATCTCAGGCAGCATGAGGAGAAGTTCTTCAACTATTCCCGGATGTCAGTAAATAGGTTAGTACCTGTACCCCTCTTCCTTCTCCTCCTCCCTCCTTCTTTCTATCTATCACTGACATGCATCCCACTGACCACCAATGTAAGGGCATGCATCCCACTGACCACCAATCCCACTGACCACCAATCACACTAAAAATCCAAAAAGAAAGCGCCTCTTAAGTATAAAGGATTTATTCAAGTAATAAAAGCATTATAAACACTTACATAAAAGGTAGATGATTGGCGGCTTCCATAGAGAACTAATCCCGGTGTTGTCAGAGAAATCCCAGTGATAAGGGGGCTAGATGAATGCCGTGCGGGTGGCCGCGGACCTCCGCTCGGAAGCGCCGACTGTGTGAGCGGTGTAGTGAGGGAATCACTTCCGCGTTCCAACAGGTCACATGGGAGATGACGTCACTCGGGTAGTTCAGATTCGCTGGGGACCACTACGCGTTTCTGAGCATGCGCGAAGCTCGTAACGGGCATGCGCGCTCCTTTTTCAAGACACTTGAAAATTTTGAGTTCTGACTCAAGCATTTTTTCCCACTCAAGTTTTGGAAGAATGATTCGGGAGAACACACTAGACCTCCCAATTGAACGACCACTCCCTGGAACATATGAACCCTCTCTCCCTTTAATATTTGTCGGTGATGAGGCTTTCGCTCTTTCAGAAAAAATGCTCAGACCATATGCTAAACGGTCACTGTCCATGGAGAAAAGGGTCTTTAATTATCGGCTAACAAGAGCACGAAGAGTTGTGGAGTGTGCTTCCGGAATCCTGGCAAACAAATGGCGATTTCTTCACACCCCAATAACTCTAAGCATGGAAAACTCCATAATTGCCGTAAAAGCTGCCTGTGCACTCCACAATTTTGTCCGGGAAAGAGCTGGATACCTTTTCGAGGACTCTTTAATGGATGAGATGGACAGCCAGATTGGACACATACAAGGGGCAATTACAGAGGGGCCAGCATCCATGAGCAATTTACTGACTTCTTTATGAGTCCTGCCGGTCAGGTCTCATGGCAGCTTGATGCCATTGAATAAAGACCAAGAACTTTTTCCCTGTCAATGCTGTATAGTCTACTATCTGTTACTTTTTTCAATAAATGTGATAAAGTTTTATTGTTCAACAGTGCGTCCATCTATTTTTTGCACTTTCTGTGTCAACATACTGAGCATGCAATATCATTCCACAACATTACATTGGTGGTCAGTGGGATTGGTGGTCAGTGGGATGCATGCCCTTACATTGGTGGTCAGTGGGATTGGTGGTCAGTGGGATGCATGCCCTTACATTGGTGGCCAGTGGATTGGTGGTCAATGGGATTGGTGGTCATTGGGATGCATGCCCTTACATTGGTGGTCAGTGGAATTGGTGGTCAGTGGGATTGGTGGTCAGTGGGATGCATGCCCTTACATTGGTGGTCAGTAGGATTGGTGGTCAATGGGATTGGTGGTCAGTGAGATTGGTGGTCAATGGGATTGGTGGTCAGTGAGATGCATGCCCTTACATTGGTGGTCAGTGGGATTGGTGGTCAATGGGATTGGTGGTCAGTGGGATGCCTGCCCTTACATTGGTGGTTAGTGGGATTGGTGGTCAGTGGGATGCATGCCCTTACATTGGTGGTCAGTGGGATTGGTGGTCAGTGGGATGCATGCCCTTACATTGGTGGTCAGTGGGATTGGTGGTCAGTGGGATGAATAAATAGAAATATACTTACATTTAGGTGTGAGGTGTGAAGTCATCCCAGTCTGCATACAGACTTTTACAAATTTCATCCCAGCCTCTGCTCTTCCTGGCATTATTTTTGTATTCTTCAATCCGGTTGTCCCATATATATGGCCTGTCACGGACAAGTCTGATGATCTCCTCATTATCAATGCTGTTCCGACGCCTGGGGGCCATCTTGACTGCTCACAGATGGACATGAGACAGGAAGCAGGAAGTGAGGGGGCAGTACTGGAAGGAGGAGCTGGAGGTGAAGAATTTGCACATATCTGAACCAACAATGCGCTTCCAGAAAGATTTACATTAATGTCTATAGAGACTTAATTTGCAACGCAACGCTGTAAACTCGCACAAGACCCTTTTTTTTATTGCATCGCATTCTGAGAGGAATCGCAGCGCATATATGTGAACGACCGACATTTTGGATGACATACTTTTTGGATGACATGCAAATCTAGTTTTTGTTTAACGCATCACATTCATTATCAACTCGCACAAGTGTGAACCGGCACTGAGTCCTCAAGAGACAGAATCAATTACACTAGTGGGTGTGTCCTTTACTGGGTAGGCAGAGGTGAGCAAGCTTAGGTTATTTAAAGACCAGCATTTGTGGTGGCTGTTTGGCCTAAGAATAGGCCTGAATTTTTCTTTGCAGTGTGTATATTGGGTTACAAACAGATGTGGGTTTTTGGGGAGGGGGGAGTTGCATAATTCCTAACCCTGCACACCCCAATAAAGCTGTTTGATGATTTCTTCTAAATCTCACATGTTAGACTTACAACTGCTATGTAATGTTTGAGATAAAAAGGAATGTTCCTGCTAATTCATTCCCGCTGTGTGTTTGTGTCAGTGTAGTTTGTGCTCTGCCTTTTGTATTTTGTCTTTTTTTGCTTATGTTTAGGGATTAGCACGATTTTCGAGTCGAATGTAAGTTCGACTCAAACCTTGGGTGTTAACCGAATACCAAACATTATGGGGTGTTCACGGAAAATTTCAGCGCTCACAGAACGCCCCATAATGAATGGCGAGATTGTCAATGCACTGCGAGATCGTAGTGCATTGACGGCTTCTGATTGGCCAAAGCATGCACCTGACCTGCATGCTTTGGCCAATCACAGCATGCTCTGCTGTGAGAGCCATGATTAATCATGGCTCAGGGGGCTGAGTCCATGCCCCACACTATGTAAGGCTGCTTACACGGCAGCCGTACATAATTTTTTGAATGAGAGCAGCCAAATTACATTTGTAAAGGAAAAAATTTTATTTAAAACTGCTCACGGCTGTAATGTATTGCCGAATCCCGGCAATATACATAAAAATCATTGAAAAAAACGGTATGCCCCCCCCATACCAGACCCTTAGGGTCTGGTATGGATATTAAGGGAAACCCTGTGCCAAAAAAATTGCATGGGGTCACCCCAAAATCCATACTAGGCCCTTTAGGTCTGGTATGGGTTTTAAGAGGAACCCCGCCCCATTTAAAAAAATAAATGGCGTGGGTGTCCCACCAAAATCCATACCAGGCCCTTCAGGTCTCATATGGATTTTAAGTGAAACCCCGCACCAAAATAAAAAAATGCTGTGGGGGTCCCCCAAAATCCATACAGGACCCTTATCCAAGCACGCAACCTGACAGGCCACAGGAAAAGGGGGGAGGAGGGAGCACTCCCCTCCTGAACCGTACCAGGCCACATGCCTTCAAATTTTTTGGGTGCATGTGTAGGGGTACAATGTACCCAATACCCATTCACATTGGGGGAGGGCTGGGATCTGGGGGTCCCCTTGTTAAAGGGGGCTTCCAGATTCTGATAGACCCCCCGCCCGCAGACCCCCACAACCACCGGGCAAGGGTTGTGGGAAAAGGCCCTTGTTCCCATGAACATGGGGACAAGGTGTTTTGGGGCGACCCCAAAACACACTCCCCATGTTGAGGGCATGTGGCCTGGTAGGGTTCAGTAGGGGGGGCGTTCTCTGGTCCCCCCTCCTTTCCTGCGGCATGCCAGGTTGGGTGCTCGGATAGGGTCTGGTATAGATTTTAGGGGGACTCCATGCCTTTTTTTTATTTTGGTGTGGGGTTCCTCTTAAAATCCATACCAGATTTCGGGTCTGGTATGGATTTTGTCGGGACCCCCACACCATTTTTTTTAAATTTTGGCCCCGGATTCCCCTTAATATCCATACAAAACCTGGAGGGTCTGATATGGATTTTGGAGGGGACCCCCACGCAATGTTTTTTGTTAATTTTGGTGCAGGATTTCCCTTAATATTCAAACAAGACCCAAAGGGCCTAGTAATAGACTGGGGGGAACCCATCCTGTTTTTTTCAATGATTTTTATCTATATTGCCAGGATCCGACAATTCATTACAGCCGCGAGCAGTTTTCGATTAAATTTTATCCTTTAGAAATGTAATTTTGCTGTGGTACTGTTCTAAACAAGGGAAAGATGCGCTACTTTACAGGCATACTAAGGACACCCCCAGGCACGATATTTTTTTTTAACAAGAAACTAAATATTTATTTATTTTGATATTTACAGTAAAAGCGGTGCATATACACAGTTGTTCACATAGGTATAGTTACATGATTTGTCACAGAACGAATGGGGTACACAATTGAACAGAAGAATGATGTGCAAGGGTGACAAGTAACAGGACATTAGGATAGGGGTTCGAAAATAGTAAATTTCAGCAATACTAGATAAGGAGGTCTGGGGGGGGAAGGGAGGGGGGGGAGTGAAGGAAGGACCTCATCTAAATTGCCAGTTTCACAGAACTCATACAGCGTCTATACATTCGAAATTCCATAGCAGTGATACACTATTGCAGGGCAGGTCCAGCAGCTATAACTTGGTGATCATCGACTATTTCTGTTCCCCAGGCATCTATCCATCCCGAACATATTTTGTCAAATTTGCCAGGGCAATTTCGGCTGGCATAGGTAAGCTTATATAATGGCAGCACCGAATTTAGTGTTAGGCGCCATGATGACACCTTGGGAGGCATAGCGTCCTTCCAGTGAAGGAATATCTCCTTACGAGCATGGAATGTAGCATAATTCAAAAATAATCTAGTATATTTACCCTTTGCCCTAGAGTCAAAAACATTGAGCAGCATTAGCTTGGGGTCTGACTCCAGTTCCAGAGTGGTAACCCGGCTAAGGGTATCAGCTATCTCTGACCAGTAATCTACGAAGTGGGGGCAAGACCATATCATATGAAAAAAGGAGGCAAAGCTCTGACCACATCTAGGGCAGGCCACCAGGGTATTAGAATTCATAATTGTTAACCGTTTTGGAGTGTGATAGGCTCTGTGGAGGAACTTGACCTGCATGAATCGATCTCTGGCTGAGATCATATCGATGACAAAGGAAGATACACAAGTCTCCCATTCCTCCTCTGACAGATCTGGGATGTCCAAATTCCACTTAGCTAGGGATTTCTCAAGTTTCTTTAAAGGAGTTATAGACAAGTGGAAATACAGGGAGGAAAGGGGTTTATCTATAGTTTTGGCTATAAGTAATCCCTCCACAGAGTCTGATTCCAATATGAGTTGTGCTGGGAATTGATTCCTATACACGTGTCGAAGCTGGTAGTATCGAAACAACATCCTTCCCGGTAGTGAGTAGGCACTTTTGAGATCAGGGAAGGATCTCAGCTTACCCTCCGTAACTATATGCTTCAGTTTAACTATACCCTTTCTTGCCCAAACCTGGGGGTCTGGGACGGTATTCATGTGTGATAGGTTAGGATTGCCCCAGAGAGGAGTGTGGGGAGAGAACGTCTCAGGGGAGGCAAAGCGAGCTCTGGCTTTAACATACATTGATGGTTGTGAGCATCAGCTCCGTGATGCCAGGGTGAGATCTTGCTCCCCTAAACACCACGTTGCTGAGGGAGGAGTATGAGCCCACTATGGCTGCTTCCAAGGTCACTGCAGGGTTGTCTTGTACCTGGGAAAACCACCATCTGACCATCACCAGAACGGCTGCCCAGAAGTAGATCTGAAAGTCTGGAAGAGACAGGCCTCCCTGGGTGAAGGACAGCTGAAGGGTAGTAATGGCCAGTCGTGGGGTCCTACCATTCCAAACAAAGGAAGATAATATACTTTTTAGTTTTGCGAAGAATGAGGTCGGAGGGATCAAAGGGGCATTTCTGAAAAAGTAAAGGAATTTGGGGAGATAAACCATCTTAACTAAGTTTACCCTACCCACTGGTGATAGGGGGAGGGTCCTCCAGGCTGTACATTTCTGTGAGAAGTTTTTAAGCAATGGTTGGAGGTTCAGTTCAAAGTATGAGGATAGTGGAATCCCAATCCTTATACCTAGATATTTGAATTCTGATGTACAATTTAGGGGTGTGCCAGTTGGTGGGTGGTGACCTGCCGCATTCAGTGAAAAAAGGATGGATTTCCCCCAATTAACCTTAATACCCGAGAATGATCCAAATTCATCTATTATTTGTAGTGCTGGTGGGAGGGAAGAAATATCTTTAAGGAAAAGGAGAGTATCATCAGCGTATAAGGATATTTTATCAGTTATTACACCGACTTGGATCCCCTTCACCAAATGAGCAGATCTAATACGAGCTGCCATGGGTTCCATGGCTAACGCAAATAATCCAGGGGATAGTGGGCATCCCTGTCTCGTGCCCCTGGACAGAGGAAATGGCAAGGACAATTAATTATTTGTGCGTATATGGACTGTGGTATAACATCTGGACCCAGGTAATAAAACGAGGTCCAAACCCAAACTTGCGGAGGACCGCCCAGAGGTAGCTCCATTCATCCGAATCAAAGGCCTTTTTCGGCGTCTAAGGAGGCGACTACCTCCGGGCCATCCCTGCTTGCCCTAGAGAGATAGAGAAAAAAACGCGCTAAAATATAAGTGTGTATAAATGAATTATACATATGTTACAATCATGAAATTATAATCTGAAAATTCCTCTTGGGAAATCACAACACCAAAGAGATTTCAAACTAATGCAATCATCAGAAATATATATAAAAAAACAGTGATGTCCATACAAATTAAATGTGAATCAAACAGTGATGTCCATATAGATTAAATGTGGATCAATATATGCATATGATCTTGACTGAAAAATCGTCCCAAAGGAAAGCCCCTCAATATAGCACAACAAAGACTTGGTAGTGAAGATGAAAAGAACACCCCGCTCACAGTGATCCGCCACCACATAGATTTTGCGCTTACCACAAAGCAAGCAATGAAAAGCCTGTATGCTGTCCAAGCAAGGGATGTCCAGCTGATGTTATAACTTGTCTGTATGCAGCGTGGCTATGAAGGTACAGCAGGGAACCCAAACACTCGAGCTCAAAGGCATGTAGTTGCCGTTTGGAATTGGATTTTCATTCAACAGTGAAAAAGTGCACACACATTCTTCTCCTTTATTTTGCCTAAAGTAATATTAATTGTTTCCGCCACTTCTTCCTTTCTTGTATAGCTTGCAATATTAATCTCCTCAGGAGATTTACAGCCTATAAGGGGGGGGCTTATGAATCGGGAGAGGCTGAACCCGACAGGATGGATGGATGGAGAAGAGGAAAAAGAAATAAATAAATAAAAATAAACTTTAAAAGGCGTCCGCAGCGAGGACGGAGACGTCGGATATTTATGTCAGTTCCTCTGCCTGGCATAAACCCAGACTGGTCTGCGTGCACCAGTGCCGTAATCACAGTGTTCAGTTGACCGGCCAGAACCTTAGCTAATAACTTGGCATCCACATTAAGGAGGGAGATAGGGCAATATGAAAAACACTGCTCAGGGGGCTTACCCGGTTTAAGGATGACCACTATAACTGCCTCAGCCATTAACGGGGGCAACAAATTTCCCTCCATGGCTTTTTGCAGCACTATTCTGAATGATGGTAGTATTTCTTCTGCGTAGGTTTTAAAGAATTCGGCAGATATCCCATCCGGGCCTGGCGTTTTACAATTTTGCAAGGAGGCTACTGCCCGCTGTAACTCCTCTAATAGAATAGGGCCATCTAAAGCTTCTCTAAATGTGGAAGTCAGGCAAGGGAGCTCCACCCCGTCGAGGTACGTCGCCAATTCTTCGTCCGTGCATTCCAGCCGAGAACCATAAAGCTCTTGGTAAAAGGATGCAAATCTGTCATTAATAGGCGAGGGGTCCGTGAGGATCGTCCCGTCCGAGTCAGATATTGTCGAAAAAGTCACCGGGGAGGAGCTTTCCCTCGCCAACCATGCCAACATACTGCCAGTCTTCTCCCGTGTTCAAAGATTCTTTGGGACTGATGTAGGAATTTAGTTTTGGTGGCTGATGACCTTAACAGGAGAACATCCCTTAACGCTGCCTGAAAGTCAGAGTATGCCCTTGGATTCCCAGACTCAGAGTATTCCTCCTCAAGTGCCGATACCCTCTCCTCAGCCTTTTGGGTCTCATCCCTTAGATCCTTATGGATTTTACGGATATGTGATTGTATACTACCCCTGGTAAAGGCCTTAAATGCGTCCCAAGACGTGGTCAGAGACACTGATTGATCCAGTTCCCGCCAATATTGCACCGCCTCAGACCTATATAGTTCCGAAACTCTGGAATCAGACAGCCAGAACCTGGACAATCTCCAAAGACTCTCTTCTGGTACACTGGACACGCTCAGCTTCAAAGCAAGCGGGGCGTGGTCAGATATGCCACGGGGGAGAATGGTAATATCTCTAACCCTGGGAAGGACAGACCCCCCGCATAGGCAAGGTCTATGCGTGATAGGGTTTTGTGTGAGGCTGAGTGACATGTGTAGGCCCTTCAGGAGGGGTTACGCCATCTCCACACATCCGACAGGTTAGAGGCCTCCGCCCAGGAGAGCTGCTCCAAAGATGAGCTCGCTCCGGGTGAGAGCCTCTCCATCCCAGGGTCCGGGGCCAAGTTAAAATCCCCCAGTATCACCACATTATCTGTATCATAAATGGCAATCTTAGAAATAAGCTGATTAAGAAATCTCGTGGAAGCTGGAGGGGGCGGATAAAGTCCCACCACCACCAGCTCCAACTTGTCAATCATGGCATGAAGTATAACAAAACAACCCTCCGGGTCTAGTTCCAGCGCCAACAGCCTGAACGGCAAGGATTTATGAACCAGGACACTGACCCCTCTAGAGTAGTTGGTATATGTGGAGTGGTACTGATGTCCCACCCAGGGCTGTCTAAGGCTCAGGAGCTTACTGCCTGTCAAGTGGGTTTCCTGCAGTATACATATTTGGGGATGATAGGTTTTCAAAAATTGAAACACTAACAACCTTTTCACAAAGGAGTTCAAGCCCCTAGTGTTCCATGAAACAGTAGTACAGTCAGCCATAATCATCTAATGGCATATTTTCAGGCTGTGGACCTATACACAAATTTAGATGCAAGGCCTGGACCACTGTATGGGTCAGGACGTGGCATCCCAAACATTTAGTGACATACATGTTTACATCACTTGTGAGAAAACAACATATAAACCAGTTGTAACATAAGAAACCCAACCAACCCCCCCACCCCCACCCCGCCAACCCCAGCCCCAACTTTGGGGAGGCTCAGGGTCCCAAAGTAGAACCAAGGCGAATACGCCTGTAATGGGGGAACGTGTGCAAAATGGCATCTGCAGTCCAGCAGTGAAACGTTACATCTAGTCTCTTGCTGGAGACCGGATTAGTAAAAAAGCGGGTGCAGGCTCCCGGCAACTGCCGGGGGTACAAACTTAAACATTAACATTACAGAATTAGCACACCCAGAAGGATAGACATGTAGAGGCATTCAGTGGGTGATCTGGGTTAAGAGGCCTATGTGGGCCAGCATGTAAGAGAGGCACGTCCTTAAGGCCACAGGTGATTCTGGCACTCATGGATTAGGGGCCTGGGTCCAGGATACATAAAGGAGGGGAAGAAGGGGATAATGAGGATACAGACCCGGAGTCATCTCTGCAACAATGAGGGTTCGATGGCCCTCCGAAATCCAGCTGTGTAACCTTCCAAGGCCACGAAGTATAAAAGTATAAAAATGTGGAGGAAGTGGGGTACCAGTGGGGAGACCCAGGCTCATGTGTAGGAAAAGGCACTTTGCAGGAAAAAACAGCAAATAACAACGGCCTGTTCAAAAGGGGGGGAAGATGGTAGTTGCGCTGTGATGAGGGGGGGGAGCTACAAAGATGACTAAAGTGGCAAAGTGAACTAAAAAAGCAGAAACGGGCCAATGCATGAATGGATCCTACATGCTAAAACAAACATGGTGGGGATGCAGTGCAGTGCAACGTAGCTGATCAACATGACTATAATGTTGTGGGCAGACAAAACCTAATATATAAAGGTAATTGTGAAACAGTGACTGCTTGAATATAGCAAAGCAAAAATGCATATACTAACACAAATAGGATTAATAATGACACAATGCAAAAAAAATATATAATGCAAGAAAAATATATGTGGGCTAGTGCCCCATTAGCAAAAACGTGCCAAATCCTGGTGAACTACAAGTGACAAATCCCTAGGGCAAACATGAATATTAGTTCTATCATCCAGTCCAAAAAACAAAAACTCGTGATGAGAAACACAAAACAATTCCAATCGTGAAGGGAAGGGGGATCTTCAGTGAGGACACCTCCGTGTTTGCAAGCCGCTTACCTTACAGCTGTAAGGTGTACAGCCTGTGTTGCAAATGACCCGCAGGTGTAGACGTTCCGTGTATAAGGTAGTGACAATGATGAACATGCCAAGCGAAATATAAAAAATAAAAAGTATACAGCATGTAAAATAACTCTGCGACGGCCACAGTGGAGGGGGGGCAAGACATACATGGGGGGAGGTTGCACTCACTTTCATGAAGTGAGTGTGGGCATCAATCCACGAGCGCCGAGCTCGTATGCCTCCAGGAGTATCACCAATCTGGAATCTGTCCCCGTGCCTGGAAACTAGAATATGTCCCCGTGCCTCTCTCCTCAGTGTTCGTCAGGTAGAGTAGTGATATACAGTGTGAGGGGGAAAGAGACGCACATAGCGTGATCCCATATAAAAGGTATATTTATTTATTAAAACAAGTCCAATCAACTTACATTTAAAACAATGCTGCAGTGTGTAGTAACTACGAGTGCCGAGCTCGTCTCCTGTTGTTTGTCTGTGGCAGTGTCCCGTGCTCCAATCCTAATGCATATCGTCACGTCACATGACTTCTTCAGAGGACAATCAAGTGGGTCACTTATCTGGGCGGGAGTGTGTCGATCCAGCCGGAGGCCTCCTCTGGGAACGTGAAGAACCTAACTGATTCCCCGTCTTCCACCCTCAGCCTGGCCGGAAACAGCATGCTGTATTTGATATGGTGAGAACGGAGCCTCGCTCTGACGGCATCAAAGGACTTCCATTGCTTCTGGGTTTCCAGCGAATAGTCCGGAAAGATTAGAAGTATAGCGTTTTCGAAGCGGAGTTCACCTTGGGCTCTAGCCTCCCTCATCACAATGTCTCTGTCCCGAAAATGGAGGAGTTTGAAGATGAAAGTTCGGGGTGGTGTACCTTGGGGTCCCCTGGTAGTGGGAATGCGGTGGGCCCTTTCTACCGTAAAGAATGGAGAAAAGCGCGCTGCAGGGAGTAGCTGTTGCAATAGGCGTTCAGCGAAGGCTGTAGGATTCATGCCCTCCGCGCCTTCAGGGAGTCCCAAAATGCGCAAGTTATTTCTCCTATTGCGATTCTCCGCATCTTCTGCGCGGGATTCAAGCGTCTTCACTCTGGCTTTAAGTGCACAGATGTCGGTCCCATGGTAACGTACCCTATCCTCTGCTTGGAAGACCCTTTGCTCCACCTCAGTCATTCTACCACAAAAAGCATCAAAGTCTTTTCTAATAAACTCCACGTTTGCTTGGAGTCCACATTTGCTTGTTCTGCACCCAAAAAAGGAGGATATTCGGCACCGGTCTGTGGGAGCTCAGACAAGCACGTCTGCTCCCTCTGCCATCCTGGACACTCCCCCAGGCACGATATTTAAAGGAATATTTCATTTTTATTGTTTCACTTTAAGCATATGGCAATATCATGCATATAAGTCTTTAAAATGAGCACTTTTGTTTTGTCATGTTCGTGTCCCATAGACTTTAACGGTGTTAACGTGTTCGTACAAATTTTTTGCCTGCTTGCAAGTTCTGGTGCAAATCGAACTGGGAGGTGTTCGGCTCATCCCTACTTATGATAATTCTTCCATGTAACGTTTTGAGGGTTTGGGATGAGGACTTCTGATCACAAAAAAGTTTAGACATGCTTGTTATTAGCTTGATTTGTATCCCTGCATTTCATGTGATTTGTTTAATGTGTTATAATTTTTTGTGTCCTACCCTTGTAGATTGTAAGCCCTTTTAAGCAGGGCCCTTCTAACTATTGTCAAATGCTGAAACATCATTTCCATGCCTTTTTCTTTGTTTGGCCCAAGTTTATTAATGTAACAAATGTTTATACTAATGTTGAAATAAAAAGTAGATTTTTTTTTATGTGTAAAAAGAAAAATTAAAGCGCTGATGTTGATACTCTATATAATGGTGAAAAAACACCAGAAAGGTGTGAGCTGCAACCAAACAATTAGTGCTGTGACACCGTTGCTAAAAACCAATATAAAATATGTTGGTGCGCTTATTATAACCTCCCACTCTGTTGAAATAGTACATGTGTTTAAAAACCTAAAACATAATAAAATGCAATAATAACACAATCAATAAAGTGAATATGTGCAAATAAATACACCAAAAAAACATTGGGGGTTCACATATCCCTTAGGGTAGAATAATAACAATAATAAAGTGAAAGAGCAATAAATAATGCCTGCTGGTACTAAACAAGGTCAGATCTGCAACTAAATGTCCAATCCAATGCCTTTTACAGACTTGCTGTAAAGGCATTCTTGGATTTAATCTCTGTTTTTGTTGATACAGATCGAGGGGTTGGTGCTAGGGATGAGCTTCGTGTTCGAGTCGAACCCATGCTTGACTCGAACATCGTCTGTTCACCCGTTCGCCGAATTGCGAACGATATGGGCAGTTCGCGCCAAATTTGTGTGGCGCGTCACGGCCCATAATTCACTGCGGCATCACAGTGCATTGCTGGCTGGTGATTGGCCAAGCATACACTATGACCCGCATGCTTGGCCAATCACAGCGCCTTCTGTAGAGAGAGCTGTAATTGGCCAAAGCCAGGGTGGCTTTGGGCAATTATGGGTTAGGGGGTTTAGTACACGCACCACACTATATAAGGCCGCCTGCACGGTGGCCCTGTGTAGTGTGTTACGGCATTGAGAGACAGAGACAGAGAGACAGTGTCATCTGATTTAAGTTAGATAGATTAGGCAGGACAGTCAGCCCGTTAGCTGCACTTATTGTATATATATAGTGTAGTGCATCCTCCTCACAGTGTTCAGCTAAAGCTACAAGTTAGTGTAGTGCACAGTGTTCAGCTAAAGCTACAAGTTAGTGTAGTGCGACCTGTGCACAGTGTTCAGCTAAAGCTACAAGTTAGTGTAGTGCATCCTCCTCACCGTGTTCAGCTAAAGCTACAAGTTAGTGTAGTGCGACCTCTTCACAGTGTTCAGCTAAAGCTACAAGTTAGTGTGGTGCGAACTCTGCACAGTGTTCAGCTAAAGCTACAAGTTAGTGTAGTGCATCCTCTGAACAGTGTTCAGCTAAAGCTACAAGTTAGTGTAGTGCACAGTGTTCAGCTAAAGCTACAAGTTAGTGTAGTGCGACCTCTGCACAGTTTTCAGCTAAAGCTACAAGTTAGTGTAGTGCGTCCTCCTCACAGTGTTCAGCTAAAGCTACAATTTAGTGTAGTGCAACCTCTGCACAGTGTTCAGCTAAAGCTACAAGTTAGTGTAGTGCGTCCTCTGAACAGTGTTCAGCTATAGCTACAAGTTAGTGTAGTGCACAGTGTTCAGCTAAAGCTACAAGTTAATGTAGTGCGACCTCTGCACAGTGTTCAGCTAAAGCTACAAGTTTACAAGTTAGTGTAGTGTGTCCTCTGAACAGTGTTCAGCTAAAGCTACAAGTTAGTATAGTGCGACCTCTGCACAGTGTTCAGCTAAAGATACAAGTTAGTGTAGTGTGTCCTCTGAACAGTGTTCAGCTAAAGCTACAAGTTAGTGTAGCGCACAGTGTTCAGCTAAAGCTACATTTTAGTGTAGTGAGACCTCTGCACAGTGTTCAGCTAAAGCTACAAGTTAGTGTAGTGCGTCCTCCTCACAGTGTTCAGCTAAAGCTGCAAGGTAGTGTAGTGCGACCTCTGCACAGTGTTCAGCTAAAGCTACCTGTAGAAGATTGGTGGTGTTCTCATACTACAGGCAGGCAGTTGATTTTGCTAGCTGCAGTATCCCAGCTTAATGCAGCTACATATCACTGCAAGCCATTAGTATGTCTGGAAGGCCAACAAGGAGAGGCAGTCACAAGCCAATAAAAGAGGGCAAGCAGGCTCTGTGTCTAGAGGCAACAGTGCTGGTTGTGGAGACGGTGCATCCTCATCAGCACGTGGCTGTGGGACACGCTTGGCCTTTTTTTCGGCAGCTGGCCGTGTTGAGCCGCAACATGCGGAAGACTTGGTCGAGTGGATGACCAAGCCGTCCTCATCCTCCTCATCCTCTCTCACCAATGCTAAGGGTAATTTGTCTGGCAAAGCAGCTGCCAACGCGGCCTCTTCCCTCGGCTCAATGGCATCAGTGACTCCTTTCCTAGCCCCACCATGTCCTCCTGAGGAGTCCCTCGAACTGTTTGACCACAGTGTTGGGTACATGCTCCAGGAGGATGCCCAGCGTTTAGAAGGCTCTGATGATGATACTGAGCTAGATGAAGGCAGTAACATTAGCACGGACAGAGGGGGTGCCCAAGAAGGACAGCAATCTGGCAGTCATGCTCCCCCTGCTGCAGCATACTGCCAGGTTTGCTCCAGTGATGAGGAGGGAGGGGATGATGAGGTCACTGACTCAACGTGGGTGCCTGATAGGAGAGAGGAGGAGAAGGAGGAGGAGGCACATCACCAACGAGGCAGGATACCCTCCAGGGGCCAGCTTAAGGGCAGCACACTGACTGCATCACACCGCAGAGCTCCGCATGTGCAGGGCGCTGCTATCTCTGCGCGTTATTCCAAAAGTTCTCTGGTGTGGGCCTTTTTTGAGACGAGTGCATCAGATCGCACGGCTGCTATTTGCAACATATGTCTCAAGCATATCTCTCGTGGCCAAAACATCTCCCGCTTGGGCACCACATGCTTGACCAGACATATGTTGACCTGCCATGCAGTTCATTGGCAAGCGTACCTAAAAGACCCACACCAAAGAACAAAGAGGACCTCTCCTTGCTCCTCATCAGCTGAGATCTCCAACCCCACTATACCTTCAGTCCTCTCTGAGACCTGCACTGAGAGGAATGAAGGTGTAGAATTAGGTGTGTCACAGCCAAGTACTTGTGGGCAATCTGCTTTCGGTACACCAACGTCAGATTGTACCAGGCAAATTTCCCTGCCCCAGCTGCTGCACCGCCGAAAGACGTTCGCTCCCAGCCATCCACATGCCCAGCGGTTGAATGCTAGCTTGGCAAAATTGCTAGCACTTCAACTGCTACTTTTTCAGTTGATAGACTCTGCCCCCTTCCGTGAGTTTGTGGAATGTGCGGTTCCTCAGTGGCAGGTACCCAAATGCCACTTTTTCTCATGGAAGGCGATTCCGGCCCTCTACCGGCATGTGGAAGGCAATGTCCATGCCTCGCTGGACAGGGTGGTCAGCGGTAAGGTGCATATTACCGCTGACTCATGGTCCAGCAGGAATGGATAGGGACGTTACCTAAGTTTCACGGTGCATTGGGTGACTCTGCTGGCAGCTGGGAAGGATGCAGGACAAGGTGCAGTAGTGTTGGAGGTTGTTCCGCCACCACGCCTCCAAAATGCCACTAATAATGATTTTGACACATCTCTCTCCTCCACACCCTCCTCTTCTTCTTCCTCCATTGCCTCTTTCTGTGCTTTGTCCTCGGAAACCAGCGGTGCTCCATAGGCGTTCAAGGGGCTACACAAGTATGCAGGCCAAAACATGCCATGTGGTGCTTGAGCTGGTGTGCTTGGGGGACAGGAGCCACACTGGGGCAGAGGTTCTATCAGCTCTGCAGGGGCAGGTTCAGAGGTGGTTGACGCCACACCAACTTAATGCAGGAATGGTGGTTTGCGACAATGGCACCAACCTCCTCTCCACCCTCCGACAGGGACAAATGACCCATGTGCCCTGTTTGGCTCACGTCCTTAACTTGGTGGTGCAGCGGTTCTTAGGCAGGTACCCGGGCTTACAGGATGTCCTGCGGCAGGCCAGGAAAGTCTGTGTGCATTTCCGCCGGTCATATAATGCCAGTGCTCGGCTGGCAGACCTCCAAAAGGAATTTAACCTGCCCAAGAACCGCCTAATCTGTGACATGCCAACCAGGTGGAACTCAACGTTGGCCATGCTGCAGCGGCTGCACACACAGCAGAGGGCCATCAATGAGTACCTATGCGACTATGGCACCAGGACAGGATCAGGGGAGCTTGTTTTTTTTTCTCCACGCCAGTGGGCCATGATCAGGGATGCATGCACTGTCCTGTCACCATTTGAGGAGGCCGCGAGGATGGTGAGCAGTTACAGTGCATGCATCAGTGACACTGTCCCTCTTGTCCACATGTAGGAGCACACGCTGCGTGGAATAATGGACAGGGCACTTGAGGCAGAACAGAGGCAAGAAGAGGAGTACTTCCTTAGCCCTCAAGGCCCACTTTATCCAGACAGTGTTCCTGCGTGCCCGCCGATCACACAGGAAGAGGACGAGGAGGAGGAGGAGGATTGTGTCAGTATGGAGGTGGAGCCTGGCACTCAGCATCAGCAGCAGCCTTTAAGGCATCATTTACAGTCGCAAGAAACACATGGACTTGTACGTGGCTGGGAGGAGGTGGCTGCAGATCATGTCGTCCTTAGTGACCCAGAGGACTGTGGACCGAATGCGTCAGCAAACCTACGCTGCATGGCCTCCCTGGTACTGCAAAGCCTGCGGAAGGATCCTCGTATTCGTGGTATCAAGGAGAAGGAACAATACTGGCTGGCAACCCTCCTTGATCCACATTACAAGGGTAAGGTTGTAGACCTTATCTTGCCGTCGCAGAGGGAGCAGAGGATGAAACATCTTCGGGAGGCCTTGCAGAAAGGTCTGTGCAACGCGTTCCCAGAGACTGGGAGGTTACAACCTCCTGTTTCTGGACAACATGTTGCTGAGGCTTCGGTCAGTCAAAGAAGGAGCAGTGGAGAAGGTGGCCGTCTGACCGTTGCGCTCAGATAATTTTTTAGTTTGCAGCCCCAAGGTATAATCGGTTCCAGCAACCATCGCCAGCGTCTGTTTTACATGGTGCAGGAATACCTAGGGGCAAGATCTGACTTGGACACCTTTCCCACCGAAAATCCTCTGGGTTACTGGGTCCTGAGGATGGATCACTGGCCAGAGCGTGCACAGTATGCAATTAAGCTACTGGCCTGTCCTGCAACCAGCGTTCTTTCGGAACGCACATTCAGTGCTGCTGGAGGCTTTGTAACTGATCACAGGGTGCGTCTGTCCACCGACTCAGTCGATCGACTGACCTTCATAAAAATGAATCAGTCTTGGATCACCACCAGCTACCAAGCACCTTGCTGATGTAACCGAATACATTTTTTTGAAATGTCAGATCCCTTCAAAGACTGCCTATGCTGATGCTGAGTGACTATCCTGTTATGCTGAGTAATTATCCTCTTCCTCAATGATCATGCTGATAGCTTGTAAGAACATTTTTGGTTCTGGGCACTGCCATACCCGCCACCAGTGCCTAAGGCCCAATTTTTCAGCCCCTGTTTACCAGGGGCGTGTAATTACAATTTTTGATGCAATTCTTTACAGCAGGGATAGTTCCTGCACTCCAACTAGAGTATCTGTGAGGGGTTGCAATGTTGTGGCACCATCATCAGTGCCTAAGAAGTTTTAAATGACTTTTTTTCCTTTAAAAATGACATTTTGTACAGGGACTGTTCTAAGCATGGGAAACATGTGCCACTTTACAGGCATACTATAGACACCCCCCAGGTACGATATTTAAAGGAATATTTCACTTTTTTTTTTTTTAGTTTAAGCATCATTAAAATCACTGCTCCTGAAAAAACTGACGTTTTTTTTGCATTGATACATGTTACCTGGGGCAGGACCCGGGTCCCCAAACCCTTTTTAGGGAAAATACCATGCAAATTAGACTTTAAAATTAGCACTTTCAATTTAGAACATTTGAGTCCCATAGACGTCAATGGGGTTCTAACGTTCGTGCAAATTTTCAGTCCATTTGCAGGTTCTGGTGCGAACCAAACTGGGGGGTGTTTGGCTCATCCCTAGTGGGTGCCATGTCAATGTAAGATTAACGATTGTTAGGAGACATTGCTACTTATTTTCTTCTCTGGAGGAGTGGATGCTTTCAAAACTGCAGGAGTGTCAGAACACTGTCTGACACTCCTGCAGTTCTGAGAGCATCCACTCCTCCAGTCTCTTCTTCAGACAAAGTTTTACATTGAATTGCCCTTTGTTCACCTGCTCAGCCCTGACTATCAGTGGAAGTCCAACTAGGTCTTGGCTCTGCCCCCTAGACTGTCACATAGTTAGCAGCTGGCAGATAAAAGCAGACAGAACAGAGAAGAACTCAGTTACTTTATATCTTCCAACATCCTGGTCTGCCAACACTCAGCGAACAGAGAGTGACTTCTGGGAGAGGAGTCTTCTCACACAACCAGTGACATGACACCCACCCCTCGATCTGTATCAACAAAAACAGAGATTAAATCCAAAAATGCCTCTACAGCAAGTCTGTAAAAGGCATTGAATTGGACATTTAGTTGCAGATCTGACCTTGATTAGTACCAGCAGGCATTATTTATTGCTCTTTCACTTTATTATTGTTATTATTCTACCCTAAGGGATATGTGATCCCCATGATTTTTTGTGTATTTATTTGCACATATTCACTTTATTGATTGTGTTCAGGGATGAGCTTCGAGTTCAAGTCAAACTCATGTTCCACTCGAACATCGGCTGTTCACCAGTTCACTGAATAGCGAACAATTTGGGGTGTTTGCGCAAATTCGAAAGCCGTGGAACACCCTTTAAAGTCTATGGGGGAAATCAAAAGTGCTAATTTTAAAGGCTTATATGCAAGTTATTGTCATAAAAAGTGTTTGGGGACCTGGGTCCTGCCCCAGGGGACATGGATCAATGCAAAAAAAAGTTTTAAAAGGCCGTTTTTTCGGGAGCAGTGATTTTAATAATGCTTAAAGTGAAACAATAAAAATGTAATATTCGTTTAAATTTTGTACCTGGGGGGTGTCTATAGTATGCCTGTAAAGGGGTGCATGTTTCCCGTGTTTAGAACAGTCTGACAGCAAAATGACATTTCAAAGGAAAAAATGTCATTTAAAAGTACTAGCGGCTATTAATAAATTGCCGGTCCGACAATACACATAAAAGTTCATTGATAAAAACGGCATGGGAATTCCCCACAGGGAACCCCGAACCAAAATTTAAAAAAAAAATGACGTGGGGGGTCCCCCTAAATTCCATACCAGGCCCTTCAGGTCTGGTATGGATATTAAGGGGAACCCCGGCCAAAATTTAAAAAAAATGGCGTGGGATCCCCCTCAAAATCTATACCAGACCCTTCAGGTCTGGTATGGATTTTAAGGGAACCCCGTGCCAAAATTTTTAAAAAAAATGGTGTGGGGTCTCCCCAAAAATCCATACCAGACCCTTATCCGAGCACGCAACCTGACAGGCCACAGGAAAAGAGGGGGGACGAGAGAGCGCCCCCCCCTCCTGAACCGTACCAGGCCACATGCCCTCAACATTGGGAGGGTGCTTTGGGGTAGCCCCCCAAAACACCTTGTCCCCATGTTGATGAGGACAAGGGCCTCATCCCCACAACCCTGGCCGGTGGTTGTGGGGGTCTGTGGGCGGGGGGCTTATAGGAATCTGGAAGCCCCCTTTAACAAGGGGACCCCCAGATCCCGGCCCTCCCCCCTGTGTGAAATGGTAAGGGGGTACAAAAGTAACCCTACCATTTTACAAAAAAACTGTCAAAAATCTTAAAAATGGCAAGAGACAGTTTTATACAATTCCTTTATTTAAATGCTTCTTCTTTCTTCTATCCTCTTTCTTCTATCTTCTATCTTCCTTCGGTTTCTTCCTCCATCTTCTTCTTCTTCTGGTTCTTCTAGTTCTTCTGGTTCTTCCTCCGGTGTTCTCTTCCAGCATCTTCCTCCGCGGCGCCGGTGTCTTCTTCCCTTCTTCTTCTCGGGCCGCTCTGCATCCACCATGATGGGAGGCTCCCGCTGTGTGACGCTTCTCCTTTTCTGACGGTCCCTAAATAACAGAGGGCAGGGCCATCCGGTGACCCGCACGGGGACTTGACGGGGACTTCCCTGTGGCATTCCCCGTAATGTCAGAGGGGGCGGACAGGAAAGTCACCATCCGTCAGAGGGGGGCGGGGTCACCGGGTGGCCCCGCCCTCCGTTATTTAAGAACCGTCAGAAGAGGAGAAGTGTCACACAGCAGGAGCCTCCCATCATGGTGGATGCAGTGCGGCCCGAGAAGAAGAAGGGAAGAAGACATTGGCGCCGCAGAGGAAGATGCCGGACGAGAACACCGGAGGAAGAACCAGAAGAACCAGAAGAAGAAGAAGAAGATGGAGGAAGAAACCAAAGGAAGATAGAAGATAGAAGAAATAAGATAGAAGATAGAAGAAAGAAGATTGAAGATAGAAGAAATAAGAAACATTTAAATAAAGGAATTGTCAAAAACTGTCTCTTGTCATTTTTAACATTTTTGACTGTTTTTTTGTGAAATGGTAGTGTACTTTGGTACCCCCTTACCATTTCACACAGGGGGGATCTGGGGGTCCCCTTGTTAAAGGGGGCTTCCAGATTCTGATAAGCCCCTCACCCACAGACCCCCACAACCACCGGGCAAGGGTTGTGGGGATGAGGCCCTTGTCCCCATCAACATGGGGACAATTTGTTTTGGGGGGCTACCCCAAAGAACCAGAAGAAGAAGAAGAAGATGGAGGAAGAAACCAAAGGAAGATAGAAGATAGAAGAAATAAGATAGAAGATAGAAGAAAGAAGATAGAAGATAGAAGATAGAAGATAGAAGAAATAAGAAACATTTAAATAAAGGAATTGTCAAAAACTGTCTCTTGTCATTTTTAACATTTTTGACTGTTTTTTTGTGAAATGGTAGTGTACTTTTGTACCCCCTTACCATTTCACACAGGGGGGATCTGGGGGTCCCCTTGTTAAAGGGGGCTTCCAGATTCTGATAAGCCCCTCACCCACAGACCCCCACAACCACCGGGAAAGGGTTGTGGGGATGAGGCCCTTGTCCCCATCAACATGGGGACAATTTGTTTTGGGGGGCTACCCCAAAGCACCCTCCCAATGTTGAGGGCATGTGGCCTGGTACAGTTCAGGAGGGGGGCCACTCTCTTGTCCCCCCTCTTTTCCTGCGGCCTGCCAGGTTGCGCGCTCGGATAAGGGTCTGGTATGGAATTTAGGGGGACCCCCACGTCATTTTTTTTTCAATTTTGGTTCGGGGTTCCCCTGTGGGGAATTCCCATGCCGTTTTTATCAATTAACTTTTATGTGTATTGTCGGACCGGCAATTCATTAATAGCCGCAAGTAGTTTTAAATGACTTTTTTTCCTTTGAAATGTCATTTTGCTGTCAGACTGTTCTAAACACAGGAAAAATGCGCCCCTTTACAGGCATACTATAGACACCCCCAGATACAAAATTTAAACGAATATTACACTTTTATTGTTTCACTTTAAGCATTATTAAAATCACTGCTCCCGAAAAAAACTTTAGTTTTTAAAACTTTTTTTTGCATTGATCCATGTCCCCTGGGGCAGGACCCAGGTCCCCACACACTTTTTATGACAATAACTTGCATATAAGCCTTTAAAATTAGCATTTTTGATTATTCATGTTCGTGTCCCATAGACTTTAATGGTGTTCGCGTGTTCAAATCTTTTGCCTGTTCGCAAGTTCTGGTGCGAACCGATCAGGGGGGTGTTTGGCTCAATCCTAATTGTGTTATTATTGCATTTTATTATGTTTTAGGTTTTTAAACACATGCACTATTTCAACAGAGTGGGGGGTTATAATAAGCGCACCAACATATTTTATATTGATTTTTTTTATACATATTTTATAAGTGCAAACAATTCATACCTCTTTAAATCTGTATTAAATCAAGTTGCATACAAACCTATTTGGTTGTGCAAGTCCTTGAGTAGAAAGTGTAATAGGGTGGAGGAGGGAGAAAAGTCCCAAAACAAAAAAAAACCCTGCTCCAAAGCTGAAATTCAGGGCTCTACTAATTATTTTGTGGACTAGGTAAGCCATGAAATATGTCAACTAAATGTGAATTCTCTCTAAGCACCAAATTAAGAAAAAAATACCCCAAAAACTGTTGATTAAAAAATATTGGTGGGGGTTCCCCCTAAAATTCATACTAGGCCCTTTGGGTCTGGTATGGATTTTAAGGGGAACTCCATGCCAAAAAAAAATTTGACACCCGCCCAAAAAATAAAACCATACCAGGCCCTTTCGATCCGAGCATGCAGCCTGGAGGTCAGGATAGGGGGGGATGAGCGAGCGCCCTCCCCGGTGTTTGGGGTGTTTGGCTCAATCCTAATTGTGTTATTATTGCATTTTATTATGTTTTAGGTTTTTAAACACATGCACTATTTCAACAGAGTGGGGGGTTATAATAAGCGCACCAACATATTTTATATTGATTTTTTTTTATACATATTTTATAAGGGCAAACAATTCATACCTCTTTAAATCTGTATTAAATCAAGTTGCATACAAACCTATTTGGTTGTGCAAGTCCTTGAGTAGAAAGTGTAATAGGGTGGAGGAGGGAGAAAAGTCCCAAAACAAAAAAAAACCCTGCTCCAAAGCTGAAATTCAGGGCTCTACTAATTATTTTGTGGACTAGGTAAGCCATGAAATATGTCAACTAAATGTGAATTCTCTCTAAGCACCAAATTAAGAAAAAAATACCCCAAAAACTGTTGATTAAAAAATATTGGTGGGGGTTCCCCCTAAAAT
The DNA here is from genome assembly GCA_037952835.1 of Lithobates septentrionalis. Taxonomy (NCBI): domain Eukaryota; kingdom Metazoa; phylum Chordata; class Amphibia; order Anura; family Ranidae; genus Lithobates; species Lithobates septentrionalis. The sequence goes on from JBBDGP010000211.1 coordinate 936,206, forward strand.
TCATACTAGGCCCTTTGGGTCTGGTATGGATTTTAAGGGGAACTCCATGCCAAAAAAAAATTTGACACCCGCCCAAAAAATAAAACCATACCAGGCCCTTTCGATCCGAGCATGCAGCCTGGAGGTCAGGATAGGGGGGGATGAGCGAGCGCCCTCCCCGAACTGTACCGGGCCACATGCCCTCAACATGGGGAGGGTGCTTTGGGATCTCCCCAAAGCACCTTGTCCCCATGTTGATGGGGACAAGGGCTTCTTCCCGAAAAACCTGGCTGGTGGTTGTCAAGGTCTGCAGGTGGGGGGGCTTATCAGAATCTGGAAGTCCCCTTTAGGGGGCCCCCAGATTCTGCCCCTATGTAAATGTATGATTTTTATTCATCATCTTTGTAATCAGACTCATATCCGCATTCATCCCCCTTGTCCGCCATGGGTGGAGCCTCTAGTTTGGGCTAGTGGTTTCACATATAGGCCATCCCTGCAGCCTGGTGAGCAGTTTGATGATTATCATCTAATTATCTTGTATAACCTGCTGAACCCTACCGTGTGCAATTTTGAATATGTTGTATTCGAGCTGTGTCTATTTTATAGATTAGTTCTCCTGAAGAAGCGGTCACCGCAAAACTGGTAGAGAACCAAATCAATTTTGAGAATCACTTCAGCAGATACTTTTCGGGAGTACCCTGAGCATTTGCTCTTTGAAATACAATTTCTTCCTAATTGTTGTTTTAATGTACCCTCTATGTCATTTTTATGTAATAAATAGTTTTTTTTATATTATTCATCTTGTCTGTTATTAGTACCGAGATAGTCCATCACATTTTTTGAGTCTGGGATTAGATTTATGGCCAGCTTCAGCAACTGCTCCATCTTCCCACCCTCATCCCCTGTTCCCTATGTGAATGGGTATTGGGTACATTGTACCCCTACTTATTCACCAAAAAAAGAAGTGTAATGTGACAAAAGACAATAGCCAGTTTTTGACAATTTCTTTATTAAAAATGTCTTCTTCTTCCCCGCTTTTTCCTCTTGTCTTCTCCTTCTTCCGTCAGTCTTCCTCCAGCTTCTTCTTGCCCTGCATTTTCTCCTTCTTCCTTCGGTCTTCCTCCAGCTTCTTCTTCCTCTGCTTCTTTTTCCAGTCTTCTTTTTCCTCCACCACTGCTCCCGCCACCGACACGCTGAACATGAAAATAATGACCCTCCTCAGACGCAGCGGCCAGCTGATCTGTCTTCTTCCATAGCGCATATTTTATATATAACTATGGCGCATGGCCACTGGATGACATCAGCCAGAGACCCCACCCCCTTTGTGACATCATGGCCCCATAATGCCGAGCGGAGAAGTCACAAGGGGCAAGGTCTTGGAATTACATTATCTGCCCCATCACAGCATCAGAGGAGGTTCGTTTTTTAAATCTTCAGCAGGAGTGGCGGCGGCCATGGTGGTATCACGTACCTGGTGCTGGAGGCCAATGAAGAGAGGGCTTTCCTTGTGCCTAAATAGTGGCTGCAGACAGGTGGTGCCTGTGAGATGTGGCAGGTCTGAAGTAGCCCTGAGATAATGGGAAGTCAGTTCAAGCCAGAGTTCGGAGCCAGGAGGATAACAGAGTAGGCAGTGTCAGCCCCCCGCCCATAGACACCCCACAACCACCGGGCAAAGGTTGTGGGGATGATGCATTTGTCCCCATCAACATGGGATAAGGTGCTTTGGGGGGACCCCAAAGCACTGCCCCCATGTTGAGGGCAAGCGGCCTGGTATGGTTCAGCGGGGGGCGCTCGCTCGCCCCCCCTTTCCTGGCCTGCCATGGCTGCTTGCTCGGATGAGGGTCTGGTATGAATTTTGGGGAGGACCCTACGTCAATTTTTTTTTACATTTTGGCGTGGAGTTCCCCTTAATGTCCATACCAGACTCAAAGGGCCTGGTATGGATTTGGGAGAGGGGGGCGCACGCCATTTTTTTCTTGATTTTTAATCTTTATTGCTGGGAGCCGGCAATACATTCCAGCCGCAAGCAATTTTAAATGACATTTTTTTCTTTAGAAGTGTCAATTTAAAGGAAGTGTTCCACACATCGGCCAGATCTGCTACTTCACAGGCAGTCTAAGAGGACCCCCCAGGCAGGATATTTAGAGGAATTTTTCATTTTTATTGTTTCACTGTAAGCATAATTAAAATCACTGCTCCTGAAAAAAATGGTTGTTTTAAAAAAAAATGAATTGATACATGTCCCCTGGGGCAGTACCCGGGTCCCCATACACTTTTTATGGCAAAGAACTTGCATACAAGCCTTCAATGAGAACTATGGATTTTGCAGGTTCGAGCCCCATTGACTTCCACTATTCCCGCATATGCGATCTGACAGGCATGTTCGCCGGCAATAATGCGATTTGCCATTTGCATGTATGCCCAGTGTCTGAGAGTTGAAGTCCTAATTGGCCTTAATTGAACACTATTATCCGGAACCGCAGAATCATCTATTGGCGCTATAGTAAATGACCTCCTTAGTATTTCTTAGTTTAACACACTGAGGACAATAACATAAACATTCCCTAGTAAACTATTTGTTAAAATTCTCACTCCAGCATTTACAGTTTACAACTTTCAATGTCGCTTGCTCCTACTCTCTCAGTGGTGCTTCCCAGAACTTCTGTTCTTCACAGGAAAGAGTTAACAATGAACGGTGAAGTCTTGAGTCAGTGGGGTTGATTTACTAGAACTGGAGAGTGAAAAATCTGGTGCATCTCTGGTGTAGCTTTTTGTCAAAGCTTGATAGAACAACCTAAAGTTAAAAGCTGATTGGCCACCATGCACAGCTGCACCAGCTTTTGCACTCTCTAGTTTTAGTAAATCAACCCCAGTCTGTTAGCTTGGAGAAGGGAGGAGTGTCTTGCAAAACTAGGCTTGTGGGCTGTGTAGCTCTATTGATCCACAAATCTAGCCCCTGCAGGCAAGGGTTGCTCAACAGGACAATGCACGAGAAAAGAGCCACACTGATACAAGAAACCTAGTAATGGCACCAGCTAAAACATGAACATAGACAAGAATGCATTATTTATCTCATGGTATACGTAGATGATGTTTTAGGAATGTACAAAATAACAATGAGGGAAACTCTGCACTGGCCCATAAGTTAAAGTATGTGTATGCCTTCATTCACAGACCTTCCGTTTAAAACAGAGTAATACACAACCACATCAGATAAGGTATAACCAAGTTTAGTTTTTTTTTTTTTAAAAAGAAAGGAATATTTATTACAACCCAGAGCATAATGGGTCCATGTTCTAAAATCTGTTATGATTAGACTTAGGATAGAAAATACTGTAATAGCAACAACCTGACTCCACAACTCTGTACCTGATCATTATCTCTATGAAAACAATAATCACAACAAAAATTGACTGTCTTTTTAAAGTTTAAAGTGTTAGCTCACCTTTACAGAGGAAATGTAAAGGTGAGCTAACTTCAGACATCCCCCATCCCCCATCCCCCACTGAACTGAACTTCTGTTAATGTTTTCCCCCTCCCTTGCCCTCCAACTAACCTTTTGAACCCCACCCCCCCACACTTAAAAAAGTTAGTCTTGATTTTTTTTTCCTAGTCTAATTACGCCAGCTGTCTTTCTTCTTCTCTTCTAGTGTCAACAGTGGGTTATCATACCTTGTGGACTTGACAGTGCTCTTGTACATGAGAGCCACTCCATCCAGAAATAAAGCTCATAAAAAGTTGGTTGAATGACACTGGTCATCATACAGTCTACAAGACTGGTGACAACTAGTGGAAGACAGAATGAAATGGGGGGCAGCACCAGATTAGAGTTCTGGTTAAAATTCTTTGTCAGAATGCAATGTACAAATAGCTCTGAATACTGGGGTCCTACATTTGAAACATGAGATTTTATTCAATAAAATAAAGAGTAATATGCAGTTTACAATAACCCAAGTAATGAATCACAAATCATCTCTCACTGACCAGATACCACTAAATTGGAATCTAAATGGTTTTGGTACTTTGCAGCATTTACAAATCATTATTGCTCCTTGCCCATCCATGTTAAATAAGCCCCCTTTCACAATGTACTTACTAGCTTTGCCAGCATTCTAATTTTATTAGTACAGTTTAACGTGTGCTTCTATTAATCACAACAGCAAAATATTTTCTCTCTGCTATTATAAATGTATAGTTAAGGCTGAAAGCCAAGCATGAGCTTTGTTTTTGGGTGAGTGTCACATGGTGCTGTTTTTTTTTTTTTTTGAAAATTCTTTTTTATTCATTTTTTAGGCATACAAATAACAACAGGCCACATTTGTGGCCGACAACCACTGACTATAACACAGTTGCCGGTGGACATTTACATACAAAAACACAGACATAAATTTAGAACTCCCCCCTTCCTCCCCCCCCAAACAACAAAGCTTTTGCCCAGATATATACTGTCCAAGTTGGCCTCCCGACTGGAGGAAGGCACTAGTAGATACCGCACCCTCGCTGTCTAACAACTTGGGTCGTGATGTTTAATACCGTCCAAAACATGACCCGACTCCCCCCCCCCAGCACCAAGGATCTCATATGAATAAATAACTCTCCCCCCTACAAGTGACCAGTTATCTTAATGCAGAATGATCAATATTTCTCCTGTATGTCAGTCATATACATCCTCCTTTGTGGCCTCATACACCAATATCAATAGCTATAGGTTATCTGTAATTAGTCTGACACCGTATCCACCGATGCCATCCAACCACCCCACACCTTGTCAAATTTGATCAGTGCCCCCCTACTCAAATAAGTGGCTTTATAAAATGGTATTGCCTTGTTAACCAATGCCTTCCAGGACTCAAGGGTTGGGGCTGAGGAACTCTTTCAGGAGAGAATAATCCTCTTTTTGGCATAAAACAACAATAGGGTAAGAAGAGTTCTAATAGCCCTGGTAGTAGCTAGGGGCTCTACCAGATGCAGTAGGCATACCTCAACCGTCATGGGAATCGAAATATAGGTGACCGACCTTATGCAGCCTACTACCTCCTGCCAGTATGCTTTGACCTGTAGGCATTCCCAAAATATATGCATAAAATTCGCTAGCGGCATGGAACACCTCCAGCAAAAGGAATGCTGATTCCCAAACATCCTAGCAAGTCTAGCTGGGGTCAGATAAATCCTGTGCAGGAATTTAAAGTGAATTAGTCTGTCCCTAGTGGAGGCCAGAGTCTGCATTGCAATTCCCCATATATCATCCCAGTCATCCCTATCCAACCCCGAGGTTGCAGCCTCCCACGCTTGTCTGCAGGGTTCCAACAGTTTTGTTGTTTCCTGAAAGAGATCTCTGTATATGCTGGAAACTGGTTTAGATAACGAGTCACTGCGAGTCAGCAGTTCTAAATCACTGGGCTCAGGGTCAAGAGGTTCTCCTCCAAATTGGGATTGAAAGGCATGCATTAATTGAATGTACCGAAAAAAATGCGAGTTTGGTAGTTCATAACGTAATTTCAACATGTCAAAGGACACTAGGGTGCCATTCGCTACAATGTGCTTTAGTGTCCTAATTCCGTATTTTGTCCATACTATCGGATCCAGGTAGTCAAAGAAGTGTGGCAGATTAGGATTCCTCCACAAGCGGAGATTTGGAGAGAATTTATCATGACTAGAAGGCCGGAGCCCCTGAGTCACGGACCATGCCCTAATTACAGAGCGCATGGAGGGCGTCAGAGGGTAGGGGGCCTGTAAACCCCTATATACCAAGTGGGATAGTGCTTCATAGGAACCCACACATGCCGCCTACAATGACACCGCAGCGTCATCCAAAGGGGTGGTCAGCCAACAATGCGCCACCGTTAATTGACTGGCTAAAAAATATTTTTGGAAATTTGGTACAGCTAGGCCTCCCTCCCCCCACAGCTGCTGCAAAATGGTCAGTTTAATGCGGGGGACTCCTCCCTGCCACAGAAATGAAGAGATCATACTGTCTATTGACTTGAAGACTGTTTTTGGGATCCACACCCGAGAATTTCTAAGGGTATACAGGAGTAAAGGTAGTATTTTCATTTTGAGTAGATTTATCTTCCCAATAAGTGACAATGGAAGATTTTTCCAGGAATGTAATTTTTTAGAGATGATGTCTAGTAATGGGGACACATTAAGACTGATGAATTCTGTCACCGAATTCGTAATTTGAAGACCCAGCTATTTAATTTGTGTTACCCATTGCAAGGGATTACTTGGGTCTGCCTGTCTATTTGCCCGGTGGGAACGTAGCGGAAGTATCTTGGATTTATTCCAGTTGACCCGGAGCCCAGAAACCCCAGTAAAGCGCTCCAGTAGCGCCAATGGTGCTGTTTTTTGACAGTGAACTTCTGATTCTCATATTCAAAATGGTTTTGATGTTTCAGTATCTCCTGTCAGTTTCCAGAACAATTTTAATGATTTTTTGTTGACTTTTTTTTAAATGTATGAACTAGAAATACATTTTGTATCCTATAGAGATTCTAAATGATTTTCATGCTTTTTCACTCATCCTATATAAAGTCATCAATTGCTAGTATAACCTAGCTGTATGTTGCTACAGTATGTCAACAGCTATTGGGCCAATAGTCTGAAACAGTTTTAATTACATATTCTCAAAGTGTGTTAAAGAAAGGGTATGCCATAATTAGTATATTAATTTCCAGGTAACAGTGTGTAGATTTTTAAAAATAAGGGTCTAAATCTGTCATGGTTCAACCACTCATTTATTTCAGTTACCTTCATGTATATCAGAGTAATGTGTGTTGAGTCTTGATTCATTTAATGTGGCTCTTTAACATTGAATCCTACTGTAGGCTCAATGTTTTTGGACAATAAACATATTTGAGGCATTTAAGTAGAAGACAAGTACTAAAAGCCTATAGAATAGGATCAAGAAGGTGAATAGTAGGAATCCTAATGCCATCGAGTGGATTGGTCCTTCCCAGTCTGGAAAGCTAGTAGTGCTTTCTTTCGTATTTTAGACAACTCTCTGTCACTTATGTGGTTTATATTTTTCCTTTTTTTTAACTATATCAAAATGCTGTAAAAATAAACAAAAGTCATTTGAAGCATTGGTAGAAAAATATTAGGAACAAAACTAACATATTGCATGCAAGCTATAGCACCAAATTAAAAGGGATATATCATCCATTGACACTATGACCCAGAGTGGGCATAAGCATCCTTCAATAGTTCCTGCTGGTATTCTTAATGGCAAGCAGTTGCTTACCAAGTTCTACATATTTTCCCTGATGCATTTCTTGAATCCCTTCATCCCACAGCTCTTTGGATCTTTCTTTCAATAGTCTTTCTCCAGTTTCATTTAATAGAAGTTTCTTGCAACATAAGTTTTCATCTAGACAGATGAACTGTCCGCATAAGCAGGTTTAACTTTAAAAGGTTTACAACACCAAAGTCAACTGGTAGATTTCATGGCTGATTTCAAGATGCTTTTCTTCTTGCTATTCTTCTCTTTCAAAATATTGAACCAATATTTTTGGAAAATACTCCACTCAAAGCACCTAAGCCACAGTTCATTGTATTTTCAAAGTCCAGAGGTCTTAGTGCCATATGTAAGCACCAACCAGATTAGGATGTTATGTGGCACAGCCTTGGAAATTCTAGACAAAAGATTAGGTTTCATAAGACCATCAATGGGACCTAGTGAATAAAGTCAACAGAGCCTTACTGTCTATGGTTTTGTTATTTTCTTTGTTAACCATAGATCCTGAATGCTTAAAGGTGTCGATTCTGCAATGTATATATGTCAATATTGATTATACTATCCAACCCCTTCAACTGTTCCTGTGGACTGTCTTCTGATTTTGTTCTCCTCTCTACTGGTAATCTTTTCAGAGGTACTATGTACCGCATACTCTTTCAGATGGGGAGCCCCCTTATTATTAGGGGGGTTAAAGATTCTAATAAGCCCCCACTCGCAGACCCCACAACCACCGGCCAAAGTTGTAGGCATGTGGTCTCCTAGTATGATTCAGGAGGTGGATTGCCCCCCCTTTCCTGGCCAGCCAGGCTGAAAGCTTGGATTAACCTCCCTGGCGGTATGATTATTTCATATTTTTGATGCTGAAAGTGGTAATATTATTTTCCATGGAAACTTGGCGTTTTATATTGTAGGGCTGTAATTCTTAGGAATAACTCACTTAAATCTGTCCAAACCAGAGTCTAGTAGACATCTCAGGTATGATAAAGTTTGAAACACAAAATCATAAATAATTATACCAAATAATAATATAATAATAATAAAAAAAAATTTGATAATGTAATCAAATCAAAAACCCTAAAATTTGCTCAGTTGCAGAATTGTCACTGTCATTACTTTTCAGTGTTTGATGACAGATCTCCCCACAAATCACTATCGCTCAATTCGGCGAGTGATTCTAATTTATTATCGCTGTTTTCTAGCTGGTCTAAAACCCCTTTTGATGTAAAGGGATGGTTTTGGTTGCTATGGACAATCTCCAGTTTCCAGGCAGAAAGAACAGTTTTTATAATATAAAACTGCATGCAGGGCACTGGAGAAACCACTAGGGACAAAAGGGAGGGACAATAATTTCATACAGTAATGTAATCTGTAAGATTACAGTATACTGTATGAATTGCGTGTGTTTCTCTTTTTGAATTTGGCACCGTTCTCCATCCCTGTGCGTCGTAATGCTCGCAGTGAACAGAGCTCAGCTCCATGATGAATCGAGCAGAGGACGAGCCGCTCACACTGTGGGGAGACATCCTGGATCCTGCGATGCGATCCCGAGTCTGGCTCGGGGTTACCGCTTTTGGTTCTGAAATTTCACCCCGAGCCAGACTCAGGAATATCGCCAGGGAGGTTAAGAGTCTGATATTGAATTTTAGAGGGACCTCATACATATTATTTTTTTGTGTGTGGAATCCCCCTTTAAATAAATGCAAGACCCAACGAGTCTTATCTATGCTATTTTGATTCTTGCTGTAGGATGTGCCACAAAACAAATTGACATTTACAAAGAAACAAATGGCACAGTTTAAATTGCCAACAAACTTAATTGTTAAAAAAGAACAAAACACAAACCTCTACAAAAGTCCCCCAAAATATATAACAGACCCTCAGGGGGACCTTTGGGGTCTATGTGCTGTTTTTTTTTTCTTTAAAAAAAAAGAAGCCAGGAGGGTTATATCATTTGATCGAAATTTAAAACTCTTTTTTTTCCTTTGCAAATGCCAGTGCTTTAAAAAAAAAATCACTGTTTCCGGCTTCATGAAATCTTTTTAAAAAAAGTTTGTCCGCAGGGCATTGCCCACCCCCTGTACTATTTTTTGATACCACCTTGCCTTTTAGCCCAGAAAATTGGTATTCTTAAGTTGACAGATTTGGCTCACATTGACTTCAGTGAGGTTCAGGTTAGGAATCCAAACTTCTTTGAAGTTTGCTGAACCCTGCTTGAACCAAAACCAGGGCATTTTGGCCTATCACTATTTATAATGTGTTCACCAAGGAGTCACCTATAAACAGACCCTTTTAAACATTCTAAATCATTGTGTACACTGTGTAGCATGCCCATAAGTGTTGGCTGTAATATATATGTGGGCATAGCCCCTACCTGAATTTGCTGACAACTGTAAATGATCATCAACTTTATACAGCATGCTAAAAAAAGCCCAATAGTTAAAGAAAACAGCAACAGTTGGAATCACAAGTTTTCCATTACAGCACCAATAACTGTAATATACCAGTTCACTTCCCCTACCTTGCTAAACTAATTGTAATATACAGTAAGTCCCAAACGTGTCCATTGTGAGCCCATGAGTCTGTGGAACAACTTTCTTTCCAAAGTAACAAAGTAGTAACTGATTTGCTGTTACTTTAATATACTGCACACTGAAAGAAATACGGGGTATGCAGTCTTTCAGTATGTTTTGCTGTGACAGGTGAGCTTTTTTAAAATCAGTTCACTTATCCAACAGACACTACTGTAAAGCAACTTTCTATCTTCGTAAGGGATGCAAACAACATACCCCATGAGGTCCCCCTTAGAATTTATACTAGCCCTTTATCTAGGCATGCAGGTTGGGTGGTCAGAAACCAGGGGCAGTGAGCCTGTAGTATATACCATACCAAAGCCACATGCCTTCAACAGTAGGGGGGTATCTTGCCAACAGAGATCTGTCTGGAGAGCTGTCATTTAGTGGTGGTAGTGCTACAGCCACAAAATCACAGATCCTGGGAGGTTGCCATTTGTAAACAAACCACTTAGGGATCTGCACTGCCAATAGCATTATTTAATTCTTTTTCAAGTACTTTAACCGCTTGCCGACCAGCGCACGCCCATTGTACGTCGGCAGAATGGCACTGGCAGGCAAAGGGGCATACAGGTACGTCTCCTTTAAGAAGCGGTATCGCGAGCCCACCGCGGTCTCCGTGACCATGCGTCCCACGGACTCGATATCCACTGGGTGCTCGCTATCGTGTCACGGAGAGGAAGAACGGGGAGATGCTTTTGTAAACAAAGCATTTCCCCATTCTGCCTAGTGACAGGACAGTGATCTACTGCTCTCTGTCATCAAGAGCTGTGATCACTGTCCTGTGTGCAGAAGTCCAGCCCCCTCACAGTTAGAATAACTCCCTAGGACACACTTAACCCCTTCACTGCCCCCTAGGGGTTTACCCCTTTACTGCCAGTGTCATTTACACAGTAATCAATGCATTTTTATAGCACTGATTGCTGTATAAATGACAATGGTCCCCAAATAGTGTCAAAAATGTCTGATGTATCTGCCATAATGTTGCAGTCCCGATAAAAATTGCAGATCACCGCCATTACTAAAAAAATAATAATAATAACAATGCCATAAAACTATTCCCTATTTTGTAGACGCTATAAATTTTGCCAACATATAAAAAGGGGGAAGACCCAAAGAATTTCTTCATTGAGGATAGACTGGTGAAATACTGGAATTCATATAATGATTATCCACATAAATTTTATTAAACACAATGATAGAAAAATATCAAAATACAGTGATAAAAAAATATCAAAATACATACCAACCCACAACACATAATCTAAAATAGACTGTACGTCTACATGAAAGACAGGTGGCACCCAATTCTGGATCACACACTCCACATCACTCTCACATACACAGTCAGACACACACCGATCCAAATATCTGGTCTGGGAATATGGTCCTGAGATCCCAGGTATAAAAGTAAAATGCAGTTTAGGGATGATGGTTTTTCCAATGAAAGCTTAATTCACAATGAAGTGAAAAAAGTGTCAGTGATTGTAACAGCAGTAATACTGGCAAAATACTGCAAAACGCTGCTAGGATTCAGTTGAAAGTTCCCATAGGGGTGTGCACATGGTATTTGTTATGTGTGAAGATATCCCCGTTTGTAGAGCAATAGATAATATGCTGAGTGGTCCGTGACTCGGCAGTAAAGAAGTGCTTTGGAGAGGAGATTTGAGACAACTGACAGGTGCTGTGAAGGATATCTTGAACACAGTGTCAGAAGGCAGAAATCACTGGTAGTGGATCTTAATGAAGATAGCTAAAGTACATCTCACCGTCTTATGCCTTCTCTGTATACACCATCAGAGCATCCACTGTCTTGTCTCCATTCTAATCATCTCTATCCATGCCGATTGCAAGAGAAGCAAAGACAAAGTGTCCCATTCCACCCTTATGCGGGTATGGAGAGTAAAAGGGTCAGAGTCCTACAGCTTCAGAACTTGCTGGTATATATTCACAGTCGCGAACCAAGGCAGCTCAGAGTACCTGGTATCTGTCAGCAAATGCAATGCATGTAGCCGCTCGAGGTAAGCTGTGGGGGATCGCAGAAATTGGTGGAATTCACCGTGTCTTCACACGGATACCGTGATTCAGATAATGCTTACATGTTTCGCTTGGACACAAGTTTCTTCAGAGCATGCGCAGTGGTGCATGATCCAGGTTTAAATAATAGGGTAAATTAAGAGTAATTAGTTCCCATTAGGATCATTTCCAACCAAGCTGCTAACCAATCAAGGCATCATTCACCCATAGTGCACACACACAGTCACATATAGGGGCGATCACTATTTGGAATGTATAGCTGCATATACATAGATACATGCATGTTCACACATATATACATATTTCTGAAAGGGATCCAATGTAGACCTTAGTTGATAAACATATAGTAAATGAAATTGCTACATATGAACAACCAATAACAAAAAAAGCCAAAGTATCCACTGAAAAGAAAATGGCTACATATCTAAAGGAAAGAATTTCTACGATAGTTTTTCAATTAAAGCAATCCAAATAGGATTCTATTTCCAAAGATAATTATAGCCATCTCGTACAAGTATATTTCTCCCTATATTTGAAAAGCTCCATTTAGGGGATCAGAGGGAAGGGGCCCTGGAATATGGAAAAAGAGTCTAAAATTGCACAAAGCATGAATAAAGACTTGAAGCCCTTTTATTGCTCCAAAAAGACAAAGAAATTGCGATTCCCCCCCCCCCCCCAATTATGGCAATCCAGGTAGAATTCTAAATCTTAAAATAATTATATCCAGCTCGTACAGATATAGTTCTCCCTACATCTAAAAACCCCATTTATGGGATCAGAGGTAGGGGGCCAAGAGATATAGAAAAAGAAGCTGAAATGGCACAGAGCAAGAATAGGGTATTAGGGCCCGTTTATTGCTCCAAAAAGACAGATAAATTGCACTCATTGTTCAAGCCACGGGGATGCATGCTATTTAAAGTGAAAATCCACATTTTTTCTTTTTGAAGCAATATTTTATCGAAATCTCCTCTTTGAGATGGAAGGTTAAGTCTGTATATGCCCTTGCATCTTAGACCCCTGGGGTCACCCCCATGTGTTTTCAAGAAATGTAAAGATAATGGGCGGTCATCATCTTTATTGATAATGCTCTGTATATGTTCGCTTACCCTGATTTTCAACTGCCTTTTTGTTTTCCCACATAGATCAATCCACATGGACATGTGAGCATGTAAATGACAAGTGTCATTAGGCAGTTTATCAAATTATAGATTTTAAATTGTTTCTTTCCATCAGAGCTGGTGAACATATCAGTTTTTTCCACATATTTATACAAATGTGGTATCTGCCACAGGGGTACATACCCTTCACAGGGGGGAGACTAGTAAGCCAATCCCGTTTCTCTGGTCTGCGATACTCGGAATGTACTAAATAATCTCTCAGATTGGTGGCTCTTCTTGCTGTGAGTATAGGCTGATCTCCCACTATGCCTCCAAGGAGGGGGGCCTCCGCTAGTATATGACAATGACGGCTAAGTACTCTTCTTGTCTGCTCCCATTGTGCCCCAAACTTGGTAATAATTCTAATTGGGGTACTTTTCTTGTTATCAGGTTGTTGTGGTTTTTTCCTATTACCATCGGTCAGTAGTGATGATCTATCAGTTTCAAAGGCCCTTTTCCTTGCCCTCCTGATACATGTATGGGAGTAGCCGCGGTCGTGGAATCTCCCATACAGTTCATGTGCCTCATTTGTAAATTCCGATTCTTCTGAGCAGTTTCTCCTGGATCGGAGAAACTGCCCGACCGGAATACCCTGTATCAATGACCTGGGGTGATGGCTAGAGGCTAATAGAAGGGTATTTGCTGCCGTCTATTTTCTGTATGTTTTGGTAGACAATCTACCCTCTTTGACCTGTATCATGAGGTCCAAAAAGGGCAGAGTGGCCGTATCATATGAATAGGTGAGTCTGATGTTCCTGTCATTATTGTTGAGTTCATCAATGAAGGAAGTCAACTCAAGGGGTGTGCCCCCCCTACCATAATCACGTCATCAATGTACCTCAGCCACTAGAGACAGTGGCTGAGGTACAGAGACAAGGTGTATACGCTTTCCACCTCCCACATTCCCAGGTGTAGACATGCATAAGCTGGGGCCCAAGGGGCTCCCATGGAGGTGCCTCTGATCTGTCTGTAGTTTATTCCCAGGAATTGGAAACAGTTATTCTCCAACATATATTGTAAAAGGTCAATAATGAATTCATTTTATATGGCCAGCTGTGGAAACTTGTTATCCAAGAAGTAATATACTGCCTTTAGGCCCCACTTGTGTGGAATAGACGTATACAGCGATTCTACGTCAATTCCAACCAATATAGCTCCTGGTGGTATTGAGACTGTTTCCAATTTTTGAAGCACATCACGAGTATTCGGGACAAATGATGGAAGTTCACAGACCAAATCCTTAATCATGGCATCCACAAATTTTCCCACCCTTTCTAGTGGGCCCTTAATAGCCGAAACAATTGGCCTCCCTGGGGGTCTGGTAATTGACTTGTGGAGCTTAGGTATCGTGTAGAAGGTAGGGATGTTATATTCCTTAACACTAAGATATTTACATTCTTTAATAGAAATAACATGTTCTTCCAAGGCCAATTTGAAGTTAAGGGATACCACAATTTCAGGGCAAGGATTCTCAGGTAGCCTTAGATACGTAGTTTCATCCCGAAGAAGACGCATAGTCTCTTCTTCATATAGGGTCTGTGATAGCAGAACAGTGTTGCCCCCTTTATCACTCCCCTTTATGATGATATCTTTAGCTTCTTCAAGCTCTTTCAGAGCTTTCCTCTCTGCTTTTGTAAGGTTGTCCAGTCCCTTATATTTCCAATCTATCTTGGACAGGTCCTTTTTGACCTGTTCCAAGAACAGATGAATCTGCTTATGTTTGGAAAATGGGGGCATTTTTAAGGACTTAATGGATAGTTTGGAAGAACGGGGGCAACTTGAAATGGCACTGTTGGTTTCGGTCTCAGAATCAAACTCTTGATTTTCTTCGAGCAAAGCCACCAATGCTTCAAGAGCTTCTCTTTCTTCTTTATTATGTTCATCTATTTCACTCGTCTGTTTTTTCCTTTTGGTTTCCTTTTGCATCTCTCTCTCTCCCTTGATCTCTGATGTTGTTCTGGGAAGGGAGTCTGCCTACAATGGATGTTTTTAATTGAATCTTTCTGGGGCCTTGACCGTCTCTGGCATCCCCCTCTGGTTCTAAAAAAGCAACTGCCTTTTCCTGGTAATCATAGTCACTATCAGTGGGTGACTGTCTGGAGTGGGCTTTTTTTGATCTATTTCTCCTGCCACCTCTACGAGGTCTACTTCTACCCCTAGGTATAGTTTGGTCAAAGATGTCCCCACTTTCCCAGTCTGATAGATTTTGTTTGAATTTTTCCTGCTTGGTAGATTTTAAAGCCTTCTGTGTTTTCTCAACCTCTCTTTTAAGAAGGTCATTACTTTTAATAAACATCGGATCCAATTTATATGGTTCCAACAGATGCACACTAGTGTCTATCTCTTTCTTGATTTCCTCCAATTGTATCTGCAGTATATTACTTCTTGGATAACAAGTTTCCACAGCTGGCCATACAAAATGAATTCATTATTGACCTTTTACAATTTATGTTGGAGAATAACTGTTTCCAATTCCTGGGAATAAACTACAGACAGATCAGAGGCACCTCCATGGGTGCCCCTTGGGCCCCAGCTTATGCACGTCTACACCTGGGAATGTGGGAGGTGGAAAGCGTATACACCTCGTCTCTGTACCTCAGCCATGGTCTCTTGTGGCTGAGGTACATTGATGACGTGATTATGGTATGGGGGGGCACACCCCTTGAGTTGACTTCCTTCATTGATGAACTCAACGATAATGACAGGAACATCAGACTCACCTATTCACATGATACGGCCACTCTGCCCTTTTTGGACCTCATGATACAGGTCAAAGAGGGTAGATTGTCTACCAAAACATACAGAAAAGAGGCGGCAGCAAATACCCTTCTATTAGCCTCCAGCCATCACCCCAGGTCATTGATACAGGGTATTCCGGTCGGGCAGTTTCTCCGATCCAGGAGAAACTGCTCAGAAGAATCGGAATTTACAAATGAGGCACATGAACTGTATGGGAGATTCCACAACCGCGGCTACTCCCATACATGTATCAGGAGGGAAAGGAAAAGGGCCTTTGAAACTGATAGATCATCCCTACTGACCGACGGTAATAGGAAAAAACCACAACAACCTGATAACAAGAAAAGTACCCCAATTAGAATTATTACCAAGTTTGGGGCACAATGGGAGCAGACAAGAAGAGTACTTAGCCATCATTGGCATATACTAGCGGAGGCCCCCCTCCTTGGAGGCATAGTGGGAGATCGGCCCCTACTCACAGCAAGAAGAGCCACCAATCTGAGAGATTATTTAGTACATTCCGAGTATCGCAGACCAGAGAAACGGGATTGGCTTACTAGTCTCCCCCCTGTGAAGGGTATGTACCCCTGTGGCAAATGCCACATTTGTAAATATGTGGAAAAAACTGATATGTTCGCCAGCTCTGATGGAAAGAAACAATTTAAAATCTATAATTTCATAACCTTCCATCTCGAAGAGGAGATTTCGATAAAATATTGATTCAAAAAGAAAAAATGTGGATTTTCACTTTAAATAGCATGCATCCCCGTGGCTTTAACAATGAGTGCAATTTATCTGTCTTTTTGGAGCAATAAACGGGCCCTAATGCCCTATTCTTGCTCTGTGCCATTTCAGCTTCTTTTTCTATATCTCATGGCCCCCTACCTCTGATCCCATAAATGGGGTTTTCAGATGTAGGGAGAACTATATCTGTACGAGCTGGCTATAATTATTTTAGGATTTAGAATTCTACCTGGATTGCCATAATTGGGGGGAAAAAAAAATCGCATTTTCTTTGTCTTTTAGAGCAATAAAAGGGCTTCAAGTCTTTATTCATGCTTTGTGCAATTTTAGACTCTTTTTCCATATTCCAGGGCCCCTTCCCTCTGATCCCCTAAATGGAGCTTTTCAAATATAGGGAGAAATATACTTGTACGAGATGGCTATAATTATCTTTGGAAATAGAATCCTATTTGTATTGCTTTAATTGAAAAACTATCGTAGAAATTCTTTCCTTTAGATATGTAGCCATTTTCTTTTCAGTGGATACTTTCTAGCAGTTTGGCTTTTTTTGTTATTGGTTGTTCATATGTAGCAATTTAATTTACTATATGTTTATCAACTAAGGTCTACATTGGATTCCTTTCGGAAATATGTATATATATGTGTGAACATGCATGTATCTATGTAGATGCAGCTATACATTCCAAATAGTGATCGCCCCTATATGTGACTGTGTGTGTGCACTATGGGTGAATGATGCCTTAATTGGTTAGCAGCTTGGTTGGAAATGATCCTAATGGGAACTAATTACTCTTAATTTACCCTATTATTTAAACCTGGATCATGCACCACTGCACATGCTCTGAAGAAGCTTGTGTCCAAGCGAAACATGTAAGCATTATCTGAATCACGGTATCCGTGTGCAGACACGGTGAATTCCACCAATTTCTGTGATCCCCCACAGCTTACCCCGAGCGGCTACATGCATTTCATTTGCTGACAGATACCAGGTACTCGGAGCTGCCTTGGTTCGGGACTGAATATATACCAGCAAGTTCTGAAGCTGTAGGACTCTGACCCCTTTACTCTCTATACCCGCATAAGGGTGGAATGGGACACTTTGTCTTTGCTTCTCTTGCAATCGGCATGGATAGAGATGATTAGAATGGAGACAAGACAGTGGATGCTCTGATGGTGTATACAGAGAAGGCATAAGACGGTGAGATGTACTTTAGCTATCTTCATTAAGATCCACTACCAGTGATTTCTGCCTTCTGACACTGTGTTCAAGATATCCTTCACAGCACCTGTCAGTTGTCTCAAATCTCCTCTCCAAAGCACTTCTTTACTGCCGAGTCACGGACCACTCAGCATATTATCTATTGCTTATCTACAAACGGGATATCTTCACACATAACAAATACCATGTGCACACCCCTATGGGAACTTTCAACTGAATCCTAGCAGCGTTTTGCAGTATTTTGCCGGTATTACTGCTGTTACAATCACTGACACTTTTTTCACTTCATTGTGAATTAAGCTTTTATTGGAAAAACCATCATCCCTAAACTGCATTTTACTTTTATACCTGGGATCTCAGGACCATATTCCCATACCAGATATTTGGATCGGTGTGTGTCTGACTGTGTATGTGAGAGTGATGTGGAGTGTGTGATCCAGAATTGGTGGCCACCTGTCTTTCATGTAGACGTCCAGTCTATTTTAGATTATGTGTTGTGGGTTGGTATGTATTTTGATATTTTTTTATCACTGTATTTTGATATTTTTCTATCATTGTGTTTAATAAAATTTATGTGGATAATCATCATATGAATTCCAGTATTTCACCAGCCTATCCTCAATGAAGAAATTCTTTGGGTTTTCGCCCTTTTTATATGTTGACTATTTTTCATTTCAGAGGATAACCACCCCTAGAGGTTTTTCATAAGGATGTATATACACATATATATATATACCTATTTTTGTAACTTAAACCTCAGGTTGACAGTGAAAGCGGATCTCTTTAGTGGGTAAAGCTATGTGTAAAGCTTCATTGATTAAATCCCTCCAGATCCGTTCTAAACTGGATAAGTCCTGATTCCGTTTTTTCCTTTATTTAGCTATAAATTTTGCGCAAACCAATAAATATACGCTTATTGCGATTTTGCGCAAACTAAACGCCATTTTTTTTTTAAATTTTGGTTCGGGGTTCCCCTTAATATTCATATCAGACCCAAAGGGCCTGGTAATGGACTTGGGGGAACCCATGCTATTTTTTTCAATGAGTTTTATCTATATTGCCGAGACGCAACAATTCATTACAGCCGCAATCAGTTTTAAATGCCAATTTTTCCTTCAGAAATGTCATTGTGCTGCGGTACTGTTCTAAACACAGGAAAAATGCGCCACTTTACAGGCATACTATAGACACCCCCCAGGCATGATATTTAACCACTTCAGCCCCGGACCATTA
This sequence comes from Lithobates septentrionalis, assembly GCA_037952835.1. Lineage (NCBI taxonomy): Eukaryota > Metazoa > Chordata > Amphibia > Anura > Ranidae > Lithobates > Lithobates septentrionalis. The sequence continues at coordinate 955,121 of JBBDGP010000211.1, forward strand.
TGCTGCCTAAGGACCAGAGGTCTTTTTCCAATTTGGCACTGCGTCGCTTTAACTGCTAATTGCGCGGTCATGCAATGCTGTACCCAAACGAAATTTGCGTCCTTTTCTTCCCACAAATAGAGCTTTCTTTTGATGGTATTTGATCACCTCTGCGTTTTTTATTTTTTGCGCTATAAACGGAAAATACCGAAAATTTTGAAAAAAAATGGTATTTTCTACTTTTTGTTATAAGAAAAATCCAATAAACTCAATTTTAGTCATACATTTAGGCCAAAATGTATTCGGCCACATGTCTTTGGTAAAAAAATGTCAATAAGTGTATATTTATTGGTTTGCACAAAAGTTATAGCGTCTACAAACTAGGGTACATTTTCTGGAATTTACACAGCTTTTAGTTTATGACTGCCTATGTCATTTCTTGAGGTGCTAAAATGGAAGGGCAGTACAAAACCCTCCCAAATGACCCCATTTTGGAAAGTAGACACCCCAAGGAAATTGCTGAGAAGCATGTTGAACCAATTGAATATTTTTTTTTTTTTTGTCCCAAGTGATTGAATAATGACAAAAAAAAAAAAATATTTACAAAAAGTTGTCACTAAATGATATATTGCTCACACAGGCCATGGGCCTATGTGGAATTGCACCCCAAAATACATTCAGCTGCTTCTCCTGAGTACGGGGATATACCTCTCAGCAAATAGCTTGGGGTGTCTACTTCCAAAATGGGGTCATTTGGGGGGGTTTTGTGCCACCTGGGCATTCCATGGCCTCCGAAACTGTGATAGGCAGTGAAGAGTGAAATCAAAAATTTACGCCCTTAGAAAGCCTGAAGGCGGTGCTTGGTTTTCGGGTCCCGTACGCGGCTAGGCTCCCAAAAAGTCTCACAGGAGAAGCAGCAGAATGTATTTTGGGGTGTAATTTCACATATTCCCATGGCATTGAGCAATATCAATCATTTAGTGACAACTTTGTGCAAAAAAAAAAAAAAATTGTCTCTTTCCCGCAACTTGTGTCACAATATAAAATATTCCATGGACTCGACATGACTCTCAGCAAATAGCTTGGGGTGTCTACTTTCCAAAATGGGGTCATTTGGGGGGGTTTTGAACTGTCCTAGTATTTTATGCACAACATTTAGAAGCTTATGTCACACATCACCCACTCTTCTAACCACTTGAAGACAAAGCCCTTTCTGACACTTTTTGTTTACATGAAAAAATTATTTATTTTTTATTTATTTTTTATTTTTTTATTTTTATTTTATTTATTTTTGCAAGAAAATTATTTTGAACCCCCAAACATTATATATTTTTTTTAAAGCAAATGCCCTACAGATTAAAATGGTGGGTGTTTCATTTTTTTTTCACACAGTATTTGCGCAGCGATTTTTCAAACACATTTTTTTGGGAAAAAAAACACTTTTTTAAATTTTGATGCACTAAAACACACTATATTGCCCAAATGTTTGATGAAATAAAAAAGATGATCTTAGGCCGAGTACATGGATACCAAACATGACATGCTTTACAATTGCGCACAAACGTGCAGTGGCAACAAAATAAATGCATTTTTAAAAGCCTTTAAAAGCCTTTACAGGTTACCACTTTAGATTTACAGAGGAGGTCTACTGCTAAAATTACTGCCCTCGATCTGACCTTCGCGGTGATACCTCACATACATGGTGCAATTGCTGTTTATGTTTGACGACAGACCGCAGCTTGCGTTCGCCTTAGCGCGAGAGCAGGGGGCGACAGGGGTGCTTTTTTTTTTTCTTTATTATTTTTTTGCTTTTTTATCTTATTTTTAAACTGTTCCTTTCATTTTTTTTAATCATTTTTATTGTTATCTCAGGGAATGTAAATATCCCCTATGATAGCAATAGGTTATGACAGGTACTCTTTTTTGAAAAAATTGGGGTCTATTAGACCCTAGATCTCTTCTCTGCCCTCAAACCATCTGACCACACCAAGATCGGTGTGATAAAATGCTTTCCCAATTTCCCAATGGCGCTGTTTACATCCGGCGAAATCTAAGTCATGAAATGCTCGTAGCTTCCGGTTTCTTAGGCCATAGAGATGTTTGGAGCCACTCTGGTCTCTGATCAGCTCTATGGTCAGCTGGCTGAATCACTGGCTGCATTCTCAGGTTCCCTGTTGAGACAGGAGAGCCAGAGAAAAACACGGAAGACGGTGGGGGGGGGGGGCATTCCCTCCCATGGCTTGTAAAAGCAGTCTAGAGGCTAATTAGCCGCTAGGATTGCATTTACATGAAAGCCGACTGCTGGCTGAAAAGAATGATACCAAGATGATACCTAAACCTGCAGGCATCATTGTGGTATAACCACTCAAAGTCGTAAATGGCGTACCTGAAGACAAAAAAATGGTTAACAATAAAACACAGTGAACGGTAAAGTATAAAAAATTGCATACCTGAAAAACAAACATGATAAAACATAATAACAATAAAACATTGCAGAATAGAATACAGTAAAAAAGAGCAGAACAATAGAGAGAGAGAATAGAGAGAGAGAATAGAGAGAGAGAGAACAATAAATCGACCACTAATTTTTTTTATTTTATATATATATTTTTTTTTTTACACTTTTTTTGTAACTAACTTTTATAACTGTAACCGGTTCCAGGTTCGGGTCTCTTAAAATGCGATGGCATCTTGGGAGACCCTGTGAAAGTGTGCCTAGTCTGTGCAATGCTGTACCCTACGCTACCTACCCTACTCAACTAGTGTATGGTAGCGTTCAAAACATTCACCAATGCAAAGACCAGGATTGTCAGGACAGGAGGGACAATAATAGCGGGTGTCATGCCTATATCAGCGCTTTCTGCAGACACAACATCTTTTTTGGGGGGGTTCGTTGGGTAGGGGTACTCGGGAGGACATAAAGAAAATGCCTCTCATGCAGCCGACTGCATTTGGTTGGGGATGTGAATGGGGGAAGTACGGGCGCTACAGAAGTGGTGGGTTCCCAATTATTAGGATTGGCGAATGCAGCAGGAAGGGCACTATATGCACAATGGGCCTGTTTGTCTTCTTCTTGGTGGCAGCGGGACACTACTTGTGCTTGCCACCTCACCAGCTTGAACTGCACTTATGGGACTCGCCACATCACCAAGTGTTACTGCAGTGCTGGTTTTACTACGACTGGGGTGTACTAGGCCGCTGGCGCTTGCTAGTTCACCAAAACGCTACCAAAAAAACTGTTAGCGATCGCAGGGATCAGGCCTGACTCTGCGAACGCTGCAGTTATATGTTTAGTGTTTTGTAAGTGACAGTGATCGATTGATACTGCACTTGGGTGGGATGGGCTGGGCCGGGTGTAGGGGCAAAACGCAGGTGCTAGCAGGTATCTGGGCTGATCCCGCTAACACTGCGTTTTTGGGAACCCTAAACTGCTTGGGACGCTAGTATAGATCTGATTGGATCAGATATTGATCCGTTCAGATACTATACCACTAAGGGAGGTGTACGGTGCGTGCGTGGGTGTTAGCGCTACTGGCGCTAACCTGACGCTGCCTGGGGCTAGTGCTTGCCAGTTCACCAAAATGCTACCAAAAAAACTGTTAGCGATCGCAGGGATCAGGCCTGACTTTGCGAACACTGCAGTTATGTGTTTAGTGTTTTGTAAGTGACAGTGATCGATCGATACTGCACTTGGGTGGGCTGGGCTGGGCTGGGTGGAGGGGCAAAACGCAGGTGCTAGCAGGTATCTGGGCTGATCCCACTAACACTGCGTTTTTGGGAACCCTAAACTGCTGGGGACGCTAGTATAGATCTGATCGGATCAGATATTGATTCGTTCAGATACTATACCACTAAGGGAGGTGTACGGTGCGTGCGTGGGTGTTAGCGGTACTGGCGCTAACCTGACGCTGCCTGGGGCTAGTGCTTGCCAGTTCACCAAAACGCTACCAAAAAAACTGTTAGCGATCGCAGGGATCAGGCCTGACTTTGCGAACACTGCAGTTATGTGTTTAGTGTTTTGTAAGTGACAGTGATCGATCGATACTGCACTTGGGTGGGCTGGGCTGGGCTGGGCGGAGGGGCAAAACGCAGATGCTAGCAGGTATCTGGGCTGATCCCACTAACACTGCGTTTTTGGGAACCCTAAACTGCTGGGGACGCTAGTATAGATCTGATCGGATCAGATATTGATTCGTTCAGATACTATACCACTAAGGGAGGTGTACGGTGCGTGCGTGGGTGTTAGCGGTACTGGCGCTAACCTGACACTGCCTGGGGCTGGTGCTTGCCAGTTCACCAAAATGCTACCAAAAAAACTGTTAGCGATCGCAGGGATCAGGCCTGACTCTGCGAACGCTGCAGTTATGTGTTTAGTGTTTTGTAAGTGACAGTGATCGATCGATACTGCACTTGGGTGGGCTGGGCTGGGCCGGGCAAAACACAGGTGCTAGCAGGTATCTGGGCTGATCCCGCTAACACTGCGTTTTTGGGAATCCTAAACTGCTGGGGACGCTAGTATAGATCTAATCAGATCAGATATTGATCCGTACAGATACTATACCACTAAGGGAGGAGTATGCTGCGTGCGTGGGTGTTAGCGGTACTGGCGCTAATCTGACACTGCCTGGGGTGACGCATATCACCGCCGGGCGATCAGGGGGCTAAACTTTTATTAGGTAATAAACGGCGGGTGCCCTGACACTATAAAAAATAAACGAACTAACCGGCATCACCCGTAACGGTTATACGGTGATCAGTGGTGAAAGGGTTAACCAGGGGCCAATCAAGGGGTTAAAACATTTATTAGATAGTATATGGGGGTCCCTGTCGCTATAAAACGCTGACGGCGAACCTAAATATTTACGTCCCTAACTAGCGTCACCAGTGACACTAATACAGCGATCAGAAAAATGATCCCTTAGCGACACTGGCGACAGGGGGTGATCAAGGGGTTAAAACTTTATATGGGGGGGTTAGGGGGGTACCCTAGACCTAAAGGGGGCTAACAGTTACTGTCCTAACACAGTAATGCCCCGTACACATGGTCGGACTTTGTTCGGACATTCCGACAACAAAATCCTAGGATTTTTTCTGACGGATGTTGGCTCAAACTTGTTTTGCGTACACACGGTCGCACAAAGTCGCCAACCACGCGGTCACGTACACCACGTACGACGAGACTAGAAAAGACCAGTTCAGAACCAAGCGCGGCACCCTCTGGGCTCCTTTTGCTAATCTCGTGTTAGTAAAAGTTTGGTGAGAGACGATTCGCGCTTTTTCAGACTCGTGGCTTTCAGCCGTTCAGTTTGTGCTTGTGGGTTTGTATCTGCTCTTCAGTGCGTGCAAGCAAGTTCCGCGTGACTTAGTCATTGTATTCTTGTTCGTTCGTTACTGTTTTTCAGGTCGCTCTTCACAGGCCTTGCTGTTCTTCAGTGCGTTCTGTTACTTCGTTCTGAGCAGCTGACCGTTTTCTAGCCATGTTGCGTATACGTACTCCTCGTAGAGTTCGTGCTGTGGGGGGGCTTGGTGTTGGGGTCCTGACCTTGACACAAGTCCAGTCCATGAACAGGGTGGGTAGGAGTTCATGGACCAAGAATTGGTTGCTTCAGCATGACCAGTTCTCTCATATGCCTTTGCTCCGTGAGATCTGTGAGAATAATCCTGATGATTTCAGGAACTTTCTCAGGATGACGGACCCCGTGTTTCACCGTCTGTTGGCTTCGCTGACCCCTTATATTAGCAGGCAGGATACCTGCATGAGGCAAGCCATCACTCCGGAGCAGAGGTTGGTCGCTACCCTGCGGTATTTGGCGACAGGGAGAAGTCTGCAGGACTTGAAGTTCTCGACAGGCATCTCCCCCAGGCTCTGGGGATCATTATCCCAGAGACCTGTTCTGCCATCATCCAGGTCCTACAGAAGGAGTATATGAAGGTAAGATTTTTATCCTTTAATATCAGATTTTATTGTATTGAATGTTTGATAATATATTGTATTTCTTTCCTCATTCCCTAATTACCATGATTGTAATATGCTGTGAATGTCCCCTTTGTCCTCATGCATGCAGGATTTTTATGTAATTATTATTTTAGGTCCTTCATACAGATTGCCCTTCAATAACCTCCCCAGCATGGTCTCTCCTGGCCTATATTCACCTCAAATAGTCACTTAACAATGCATTTTATCAGCTCCATAGTAGTGCTTTACCCCAAACACCCCCTAAAATGTTTTGCAATGTTATTTTTGCTTTAAATTCAGGCAGAGTGCCAGAGGCTTTTTTTTTGTGGTGTCCCCAAATCATTTTTAGTAACCCTCCCTCCCCCAACTGCTAAGTCAGCTGATCCCAATTCTCTATCGATCCTCAATCATCTATCTGCTGACTTTGCCAAACCCATACACACTATACCCATCTCTTTTGTGCTCTGATTTATGGATGAATTCCCCAAAGCATGTAGTGCAAGGGCCTGCCTGTATAGTTTCAAATGGTACTGTTTAACGTTTTTGTATCCTATTATTATCTTGACAGGTAATAGCAGAATGTCCAAATGTCCTCAAATGTGTACAGTGTGTATTTATATCTTTGTATTATGACACTTCTTACCTGTCCAGTGGGCGGCCAATAGTGTAACTAAGGAGGGGCTGTTCCAAGTAATACCCATTATTTAGGCATTCATCTCTCAATGAAGTGAAGAGGGTTACCTGTCCAAGATTTCCACACACCCCATAATGTTAGAAATGGCCCATGAGAGGGGGGGGGATATTATAGGTGTACCTTATACTTTGGCGTTGTTAAATTCCCCTTAATAAATGCTATCTGGAGGTTGCCCCATAATGTTTGTGCCTAATCTGCTTGCCATGTTTCTGAGCAAAAATAGTAATTATTATTTTTTTTCCTCAACAGTTTCCTTCCACGCCACAGGAATGGCAGACTGTGGCCTCCCACTTTGCCCAGCGGTGGGACTTTCCTAACTGCGGAGGGGCAATTGATGGAAAACACGCCCACATCGTCCCACCACCCAACTCGGGGTCATACTATTTCAACTATAAGGGGTTCAATAGTATAGTGATGTTGGCGGTGGTGTCGGCTAATTACGACTTCCTGTATGTGGACGTGGGGAAGAATGACCGGATGTCCGATGGTGGAGTCATCGCCCAGACGGAGTTTTACAGGCGTCTCCAGAATGGAAGCTTGGACTTGCCAGCTCCAGAGGACAATGTGGAAGTACTCCCATTCGTTGGGGATGTGGATAGCACATGTTGGCACACTGTGTGCATCCTCCAAATTCGGCTTTTCAAAACATTGATCAAATATTTAAAACATTGGACCACAATAAAAAAGTGATTTTGTGGGGTTTTAAATTTGCCCCAAAACATCAATGATGTTATTATTTTTTTGAATCACATCATTTCTTTTTTTCTGGATGTTTTACAATTCTACATTACACCCCATGATCTCTCCGATCAGGATCTGGGCACTTTCTGATGTGAAAGGATCTCGATCCCTAACATCACGATCACCTAAAAAGAGAGAAACAAAACAAAAACAGGTATCAAAAATCTGCCAGCATCCATCTCTTACCTGAGCCTGTGGTCGCAGACACTCACCTGTTGTGGTGCCAATTTCCACCACGTCTTCTTCCTCCTGCTCTTCTTGGGTTGGGGGTATTTCACCTTCTTCCATATGTGGGGGGTCTGTGGTCTCCTCAGATGAGGGGTGTCCTCCCAGTCTTTTCTCCCCTATGTAAAACAAAAATAGTATAATTAGCACACAGATATTTGATGGCAGAACTAGAAAAAGGAAACATTGCTTGGAAGTGGGGTACAATTGTCTATTTTAGCCGAGTTCCAAGATGTCTTTTTTTATTGGCCTTTGTCAAGCTGCAATACTTTACCTGTTTAGTACAAGATTCACAGATGTAGCCCCCCCTATAGTATACACTGGAGCACCTGTGTGGCCCCCCTAATAAAAATGGTGTTCTTGTGTCCCACACTAGTGCTCCAGTGTCCAGATGTGAAAACAGCTGCTCAGTGTCCTCTCCTTACACAGAATCTAGTTTGCATTTCATTCTAGTAACAAACCCATCTACACAAACAAATATTTTTCATACAAGTAGGCCCTAAAAAATGTGGGAAAATGCATATGGCCTAAACAATGGTGTTTTAGAGGCCGAAAGAAAAAATGTTTGATATGAACGAATAATGGGCCCATGAACATTAAAGTTGCCCTTTTAAACTGTACAACAATTAAGAAAAGCATATGGAGCAGCACGAACGTAATAAGACAAAAAGAATAGGAACACAGCACAACTACTTACTTTTTTGCAGCACTCCCCGGATCTTCCTGTACTGCTCTGGCTCTCTTAATTTCAGGTCCGACCTAGGCTTCCTGAGCTGATCTTTCGATCGTCGTACCCCGAAATACCTGTGAAGACTTTTGACCACTTTTGCCATGATCTTGGCCTTTCTGATATTGGGGTTGGGGTAAGGCCCATACTTTCCGTCATAGTCGGCCCTCTTCAGGATGTCCACCATCTCCAACATCTCCCCAAAGGACATATTTGTGGCCTTAAATCGTCTCCTTCTGGAATGGGGACGTGTCCGGATCCGGGCTTTCCTCCTCCTCCTCCTCGTTCCTGTAATTATCACGCACCTGCTGTGACTCCGCCATGTGCTCTTCCCCCACTGCGCCGAACGAAAAGGGGCGGAGAATAGAATAGAAAGAACGTCAGGGGCAGGCGGAGTTACACGCATGCGCAGTGTATATAAAGCGTAACACACGTGCGTATTATGTACGATCTGTGAGTGGAGGAAGGAGCATTGGACGCGCCGATCGTAAGAACGAAGGTAAGAGACAAACTTGTGCCTATAGTGCTTCTACATTGAGGCCTATATTGTAACAAGATTAGGAGAGTTTTGTCTGACATTAGGCTTTGTCTTGTGTTGTGTCTTGCAGTGAACATGGATATGCTGGTGAAAGACAATGACTTCATGTCACTATTCATTGATATGTTAAGGGAGCTGCCATGTCTTTGGGAGATTAAACACCCACATTACAAGAACCAAGCAAAGAGGAAGGCAGCACTGGAGCAATTGTGTGAAATCGTGAAGCAGGTGATCCCCACGGCAGACATCACCTATTTGAAGATCTTAATTGGTGGCCTGAGGAGCACATATCTAAGGGAGCGCAAGAAAGTCCTGGATTCACAGAGATCCGGAGCAGCAGATGGCATCTATGTCCCCAGGATGTGGTACTACGACAGGCTGCATTTTCTGGCAGGCCAGACTGAACCCAGGCCATCCCTCTCCAGTCTTCCTTCCACGATTCCTTCCCCCCGGCTGAGGCTTCTGACACCCAACCTGGGCCTTCCAGGCAACATGTGGAGGAGCCCAGATTGAGCCAGGTATAGCATTCCTCTAAATATTTCTGCTTGTCCAATCAATGATGTTAACTAGATGTTAGTTTGGAGTACTAATTTAGGATTGTGATTGATGAAGCAAAAACTAAAACCATGTCCCTTTTTCATACACAGGGAAGTCTCAGCCAGGAGGTGGCCGGGCCGAGCTGGCTGGCTGATCTGCAGGTCCCTCCACTCCCCCTGGAAAGAGAAAGTGGCAGGAGGAGGAGTGCCCTGGAGGAGGCTGGTAGAGGACTCTTTTGGAGGGCTACAGAGGTCCTGGGAGCACCACAGACCGTGGAGGAGGACATTGCTGCCACCATTGCCTATAAAATGCAGAGGATGGAGGAGGGACAACAAGTCATGTGTGAGTCGCTCATATTGGAGGCTCTTAAGAAAGGTATGAGGGGCCAAATTACAGCTCAGACACACCTTTGCGATGGTCCTCCTCCTCCTCCTGCAGGTCCTCCTCCTCCTTCTCCTCCAGGTCCTCCTCCTCCTCCAGGTCCTACTCCTCCTCCTGCCACATCTCCAACAGCACAGCCACAGCCGGGAAGGAAGCGTGTAAGGAAGACCAGAAAGTGAGGACCCTGGATCCAGTCTGGTCGGCCAAAAGATGCAGCCTCTTGTGGTACCACAGCCTGGGGACACAGATGTCATCTGCTGCTATCCGGATCTCTGCGAATTCTGGACCAGACTGCCCTCCCTTACATATGGACTCCTCAGGCCACCAATTTTGATGTTCAAGAATTGATGTCTGCCATGGGGGTCCCAGGCTTCGCTAATTTCTCCTGTTGATCCAGTGTTGCCTTCCTCTTTGTTTGGTTCTGAGCCCTTAATAAATGATTTTTGTTTTGAATTATACTCTCCTATGTGTTTTACTTCAAAAAGGACAGTTTGTTTGTGAGGATTCAGGTACATTTCAAATATACAATGTGAAATGAACAAGGGACACCAACAACAAACAACCTCCTTGAGATTAAATAATAAAAGATATCAATGGTGTTGGGGTAACTTGACACACAAAACACACACAAAAATATTCTGGAGTAAAAATATAAATAACATTAAACAAAGATCAGCCTTGGAAAAAATACAAACATTAAATCTAAAACAAAAAAGGCTTAAAACCACAAAAATAAATAAATAAATAAATAAAAATTATGTCAGATGTGACAAATAACAATATATTCAGGGAATCCCAATAAAAAATAAAAAAAAGTTTGTGAGAAGTGTGTGTGAATATGAGCAGCAAAACTACTTAATTCTTCTCACATTATAAAGAAGAAGAGAGTGCGCTGTATTAAACCATTTTTGACATTGCAGTGTGACGAAAGTGCTGTATCCATTGTGAACGCTAAGTTTACCAGAACGAGCTGTTCCGTGCCGGAATTTCTTCTGAGCATGCGTGGCACTTTGTGCGTCGGAACAGGCCACACGCGGTCGGAATTGACGCGATCGGATTTTGTTGTCGGAAAATTTTATCTCCTGCTCTCAAACTTTGTGTGTCGGAAAATCCGATGGAAAATGTCCGATGGAGCCCACACATGGTCGGAATTTCCGACAACACGATCCGATCGGACATTTTCCATCGGAAAATCCGACCGTGTGTACGGGGCATAACTGTCACAAAATGACACCATGCAGTAATCAGAAAAAAAAAAAAAAAAACCTGCTTGGTGTCAGTGTGACAGGGAGGGGGAGGGGTGATTGGGGGGTGATCGGGGGCGATCGGGGGGGGGGGGTCGGGGGTGTTTTGTGTGCCTGGCATGTTCTACTGTGTGTGTAGTGTTTGTGCACTCACAGCAGCAAAGGAATGTTCTGATTGGCCGGCGGTGATCGCGAGGGGGGGGGCACCAATGGATGGCCTCCCCCTCACCTCCGATCGCCGGGGGACAAAAGAGGACCGCCTCGGGCACCGGGGGGGTCCGATCAGACCCCCCACCCGCGGGAGGCAGATCACGTAGATCTACGTGATTTTGCCTGCCCGTGCCACCTTGCCGACGTATATCGGCGTGAGGCGGTCCTTAAGTGGTTAAAGGAATATTTCATTTTAATTGTTTCACTTTAAGCATTAAAAAAATCACTGCTTCCAAAAAAAGTCAGTTTTAAAAAAAAAATGTCGCTTCTGCACGCGAGCTCAGCGGGACGGGGCGAGTTTTAAATTTTTTTTTTCTTATTTATTTTACCTTTGATTTTTTATTTTTGCACTGTTCTTTTAAAAAAAGTGTCACTTTTATTCCTAGTAATGTAAACATCCCTTGTAATAGAAAAAAAAAAGCACTTGTCTCCATACCACCACGGAAGAGGACCCAATCACATCCAATGGCACCGGTAAGCAGCAGAGGGCAATGGAGAGTGACAGGAGGGGGGCCTCTCTTGCCGCTGATAAAAGAGATTTTGCCACAGAGACCACTATTATCAGAAACTGGACCGCCCGCTGAAGAAGAGGATACCAGGGTTATGACATAACAAAGATATCCCTCTTCAAACAGCCGACGTATATTGGTGTGCGGCGGTCAGGAAGTGGTTAAAAAGTAGCCCAGCTGTTGACCCTCCTGAAGAAACCTGAGATGTATGACATAATTTGCCTAGGTAAGAAACCGGGAAGAAAGAGAGAAAGAAATAAAAAAAATTTAAAAATAAAAAAAAAGATTAAAACAAGTAAAAATTATATACTTTCCTATCTATTCACGAATGCTAGCAGCACAAGGACTAAAAAAATCAATGTTTATTTAGAGAGTGAAGTTCCACTTTAAAGATAGCGGGTGCTGCAGCAACAGCCAGCTGAAGACTGGAAAACATCACAGATCAATGTACATATTTGTCAGTACACCACAGATCTTCAAATATTGTCCAAAGGTTTTATTGAAAAGTGATCACATCACTTGCGGGTCCTGTGTGGTCGCAAAGGGTTTCACTCTTTCGTTGTAATGTGATGACTTTGCTTTGGATGTTAGTTGAAGATTCAGGATGTGCTGTCAATTACATACATTGATCATCAATCATGATGACTCACAACCACCATTAGTCACCGCCTGATGGTGTTGACCAGCCAACATGACAACGCATTGTCCAATGATATTTACTCTTTGCACTCCAGCTCCAAAATGACAAAGCCCTGTTTGGTTGATTTATGTAAACAAACTGGCAGAGCATCCTGGGTGACACCATTGACAAATATGGTTGTGACCATATCCGGTCAGTGATATCACCCAGGATACTCAGCTGATTTGTTTACAAACTTCATCCAGTCCGGAGTCCATCTTTTTGTGAAGGTATTGCTACTGCTGCAAAATGAGAAACATCAGCCCGGGGTTTCTGGCAAGTGATGGCTAAATGGTCAAACGCAAGTTTGTCCTAATTTTCTCATATATACTGTGTGTATATATATATGTACAGGAACAGGTAGCTGAAGGTGTGGTAGTACTTTGTTGTGGCAAAATAATGCAGTGCAACATTACTGCATTATTGCAAGGTATCTGGGCCTCATATATGATACACATATATGATAAATGAATCTGTTGCGATATGTTGCATCACATATGATAAATGAATCTGTTGCGATATGTTGCATCACATGCAAATATATGATTCCAGTTATGTGAACAATATATAATGTACTACATAACAAGCGTAAGGCCTGTGCAATATTTTTTCTATTGAATGCTTTTTAACTTTAAAATATTTTTTATTTATTCAGAAATTCGAATATACAATCATGTATACAGAACAATAAACACTGGACTAGTAATATAATTTGTTCTAAGTAATATATGGATAAAATAGATAAGAATAAAATAACAAACAAACAAAAATGAAAAAGAAGAAATATAGTATACTTCCATGTCTAAAATATACAGGTAAGAATTCAACTCAATAATATCAATCTCAAAATATAAACCTTTGCTTACCCCAAATGGGTTCAAGCTGTAAGCAAAGTTTATTTATTAAGCTCTTGCAATGTATAGGATAGAGGTAAGTTATTTTTGATATCCAAAAATTAAACAATTAAAGGTTACAGGTTTTTAAATAATTGGAAGCTCTAGGGTGCTCCATCCAAGCTTGCCATTTTTTTTATAACTAGTCATGTGAAAGCTAACATCAGCTCATATTGTGCTTGTATATTCAGTCTGATAATTACATTGGATACGTTCGGAACATTAGGAGATTTCCATAAATTAGATATTGATAGTCTAGCTGCTATAAGTATGTGGGCTACTATTGTTCTAAACATTTGTGGGTAAAAATCTAAATTTAATCTTAGGAGGTCCATACCTGGAGAGGGATCAATTAATATTCCAGTGAAATCCGCTAAGAATTTAGAAATAGTGTTCCAAAAACTTTGTAAATTTTTGCAGCTCCACAGGGTGTGGAGTAGATTCCCTATGTGTCCATTACATCTCCAGCATAAAAGGTGAAGAAGAGGGGTACATTTTTGATAATCTATACAGAGTCAAATACCATCTATTTAGTATTTTTTTGGAATTATCCCAATGTTCAGTACAGGATGATGCTTTTCTAGATGTTAGTAATGCCTTCCACCATTGTTCTACTGTAAAAACCTGTGATAAATTGTACATTTTCCCATTTAATCATATGAGGATTTTTGTACCCTATAGGATAATAGGAGAGGAGTTAATAAAATAGCGAGATTCCTCTTCTCTTCTGATCCTTATGGTTAGTTAATGAAGCCTCAGGATTAGTTACTGATATTATCACATTATCTGCAAATAATCCTATTTTGTGCTCGTATTTACCTATTTTGATTCCTGTTATGTTCAGGTTCATTTGTATGGATTCCGAAAGAGGTTCAATGGCCAATGAAAAATTAAGGGGAGAAAAGGGGCACCCTTGCCTAGTTCCATTAGTCAAATTAAATCTTTTTGATAGTATACCTGAGGTATAAAGCGTTGCTGAGGGTTGTGTATAAAGAGCCATTATGGCTGAATGTATAAATCCTTTAAATCCGAATTTCATTAGTGATTTGGAGATAAAATCCCAATGCATCCTGTCGAATGCCTTTTCGGCATCAATAGTTAGGTAGAGAGAAGGCATTCAACTATTTTCTATTTGATTTATCAAGTTTAACATTCTTCTTGTACCATCTGGTGCCTGTCTTCCTTTTTACAAAACCTATTTGGTCGGGATTTATAAGATATGGTGTTATTTTTAGTAATCTGTTGGCCAAAATTTTTGCATAAACTTTTGGATCTGTATTTAATAGAGATATGGGTCTGTAAATGTGGGGATATATGGGGTCTTTCTCCGATTTTGGAATAGTAATAATTACTGCTTCTAGCATTTTCTTTGGGAATTGTCTGGTGTTTGCAAGTTGATTAAACATTGTACTTAGATGTAGAACTAAGATATCTGCACAAGCATTATAGTATTCTACAGATAGACCATCATTTCCTGGAGCTTTGTTTTTGGGTAGGGATTTAATTACGTACATCTTGTGATATAGGTGTTATGACTTGTTCAAGAGTAATGTTATCAATTTTAGGTAGATTTACTGACTTTAAAAAAAAAATAATTTATACTATCAGGTGTAGGTTGTTAAGTGTTTTTATCATCCTTAAGATTGTATAACGATTCGTAATAATCCGAGAACGAGTCTGCGATTTCTTGGGGATTATAGTGAGTTTTATGAGTTTCATGGTGAATTCTTTTCATTATTTTATTCTTGTTTTGTCGTTGGCGTAATTTCTTAGCTAAAAATTTACTGGCATTATTATTCTGAGAATAATAATGTAATTTAATTATTTTAAGATATTTGTCCTGGTCTGTATTAAAGCGCATCTTAGTTCCATTCTAAGGTTTTTTAGTTGTTGAGATAATTTGAAGTCTTTGGGACTTTTTTGTGTACTTCTTCTAGGTTAGAAATGTCCTGCAGTAGTTTATTTACCAATGTTTGTTTCTTTTTTTTTCTCTAGCAGCTACTTGAATCATCATTCCCCTTATAAACGCTTTATGGGTACATCATACATTTGTATTGTTCAAGGAATCATCGGTATTAAGTGCAAAAAATTCTGATAGATTTCTTTTTATCACAGATAGATTTTCTTTTTGAGATAGAATGAAGGTATTATTTCTCCATAGAATATTGGTGGTGCAATTGAGTCCTGTTTGTATTTCTATTGTGATAGGAGCGTGATTGGATGTTATAGTATGTATTTTAGCATTCATTATCTTCTGTAGCAGGTATCTATCTGTGATAAAATAGTCTATTCTTGAATAGGATTTATGTATATTCGAGAAAAAGTGTAATCTCGTTCTGTGGTATGAAGACATCTCCATGGATCATATAAATCTTCATTATGGAACAATTTATTTAGACCAGGTCTAGTAGATTTTGTGTGGACTTTGAAAACTTTTCAGAACTTTGTATTGAGTCCCCTTCTTTTCCCCATACAGACTTTTTATGGATTTTATCAATTATTACCTCCTGTCATTTACATAATGGGTATATAGGAATGCCTAGCAATTTTGCGCCTTTACTTGCTTACTAGTAGATTTTCCCTTTTTTAGAGGTGTCCATGAATGGGTCCATAGGAGCGTTGAAATCCCCACACAGAATAAATTGGCCCTTTTGTATTGATCTTGCTAATGAAATAGTCTTCCGTATAAACCTTTGTGGATATGTATTAGGCGCATAGAGATTTATGATTGTATAAGTTGTAGTATCAATATTCGCCACTTTGATAATATATCTTCCCTGAGTATCTGTTTTGAGATCTAGTAGTTGAAAAGTGACAGTATCTTTTATTGCTATGACCACTCCCTTTTTCTTTTTTTTATTGTTAGGATAAAAAACATGTGGAAACTTATGTGAAAAATTAGGTGCCTTGTCTACTGAAAAATGTGATTCTTGTATGCACACTACATCACTTTTGTATTTTATCGAAAATAGGAGTTGGTATACAACTCCTGTGTACATTGTAGTTGTACTAGTTATCCGAGGATAGGGGAGAAGGTAGGGTTTTTTCTGATATATGATCTTCCCCATTTGGAAGAAGTGTAGGATCTTCAGACCTTCTTCCATAGTATGGATAGAGTGTGAGGTGCTGTCGCAATCGATTAGTATTTTTGTGGGGAATCCCCATCTATACTGTATTTTGTGGTTCTGGAGTACTTTAATTATTGAATTCAGATTCTTGCGTGCTAAAATCGTTGCTTGGGACAGATCAGCATATAAAAGTATTCCTGCATAGGGATTGGGGAGAGGTGAGTTTTGCCGTGCATATCGCATTCATTGATCTTTCACTTTAAAGACGTGTATTTTGGCAATTACATCTCTGGGTAATCTTTCTGGTAGATATGAGGGTTTGAGCGATTGCTAATTCCTGTTGTGGGACAGCAGGTAAAAGCGCGGTTATCATTTCTTTCAAGAATTTCTTCAGATCTGGATTTTTCAAATTTTCTGGAATGCCCCCCGAATTTAATATTGTTCCTTCTAGCCCAATCTTCCAGGTCTGTGACTTTCAATTTTAGATTTTTTAGTTCCTCTTCTACATCAAAATGAGCCGCAACCAGATCATTGTGTGCGTCAGTGAATTCACACAATTTATTCTCCACAGACTCCACTCTGTCACCAATTTCCACTATGTCTTTTTTAGATTGTTGCATGAAGTTAATCATGTATTGCTGCAGAGCTCCCCTTAAAGACATTACAATTTCTTTAATGGTGGAATCTGAAACAGGTTGCCCTGTGGTGGGGATAGCATTCAATTTTGCATCATAAGGATTTTCACATAGTATAATGTCATAATCATGAGAAGTTTCACTCACATTTCCTTCAGAAGTATCAATTTTTCTTTTCTGTTTAGAAGAGCAGATAATGTCGTTGTGGGAATCTTCATTATCACTGAGATGCAGATCTTTTTGTTCAATCTCACTCTCCTCAGCTTTCCCCATGTCGCCTGACAAGTCACCTCCATTTCCAGGACTATCTTGTGAGTCCAGGGCTGCTTTAAATGGCTTCTAGCCGCTCAAGGGAGTACCGAAGACACAGAGCCGATTTACAGTGCAGCCATCTTCCCTCAGCGCTGGGCACGCCCCTCTATTGTACGTTTTTAATGCGACAACAATAAAGCTTTGTTAACTTTATACATGTGCTTGATTAATGGTACCTTAAACGTCCTTTCCATTCATGGTTTTTCTGTATCTTTTGCATACAATATATTCATATGTTGGTACCATGTATAAACTCAAGTCATACTATTTAAAAACAAATCGTGTTAGAAAAACACAGAGACTCCCACCGGTATACAACAGGGCTGATTGAAAACATCCGGTGGTGCGATGATGTCACAGCAGGCTCCACCCTAGGCGTTTCCTCACAACTGGTGTCTTCCCATTAAAAAGTCAGTTGTGACGAAATGCGTAGGAAAGAGCCTGAAATGACGTAATTGCGCCACCAGATGTTTTTAATGTTTTTGGCTGGAGTCTCTGTATAGAGTGTTTTTCTAACAAAGTTTTTAATGTAAGTGTCACTCTTCTTTTAAATAAATTATCTTTTTTAATAAGTACACAGTATCTCCCTTTGGGTACATATAATCTCATCACTGAGAGCTGATAGAGACACCTCAGTTGACAAACGGCATTATCCCAATATTAGGAGGATCCAAGCTGTAAGGATTTGCAATAACCCTTTTGAGGCAGAGGCCTTGTCTGACCTTCCATTCATAAGAAGGTAATGGCTGTTTGCTAAGCCTTTCTGGATACTACTGGGTGGTGGATTCCACACTTTTCCTTCATACCATTGTTATTGTCTATCTTGTATTAAAGTGGATAATTTTAATTTCACAGCCTTTGTTGGATTTGTCTTCACTTATTTGTCATGATCGGGACTGTTTATTTAGTTTGTAATCGTTTATTTATCACATGTTGTTTTTTTTTTTAATTAGATATTTATATTTATGAATTTAGGGTCAGTGCAACATGTTTTTATTATTATTTTCTGCATTAAGGTAAAAAAACCTTCTGCATGAAGCTCCCCCTTTAGTCCCCCTTATAGTTACTTGAGCCCGATCTTTATCCAGCTATGTGCAAGAGAGCAGCAACTCTCTCCCTCCTCATTGGCTCACAGACAGCAGTGAAAGCCATTGTCTCCTGCTGCTGTCAATCACAGCCAGTGAGGAGGCAGCAGGTGGCAGGGAAGAGCCAGGAGCGCTGCTTGGGGACTCGAGAAGAGGAAGATTGGCTGCTCTGTGCAATACCATTGCACAGAGAGGTAAGTATACCATGTTTGTTATAATAATAATAAAAAAAATTACAATCACTTTAATATCTACAGTATATGTCTTTTAGTAGGTAATTTTATGGATTTAATATGAAGACATATATAAAATAATTAACTTATGGTTATAAATTAAAGTATAAACAAGACATTAAGCAGGCACCTGGAGCTTCTTCTCCCTATCATGGAGCATGAAATGTGCTATGTAATACTATATACATAATAACTCCAACCATACAAAACATCAATGGAGTGAAATTACTACAAGAATCCAATGAAGCTGTATTGTTATCATGTGCTTGTATAATTCTCATGTCTTTCACAAGAAGACAATGGCATTTTCTTTTTTTTTTTTTAAACTTGTTACTGCTCCGGGTTATTTGTTCACAATGTTTTATTCTAAATGTAGCCATCTGGATTGGATAAAAAGGTAGTTCTATCAACAGTAAAATAGTATGAATGTATAAGTGCTTTGAAATGGATATTCATGGAAAATATACAAATAAAAGAACAAATACAACAAGTTCTATTTTACCTTCCCATTAACATTTATTTACACATTAAAAATAAATCAACATAAGATCTATTCATCAGTTTTAGTTTATATTAGTAAAAGTGATTCAAAATATTTGATTTTACAAAAATAATGTCAATAATCAGCAGCTTTGCTGCTGATCTATAACATCTATTTCCAAAGACCAGCAGGCATGCTTCATAACTTTAACTTGCAAGGGTCTGCTGTTACCTATAATCCCACACAACTTGTACGGAACACTAATTATTTACCTGCCATTGATTTAGTTAACTACATGCTCAGTCCAAGCCCAGACAGGCCATCTCCCTTTCTATTTAAGCTCATTGCTTTAGGCTTTGCCTGAGCAACAGCTAGTGTTAATAGCACCAGGTCCACCAGTGTTTCCTAGTGTCTCTTATGCCGCATACACATGAGCGGACTTTCCAGCATACTCGGTCCGGTGGACCAGAGTCCGCCGGACAATCCGATCGTGTGTAGGCTTCGGCAGACTTTTTTCCCCAAAAGTCCACCGGACCTAGATTTAAAACATGTTTTAAATCTTTCCATTGGACTCAGTTCCTGACGGAAAGCCCATATGCCCGGAGACCCCGCCCCCTTATGCCATCACAGTCCCTGGGCATGCTGGGACTGTGACGTTTTAGGGGGCATGGTCAATGACCATGCCCCCTTATGCCGTCACAGTCCCAGCATACCCAGGGACTGTGACGGCATAAGGGGGCGGGGTCTCCGCCTATATAAGTCACAGCGGAGCGCTCAGAGAGCAGTCCAGCCGGAGAGAACGTTGTGTCAACATCTGGAGAAGAGAAGAGGGAAGAAGCCAAGAAGACAAGAAGACAAGAAGCCAGAAGTCCGGGCCTCCGCTGGCAAAAGAGCGGCATGAAGACAGCGGAGGAGCCGGCAGAAGAACTGGAACACCGGGAGAAGAGGCCAGAGAGAGCGGAGAGGAACCAACCGGACGTCAGGAAAAGAGGAACCGGAGGGACCCCCGAAGTCGGAAGAAGACCCCCCGAAGCTGGAGGAAGACCTCCCCCGGAGCTGTCTAATAAATTATTTTAAAAACCTGTGTAGTGTGTTTTATTATTGACACTTTTTCCCTAGGTAAATGGGTAGGGGTACCATGTACCCCATACTCATTCACATAGGGTGGGGATGGGATCTGGGGGCCCTCTTATTAAAGGGGGCTCCCGGATTCCGATAAGCCCCCCGCCCGCAGACCCCGACAACCAACGGACAGGGTTGTCGGGAAGAGGCCCTTGTCTTCATCAACATGGGGACAAGGTGCTTTGGGGTGGGGGGCCCCGCAGGGTGCCCCCCTCGCCAAAGCACCCACCCCTAATGTTGAGGGCATGCAGCCTGGTACGGTCCAGGAGGGGGGGGGGGGGCGCTCGCTCGTCCCCACCCCCTTTCATGACCGGCCAGGCTGCGTGCTTGGATCGGGGTCTGGTATGGACTTTAGGGGGGACCCCACGCCATTTTTTCAGTGTAGGGGGTTCCCCTTAAAACCCATACCAGACCTAAGGGCCTGGAATGCCCCTCGATGGGGCTCTCAAGGTGTCAATCTCGCTGATAAAAGCGGCGAGATTGACTTCCTTTTCTAGTCCCGTCGTACCCGAGTCACGTTCAAAATGAACGGACTTGTCCGTGTGTAGGCAAGTCTGTCCATTCAGAAAGTCCGGCGGAAAGTCTGGCTGGAAGAATGTCGGACCAAGTATGCCATAAAGTCCGATCGTGTGTACGCGGCATTACATTCCAAGAGATTCAAAATGACCCCATGTCTCCTAATGTCCCCCAATTTCCAAGAATATTCTGAGTGACCTCAAGATTCCTATTGTCTGTGACTTTTCAAGAAGACCCTATATGACCCCAAGATCCCTATTCTATCTGACTCTCAGAAAGATTACAAGTGACCTCACAATTCCTAGTGTCCCTGGCTTTACAAATGATTATGAGTCACTCTATGATTCCTAGTGTCTCTGATTTTCTGAAAGATTTTGGGTGACCCCGAGATTCCTACTGTTTCTGTAGCTGAACCTCCCTTGTTCCTAATGATTTTGCAAAGGTCTTCCAGAGCATTTCTGTGTTACCTCCACATACCTCCCAACTGTCCCTGGTTTTGAGGGACTGTCCCTGATTTGGAGCAATGTCCCTCTGTCCCTCTTTCCCCCTCATTTGTCCCTCATTTTGGTCAGATCCATATAGGTGTATATAAAATGAACCTTTTATCTATTAAAAAGTTTTTTCCAGTGCTAAACCTTTCATCCAATTTCTAAATTCTTGCATTTGTACATTTTAAAAGCCAATATAAAGGAATAGTAGTGGTAAAAAAAAAGTCCTTGTGGATTGAATTAACCTTTTTTTTGTTTTTTGTCCTTTAAGGGGGTGTGGCATGGGGCATGCCCTATGCCTACATACGGTTGTTAGTAGGTGTCCCTCATTCCCATCTCAAAATATTGGGAGGTATGCCTCCGTACTCTCATTGTCGCCAGGATCATCCAACCTATCCCCAGTGACTGTCTGTGTGTTCCTGCCTGAAATCTGTAACAATCCACCTGTTGTGTCCTCTAAGCATTACAGTGAACTTGTGCCTCTGTTTCCCTTGTGTACCTCTGCCAGCGTTCAGCCTTCCTGCACCTCCATGATCCCCTGTGAGTTTTAGTCTGCCTTTCAATATCAGAACCTACGTCTTCAGTTTACTTCCGTTTCACCCTGTGTTTTCCTAGTGTTCTTCTCTGTGTCAATGTACATTTCTGAATGTTCTCAGTGATTCCTTTCTGTCTCACCACTCACTCTGAGAGATTTTGTGTGTCTCTGTGCACTGCTACCCATTCCCAGTACATCTGTGTGTTTCCAGACACTCCTGCAAGCTTAAGATGTACTGACCAGTGATTCCAGGATCTCATCACTGCAAGGGACTTTTCCCTGCTTATCGACCTTTAATTGCCAGAAGCTGTCTGCTCAGGTGAGTCTGCAACATTGGAATTGTCTGTAGCAAAACCCATCCCCACCTTCAGGAGCTCTGGAGAAGATAAGGTGGTTTCTTATCTTAGACTCTGTGACAAGGCCCTTCCAAGGCCCTCATCTTCACTGTATGTGTGATGTTGGGTTCTCATCCATAGGTAACAACAGGTATTCTCCCTGTCCTAGACCCATGTACACCTCAGTATTGCTGATACATACCATTACCCCTATGTTCTTGCAATCCCAGTATCTCACTACTTAGGAATCCCCCTGTACTCCTGTCTGCCTGTAAGGCCAGCAACCCAATGCTGTACTATACACCTGCTATTCCTGTGAGTCCAGTATTCTGTGCTTTCCTAGATCCTTAGCTCTTCCTTCCCCTTCTCTTCCTGTCCTTCCTTTACCTTGTGAGCTGTAGCATGCATGGATGTACTCTCTGATTACACCACCATCCAGTGTGCAGGCTGCATGGAGGGTCCATGATCCCCAATCATATGCAATAGTTAACCACCACTCTCTTCTAAAAAAAATCTCATATAAAAAAAAAATCACATAAATATAATACAATATATACAATAAATATAATAAATATAAACAGTAATTATTTTTGACAATCAAGTGTGAGCTTTCTTGAAAATATCCCTTTAACCATTTGACCTCCAGAAGATTTACCCCCCTTCATGACCAGGTCATTTTTTTGCGATACGGCACTGCATTACTTTAACTGACAATTAGGTGGTCATGCAACGCTGTACCCAAATAAAATTTATGATTTTTTCCTACAAATAGAGCTTTCTTCAGATGATATTTGATTAGAAATGCGTTTTTTTTGGTTTTTTTTGCGCTATAAACAAAAAAATTAAAACCAACAATTTTGGGGGAAAAAAACAATATTTTTTACTTTCTGCTATAAAACATATCCAATAAAATTTTAAAAAAATTCTAATTTCTTAATAAATTTAGGCCAATATGTATTCTGCTACATATTTTTGGTAAATAAAATCCCAATAAGCATTTATTGATTGGTTTACGCAAATGTTATACTGTAGCCTCTACAAACTATGGGCTATATACGTGAATTTGTATTTATTTTATACTAGTAATGGCAGCGATCAGGGACTTATAGTGGGACTGCGATATTGCGAGGACAGCTTCTCTTACACCTCTGACTCAAGGCCCCTGATAGAGCAGACAGGAGGTGCGGGAGTACAGAGTCCCATGAGTGCCTGGTAGGGTTGCTAGCAGCCGTGCTGGACTGGAACTTCTAGGGGAGTAGTGGGGAAACACAGACACAGCGGTAGGACCAGGAACCATAAACAGACTGAAGGCTGGAGCAGGCTAGTGCTTGGATACCGTGGACCGAGAAGCATGTATAGCAGCTGGAGGAGAAGATGCTCTGTGGGGACTGGAACACAGACAGGCAGGCAGGGTCATACACTGGCGGGAAATTCAGGAACTTATGTGGTGGCTAGAGCGGAGTCCAGGAGCAAGCTGAGTCAGTAGTGGGCTAGCAGCGAGGTAGTGGAAGGAGCAGGCCGAGACAAGCCGGGGTCGGGTGCAGAAAGATAGCCGGAGGAATCAGGAACAAGCTGGGTCAATCAACAGGAACAGGTATCAGCAATGGATAGCAGGTAACACAGGGAATGCTGTAGACCAGACAGCATTGATCCTGGGTGCTGACCCAGTTTAAATAGCCCATTTGGCACCATGACCTGCCACAGGGCGCGCGTGTACTGGTGCATGCCGACTCACCTGTGTCACTCTTCTCACTGGAATGGAAAGCTCCAGACATCTTCTGCAGCTGCCATTTTGGTTGCTGGTATGCCCTTCCTGATAGGTTTACATTTAAACTTATACCAAAATACATTTAACTTTCTTTTGCAAATGAATTAATAGAAGCAGAATTTATGTTGGCAGGATATCATACAATGGTAACATGTTCCTTTCCTTTTTTCTTTAGCCTGTGGTAATTGTGAACACCTTCAAAATGCATGCCTTTTTTAAATGTGTAATCTGCACCAACTGGTGAAACTGTCTATCAAGGCTAAAAAGTAGAGAAGGTTCACCAGTTCACCAGTTTAATATGGCCCCACAGGTAATTTGTCAAAATCTATCTGTTGTGGCCCGCAGTGAATCCCCGAGCGCCGCTCAGGACCCCTAGGATCCCTGCATCTCTCGGACATTGCGGTATTTGGTGCGTTCCTACTCCCTGTGCTGTGTCTTCACCACACAAAGCCACAAAGGCAGGCAATTCATCTTTGCTGCAACTTAGAAGCCTCCCTTCTCCCTGTGCTTACATCTTCATCACACACAGCCACAAGGGCAGGCAATTTATCTTTGCTGCAGCTGAAGAGAACCTGCACTTGCCATCTTTATTCAGGACAGGGGACAATAGACAATAGTCCAGAAGGGCACAAAGGGCTTAAAGTAAAAAAGATTGAAGTCTATTACATGAGGCTACAAGACACCGCCTGACATATATATATACGTATTGCGGTTTTGAAGTGGTTATAAATGATCATAAGCGCTCACATATTTCCCATGGACCAGAAACTACTGGACATAAATACAAATCCTTCTCTCCATTTCATCTGTTTCAGGATATTTATACATTAGATGTGTCTTTCAAATAAAATGGGGTAGTGCAAACCAACGGTTGTAGGAATGCATCTACAGTATATACAGTATCTCACAAAAGTGAGGACACCCCTCACATTTTTGTAAATATTTTATTATATCTTTTCATGTGACAACACTAAAGAAATGACACTTTGCTACAATGTAAAGTAGTGAGTGCACAGCTTGTATAACAGTGTAAATTTGCTGTCCCCTCAAAACAAAAACACACAGCCATTAATCACAGAATAGATGTAAAAATTAAAAACTCAAATGAGAAACAATTAAAACATCATAGCAGCGCTTCCATCAGACAGATAATATAAAACTGACAGACTAATTGACAATCGCTCAAAAATAAAAACCTAAATAGAACAAGAGTCTCTGGTAGGTATACAAGGTGTAAACAGTAGAAGATTGATAAGTGCACCGTTCACCAAACACTTTTCCACCGCATGCTCCACACACCCACAAGGGGTTCAAATTCACCAGAACCCGGAGGTTATCAAGCCTCAATCAACATCCTATGGACTGTAGATCTGGATGTCCTTGTAGGGTAGCTCAAACTCATCTCTTGTGAGGATGCCAAGAGGTTTAGGAGGTCAGTTTTTAGCAAATCCCACTGTTCATTCACAAAGCTTGTACATAATCCTGAAGTATTCCAGCAGTCACCGTGTATATGTCCATACCATCTCCAGGTGATCTCATTTGTAATGCTTTAACACTTTGTGTAGAAAATGAGACGCTTGCCTGGTATATTTTTGTATTACTAATTGAGAATATCGGTCAATGCTCTCCATCCCCGGGGCCACACACATCGGATCAGGTGCAGTGCTGGACACATGTGTTCTGTCCGGAGGGGGGAGCCCAGCATGATCCCCCATCATGTGACTGTGATGTGACTAACCAGCATCTGTGTCTAGAGTGTTTAAAGACCTGATTTAACATAACGCTGAGATTGGAGGAGTGTGTTTACACAGCCATTAATGTCTAAACCGCTGGCAACAAAAGTGAGTATAGCCCTACGTGAAAATGTCCAAATTGGGCCCAAGAGTGTCAATATTTTGTGTGGCCACCATTATTTTCCAGCACCGCCTTAACCCTTTCGGGCATGGAGTTCACCAGAGCTTCATAGGTTGCCTCTGGAGTCCTCTTCCACTCCTCCATGATGACATCACGGAGCTGGTGGATTTTAGAGACCTTGCGCTCCTCCACCTTCCGTTTGAGGATGCCCCACAGATGCTCAATAGGGTTTAGGTCTGGAGACATGCTTGGCCAGTCCATCACCTTTAAGCTGAGCTTCTTTAGCAAGGCAGTGGTTGTCTTGGAGGTGTGTTTGGGGTTGTTATGTTGGAATACTGCCCTGTGGTCCAGTCTCCGAAGGGAGGGGATCATGCTCTACTTCAGTATGTCACAGTACATGTTGGCATTCATGGTTCCCTCAATGAACTGTAGCTCTCCAGTGCCGGCAGCACTCATGCAGCCCCAGACCATGACATTCCCACCACAATGCTCGACTCTAGGCAAGACACACTTGTCTTTGTACTCCTTACCTAGATGCCGCCAGACACGCTTGATGGCATCTGAACCAAATAAGTTTATCTTGGTCTCATCAGACCACAGGACATGCTTCCAGTAATCCATGGCCTTAGTCCACTTGTCTTTAGCGAACTGTTTGCAGGCTTTCTTGTGCATCATCTTTAGAAGAGGCTTCCTTCTGAGATGACAGCCATGCAGACCAATTTGGTGCAGTGTGCGATGTATGGTCTGAGCGCCAACAGGCTGACCTCCCACCCTTTCAACCTCTGCAGCAATGCTTGCAGCACTCATACATCCATTTCCTAAAGACAACCTCTGGAACGCTGAGCATGTGCACTCAACTTCTTTGGTCGACCATGGCGAAGCCTTTTCTGAGTGGAACCTGTCCTGTATAGTCTTGGCAACCGTGCTGCAGCTCAGTTCCAGGGTCTTGGCAATCTTCTTATAGCCTAGGCCATCTTTATGTATAGCAACAATTCTTTTTTTCAGATCCTGAGAGAGTTCTTTGCCATGAGGTGCCATGTTGAACTTCCAGTGACCAGTATGAGAGATTGAGAGCGATAACACCAAATTTAACACAACTGCTTCCCATTCACACCTGGGACCTTGTAACATGAATGAGTCACATGACACAGAGGAGGGAAAATGGCTAATTGGGCCCAATTTGGACATTTTCACTTAGGGGTGTACTCACTTTTGTTGCCAGCAGTTTAGACATTAATGGCTGTGTATTGAGTTATTTTTAGGGGACAGCAAATTTACACTGTTATACAAGCTGTACACTCACTACTTTACATTGTAGCAAAGTGTAATTTCTTCAGTGTTGTCACATGAAAAGATATAATAAAATATTTACAAAAATGTGAGGGGTGTACTCACTTTTGTGAGATACTGTATTTCCCTATCCTGGATGTTGCAGAATATATTTTGCTTATTATAGGATGTCCTGGTGGGTTGTTTATGAACATGTTTATGAATTCATTAAAAATATTAGATTTACCTTAATCATGCCTATGTTTCATATGTCATATATTTTTTAATCTGCTTCTTTGTGTGGTAATTTTATCTTGTGGTAATTTTATCTTGCTCAGCGCTGACTGGTCTTCAGCTGTTTCCTTTTGCCCTGCTTGAATCCTGCTTGATATCCATTGCTGACCTGGCTTACCACTGACCTGATGTTGGATTCTGTTTATACTCTTGATTATCGGTTCCTGACTTTGGATTACCCCTGACCTTGCTCCTGTCTGATGCCCTGGTACCCACTGCCCGCACGATGCTGACTCTGGCTTTCTTGACTAAGCTTCTGTCTTCTGTTTGGCTCCACGTTACCTTCGAGTGCATGTGCTGGTTGCTCCTTATCCCAGCTCCAGTAAACACAGTGTGCTCCTGTCTCAAGACTGCGGGAAGCTCCGGCAAGTCACATATCCAGAATCTGCAAGCCTGGTGGAGTGCCCATTTTAACCTTGGCTGATCTAACCGCTATCATCACAGTTTCTGGCCTGATGTTCTGCCTGAATCACAGAGTCTACAACTCTGCCACAAGCTCTGCCATAAACACCTACAGGCACTCATGTTTCTCTTGTTCCTTGGCACCATCTTTTCCACTCTCAGTGGGGCATGGGCTGGAGATACAAGAGAGGCTGACCTTGTCATTTCAGTCTCCTAAAGGTAGGTGACACCCCCTGTCAGAAAATTCCAGTCAGCGCTCTGGAGCCAATCGGCAGACCTTTTTCAGTTATGCCCCTAAGACAGAAGCTGGCTGAATGGGCAGCTTCTTTCGAACTGACTCCAGTACACACGGGCTAAATGTTGGCCAGTTTCTATTGAACCGGCTGATGCTATCCAACATTCGGGCCATGTATACTAAGCTTAAGCTGGGCATAGGTGGTCCCTTTATTTTTTCATTCAGCCAACAGCCACACAAGTTAGGTGGATAGAGAAATCTTCCCTGCCTGAACATTCAAGGCTTCTGTTATAAATCATGGGGCCCCATACAGCCTACCTGACAGTTCCCCTCCCCCAAGTCACAGTGCCCTGCCAATCATAAGTGGCCAAGGTATTTCCCATGGCTACAGCCGACTCGAGTGTGTGTAAAACCCCCCACCACCCCTGCCATAATATGTACAACAGTGGCAGTGCCTTTGCAGCATAAAAGAGGTTGGTTGCAGAAAGTACAAATGCACATTTTTTACTGCCCCCCCAAACACAAGTGTAAACAAGACCTAAAAGAAAACATCTCACTGTGATGACCACAGTACACCAATCGATGTATAACTATCGCATGGCAAGGCTGTTTGTGGTGACTTGCCACTTGCAGTACTAGCAGTCTGTTCTGTATGGCTGTATCTGTCTGTACATTCCAAAAAGTGTTGCAATAAAGACATTGTGCCACCTGCCTGTGAACCAGGATGTGCTGAATAGGGATGAGCTTCGTGTTCGAGTCGAACCCATGTTCGACTCGAACATCGGCTGTTCGACCGTCCGTCGAATTGCGAACGTTATGGGCCGTTCGCGCCAAATTCGTGTGGCGCGTCACGGCCCATAATTCACTGCGGCATCGCAGTGCATTGCTGGCTGATGATTGGCCAAGCATGCACTATGACCCGCATGCTTGGCCAATCACAGCGCCGTCAGTAGAGAGAGCTGTAATTGGCCAAAGCCAGGGTGGCTTTGGCCAATTATGGCTCAGGGGATTTAGTACACGCCCCACACTATATAAGGCCGCCTGCACGGCGGCCCTGTGTAGTGTGTTCCGGTGTGCTGATAGAGAGAGAGACAGACAGTGTCATTTGATTTGAGAGCTAGATTAGGCTAGATCTGTTCCTGCTCTTTACATTTAGTGCAGTGCGTCCTGCTCACAGTGTTCAGCTAGATCTGTTCCTGCTCTTTACATTTAGTGCAGTGCGTCCTGCTCACAGTGTTCAGCTAGATCCGTTCCTGCTCTTTACATTTAGTGCAGTGCGTCCTGCTCACAGTGTTCAGCTAGATCTGTTCCTGCTATTTACATTTAGTGCAGTCAGTGCGTCCTGCTCACAGTGTTCAGCTAGATCCGTTCCTGCTATTTACATTTAGTGCAGTCAGTGCGTCCTGCTCACAGTGTTCAGCTAGATCCGTTCCTGGTATTTACATTTAGTGCAGTGCGTCCTGCTCACAGTGTTCAGCTAGATCCGTTCCTGCTATTTACATTTAGTGCAGTGCGTCCTGCTCACAGTGTTCAGCTAGATCCGTTCCTGCTATTTACATTTAGTGCAGTGCGTCCTGCTCACAGTGTTCAGCTAGATCCGTTCCTGCTATTTACATTTAGTGCAGTCAGTGCGTCCTGCTCACAGTGTTCAGCTAGATCCGTTCCTGCTATTTACATTTAGTGCAGTCAGTGTGTCCTGCTCACAGTGTTCAGCTAGATCCGTTCCTGCTATTTACATTTAGTGCAGTCAGTGCGTCCTGCTCACAGTGTTCAGCTAGATCCGTTCCTGCTATTTACATTTAGTGCAGTGCGTCCTGCTCACAGTGTTCAGCTAGATCCGTTCCTGCTATTTACATTTAGTGCAGTGCGTCCTGCTCACAGTGTTCAGCTAGATCCGTTCCTGCTATTTACATTTAGTGCAGTGCGTCCTGCTCACAGTGTTCAGCTAGATCCGTTCCTGCTATTTACATTTAGTGCAGTGCGTCCTGCTCACAGTGTTCAGCTAGATCCGTTCCTGCTATTTACATTTAGTGCAGTGCGTCCTGCTCACAGTGTTCAGCTAGATCCGTTCCTGCTATTTACATTTAGTGCAGTGCGTCCTGCTCACAGTGTTCAGCTAGATCCGTTCCTGCTATTTACATTTAGTGCAGTGCGTCCTGCTCACAGTGTTCAGCTAGATCCGTTCCTGCTATTTACATTTAGTGCAGTGCGTCCTGCTCACAGTGTTCAGCTAGATCCGTTCCTGCTATTTACATTTAGTGCAGTGCGTCCTGCTCACAGTGTTCAGCTAGATCCGTTCCTGCTATTTACATTTAGTGCAGTGCGTCCTGCTCACAGTGTTCAGCTAGATCTGTTCCTGCTATTTACATTTAGTGCAGTCAGTGCGTCCTGCTCACAGTGTTCAGCTAGATCCGTTCCTGCTATTTACATTTAGTGCAGTGCGTCCTGCTCACAGTGTTCAGCTAGATCCGTTCCTGCTATTTACATTTAGTGCAGTGCGTCCTGCTCACAGTGTTCAGCTAGATCCGTTCCTGCTATTTACATTTAGTGCAGTCAGTGCGTCCTGCTCACAGTGTTCAGCTAGATCCGTTCCTGCTATTTACATTTAGTGCAGTCAGTGCGTCCTGCTCACAGTGTTCAGCTAGATCTGTTCCTGCTATTTACATTTAGTGCAGTCAGTGCGTCCTGCTCACAGTGTTCAGCTAGATCCGTTCCTGCTATTTACATTTAGTGCAGTGCGTCCTGCTCACAGTGTTCAGCTAGATCTGTTCCTGCTATTTACATTTAGTGCAGTGCGTCCTGCTCACAGTGTTCAGCTAGATCTGTTCCTGCTATTTACATTTAGTGCAGTGCGTCCTGCTCACAGTGTTCAGCTAGATCCGTTCCTGCTATTTACATTTAGTGCAGTGCGTCCTGCTCACAGTGTTCAGCTAGATCTGTTCCTGCTATTTACATTTAGTGCAGTGCGTCCTGCTCACAGTGTTCAGCTAGATCCGTTCCTGCTATTTACATTTAGTGCAGTCAGTGCGTCCTGCTCACAGTGTTCAGCTAGATCCGTTCCTGCTATTTACATTTAGTGCAGTCAGTGCGTCCTGCTCACAGTGTTCAGCTAGATCCGTTCCTGCTATTTACATTTAGTGCAGTGCGTCCTGCTCACAGTGTTCAGCTAGATCCGTTCCTGCTATTTACATTTAGTGCAGTGCGTCCTGCTCACAGTGTTCAGCTAGATCCGTTCCTGCTATTTACATTTAGTGCAGTGCGTCCTGCTCACAGTGTTCAGCTAGATCCGTTCCTGCTATTTACATTTAGTGCAGTCAGTGCGTCCTGCTCACAGTGTTCAGCTAGATCCGTTCCTGCTATTTACATTTAGTGCAGTCAGTGTGTCCTGCTCACAGTGTTCAGCTAGATCCGTTCCTGCTATTTACATTTAGTGCAGTCAGTGCATCCTGCTCACAGTGTTCAGCTAGATCCGTTCCTGCTATTTACATTTAGTGCAGTGCGTCCTGCTCACAGTGTTCAGCTAGATCCGTTCCTGCTATTTACATTTAGTGCAGTGCGTCCTGCTCACAGTGTTCAGCTAGATCCGTTCCTGCTATTTACATTTAGTGCAGTGCGTCCTGCTCACAGTGTTCAGCTAGATCCGTTCCTGCTATTTACATTTAGTGCAGTGCGTCCTGCTCACAGTGTTCAGCTAGATCCGTTCCTGCTATTTACATTTAGTGCAGTGCGTCCTGCTCACAGTGTTCAGCTAGATCTGTTCCTGCTATTTACATTTAGTGCAGTCAGTGCGTCCTGCTCACAGTGTTCAGCTAGATCCGTTCCTGCTATTTACATTTAGTGCAGTGCGTCCTGCTCACAGTGTTCAGCTAGATCCGTTCCTGCTATTTACATTTAGTGCAGTGCGTCCTGCTCACAGTGTTCAGCTAGATCCGTTCCTGCTATTTACATTTAGTGCAGTCAGTGCGTCCTGCTCACAGTGTTCAGCTAGATCCGTTCCTGCTATTTACATTTAGTGCAGTCAGTGCGTCCTGCTCACAGTGTTCAGCTAGATCTGTTCCTGCTATTTACATTTAGTGCAGTCAGTGCGTCCTGCTCACAGTGTTCAGCTAGATCCGTTCCTGCTATTTACATTTAGTGCAGTGCGTCCTGCTCACAGTGTTCAGCTAGATCCGTTCCTGCTATTTACATTTAGTGCAGTGCGTCCTGCTCACAGTGTTCAGCTAGATCCGTTCCTGCTATTTACATTTAGTGCAGTGCGTCCTGCTCACAGTGTTCAGCTAGATCCGTTCCTGCTATTTACATTTAGTGCAGTGCGTCCTGCTCACAGTGTTCAGCTAGATCCGTTCCTGCTATTTACATTTAGTGCAGTGCGTCCTGCTCACAGTGTTCAGCTAGATCCGTTCCTGCTATTTACATTTAGTGCAGTGCGTCCTGCTCACAGTGTTCAGCTAGA
Organism: Lithobates septentrionalis; assembly: GCA_037952835.1. Taxonomy (NCBI): domain Eukaryota; kingdom Metazoa; phylum Chordata; class Amphibia; order Anura; family Ranidae; genus Lithobates; species Lithobates septentrionalis. The sequence continues at coordinate 987,519 of JBBDGP010000211.1, forward strand.
TCCGTTCCTGCTATTTACATTTAGTGCAGTGCGTCCTGCTCACAGTGTTCAGCTAGATCCGTTCCTGCTATTTACATTTAGTGCAGTCAGTGCGTCCTGCTCACAGTGTTCAGCTAGATCCGTTCCTGTTATTTACATTTAGTGCAGTGCGTCCTGCTCACAGTGTTCAGCTAGATCCGTTCCTGCTATTTACATTTAGTGCAGTCAGTGCGTCCTGCTCACAGTGTTCAGCTAGATCCGTTCCTGCTATTTACATTTAGTGCAGTCAGTGTGTCCTGCTCACAGTGTTCAGCTAGATCCGTTCCTGCTATTTACATTTAGTGCAGTCAGTGCGTCCTGCTCACAGTGTTCAGCTAGATCCGTTCCTGCTATTTACATTTAGTGCAGTGCGTCCTGCTCACAGTGTTCAGCTAGATCCGTTCCTGCTATTTACATTTAGTGCAGTGCGTCCTGCTCACAGTGTTCAGCTAGATCCGTTCCTGCTATTTACATTTAGTGCAGTGCGTCCTGCTCACAGTGTTCAGCTAGATCCGTTCCTGCTATTTACATTTAGTGCAGTGCGTCCTGCTCACAGTGTTCAGCTAGATCCGTTCCTGCTATTTACATTTAGTGCAGTGCGTCCTGCTCACAGTGTTCAGCTAGATCCGTTCCTGCTATTTACATTTAGTGCAGTCAGTGCGTCCTGCTCACAGTGTTCAGCTAGATCCGTTCCTGCTATTTACATTTAGTGCAGTGCGTCCTGCTCACAGTGTTCAGCTAGATCCGTTCCTGCTATTTACATTTAGTGCAGTGCGTCCTGCTCACAGTGTTCAGCTAGATCCGTTCCTGCTATTTACATTTAGTGCAGTGCGTCCTGCTCACAGTGTTCAGCTAGATCCGTTCCTGCTATTTACATTTAGTGCAGTGCGTCCTGCTCACAGTGTTCAGCTAGATCCGTTCCTGCTATTTACATTTAGTGCAGTGCGTCCTGCTCACAGTGTTCAGCTAGATCCGTTCCTGCTATTTACATTTAGTGCAGTGCGTCCTGCTCACAGTGTTCAGCTAGATCTGTTCCTGCTATTTACATTTAGTGCAGTCAGTGCGTCCTGCTCACAGTGTTCAGCTAGATCCGTTCCTGCTATTTACATTTAGTGCAGTGCGTCCTGCTCACAGTGTTCAGCTAGATCCGTTCCTGCTATTTACATTTAGTGCAGTGCGTCCTGCTCACAGTGTTCAGCTAGATCCGTTCCTGCTATTTACATTTAGTGCAGTGTGTCCTGCTCACAGTGTTCAGCTAGATCCGTTCCTGCTATTTACATTTAGTGCAGTCAGTGCGTCCTGCTCACAGTGTTCAGCTAGATCCGTTCCTGCTATTTACATTTAGTGCAGTGCGTCCTGCTCACAGTGTTCAGCTAGATCTGTTCCTGCTATTTACATTTAGTGCAGTCAGTGCGTCCTGCTCACAGTGTTCAGCTAGATCCGTTCCTGCTATTTACATTTAGTGCAGTGCGTCCTGCTCACAGTGTTCAGCTAGATCTGTTCCTGCTATTTACATTTAGTGCAGTGCGTCCTGCTCACAGTGTTCAGCTAGATCCGTTCCTGCTATTTACATTTAGTGCAGTCAGTGCGTCCTGCTCACAGTGTTCAGCTAGATCCGTTCCTGCTATTTACATTTAGTGCAGTGCGTCCTGCTCACAGTGTTCAGCTAGATCCGTTCCTGTTATCTTCCTACTGACAGGCAGGCTTGTCTGGTTACAGTATATAAAGCTACCTGAAGAAAATTACAGGTGTTCTATCCCAGCTTAGTGCAGCTACAGGCCATTAGTATGTCTGGAAGGCCAAGAAGGAGAGGCAGACAGTCACAAGCCAATAAGAGAGGGCAAGCAGGCTCTGTGTCTAGTGCTGGTCGTGGAGACGGTGCATCCTCATCAGCACGTGGCCATGGGACACGCTTGGCCTTTTTTTCGGCAGCTGGCCGTGTTGAGCCGCAGCATGCGGAAAACTTGGTCGAGTGGATGACCAAGCCGTCCTCATCCTCCTCATCCTCTCTCACCCATGCCCAGGGTGCTTTGTCTGGCAAAGCAGCGGCCTCTTCCCTCAGCTCAATGTCATCAGTGACTCCTTCCCTAGCTCCACCATGTCCTCATGAGGATTCCCTCGAACTGTTTGACCACAGTGTTGGGTACATGCTCCAGGAGGATGCCCAGCGTTTGGAAGGCTCTGATGATGATACTGAGCTCGATGAAGGCAGTAACATGAGCACGGACAGAGGGGGTGCCCAAGAAGGACAGCAATCTGGCAGTCATGCTCCCCCTGCTGCAGCATACTGCCAGGTTTGCTCCAGTGATGAGGAGGGAGGGGATGATGAGGTCACTGACTCAACGTGGGTGCCTGATAGGAGAGAGGAGGAGGAGGAGGAGGAGGAGGCGGCACATCACCAACGAGGCAGGATGCCCTCCAGGGGCCAGCCTAAGGGCAGCACATTGACTGCATCACACCCCAAAGCTCCACATGTGCAGGGCGCTGCAGTCTCTGCGCGTTATTCAAAAAGTTCTTTGGTGTGGGCCTTTTTTGAGACGAGTGCATCAGATCGCACCGCTGCTATTTGCAACATATGTCTCAAGCGTATCTCGCGTGGCCAAAACATCTCCCGCTTGGGTACCACATGCTTGACCAGACATATGTTGACCTGCCATGCAGTTCGTTGGCAAGCATATCTAAAAGACCCACACCAAAGAACAAAGAGGATCTCTCCTTGCTCCTCATCAGCTGAGATTTCCAACCCCACTAGACCTTCAGTCCTCTCTGAGACCTGCAGTGAGAGGAATGAAGGTGTAGAATTAGGTGTGTCACAGCCAAGTACTTGTGGGCAATCTGCTTTTGGTACACCGACGCCAGATTGTACCAGGCAAATTTCCCTGCCCCAGCTGCTGCACCGCCGAAAGAAGTTTGCTCCCAGCCATCCACATGCCCAGCGGTTGAATGCTAGCTTGGCAAAATTGCTAGCACTTCAACTGCTGCCTTTTCAGTTGGTAGACTCTGCCCCCTTCCGTGAGTTTGTGGAATGTGCGGTTCCTCAGTGGCAGGTACCCAAACGCCACTTTTTCTCACGGAAGGCGATTCCAGCTCTCTACCGGCATGTGGAAGGCAATGTCCATGCCTCGCTGGACAGGGCGGTCAGCGGTAAGGTGCATATTACCGCTGACTCATGGTCCAGCAGGCATGGACAGGGACGTTACTTAAGTTTCACGGCGCATTGGGTGACTCTGCTGGCAGCTGGGAAGGATGCAGGACAAGGTGCAGTAGTGTTGGAGGTTGTTCCGCCACCACGCCTCCAAAATGCTGATTGTGACACACCTCTCTCCTCCACCCCCTCCTCTTCTTCTTCCTCCATGGCCTCTTCCTCAGAACCAGCGGTGCTCCGTAGGCGTTCAAGGGGCTACGCAAGTACGCAGGCCAAAAGATGCCATGCGGTGCTTGAGCTGGTGTGCTTGGGGGACAGGAGCCACACTGGGGCAGAGGTTCTGTCAGCTCTGCAGGGGCAGGTTCAGAGGTGGTTGACGCCACGCCAACTTAAGGCAGGAATGGTGGTTTGCGACAATGGCACCAACCTCCTCTCTGCCCTCCGACAGGGACAACTGACCCATGTGCCCTGTTTGGCTCACGTCCTTAACTTGGTGGTGCAGCGGTTCTTGGGCAGGTACCCGGGCTTACAGGATGTCCTGAGGCAGGCCAGGAAAGTCTGTGTGCATTTCCGCCGGTCATATAATGCCAGTGCTCGGCTGACGGACCTCCAAAAGGAGTTTAACCTGCCCAAGAACCGCCTAATCTGTGACATGCCCACCAGGTGGAACTCGACATTGGCCATGCTGCAGCGGCTGCACACGCAGCAGAGGGCCATAAATGAGTACCTGTGCGACTATGGCACCAGGACAGGGTCAGGGGACCTTGGTTTTTTTTCCCCACGCCAGTGGGCCATGATCAGGGATGCATGCACTGTCCTGTCACCATTCGAGGAGGCCACGAGGATGGTGAGCACTGACAGTGCATGCATCAGTGACACTGTCCCCCTTGTCCACCTGTTGGAGCACACGCTGCGTGGAATAATGGACAGGGCACTTGAGGCAGAACAGAGGCAGGAAGAGGAGGACTTCCTTAGCTCTCAAGGCCCCCTTTATCCAGACAGTGTTCCTGCGTGCCCGCCGATCACACAGGAAGAGGACGAGGAGGAGGAGGAGGAGGAGGAGGAAGATTGTGTCAGTATGGAGGTGTATATAAATTAATAAATTTCGCGCAATATTAAAATGGTAAAATAATAGTAGATATGTTGTGGAACACTGTTGTCTATTAGGTGGTGGTATTGAAATCTCTCTTTTGTACTATTAAAAGAGTGAACCTAAAATCACAGTAATTAATGAAATGATCCTTATAATTAATAAAATGATCCTTATACCACCCTCTTTTTAGCATGCATACATATGTGATGACATTTGCGTACAAATAAGTGCATAAAAATATGTGCATAAAATATTTCCAGTAGTGAATCGTGTGCATATAAATAATTCCAGTAGTGAATTGTGTACGATCTACTTAAAAACCACAATCAAAATCTGTGCAATAAGACATGTGTGCACCCTTTAGATAGTATATATAAAACAATCCAATAGTGTAAAAAAATTTCGTTGTGTTGCTACAATTTCTGTAGATCTTCTATTGCCAAAGTGGTTAAAATATAGATGAATAAACAAATCGGTGAATAAAAATTAAAAATAAAAATAAAAATATCTGTCAATAGTTCTTCTGATGTTTAGAAAAAATAAATAAATAGTGAAAGTCTATCTTTCTGCTGCTGGTGTTTCTCAGTGTGGTCTCTCAGAACTCTCACCTTACATTGGTGGTAATCAGGCATTCAGTATTAGGTCTTTTAAGTTTGGAGTTGGTTTCTGGTAGCTTTCTCTTTTAGTTTCTCTCCTCCAGCGTTCCCTCTCTGCTGCTCCGCTCTAGTGAACTCAGTGTGGGGGAATAAGAATGGGGAGGGGGGAGAAGAAAGAGGCTCCACTAGTGCATTAAACTTTTAAAATCAAAGGGGGATTATTTATTAGCTAATGCTCTTACATTTCACAAAATAAAAACAGGCAAAGTGAATAAAAACGATCTGGCGTTCTCAGCGCCCTCTCACTTGTGCTTCAGATTCAGTGTATTGCTCCAGCCAATCCCTACGCGTTACGACACCGTGACGTGAGGAAGACACGTGACGGTGTCGTAACGCGTAGGGATTGGCTGGAGCAATACACTGAATCTGAAGCACAAGTGAGAGGGCGCTGAGAACGCCAGATCGTTTTTATTCACTTTGCCTGTTTTTATTTTGTGAAATGTAAGAGCATTAGCTAATAAATAATCCCCCTTTGATTTTAAAAGTTTAATGCACTAGTGGAGCCTCTTTCTTCTCCCCCCTCCCCATTCTTATTCCCCCACACTGAGTTCACTAGAGCGGAGCAGCAGAGAGGGAACGCTGGAGGAGAGAAACTAAAAGAGAAAGCTACCAGAAACCAACTCCAAACTTAAAAGACCTAATACTGAATGCCTGATTACCACCAATGTAAGGTGAGAGTTCTGAGAGACCACACTGAGAAACACCAGCAGCAGAAAGATAGACTTTCACTATTTATTTATTTTTTCTAAACATCAGAAGAACTATTGACAGATATTTTTATTTTTATTTTTAATTTTTATTCACCGATTTGTTTATTCATCTATATTTTAACCACTTTGGCAATAGAAGATCTACAGAAATTGTAGCAACACAACGAAATTTTTTTACACTATTGGATTGTTTTATATATACTATCTAAAGGGTGCACACATGTCTTATTGCACAGATTTTGATTGTGGTTTTTAAGTAGATCGTACACAATTCACTACTGGAATTATTTTTATGCACACGATTCACTACTGGAAATATTTTATGCACATATTTTTATGCACTTATTTGTACGCAAATGTCATCACATATGTATGCATGCTAAAAAGAGGGTGGTATAAGGATCATTTTATTAATTATAAGGATCATTTCATTAATTACTGTGATTTTAGGTTCACTCTTTTAATAGTACAAAAGAGAGATTTCAATACCACCACCTAATAGACAACAGTGTTCCACAACATATCTACTATTATTTTACCATTTTAATATTGCGCGAAATTTATTAATTTATATTTAGTCATTAAGTGTTTGGTGTGGACACCCATATTTTGCGGCAATATTTATTATTTATTAATTATTTTACACGGCACTTTAGCTCACTTGACCACTTTACCATCGAAAATCCGCCAGCGCGAAGGATAATTTTATATTTTTAGTATGGAGGTGGAGCCTGGCACTCAGCATCAGCAGTCTTTAAGGGATCAGTCCCAAGGAACACATGGACTTGTACGTGGCTGGGAGGAGGTGGCTGCGGACGTTGTTGTCCTTAGTGACCCAGAGGACTCCGGACCGAATGCCTCAGCAAACCTACGCTGCATGGCCTCCCTGATCCTGCAAAGCCTGCGTAAGGATCCTCGTATTCGTGGTATCAAGGAGAAGGACCAATACTGGCTGGCAACCCTCCTTGATCCACGTTACAAGGGTAAGGTTGCGGACCTTATCTTGCCATCGCAGAGGGAGCAGAGGATGAAACATCTTCGGGAGGCCTTGCAGAAAGGTCTGTGCAACGCGTTCCCAGAGACTGGGAGGTTACAAACTCCTGTTTCTGGACAACGTGTTGCTGAGGCTTCGGTCAGTCAAAGAAGGAGCGGTGGAGAAGGTGGCCGTCTGACCGATGCGTTCAGACAATTTTTTGGTCCGCAGCCCCAAGGTATGATCGGTTCCAGCAACCATCGCCAGCGTCTGTTTTACATGGTGCAGGAATACCTAGGGGCAAGATCAGACTTGGACACCTTTCCCACCGAAAATCCTCTGGGTTACTGGGTCTTGAGGATGGATCACTGGCCAGAGCTTGCACAGTATGCAATTGAGCTACTGGCCTGTCCTGCATCCAGCGTTCTTTCGGAACGCACATTCAGTGCTGCTGGAGGCGTGGTAACCGATCACAGGGTGCGTCTGTCCACTGACTCGGTCGATCGGCTGACCTTCATAAAAATGAATCAGTCTTGGATCACCACCAGCTACCAAGCACCTGATGCTGATGTAACTGAATAATTTTTTTCAGATCCCTTCAAAGACTGCCTATGCTGATGCTGAGTGACTATCCCTGAGTAATTATCCTCTTCCTCCTCAATCATCACGCTGATAGCTTGTAAGAACATTTTTGGTTCTGGGCGCCACCACCAGTGCCTAAGGCACAATTTTTCAGCCCCTGTATAACAGGGGCGTGTAATTACAATTTTTGATGTAATACTTTGCAGCACGGCTCGTTCCTGCATTCCAACTAGAGTGTCTGTGAGGGGTTGCAGTGTTGTGGCACCAGCACCAGTGCCTAAGGCCCAATTTTTCTGCCCCTGTCTAACAGGGGCGTGTAATTACAATTTTTGATGCAATACTTTGCAGCAGGGCTCGTTCCTGCGTTCCAACTAGAGTGTCTGTGAGGGGTTGCAGTGTTGTGGCATCAGCACCAGTGCCTAAGGCCCAATTTTTCTGCCCCTGTCTAACAGGGGCGTGTAATTACAATTTTTGATGCAATACTTTGCAGCAGGGCTCGTTCCTGCGTTCCAACTAGAGTGTCTGTGAGGGGTTGCAGTGTTGTGGCACCAGCACCAGTGCCTAAGGCCCAATTTTTCTGCCCCTGTCTAACAGGGGCGTGTAATTACAATTTTTGATGCAATACTTTGCAGCAGTGCTCGTTCCTGCGTTCCAACTAGAGTGTCTGTGAGGGGTTGCAGTGTTGTGGCACCAGCACCAGTGCCTAAGGCCCAATTTTTCTGCCCCTGTCTAACAGGGGCGTGTAATTACAATTTTTGATGCAATACTTTGCAGCAGGGCTCGTTCCTGCGTTCCAACTAGAGTGTCTGTGAGGCGTTGCAGTGTTGTGGCACCAGCACCAGTGCCTAAGGCCTAATTTTTCAGCTCCTGTTCAACAGGGGCATGTAATTACAATTCTTGATCTAATATTTCACAGCAGGGCCCTGTGAGGGCTTACAGTGTTTTGGCCATGGCAACACCTAAGGCCCAAATTTCTGCTGAGTATATAGGGCAGGACCCTACTTTCAAACATCTAACTTACAAACGACTCCTACTTGCAAACGGAAGGAGACAACAGGAAGTGAGATGAAATCTACCCCTAGGAAGGGAAATTCTCTCATGTAAGAGTTAATATGGGAAAACAATTTCTCCTTTCCACTGATGCTTTCCAATCCTTGTTCCACAAAAAAACCCAAATTTTCAAAAAACATTTTTCATTGGGACAAAAAAGTGAGGTGAAATCTTCTGAAGAGGAGGAAAGACGCAAAACAAATGTCACAGGGGTGATAACCCTTCCCTATGTTTTCCAAAAAGCTTAGAAAAGATTTTTTGGCTGGAGCTAAACACGTTAAAAATGTTCAAAATTACAAACAGATTCTACTTAACAACAAACCTACAGTCCCTGTCTTGTTTGCACCGCCTGTATACTGCTGTTCAGAGTATATAGGGACCTTTCCTTATTTTAATTTGGGTGCGGGGTTCCCCTTAATATCCATACAAGACCCAAAGGGCCTGGTAATGGACTGGGGGGTACCCATGCCGTTTGTCTCACTGATTTTCATCCATATTGGCAGGACCCGACATGACATTAAACCCGCAAGCAGTTTTAAATGAGATTTTTTCCTTTAAAAATGACATTTGGTGCAGGGACTGTTCTAAACATGGGAAACACGCGTCACTTTACAGGCATACTATAGACACCCCCCAGGTACGATATTTAAAGGAATATTTCACTTTTTTTTTTTACTTTAAGCATCATTAAAATCACTGCTCCCGAAAAAACGGCCGTTTTTAAAAGTTTTTTTTGCATTGATACATGTCCCCTGGGGTAGGACCCGGGTCCCCACACCCTTTTTAGGACAATACCATGCAAATTAGCCTTTAAAATGAGCACTTTTGATTTCGAACGTTCGAGTCCCATAGACGTCAATGGGGTTCTAACGTTCGTGCGAACTTGCGGTCCGTTCGCGGGTTCTGGTGCGAACCGAACCGGGGGGTGTTCGGCTCATCCCTAGTGCTGAACCCTCCGCCACCTCTCCACACAGTCACCTCCCGCTGCCTGGCTACAGCCTCACCTTTCTCTCTCCTCAGTACTTACTGAGGGGAGCAGTAAGAATCATTCCACCGGGTAAAGGCTGTCGGCCAGGACTTTAGTTACAGTATTAGAAACGTTGGTGCTGTCTTTATCTGCCTGAACACTGAAAATTTTTTAAAAATAGTCCTCGCCCTACTCCTGCCTCCTTGGCCCCTCTGTTGGACTGAAGGGGCCCAGAGAAATGTAATTTTCTGGAAAGGCTAAGAACTTGGCTCAACAGGTCATCTATTTTAAAATATTTGCAGACCATAGATGAACAATAAATCTGCCTGTGCCTTGCCATTGAGCTCATGGGGCCCAGACCCAGTACAGGACGGCCAATTGTACTGCCTTATCAGCGGCCCTACGGACATTGATCAGAATACTCTGCTCAGTGCCTGCAGCCACTAATTGACAAAAGTTTGCCCAGTGCATCCATTCAATAGAAGTCGGTCTAATGTTTGACTTCTGTCGAACATGGAGAGCCACACACAAATCAAAATTTAGTTGGTCCCTGCTGAGCCAGCTGAATTTCAATCCATCTATGTCCAATAATACTTTTAATAAAATTCTTTGAAAACAATTCTGAAAAGGTGTCAGTTTCTTATTTTGGACTTGAGTCTTAGCTTGCTGACCCACTTTGTGAACTGTGTTTTAATGACTGGAGTTTTTATTTGCTGCTTGTTGTTGACATGATCTCCTTTTGTGGGTTTTTCTATTGCTCTGGTCCAGCTTGGTCCTTTATATTTAATTGACTTCTATTGAAAAGTGACCATTCCTTACAGTAGTTGAACATTGATTGCATTCATAACTAGGGATGAGCCGAACACCCCCCTGTTCGGTTCGCACCAGAACATGCGAACAGGAAAAAAGTTCGCTCGAACACGCGAACACCGTTAAAGTCTATGGGACACGAACATGAATAATCAAAAGTGCTAATTTTAAAGGCTTATATGCAAGTTATTGTCATAAAAAGTGTTTGGGGACCTGGGTCCTGCCCCAGGGGACATGGATCAATGCAAAAAAAAGTTTTAAAAACGGCCGTTTTTTCAGGAGCAGTGATTTTAATAATGCTTAAAGTCAAACAATAAAAGTGTAATATCCCTTTAAATTTCGTACCTGGGGGGTGTCTATAGTATGCCTGTAAAGGGGCGCATGTTTCCCGTGTTTAGAACAGCCTGACAGCAAAATGACATTTGGAAGGAAAAAACTCATTTAAAACTACCCGCGGCTATTGCATTGCCGTCAATACACATAGAAGTTCATTGATAAAAACGGCATGGGAATTCCCCACAGGGGAACCCCGAACCAAAATTAAAAAAAAAAAAAAATGAAGTGGGAGTCCCCCTAAATTCCATACCAGGCCCTTCAGGTCTGGTATGGATATTAAGGGGAACCCCGGCCAAAATTTTAAAAAAAAATGACGTGGGGTTCCCCCTAAATTCCATACCAGACCCTTCAGGTCTGGTATGGATTTTAAGGGGAACCCCGCGCCAAAAAAAAAAAAAAAACGGCGTGGGGTTCCCCCAAAAATCCATACCAGACCCTTATCCGAGCACGCAACCTGGCAGGCCGCAGGAAAAGAGGGGGGGACGAGAGTGCGCCCCCCCCTCCTGAACCGTACCAGGCCACATGCCCTCAACATTGGGAGGGTGCTTTGGGGTAGCCCCCCAAAACACCTTGTCCCCATATTGATGAGGACAAGGGCCTCATCTCCACAACCGTGGCCGGTGGTTGTGGGGGTCTGCAGGTGGGGGGCTTATCGGAATCTGGAAGCCCCCTTTAACAAGGGGACCCCCAGATCCCGGCCCCCCCCTGTGTGAAATGGTAAGGGGGTACTTACCCTACCATTTCACTAAAAAAGTGTCAAAATAGTTAAAAATGACAAGAGACAGTTTTTGACAATTCCTTTATTTAAATGCTTCTTCTTTCTTCCTTCATCTTCTTCTTCTTCTGGTTCTTCTGGCTCTTCTGGTTCTTCCTCCGGCGTTCTCGTCCAGCATCTCCTCCGCGGCGTCTTCTATCTACTTCTCCTCGGGCCGCTCCGCACCCATGGCATTGGGGGGGAGGCTCCCACTCTTCTCTTCATCTTCTTCTTCATCCTCTTCTCTTCTTCCTTCTTCTCTTCTTCTCTGTTTCTCTTCTTAATTTTCTTCTCCGGGCCGCTCCGCATCCATGCATGGAGGGAGGCTCCCGCTGTGTGACGGCGTCTCCTCATCTGACGGTTCTTAAATAACGGGGGGCGGGGCCACCCGGTGACCCCGCCCCCTCTGACGCACGGGACACGACGGGACTTCCCTGTGGCATTCCCCGTGACGTCACAGGGAAGTCCCGTCAAGTCACCGTGCGTCAGAGGGGGGCGGGGTCACCGGGGTGAAAGATGTATGTAAGAAACAAGCTATTTTTTCTATGGCCAGAACAAGGGATGTCAGGATACTCTGTCTCCAGGAGACCCACCTGGACAAAGATACAGTGAATACTCTGAGGAACAGGAACTATCAAGAGCAGTATCACTCAACTCATACCTCGTATTCAAGGGGAGTGAGTGTGCTGATATATACTGGGTTGGTTTTCTCCTGCAGACAGAGTAAACTGGATAAATATGGTCGATATGTTTTTCTCTACTGTAATATTGAGGGGCGGGATTGTGTTCTTGCAAGTGTGTATATTCCTCCACCATTCAAAAGAGAAATACTTAGCAAATTGATAAGCTTCATAGCGGACAAACCTGGGGTACCGGTTATAGTGACGGGGGACTTTAATACGGTTATGAACAACTGTGTAGACAGATTCCCGACAAAGGGGACCCCCGGAGGGTTATCTAAGGGCCCACTCTCCCAATTCTGTGAGGAAGTGGGATGGGTGGATACCTGGAGGAAGTGGCATCCGAGCGAGAGGCAATATTCATGCCACTCGAGGACGCATGCAACTTTATCCAGGATTGACTTAGTGCTCTGTAATGAGGAAGCCCTGAGGACAATGGGAGGGATAGATTACGAGCCAAGGGGGCTCTCAGACCACTCTCCACTGTTTTTTTCAGTCAGAATGGGGCTGAGCACTGGAGGGGGGGAGTGGAGACTGAACCCCTTTTGGCTTGAAATAATTGAGGATGATGAGGCGATAGCCGGTTGTTTGGAAGAATTTATAAATATGAACTCAGGATCTACCTCGCTAGGTATAACCTGGGATGCCTTGAAGGCGTTCCTCAGAGGAGTCTTTATTCAGAAAATCTCCTATGCCAAAAAGAAAACACGGGCCAAGGAACATGGAATAAGAGAAAAGGTGAGGGTGGCAGAAGGGAGGTATCTAGAGGAGCCAACTATAGTTAGGTATGAGGCTTGGGTAGAAGGCCAGGAAGAATACAGGAAATTAGTACTAGAGAAAGAAGAAAGGAGCAGAATGTTTCAGAAACAGAAATTCTTTTGTGAAGGGGAATTACTGGGTAGTACTTTGGCATTGATAGCTAGGGCAAATGGCCCCTCATCCACTATAGCAGAAATATGGGATAAGGACGGGAACACCATTAGAACTACCCCTGGTATAGTGGAAGTGTTTAAAGATTACTATGAAGGTCTGTATGGGGCCCCACAGTCGGATGTAGAGGGGGAGATGTGGGAGTTCTTTGAGAAATTGAAAATAACCCCGTTATCCAGTGAGGAAAGAGATGCTCTGGAAGCTCCATTGACACTGGTGGAGTTGCAGGGAGTGGTAAAGGAAATGGCGAATCAAAAATCGCCAGGACCGGACGGTTTGCCCATAGAAACTTATAAGAGATACGGGGATGTCTTGCTGCCAAAATTACTGGAAGTTTTGAACGGAGCCGTTGTGGAGGGTGGACTGCCTATGTCTATGACAGAAGCCACTATTGTAATCTTGTTAAAGGAAGGGAAGAACCCGTTAGATGTAGCCTCATATAGACCTATCTCACTTCTATGCACAGATATTAAGATTCTGGCAAAAACCCTAGCAAACAGGTTAAAAAAGATAATTGCGAAAGTAATCCACCCAGACCAAACCGGCTTCATACCGGACAGATCGGTGAATATGAATATTAGAAGATTGTACAGTAATATACAAGTACCCACGAAGAAAGAAGGGAATAGAGCTATACTATCACTAGATGCGGTCAAGGCATTTGATTGCCGTGAGTGGCATTATCTGTGGAAAGTACTGGCAGAGTTCAAATTTGGTCCTAATTTTGTGAAATGGTTGAGTCTTTTATATGACAAACCAAGAGCCAGGGTTAGGGTTAACGGTGAGTGCTCCGGGTGGTTTCAGCTTGGGAGGGGGACGAGACAAGGGTGCCCACTGTCGCCCCTGCTCTTCGCCGTTGCATTGGAACCTCTGGCGGTCTCCCTAAGAATGTCGCAATAAGTGCAGGGTTTTAAAAGAAAGGGCGCAGAGGAGAAAGTCGCAATGTATGCGGATGACATTCTGCTGTTCCTGGAAGATACACAAGTTTCCCTGCTAGGGGCTATGAAACTGATTAAAGAATTCGGGCGCTTTTCGGGTTTAAGAATTAACTGGGAAAAATCGGCTCTCTTACCGATAGACCCCCTGGTTAACCCGCTCCCAGGACAGGTGAATACCCTAAAAATCGTAAATCAAATGAGATACTTGGGGGTAAACATAACCAAAGACCCAGGGCAGTATATAGCTGGTAATGTGGTACCATTAATGGCAAAGTTAAAACAAAAGAGCCGGGTGTGGGGCAGCCTTCCTCTCTCGGTCGCCGGCAGATGCAATCTTATTAAAATGATATGGATGCCGCAAATTTTGTTTGTGTTACACAATTCTCCTGTCTGGATCCCGAAGCATTGGTTTGGGAGGCTGGATAGTTTGTTTAGGGAATTCATTTGGAAGAATGGAGTGGCAAGAATTGGTTTGAGAGCGCTGCGGCGGTCGAGAGAGGAGGGAGGCCTGGCGCTACCGGACCCCTGGAGTTACTTTCTGGCAGCCCAAATCCAGTTTATGAGAGGCAGCAATCTGGCGGAAGAAAGGGTAGGAAGAAAGAGTGTATGGTTGTACAATAGCAGTCATGATACAGAGGTGAAGGCAGTGGAGGCTGAACTTTTTGGATATAGCTGCCCAACAACTCAGCTAATGATTAAATGCTGGAAGTCGGTAAAGGCGGTACTGGGATATACAGGGTACTCCGAGTTTTCCCCGATATGGAATAATAAAAATCTGAAGGAGTTCAGGGTGATGGGGAGAATAGAAGAATGGGAGAGGAGGGGTATTCATTGTTTGATGCAACTGTACAGGGCAGGAAGGTTAAAAACGTTTCAAGAGATAAAAGAGGAATTTGCAGTGCCCAACAGATTATTTTTTAGTTACTTGCAAGTAAGGCACGCCCTTGAGGTACAATTCAGTGGCAAGATGATAGAGTGGAGCGAAATGCCCTTGCTAAGGAATCTGGCAAATACTAAGGGGTCTAAAGGGCTGATCTCACAAATGTACAAAAGTATAAACAAGGCGGGGCGAGAAGGGGGGGTGGAACCCAGGAAGAGAGCTAAATGGGAGGAAGAGGTTGGCACAATAACGGAGGAACAATGGAAATTTATTTTGGCATTGGGGCCAAGGATATCTCTATCACCGTCACAGGGAGTCTCTTATTTATTTTTGATCTACAGACTCTATTATACACCAGAGAAATTATTTAGGTTTGGTAAGAGGCAGGATGCGAAATGTCAGCGGTGCGGAGAGGAAAAAGGAGACCTCGTGCATATGTTTTGGCGATGTCCCAAGTTATACAGATATTGGGAAAAGCTAGTGGAGGAAATCAACGAAATATTTGGGTCCTCATTAGAAATGGAGGGCAGAATCTGTCTGTTGAGTTTGCTGGAGGAACATGATATGCCGAGGGACACCCAGACCGCCATTATAAGATGCCTGTTTCAGGCAAGGAAAATTATAGCACGAAAGTGGCAGGCAAAAGAACCCCCAACAGTAGAAGAATGGAGAAAGGAGGTCAAGGACTTGATTACGAAAGAGGAATATTGGTATAGAAAAAGAGGCACTTTAATGAAATATAAAAACATATGGAAGTTATGGCTCGAGCATGAATGGGTTGGATAGATGGAAGAATATGAGGTGGAATGGGTGGTGTGCGTATGGGATAAGAGGAGGGTGGAGGGGAATGGAGGGATGGGGGGGGGGGGGTATGAGGGGAAAATGGAGGTTTAAAAGGCTTGGGGATATTACTAAAAGACTGTATATTTATATATGGTCTTTATATGATCTGCTCGCTTGGAGGAAAATTGTGCTTTACTTTTAACTATGAAGTTTAGGTTCAAATAAAAATTAAACAATATATTAGCCACAATGATGTGGAAAAAATAGAGACGGGAAAAATTTTGATTTTCAAAGTTGATACGACTTCTCTTAAAATAAATTTCGCTGAAGTGTCAAAAAAAAAAAAGGGAAAAAAAAAAAAAAAAAAAAAAAGAAAAAAAGCCAAAAAATAAAAAAAAAAACAACAAAAATATGTTGTCAGATGTGAGAAATCAAAATATATTGAGGGAATCCCGATAAATAGTAACAAAATAAGTTTGTGAGAAGTCTGTGTGAATATGAGCAGCAAAACTACTATATTCTTGTCACATTATAAAGAAGAAGAAATTGTGCTGTATTAAACCATTTTCAACATTGCCGCGTGACAAAAGTGCTGCATCCATTGCGAACGCTAAGTTTACCAGAACAAGCTGTTCCGTGTCTGAATTTCTTCTGAGCATGCGTGGCACTTTGTGCGTCGGAACAGGCCACACACGGTCGGAATTGACGCGATCGGATTTTGTTGTCGGAAAATTTTATCTCCTGCTCTCCAACTTTGTGTGTCGGAAAATCCGATGGAAAATGTCCGATGGAGCCCACACACGGTCGGAATTTCCGACAACACGCTCCGATCGGACATTTTCCATCGGAAAATCCGACCGTGTGTACGGGGCATATAAGTGATAAATATAAATACCAATAAATATTGAACAATAATTCATAAGTGACAATCTGTGATGAAAAACTGATTAATAGGGGGCGTGGCTTGGCTGGAATCCGGTATGGCCGCTTGAACTCAGAGCTCCGGCCATCCGAGGAGTAAAAGCAGCTTCCAACGGGAAACAACCGCCCGAACTCATGATGGGGAAACCCAACAGAAGTGTCTCGGTCCCCCGGACACCGAAAGAACCGACCACACAGCTCAGCCGCAACATTCCGGAGATATTCCGGACACTTCGATCCGGGGATCACGAGGCCGAGCAGACACCACAGGCCTCAGGCCTAGGCCAAGACTCGGACTCACAGATGGAGGACGAGCCTACTCGAGCTCGTCGCCCCAGCTCAGTGGTTAGTCTGTCGGATCTGCACCATGTCGCAATGGACATCACCAACAACATAACGGGCACTTTGAAAGCCGCGATCCTAGATCTCAAGACGGACATTCAGGCGGTGGCGGCCCGCATAACGGATGTAGAGCAGACCACGCAGCTCCATACGGCTGCCATCAGGCAAGTACAGCACACGTACGATACACAACTCTCATATCTTTATGATTTACACCGTCAAGTCGAAGATCTCGACAACAGGGGTAGGAGACATAACATTCGAGTGAGGGGGGTACCGGAAAACTTAGATGCAGGATCACTACCCCAAGCTATCTGTAACATCTTTAATGATTTACTGGACCGGCCGCCAGACTCCCCCATTGAGATGGAGAGACTTCACCGGGCCCTCAGACCGCCCCCTCGAGATAATGAACCCCCGAGAGATGTTATTTGCTGTGTAGTGAACTTTCCGCTCAAGGAAGAAATTTTGAGAAAGGCCAGGGAAAGAGGCCATTTACACCACAATGGAACTGAGATTAAACTCTTCCAGGACCTTTCTCCTACCACACTACAGAACAGACGCGCCCTTCGCCCCCTACTGGATCTTCTTAGAACAAGGAATATACCATATCGATGGAAATTCCCGTTTTGCCTGTCCGCCACCGCCAGAGGTCGCACTGCCCTCCTGAGATCACCAGATGACCTTCAGGGTTTCTGTGAGCAACTCGATCTACCAGCGATAGAACTTCCGGATTGGTGCGCGTTCCATTTCCCGTCTGAGCCGTGGAAGCCGGTGACACACAACCCCTCACCCAAAGCACAGAGGCACCGCTCTAGGCGCAGGAGATCGGGACCCTCGTCCCCCGGACCACACTCCTCCCGGCGAGATCTGGAATACCAAGCCAGAGATCAACCTGTAACCCCACGCAGGAACCATCAGGAGGCCTGACAGAGCCACCGTCAATTCACTATCAAAGTAGGTCTGTTGTTCTTCTTCTTGTTTTGAGAGATCCAGCTTCGTGTTTTGGTCCATAGTTTTCATCTTTTCATCTTTATTAGTATATGGAATCTTTGACCCATCCCCAATACACACGCTAGAACTATGCAAGACCCCGCCTGTGCAGAAAGGTCCATGACTCCCCAGCTCAATGTTTTGCACTTTAAAATTCCTGGCATTATGTCTCTAACCAAGGCCATGCAGAATTTCCCTGACCAGAGTAACCAGAACAGCATGAAAAGCCCTTATAGACCCAAGCGGAAAGAACATTTTCTGGCCATGCAGCAAAGAATCGGAACATTTTCATCTCACCGGACTCCTGAGTTCAGAGCAACATCTCCTATGGCTTGCGAGCATACTGCTGCAGATGCGGCTTACCAGCATTCTCAGCAGCTAGCACCTCGTTTTCCAGAGACTTTCCCTGTACACCCTGAGGATTGCACACACACCAACGCCTCGGATGACAACATTTGTATACGCTGAATACCTACATTGCTCTTTGATATCTGGGACTCAAAATGTCTGTATGGGTAAAGCGACTCCCTCACTCTCCCCCCCTATTCCCACCCTTACCTTCACTCTTCCCTACCCCATTCCTCCCTCCCCCCATCACCTCCCTTTCCTCCCCCCCTCCTTCTCCGACCCTCCTACCCCCCCTTCTTTCCCCCTCCCATACCCCGCTCCCCAACCTCTTGTCATATGGATATATACGCTAACTATCTCAATATAACCTTACCGTATAAATATGTTTGATGCTTGGGAGTCACCGAGGCAAACACATGCGGCTCCCATGTTCTTTCCATGTGATCACAATTATTATCTGCCATTTAATGAAGCTGATAACGACTCTGAGCCATAATAAATGAACAATATCCTGGGATGTCACGTACTACCCTAATGTGCATTCCCAGGAGGACGCATCTTGTGCCTCGGGGGCTCATAGAGCTAAGATACCATGATGTCGTAAGATTTAATAAGCACCATCAATACAAAATCGGGTATAACATGACTAAGATGGTAACACCCTAGAATAAGAGAAAAGACTCCAGGAAATGAAGTAATCCCATATCCCATGCCCCTATCCCTATCGCTCAATCTAGCGACGGAGACTTAAGGCTACATGTCCCTATATGTTTTTATAAGGGGGGAGGAGGAATTAGACTGCACGTCCATAACGATGTGAAGCCCCTATAAAACTTAGATGGGGAGGCGAGTATAGGGACCTATGGGTCATGATATCTATGTTTTGTTTAGTTTTTTTTATTGGTACAAATTATGTTCTGAATCTCTCTCAGTTTCCAGTTTCCAGATATAAGACCTATACATGTTCCCCGCTGGTAGGCTCTCAAGATACTTATGTCAAGATACTTATGTCAAGTTTAATGTTGATAGGATGCTTTCGCCCCATTTATATGTTCTTATTTGCACTATTCCCTCTTACAATACCTTATTTGCACACTCCTCTTTATGGCCAAGGAGTAGGATCCCAGACACGCTCACCAACCCCCAGCAGCAGTACTAAGAGTTAGTCTGCTGACCAACCAGATCTATATTCTTATAGGTGGATTGGCACTTCCTTTTCCACCTCTGGTATCTCTCTCCACCATATATTCTGTCTACCCCCCCTGACCCTCTATCCCTCTAACTTTATTTATTCTTGGCGGAACCCTTCCCTCTCCCTCCTTCCCCTCCCTTTCGCTCCACTCTAACACATTTCGCAGTTGTTGGCTGGGCCACCCCGACTCGAGCGGACTCTGTAGAGGTAATAAACAAACACACGGGCCCTGATCCCTCACAATGCCTCACTACGCTCCCCTAGTGTTGAAATGTGTCTCTCTTAACGCAAAAGGCCTTAATGTGCCGGAAAAGCGCTCGCAGGTACTGTCCTCCCTCACCAAGCAAAAGGCCCAATTCATCTTCCTACAGGAGACTCATTTTCGCTCTAATTCCATTCCAAAAATTTCCAATTATATCTACCAAACTGCCTTCCACTCTACCAACCCCATAGCTAAGACAAAAGGAGTCTCCATACTTGTCTCTAAGCAGGCCCCATTTCAGCTCTCAGACTCGCTTGTAGACCCTGAGGGTAGATTTGTATTCATTAAAGGCACCTACGCTTCAAAGCCGATAACATTGGCAAACATTTACGCTCCAAATGAACACCAGGTATCTTTCTTTAGGAAAATAGGTGACCTTCTGACCTCCTTCAAAGAGGGTATTGTGCTACTAGGAGGGGACTTCAATGTACCCCTCAACCCAAACCTTGATACCTCCTCAGGAACCTCAATGCTATCCTACCGAGCCCTGAGACAAATTAAATTAGAACTTCAAGGGCTTGCACTACACGACACATGGCGCACAATGTTCCCCTCTATGAAGGACTACACTTTCTACTCTATCCCTTTTCAAAAATATTCACGACTGGACTATCTTTTTCTATCCCAACCTGACTTAACCTACCTCACACAGGCCACGATCGATCCCATGTTCCTATCTGACCACCACCCTATTTCAGTTACCCTGACCTTCCCAGACTTGACACCTAAAACGAAAACGTGGAGACTCAACTCCTCCCTACTAAAAGACACAGAATTCACCTCACGCCTGACAGCAAGTATTGATACATATTTTAGGGAGAACTCTACCCCAGATATATCCCCGACCACTTTGTGGGAAGCCCACAAATGTGTGATCAGGGGGGAGCTGATGGCCCAGGCTGCGAAAATTAAAAGGTCACAGCAGGCCACCATAGATAAGCTGATCGCTGATATCAGACGTCTGGAGTCTACACATAAACAATCTCATTCCCAGCAGACACTGCAGGAACTGATGCACTCGCGCTCAATGTTATTAGAAGAACTAGGTAAACGCACCAGACGCCAGTATGTTCTCCACCAACGAATCTTTTACGAGCAAGGCAACAAGTGTGGCAGATTACTGGCCAGAGCAGTACGTACTTCTAGACCGTCTAACACAATTCACCACATACAGACCCAACAGGACACTTCACTATCTAAAAATGAAGATATAGCCCATGAATTCGAACAATATTATAAAAATCTATATAATCTTAAGACCCCCATTGCAAACCCAGAACAAGCATTAAATAGAACGGAAGAGATAAAGACCTTCTTGACCCAGTATGGTCCACAACCAATCTCACAAAAACAGGCAGAAGAATTAGAGCTACCCCTCTCGATTGAAGAACTGCAGACCGTCATGCGTCAGATGAAACCAGGTAAAAGCCCAGGCCCAGATGGGTTCACCCTACAATATTATAAATGTTTCGCCCAGTCCCTAGCCCCAAAAATGTTATCAGCCTTTAATTCTCTAGCGAACTCCACGATGAGCGTAGGACGCATGTTGGAGGCACACATAACAGTAATCCCTAAGGAGGGGAAGGACAGGACACGAGTACAAAATTACAGACCTATTTCACTGCTCAATGTGGACATCAAGATGTATGCCAAAATCTTGGCCAACAGAATGTCCACTTTCTTGCCAAACCTTATCTCACTAGACCAGGTGGGTTTTGTCCCTGGACGAGAGGCCAGGGACAACACCATTAGAGCATTGAATATCCACCACTGGCTCACGACCACAAAAACCCGAGGGTTCTTTCTGTCTTTAGACGCTGAGAAGGCGTTCGACAGAGTGGCCTGGGACTATATGGAGGAGGTCCTGAAGAGGATCGGTCTTCACCCACGCATGCTGTCCTACATCTCTGCACTATACTCGAATCCGAGTGCAGCTGTAAGAGTGAATGGCCACCTGTCGAACGCCTTCCCCATAAGAAACGGTACGCGACAAGGCTGCCCCCTTTCACCTTTAATTTTTGTACTCTCCCTGGAACCCCTTCTTAATAGAATAAGAGACAATTCTGACATTACAGGTGTGACAATTCGGGGGAAGGAGTATAAGGTATCTGCCTTTGCAGATGATGTTCTACTCTCCCTGACTTCTCCGACCATCTCCATACCTAACTTACTCAAAGACATAGAGCACTTTGGAACCCTATCACATCTGAAGATTAATTATGCCAAATCCCAAGCCTTAAATATCACTCTTACAACACAAGAGCTTACACACTGCCAATCTTCCTTTCCATTCCAGTGGAACCAACAGGAAATAACCTACTTAGGCATCCAACTCACCACTAAATTGGAGGACATATACAAGGCCAACTTCCTTAAGGTCTTAAAGAAAGCACAAACTGACCTAAAAGCTTGGGGGAACCTCAATGTCTCCTGGTTTGGTCGCTCCGCTCTTCTAAAAATGATAACTTTACCAAGATTTCTTTATATTATTCAGTGCCTACCCATCCAACTACCAGCATCCTTCTTTGCAACATACAGGAAGATGTGCACACTATTTCTATGGAAAGGCTCCCCCCCACGCATCAGATACACTAGACTTACGCGACCTAAACTGGACGGAGGTATTGGACTTCCAGACCTCCACAAATACTCCCTTGCGAGCCACCTTGCCCGAATCGTGGACTGGAATGTCCATGAGCCTGGTAAGATTTGGGTCACCCTGGAAAAATCGATCTCCCAACTCCCGCTGGAGTCTCTTCCCTGGATCTCCCCAAAACAGGTGCCACAGGAGACTTTGACACATCCCCTCATCTCAGCTTCGCTAAGATCCTTTAGACGAACAAGCAGAATTAGACCAATTTCCTCTGTTCCTGGCCCATTAACCCCCCTGAGAGGCAACCCTGAGTTCACCCCGGGGCTCTCCCCATCCTTTCTAAACCAGACATGGCCACACGACAGAATGTTAGCCTATCAGTTCTATGCAGACAAGACCCCAAGAACGTATGAGAACTTAGTTGACTCATCCCCCCTCAAATCCTTCCCCTTCTGGACATACCGACAGATAAGACACTTTCTATCATCTCAAGGAACGACACTGACTTGGACTAGACAATTAACCTCATTTGAGGAACTGTGCACCAAAACCTCCCCACAAAGGCACCTAATCTCGTACATGTACAACATACTAGTAGAAGATACCTCTTGCATTCCAGATTCCGCACAAGCAAAATGGGAAGCAGATCTCCAGATGACCTTCACGGAGGAGGAATGGTCACATATCAACGAATGTATACACAAGGGCTCCCTTAATGTAGCCATTCAGGAGAATGGCTACAAAATTCAAACACGTTGGTATAGGACTCCCTCGCTTTTACATAAATTCTCGCCAACCATCCCAGATACCTGCTGGAGATGCGGGAATGCAAGAGGTACAATGCTACACATTTGGTGGAACTGCGAATCCATACAGCCTTTCTGGAAAGAGGTCCATGACCTCATCACACATATCACAACTTACACTCTGACATACTCCCCAGCCCAATACCTTCTACATCACACTCACCTGACTAGAAATGAGTACTTTAAATCTTTAGCTATGCACTTGGTGAACGCAGCCAAACTTTGTATCCCAACACACTGGAGATCCACCTCTACTCCCACGATTGGAGAGTGGTTTCGGAGGATTTCCAAGATAGAAGAAATGGAGGAACTGGTGCACATATCACAAGAGAGAATCCAGAAATTTACGACCACATGGGCCTGTTGGACACATTTCAAATTCTCTCAACGTTATGGCTTGTACAGCCCCTGAATACTCTTTTGATTAGACTACCAAGAAGTAAAATAGTCCGGCTCGAGTCGGGGCGCCCATACCAAATGGAGGAGGTTAGATGGACTGAGCACTCTGTCGCCACTTTCCCCTCCAAACTCCACTATTTTCCCTTTCCCCAACCCGCCATTCTTCTTTTTCTTCTTCTTTACTTTTCCTCCATATCTTATACACACTCCTTTGTGTCCCCCCCTTTTTTCTTATTTTTTTACTTAAGATTTTTAACGCAGTGAAGGGGCCATAAGATAAATTTATATGCACACCCCACCAAAGGTTATGTACTAAGTCACTCGAATCTGTCGATAACTAATATAACCCCCGAATTGACATTTTCATCTCTGTATCTATGTAAAATATTTTGTATGAGATCATTGTGACAAAATTTTCTATATGATACCCTTGCTACTGTACAAGATATTATTTTGCATACCTTTTTTTCAATAAAAACTATTATGGAAAAAAAAAAAAAAAAAAAAGAAAAACTGATTAATAAAGTGCAGCGTGCATAAACAACGCTGGAACCAAAGTGCATACATAAACTGTAAAAGTGCACACTATTTCGAAAAAAATAGATAAATGAAAGTTCATATGTGATGGATGTAAAATATCAAAAATATAACACAGCGTCCATCAGTGGTGTCATCCAGCATGCTCATCCAAAGTGTGTAACTGCAAAACCATGCTTCGGTGCACTTCAGTGACCCCCCAAAAGCTTATGCGCTCACCTCAGAGCGTGTGACACAGTAGCTAAACTATGTCCAAACGCGCTTTGGAGCCACTCCTGAGCTCTATAATAAAGTGCAGGTGCCGATCTCCAGCTGGTTCAGTCAGCATCGTTCCAAACCATAAATAAGAAAAAACTCCATAGTGTAATAACGCAAGGATTTATTTAAAAAACACATTCCCCACAATGGGGTACTCACATTGCACAGGTGCATGAGTGCACCATTCTATTCCAGGCTTTCAAATGAAAAAAGACCGCCAATATGGCGTGTATTATGGTATGCTCGTCTCCTCGATGCCTCCGTGCTGTCAGCTCCGTCCCGGCCCCTCCCCTACACTTGTTCGACACAGGGATCACGTGTCTTCATCAGGGGGATCTAATTGGATGAGCGCTGTATGATCCAGATATAGCAACGGCGGCCATTTTGCCATGGACCATAGACATTATAGTAATGGGCTTCAGCTGTCATCTCACATTATAATATACTAACCCTTACGATCGGTGGTGGAAAAAAATGTCCCTAACAATAGAGGGATCAATTGCCTGACGATCTACCAATGAATGGGAAAAATATGTAATGCATGTAATTTCATAAAAATTAACCCAGGATGGAGCTGTGTTATCCAACAATACCATACCACACCTCATTGGTATATATAGCATAGAGAAACATAATAAACTGAGTACGCTATCAGCGTGAAATGAAAACTTAAAAAGACAGTGCGGCTATAAAAATATAATCCATACAATAAATATAAAAAATGTATAGGAAATCGTCACTAGCTCTAACAGGCCTAATATAGACTACACCATACTAATAAAACTGATTCATATACATCACCACTCAGGAGTGCAGATTTGCATACAAATTTTATTAAACTTCATTA
The DNA here is from genome assembly GCA_037952835.1 of Lithobates septentrionalis. Lineage (NCBI taxonomy): Eukaryota > Metazoa > Chordata > Amphibia > Anura > Ranidae > Lithobates > Lithobates septentrionalis. The sequence continues at coordinate 1,012,322 of JBBDGP010000211.1, forward strand.
ACCCCTTGCGTGGTGTTCGGCAATATAGTAAAAAATTAAATATACATAAAAAAATCAAAAATAATATAAAAAAATATATATAAAAAAATATATAAAAATACACATATCTTTATATATAATGTATAGAAAAATGAATTCATAATAGGTAAGATAAATATATAAAATAATAAACTAATAGGACGGGTATATATATGGCCATCTGCAAGGAAGAACGAACATATCAAACCCTTTAGAGGCTCATCCTATCTAGCTACACCTTTGGATGCACCCCATCATACATGATTACATCACGTTGATTGATGCATCATGAAACTCATAGTGTAAGAAAATAACCTATATATAAATAAATACCCTCTATGAATAAGTAAGAGTCCCAAAAAACAAAACCCCATAATGGGATAAGAGAAGAAACAGGGTAGGAAAACCCACTAATAAATATGAGCAGGATTTTAAAAATTGCTAAGAAAACATTTGAGTTTGAATTCTTTATTCAGTCCACCAGGCGATAAAGAACCAAGCTGGTGTATCCACCAGGATTCACGCTTACTAATTTCTCTAACGTAGTTAGAGCCTCTCCAGTGGCGTTTGGGTGCCTCTATTCCCCAAAAATTCATTCCAGTAGTGCTTTGATTATGCACTCCTTTAAAATGTATAGAGAGATGATGTTTATCTGACCCCTTACGTATATTTCTTACGTGCTCTTCTATGCGGTCCTTAAGAGCCCTAGTGGTCCGACCAACATAGATAAGGTTACATGGACATTTTAACGCGTATACAACCCCAATTGTGTCACAGGATATGAAGTCTTTAATAGTGTATAATTGATCGGTTCTCAGGTTAGAAAAAACTTTCAATCTTTTGTTGTTATCTGGAACTCTGATACAGCTATAACACCTACCACAACCAAAGAAACCTTTTAGGTCCCAAAACATTTTTGGCTTTGGAGGAGGTGGTTACACTACGTTATGTACTAATTTATCTCATAGGTTCGGTGCCCTCTTAAAGAGGATTTTAGGCTTCACTGGAAGTATTTCTCTTAGATGGATGTCCTGCTTACGTACATTCCAATACTTTTGTATAATTCTTTCCACCTCCTTACTCTGCAAGGAATAATCCAAAACGATACTGGTGCCATAGTTTTCATCATTTCCCATGGTTATGATTTTATCCTTCAGTAAATCGTCCCTGTAAAGACTTCTAACTGCAGTCTTCTCTCTTTCTAAAAATTCCTTATGGTACCCTTTATCCAGAAACATATTACTCAACATATTGGATTGGAACTCAAAATCACCATCCTGCATGCAGTTTCTCCGCATTCTTGTAAACTGGCCTCTGTGTATATTGTCAAGCCAAGGTTTGTAATGGCAGCTTGTTGTTGGGATGTAGGAGTTGCGGTCAGTGGTTTCGAAAAAGGATTTGGTGACAATACCTCCTGTAGTGTTAAAGATCTCCAAATCCAGGAAGTGTATACGATCTCTATTGATATTCCAAGTTAAAGAGATGTTACGATCATTAGTATTCATGGATTCCAATAAATCCAATAATGTTTCCATATTTCCCTTCCAGATGATCAAGAGATCATCTATAAACCTTTTATATAATAAAATGTGACCACACTCCTCGCCCAAGACACTCTCTTCTTCCCATTTGGCCATATAAAGGTTCGCTACACTAGGGACGAACTTAGCGCCCATAGCGACACCTTTTATCTGTAGGTAAAATTTGTTACAGTACCAAAAGAAATTATGTTGTAAACAGAAATCCAAACATTTCAAAATGAACATAACGAAACCTTCATCCATCGAATTTTCTTTCTTCAAGGCCCATTCAACAGCATCTAAGGCCCCCCATGATCAATGTTGGTACACAATGAGGCTACATCACCCGTAGCCATAATTATATCGTCATTCACAATACAATCATTAAGAAGCTGCAAAGTATGCTTAGTGTCCTTGAGAAAGGCTCGAGTCTTTTTTACTAGGGGCTGCAGATGGAGATCTATATACTCCCCCAATCTAGATGTCAAAGACTCAATCCCACTCACTATCGGTCTACCGGGGGGATTTATACTATCTTTGTGAATCTTGGGTAAGTAGTATATTACGGGTATTCTATTAACCATAGGGACTAGGTACTTCGTCTCTTGTTTACTAAGATATTTATTAGCTGTGCCATATTTTATAATAAGGTCTAATCCATTCTTAAAGGGCTTGGAGGGATTGGTATTTAACAGTCGGTATGTGTCAGTATCGTTTAATATTCTTTCCATCTCATCTTTGTATGGCTGCAAAGAGAGTACAACAATACCCCCCCCCCCTTTATCTGCTGGTCTAACCACTATATCAGTTCTTTTTCCAGTGACTCCATTCCTTTCTTGAGATCCTTGTGCTCATAAAACTTCTTGACAGGTAGCTGCTCTAGTTCAGTAGTGACTAATTTCTTAAACAAATCCACGTATTTGTTATTAGCCACATACAGAATTGTTTCTTAAATTGGTGAATCCGGTGTTCATAACAGTTTTTTCAACAGGGTTAAGGGCGTAGTATTTTTTTATATTACGTTTTCTGATAAACTTTTGCACTCTCCAACGTACGTCTCAAATTTATTAAGACCTTTTTTTGGAGCAAATTTTATACCTTTATCCAGGGTCAGTATTTCTTCCTTTCATAATATAGCGCCACTCAAATTGTAGATCCCCTCTCCTAATCTTCCTGCCTTCTTTTTTGCCTTAACCTTCGTCCGGCTCTCCCCCCTCTCTGCCTGGGTTTCTTATTTCGCGTGTGGACCCCCCCTCTGGTCTTCCCTAAAAAAGACTCATCCAAATAGTAATCTCCATTAGGTGTAGCTAGATAGGATGAGCCTGCAGAGGGTTTGATATGTTCGTTCTTCCTTGCAGATGGCCATATATATACCCGTCCTATTAGTTTATTATTTTATATATTTATCTTACCTATTATGAATTCATTTTTCTATACATTATATATAAAGATATGTGTATTTATATATATTTTTTTATATATATTTTATATATTTTTTTATATTATTTTTGATTTTTTGATGTATATTTAATTTTTTACTATATTGCCGAATACCACGCAAGGGGTTAATGAAGTTTATTAAAATATGTATGCAATTCTGCACTCCTGCGTGGTGATGTATATTAACCAGTTGCCGACCGCCTAACGCAGATATACTGCGGCAGAATGGCATGGGCAGGCAAAATCACATACCTGGTGACCCCCCCCTCGCGATCGCTCCCAGCCAATGAGATTCTTCCTCTGCTGCTGTATAGTAAACAGCAGCAGAGGAAATTATGTCATCTCTCCTCGGATCGGTATTTTCCGTTCCGGCGCCGAGGAGAGAAGACATCTGAGTGAGTTGCACAACACAACACACACAGTAGAACATGCCAGGCATATTGTACACCCCCCATCACCCCCGATCACCCCCTGATCACCCCCCAATCACCCCCCCCCCCCGTCACACTGACACCAAGCAGTTTTTTTTTCTGATTACTGCATTGTTGTCAGTTTGTGACAGTTACTGTGGTAGGGCAGTTAGTGTTAGTCCCTTTAGGTCTAGGGCACCCCCCTAACCCCCCTAATAAAGTTTTAACCCCTTGATTACCCCCCATCGCCAGTGTCACTAAGCAATCGTTTTTCTGATCGCTGTATTTGTGTCACTGGTGATGCTAGTTAGGGAGGTAAATATATAGGTTCGCCGTCAGCGTTTTATAGCGTCAGGGACCCCCATACACTACCTAATAAAGGTTTTAACCCCTTGATTGCCCCCTAGTTAACCCTTTCACCAGTGATCACCGTATAACTGTTACGGGTGACGCTGGTTAGTTAGTTTATTTTTTTATAGTGTCAGGGCATCCGCCGTTTATTACCGAAGGTTTAGCCCCCTAATCGCCCGGCCGGGATATAAGTTAGGTTTTAAGGTCTGATAGGGTCTGCGTCACCCCAGGTGGCATCAGATTAGCACCAGTAGCGCTAACACCCACGCACGCAGCATAGTATCTGAACGGATCACTATCTGATCCGATCAGATCTATACTAGCGTCCCCAGCAGTTTAGGGTTCCCAAAAACGCAGTGTTAGCGGGATCAGCCCAGATACCTGCTAGCACCTGCATTTTGCCCCTCCGCCCGGCTCAGCCCACCCAAGTGCAGTATCGATCGATCACTGTCACTTACAAAACACTAAACACACATAACTGCAGCGTTTGCAGAGTCAGGCCTGATCCCTGCGATCGCTAACAGTTTTTTTGGTAGCGTTTTGGTGAACTAGCAAGCACCAGCCCCAGGCAGCGCCAGGTTAGCGCCAGTAGCGCTAACACCCACGCACACACCGTACACCTCCCTTAGTGGCATAGTATCTGAACGGATCAATATCTGATCCGATCAGATCTATACTAGCGTCCCCAGCAGTTTAGGGTTCTCAAAAACGCAGTGTTAGCGGGATCAGCCCAGATACCTGCTATCACCTGCGTTTTGCCCCTCTGCCCGGCCCAGCCCACCCAAGTGCAGTATCGATCGATCACTGTCACTTACAAAACACTAAACACACATAACTGCAGCATTTGCAGAGTCAGGCCTGATCCCTGCGATCGCTAACAGTTTTTTTGGTAGCGTTTTGGTGAACTGGCAAGCACCAGCCCCAGGCAGCGTCAGGTTAGCGCCAGTAGCGCTAACACCCACGCACACACCGTACACCTCCCTTAGTGGCATAGTATCTGAACGGATCAATATCTGATCCGATCAGATCTATACTAGCGTCCCCAGCAGTTTAGGGTTCCCAAAAACGCAGTGTTAGCGGGATCAGCCCAGATACCTGCTAGCACCTGCGTTTTGCCCCTCCGCCCGGCCCAGCCCATCCAAGTGCAGTATCGATCGATCACTGTCACTTACAAAACACTAAACGCATAACTGCAGCGGTCGTAGAGTCAGGCCTGATCCCTGCGATCGCTAACAGTTTTTTTTGGTAGCGTTTTGGTGAACTGGCAAGCACCAGTGGCCTACTACACCCCGGTCGTAGTCAAACCAGCACTGCAGTAACACTTGGTGACTTGGTGACGTGGCGAGTCCCATAAGTGCAGTTCAAGCTGGTGAGGTGGCAAGCACAAGTAGTGTCCCGCTGCCACCGAAGACAAACACAGGCCTGTCATGCCCATAATGCCCTTCCTGCTGCATTCGCCAATCCTAATAATTGGGAACCCACCACTTCTGCAGCGCCCGTACTTCCCCCATTCACATCCCCAACCAAATGCAGTCGGCTGCATGAGAGGCATTTTCTTTATGTCCTCCCGAGTATCCCTACCCAACGAACCCCCCCAAAAAAGATGTTGTGTCTGCAGCAAGCGCAGATATAGGCGTGACACCCGCTATTATTGTCCCTCCTGTCCTGACAATCCTGGTCTTTGCATTGGTTAATGTTTTGAACGCTACCATTCACTAGTTGAGTATTAGCATAGCGTACAGCATTGCACAGACTAGGCACACTTTCACAGGGTCTCCCAAGATGCCATCACATTTTGAGAGACCCGAACCTGGAACCGGTTACAGTTATAAAAGTTACAGTTACAAAAAAAAGTGTAAAAAAAAAACACAAAACGTTTCGGCATGCAGCGGTAAAGACGTGTCTTCCTTGAGCTCCGGCGCTGGCACTATTATCTATCGGCTTAACCCAAGATTTCCACCCGATCCAAACCTCTAAGCCATGCGGAAGAGATCAGGCAAGTCCCTGCCTAAAAAAGGAACCCCTTCGGGATCCATTAAACGCTACTTGGCCGCCGATCCAGAGGACTCCCTCGATATGGATGGCCTAGGCCGCTCTCCTCGCGGCTCGTGCCCCGCCTCCCGCCATAGACCTGAGCCCGGGAGACACTCCCCAGCCACTTCGGCCTGCTCTGAAGGAGAAGAAGAAGCCTCCAAGTATCCCGGGGTTGCGGCCCTCGTGAGTGATCTCCCCACCAAGACGGAGCTAGCCTCTCTGTTCTCGGGACTGGAGCGCTCGATTAAAAAGGAGCTCTCCGCGGTGAGGTCGGATCTCGCGCATGTTCTAGAGTGGGTAGAGGAGACAGAGCTACGACTGGATCGTCACACGGCCGCCATTAGGGCCTTACAGAACACCACCCGCACCCTCTCTATTGCACACAGAATGGCCCTCTACAAGATCGAGGACCAAGAGAACCACAACAGGCGGAATAACATCAGGATAAGAGGGTTGCCAGAGGCCACGGGAGATGACGACCTCCTCCCCTCCCTGCGGGGTATATTTAATGGCCTGCTTGGTCAGGCGGCGGACTTTCCTTTGAAAATAGATCGGGCTCACAGGGCCCTCCGACCCCGCAACATGTCATCAGAGGTCCCACGCGATGTTATATGCAGGCTGCATTACTTTGAGGAGAAGGAGATAATCATGAAGAAGGCCCGAGAAAAATCACCACTGGACTTTGACGGGGCCTCCCTCTTATTCTTCCCAGATCTAGCCAGGGAAACGTTGGACCGACGCAGGGCTCTGCGTCCCCTTACTGAACAGCTCCGTGCAGCATCGATTAACTATCGCTGGGGGTTCCCCGCATCACTCATTGCACATAAGGAGGGCAAGACCGTGACACTTCGTTTCCCAGAGGACCTGGAAAAGTTCTGTTCGGATCTCAGCATACCCACACCAGAGCTTCCAGGATGGCAAGATCTCATCCCTTCCCCCACCTCCTCAGCAGAACCTCGGTGGCAGAAGGTGGACCACAAGCGTAGATCGGGCTCTTCAGGATCACCCCCTTCACAAGTGGGGTGACTCCCATTTTGATGTAAAATGATCCAGGCTCTGGCCTGCAACATCTTGTCCTCTGTGGTAGCCGCAAGTATTAAGCTTTTTGATCCGTTATAACGGATCTTGTTCACATCTGTGTTTCCCTTTATTGATTCGTATAAAGAAGTGTTTTTCTTGTGCTTGCCTACTAAAAAACTCTTCTTTATTTTTTTTTTTTCTTTTAATTTTTCTTAATTTTTCGCGCACTTTCTTTTTCTTTTTTTGATGTTTTGGAACTTTTTTTGGCTCCCTCGTTTAGAGAAGCCTAGTTGAAAGCTACCGGGACAGTAACTCTAACGGGTTTCCTTGGCTTACTGTTTTATAAGGTTAAGTTTGAAGTGTATAGCAAATGCTTCTTGGGTTTTGTATAACAACATTTTGTTTGTGCTGGCTCCGGGCTCTGGGACAGACAAGCGCGCCACATTGAGCGCTCTCTGTTTGTCGTTCCGGGCGGCGGACCCACTCCCCCAGGGGTGTCGGGGGGTCCCGTGCATTCGTGAGCCCGTCCCCCAAGGTGTCGGGGTCCCGGGTGTGCGGGGCTTGCGATTTACCCCTATCATGCACTGCAGTGTTCTGCGTGCAGATTACCACCTAAGAACAGATTGGGTGGTGATTGTGACGATGCAACTTGGTAATCTACCTCCTTTCTTCTTATCTTCTTTCGCTCTTTCTACTCCCTTCTCTCTACTCTCCTGGTGTTCCCTTGTCCCGTCTTATTCCCTCCCTACCCTTTCTACTGGTGTCTGCTTCAGGTCCGATGGGCTCGTAGAATGGCTGGAGCGGGTTCCCCCTGACGGAGTCAATGGCTAAGCTCAACTTACTCTCACTCAACGTCCAAGGACTACACGCTCCAGGTAAACGACACAGTCTATTTAGAGAGCTGGATCGCCTGCGGGCTGACGTTGTCTGCCTGCAGGAGACCCACTTGACACACACAACAACAGTTAAACTTTTTTCCCCAATGTACCCCACGTGGTATTACAGTCTTTCAGATATTCACAAGTCAAAAGGTGTGGCCATTGGCTTCCGCAGGGGTACCTCGTTCACGTTCGAGTCTATAGTAAGCGACCCTTCGGGGCGTTTTTTGTTTATTAGAGGCAAACTGGGCAGTATGTCATGCACTATCGCTACGTTATATGCTCCCAACCGAGACCAAACTGGCTTCTTGGCCGCCACACTTACTAAACTGACAGAGTTTGCCCAGGGCTGTATCCTGCTGTCAGGGGACTTTAACGCCCCCTTGGAGCCCCCTATTGACACGTCCACAGGCACATCTTGTATCACACATAGATGCTTAACTCTCATACGTAAGCGTCTACACGACGCCCAGTTAATGGACGTCTGGAGAATCCTCAACCCTAAGGTGAGAGATTATACTCATTTCTCTCACTCTTATTCGCGCATTGATTATTTTTTCATTGATCATCATCATCTCCCCCTTATCATAGATTCAAAGATAGAAACCTCCACACTATCAGACCACGCACCAATTATCCTTCAGATAAAAATCCCATCTATCCCAATTAAGAATGTAAACTGGAAACTGAATGATCAGTTACTTATGGAAGACATTGACACTGCTGCTATCAGCAGCGAGCTGGTACATTACTTCAGGGACAATGCCTGCCCGGAGATTCCCCCGGGAATACTTTGGGAGGCCCATAAGGCCTTCATACGTGGAAAATTTATTGAACTAGGGTCCAGAAAAAAAAAAGAGAGAGCGACACAGCAAGCAGAGCTTCTCCGGGACATAGGTACCCTTGAGCGACAGCATAAAGCGGGCCTCGCAAAACCGGTGCTTGAGGCCCTGACTAAAAAGAGAGAAGATTTGAAGAATCTCTTTCACTCCGAACAAAAACAGCAATTCCGCATCATAGCTCAACGTACATACGAATGGGGCAGTAAACCCGGTAGATTGCTGGCTCGCTCTCTGCAACAAAAAAAAGCTGCAACTTTCATTGCTAAAATTAAATCTAGAACAGATGAATTAGTACACCACACCCCTGCAATAGCGGCTGAGTTTAGAATGTTTTATCAACAATTATACCACGTTCAACATAATATACCCGACCAAGTATCCCGCAAACAGGCTATACAAGACTATCTTGCCCAGGCCAAACTTCCAAGATTAGCAGACGATTTGTTGGCAACCCTAGATGGTGAATTCACCACGGAAGAGCTGCGTAGAGCTCTTAAAGCCATGGCATCAGGCAAAGCTCCGGGCCCGGATGGGCTTACGGTCTCATATTATCGCTCCTTTGCGGACATTCTGCTCCCACGACTAGCTAACTACGCTAACTCAATTCCCTCTGGAGATCCCCTTAGACCAGAAACTCTTCACGCACATATCACTATTATCCCCAAAGCAGGGAAGGACCCTAGTTGTTGCGGTAGTTATCGCCCCATCTCTCTTTTGAATATAGACGCTAAATTGTACGCAAAACTAATAGCCAATAGACTTCTCCCTCTAATCCCAAAATGGGTTTCAAACGAACAAACAGGCTTCATTCCCGGAAGAGAGGCACGCGACAACTCTCTCCGTACCCTCTCCCTGATTGCGCATGTGCGTGGGTCCTCCCAGCCCACCCTGCTATTGTCAACGGACGCCGAGAAGGCGTTTGACAGGGTGGACTGGGAGTTCCTAATGGCGACCCTGACTCATCTGGGACTGGGCCCCTCTTTCCTGAACCAAATAGCAGCCCTCTATAATTATCCAACAGCTCAACTTAGAATTAACGGCACTTTAAGTGATTCTTTCATACTTCATAACGGTACTCGTCAGGGATGCCCCCTTTCACCAATTTTATTCGCCCTCTCGCTAGAACCCTTCTTATCAACAATAAGACATAACCCGAACATACACGGCATTACGGTGGGCTCTTTTGAACATAAATATGCCGCATATGCGGACGATATTTTGTTTTATATTCAACAGCCTAGAATTACTCTTCCTAATTTAATGCAGGCCTTCTCGACCTTTAACCAAATCTCAAATTTCAAAATTAATATGACAAAATCCGAAATTCTGAATATCTCAGTCCCCAGAGAAACCGCGATCCACCTACAGGAATCTTTTCCATTTAGTTGGCAAAAAAAAGCCATGAAATATCTAGGTATATTCCTTACACCCTCATTGTCCTCTCTATTCCGAACCAATTTTATGCCTATATTAAACTCTGTCAAATCTGATCTTCAAAAATGGTCTCAACTTGCACATTCGTGGCTGGGAAGGATAGGAGTGGTAAAAATGAACATACTGCCCAGGTTGCTATTTTTGTTTCAAATGATACCGTTTCAAATTCCCGCTGAGTACTTTACACGTATAACAACTATGATTTGTCGATATGTCTGGGGTAGACGTCGCCCCAGGTTGACCAGGTCGCTTCTTACTAGGTCAAAGGCGGAGGGAGGTCTGGCTCTCCCGGACATCAAACAATATTTCTTGGCAGTCATTCTATCCAGAATCTCAGACTGGAAATACCACAAAGATTCAAAACTCTGGGTGTCGCTGGAGGTGGCATTAGGGGGCTCTGACCTCTATCCCTTAATTTGGATTCCGAAGAAAACCAGGCACCTATCTGGGGATGCGTCTCCTCTCACATGCTATACCCTGCAGGTCTGGGATCTACTTTGTAAGAGACACGCCTGGCAATGCAACTCCCCCCTCATGCCAATAACTGGTCACATGTACTTTCCCCCGGGAACATTGACCCCAGATTACACTCCTGGAATCTTGGGAACTCAGTTTTACTACACCAAGTCACTAAAAACTCTGACATTTTGCCTATATCCAAGCTCACAACGGTTCCGAACCCATCGCTTATGGATCAATGGAGATATTTGCAATTATCAGATTTCATTAAATCCCTCCCTAAGCCGCTGCGCAATGTGTCTAACTTAACGGTGATAGAAACAGCCTTTGTAGATGACCACCCAGTGGAGAAACCTCTTTCTTATTTTTATAAATCTCTACGATCATTGGCCACTACAGGATATCCTAGCTTCCTCCGCAACTGGGAGAAGGATCTCCATAAGACCCTAACGGAGACTCAGAAGTCCTCCATCCTTCAACTCTCCCACGCATCAGCTATGTCCTCGAAAACAGCCGAAGTTAATTATAAACTTTTAACAAGGTGGCAGTACACTCCTGCTGTACTCCACAAGCTCTTTCCTCAGGTCTCACCTCTCTGTTGGAGGGGATGTGGGGAGAGAGGGACGCATGCCCATATCTGGTGGTTCTGCCCACTTATCAGACCCTATTGGCTTACCATCCTCCATTGGATAAAGGAAATCCAGGGTTCGGAGGTGCCTAATGACCCCTGGCAGGTATTATTGCATTGTACAGACGAACCAACGGGATCATATAAAAAATCTATCACACCACATTTACTGAATGCTGCTAAAGCTCTCATACCTAGGTTCTGGAAAACTCCTAAGATACCTTTCCTACGCCAGTGGCTGTGTGAGGTAGACCACACGTACTATATGGAGGACTTAACCTTCACCCTCAGAAACAAATCAGACTTAGGGAGGAAAATATGGTCCCCGTGGTTCATTCTCTCTTGCTTTATCTCTGTGCTTTTCCTCTTCTTTATATTTTTCCATTTTACTTTTAATGTTTAGATGTCTTTATAAGCGAAAAACATGTCGGGATTAGGTCCTGTTACAGATTATATGCCTTAATGCTTTTTGATCACCCATGCCTTGCATAAATATCTTTATATTTTGTCCTAGTATATTCTGGAACTTATAACATTTTATGTATGTTTTGTATGCCCAAGCATGTGATGGGTATTTCTTTGTATTGGACTTCCTGTCATTAATAAAAAAATATTAAAAAAAAAAAAAAAAAAAAACACAAAAAAATATATATATAAAAAAAAAAATAGTTGTCGTTTTATTGTTCTCTCTCTCTCTATTCTCTCTCTATTGTTCTGCTCTTTTTTACTGTATTCTATTCTGCAATGTTTTATTGTTATTATGTTTTATCATGTTTGCTTTTCAGGTATGCAATTTTTTATACTTTACTGTTTACTGTGTTTTATTGTTAACCACTTTTTTGTCTTCAGGTACGCCATTCACGACTTTGAGTGGTTATACCAGAATGATGCCTACAGGTTTAGGTATCAGCTTGGTATCATTCTTTTCAGCCAGCAGTCGGATTTCATGTAAAAGCAATCCTAGTGGCTAATTAGCCTCTAGACTGCTTTTACAAGCAGTGGGAGGGAATGCCCCCCCACCGTCTTCCGTGTTTTTCTCTGGCTCTCCTGTCTCAACAGGGAACATGAGAATGCAACCGGTGATTCAGCCAGCTGACCATAGAGCTGATCAGAGACCAGAGTGGCTCCAAACATCTCTATGGCCTAAGAAACCAGAAGCTACGAGCATTTCATGACTTAGATTTCGCCGGATGTAAACAGCGCCATTGGGAAATTGGGAAAGCATTTTATCACACCGATCTTGGTGTGGTCAGATGCTTTGAGGGCAGAGGAGAGATCTAGGGTCTAATAGACCCCAATTTTTTCAAAAAAGAGTACCTGTCACTACCTATTGCTATCATAGGGAATTTTTACATTCCCTGAGATAATAATAAAAATGATTGAAAAAAATGAAAGGAACAGTTTAAAAATAAGATAAAAAAGCAAAAAAATAATAAAGAAAAAAAAAAAAAAAAAAAAAGCACCCCTGTCCCCCCCTGCTCTCGCACTAAGGCGAACGCAAGTGTCGGTCTGGCGTCAAATGTAAACAGCAATTGCACCATGCATGTGAGGTATCACCGCGAAGGTCAGATCAAGGGCAGTAATTTTAGCAGTAGACCTCCTCTGTAATTCTAAAGTGGTAACCTATAAAGGCTTTAAAGGCTTTTAAAAATGTATTTAGTTTGTCGCCACTGGACGTTTGTGCGCAATTTTAAAGCATGTCATTTTTGGTATCCATGTACTTGTTCAAAAAGACAAACAGTCAGCGCAAAAACCATCAAAACACAAACCAAGCTGCTGAACACTAAAGGCAAATATATAAATCCTTTCTAGTAATGCAAATGAAAATATATAGTGCAGCGCTAAATAACGCAATCAATAATTAGAAATGTCCATAGATGGAAAAGACCAATAGATAACAATGGTGATGCAGTGTGCTTCATGCAAATCCAAAGTGATCTTCAAACTGTGCTCCCCCTTTTGCCAGTCAAACTGCTCACCTTGTTGAAGGGACCCCTGAACTAACAGGAAGGTCATATACGCTTTCACCACTTTTGTGTGGTCAGGGTGGTAACTTGACTGGAAAGCTGGAACGCTCTTAAATAGGGCTCAACAATTTTCTTCCAAGTTTGCATGGAATAAACAAAGAAAATACATAGTGCTCTCTGTATAGCTTAAAAAGTGATTTATTTTATTAAAAAGACAGGTACTCACATATATAGCACTATGACCAGTGCTAGGCATGAAGGAGCATGTTAATTACAGATGACAATGATAAGCGGCTGCAGCGACGTCTAAACCGGGATAAAACCAATCCGCACGCGTATCGCCCTATAGGACTTCCTCAGCGGTCTTAGGGTCCCCCAGGTCTAGTCAGTAATTTATATAAACCCCCTCATTCGGTCATCTGTTGTTAATTAAGTCCCGAGTGGTGGCCGTCCAATCGGAACGCACCTCTCAGGAATAGAAAGTGTGTAGAGCTCTAAGCTATTATCAGTTGCCATAGTGATCAGCACCGTGATGACACGACGCCCGATCACATGACTTCCTGCCCAAAACAAGCACCCTCCTCCTGAGTGTACACATGAGGCTACCATCCACTCCTATAGGTTAACACTCAGGAGAGGGGCGTAGTTCAGTATGTAAATGTGGAGCCATCGCGTCATCGCGATGACGCGACTTCCGGTCATGTGACCGACTACGTCAGTGGTTACCTCCTTCCTTTATTCAAAACTAGCTGTGATAGGGTGGGGCTGGGTCACATGCTGCTGCCAGCCGCCCTTCAGCTATGAGAAGTGTAAGCAAAGGAGGTGTGATGTTATTTCGCCAGCAGTAGGAAGTATAAACAGAGTAGGAACACAATGCACCTATACTGTCTGTATAACACTGGGACGCTGGACTGACTATCACCACAATAATAAATTATGAGATGTTATTTCATCAGCCGTAGGAAGTGTAGACAAAGGAGGAAAAACACTGCACCCATGCTTTCTATATAACACTGAGATACTGAACTAATTATCGCCACAGTACTAAATTGATCACTGTCAACTAACATAATCAAGAAATAGTGGGGGAGTGCGCAGGCGCGGGACTCCCAAGATGGCCGCCTAAGCCGGGAGCTCCGCTCTACCCAGCCCAGCAAGCCACCCAAGAGCCGGAGTAAGGCCGCCTAATCACCCACCACTAGCGGAACCGGTCCCGGGAACACCCGCTGCCTCGATCCATGCCAAATAGCACGGTCCGCAGGGACCTGGGACCGCAGTTTTCAGCAGAGGATTCCCGGGCCTTATCCAAGATGGCGGCCGCAGCACAGCACAAGGAGCAGTATGCAGGGGGACACGTGGAAACAAGGCAAGTGATTGCTCCTGCCACTTTAGCCTATACACCCCTACCCACTCTCCACAACCAGCCTATGGGGACCCCATCCCCAGCCTCCACAGTATCCCTCCTAGAGCGCACCTTTGAGAACTACTCTCTGTCCCCCCTGAACACTATACCACCACATCAGGGAGCTGGAACTTCCATAGGAGACCCGGAGGCTGCCATACCCCTCAATACAGGAGATTTATTTCTCAAACTGTCAGATCTACTAGACAGAGGTTTAGCAAACACAGCCACAAGAATCACAAACGAGATAAGAGCTGACTTTCAAAACTTGGGAGCAAGGATGGAAGCTATAGAACACAAATTAGACATCACAGTGTCCAGAGCTAACCAGAACACTGAGCACATTCATGTTGTTCAAAAGCAACTAGAGGTGGCACTGAACAGAATCGATGACTTGGAGAACAGGTCGAGAAGGGACAATTTCAAAAGTAAGAGGTATCCCCGAATCAATTTCAGACGTCCCCAAAGCTATCCAGGATTTAATCAAATCCCTTATCCCTGAGCTGCCCCCCATCAAATTGGAGCTGGACAGGGCTCACAGATCCCTGGGTCCCCCCAGAAAAGACGGATCCCCCAGAGATGTGGTCGTGAAGCCACACTTCTATAGTGTAAAGGAAGAAATAATGAAAATATCACGCCAGCAATTCCGCATTCTTTTTCAAGGACAGGAAGTGCAAATCTTTGCGGACATTTCCCCCACGACCATCCAGAAACGCAGAGCCCTCAAGCCCCTTCTGCTGGTCCTCTCCCAGAAGGAGATTAAATATTGGTGGGCATTCCCTTTCGCCTTAAAATTAACCCTTAAAGGCAGAACCCACTCATTCACCACGTTCACCGAAGGCGAACGAATCCTCCTCTCACTCAAGCTCATATCCCTAGACTCGGAAATGGACATAACCAACACTCAAGCGGGTTCTTCTAAACGCCAAACTCCCAACAGCCCAATCTCTCCTGCCTGGAAATCCAATAAAAGCAGGCGACTGAAAGATCAATTACCAACCTGAGGATGTCATTTACAAGAACCCGGCGACACCCCTCTTCCTCTTTGTGATCCACTGTCCCCTATCTTTCTCATACCAGATGATCTCCACCTCTCTCGGATCTTTCACAAAGAGGCCTCGTCCCCGCTAGGGGACATTTACCCATTCGTCCCAAACTCTCAAGTTTCCACTTCAACACCCCAGCGGGACTATGCATCCAGTTCCCTAAGATCTACTACCGCCCCTATCTCTTACCCACACCTCAAGGATGATTAAAGGTTTAGCTCATCGATCTTCACAAGAATGGCCTCCTCGGATCTTGACATCACACCTCCATCGTCCTTCTTGGTACCCCCAGCGTTAGCAGGATGTTTCGGCCCCTCTCCACTACTTCATTCCCTCACAACGGACTGGCTAAGTCCACAGTAGGACTTGGATTTCCCATACCACCTTCCATCTCCATCCCCACAGAGGAATCCATTATGTCTGCCAGGAAGACTCTATCTGCACCTCAGCCCAGAGCGGCTCCTAGTTAAAAACATTTCAGTTTTTTTTCAGATTTTGATACTCTTTTTTGTTCTCCGTTTGCTTCTTTTTATTTTTACAAAGCTCATTACTCTATGCAAGGTTTCAAGGGTGGCTTGGGCTGCGGTAGCTGCCCTGCGACTTCTTCCATCCTACGAAAATGGAATTCCCATTCTCGTTCGATGGACTGGTGGTTCGATCTCAGGACCACCTATTCCTGTTATTGGAGTTCGGAAAGGGGAATACCTCCCCCCCCCTCCGTCTCCGGCCTATTTCAGGTCATTTTGTACATATTCTCTTTCTTCTTCTGCCTCTATGTTTTAACCCATCTGTGCTTTTCTCTCCCTTCCCCCCTCCTGCCAGGGTTGACGGATCATCTGCAGCACCTTCTCGTCCAGCATCTCCGGGTTCCAGGCTTCGCTCCTTACTCGCCTCCTGCCCATCCCTCATCAACTTGGTCAGGGTAAGTGTTCCACCATCAAAAGCACACTCATTACTCAAAAATCATGCCTAACACCACTCCATCTTGCTCCCAGATAAAAATTATCTCTCATAACGTCCAAGGCTTCAACTCCCCAACTAAAAGAAGGAAAATCTTCCAATCATATCATAAACAAAGGGCTTCGATAGTAATGCTCCAGGAAACGCATTTCCCTTCTCGATTCTCCCCCTCATTCCTACACGCGCGCTTCCCCTCGTTTTATTTGGCAAACGCTGAGGATAAAACCAGGGGAGTCGCGATTCTTTTTGCTAAGGATTGCCAATTCAAAGTAAGCCAGACCCTTAGTGACCCTGAAGGCAGGTACATACTAGTGAAAGGTCAGATTGCAGACCAAACTTTTTCTCTGATATCCTATTATGCCCCAAACAAGGGACAGAATGCATTCTTCACCTCGCTTTTCCAAACACTAGGACCCCTCCTGGAAGGAACGGTAATTTTTGGAGGAGACTCGAATGTCGCCTTTGATCAGAGCCTCGATAAATCTAAACCCCCGGCTAAACAGCTCTCTAGGCCAACAAAAATCAGCTCTAAAATTGCTAAACTGGTTCACCAACAGGGTCTCACAGATATCTGGAGAGAACTCAACCCCACATCAAGGGATTACACCCATTTTTCAATACCCCACCAAGTATACTCCAGAATCGACCATATCCTAATCTCCTCCATGCATATCCCCGCCGCTATCTCAGCTAAAATTAAGGATACTCCCCTCTCCGACCACTCTATGATCTCTCTATCTATTCAAGGCTTGCTTCTCAGACCCTCATCCCCCATTTGGCGCATTAAAGAACACATCATTAAAGACCCCATTCAGATAGCGGCACTCACCAAGACACTAAAAGAATATTTCGTCCTGAACAACGTAGACGACATCTCAGCCGAGACCCTTTGGGCAGCCCACAAAGCCGTGATACGAGGCAAACTGATTCAAATATTCTCCCAACTTAAAAAGGAGAGAACCATGGACATTGCAAAACTGGAGAGAGACTTTCTCCTCCTACGCAAAAACCACAAAGCTAACCCATCCCTGGTTCAAACCGACCAGCTTGACGCTGCTCGGATTAAACTAAACCTGGCGCTCACGGTTAAAGCTGAGGGTTCTCTGCGTTGGAATGGTGTGAAATTCTACCTGAATCAGGACAAAATGAGCACGATGCTGGCTTCCAAGTTATCCCCTAGGACCCGTCTCTTCGCCCTCCCCAAAATAAAACTACAGGATGGGTCGTCTTCCCAAAACCCACATAGAATCCTGGAATCTTTCCAAGCCTTCTACTCACAACTATATAGAGCAAATGAATCCAACGATACACGAGCTATAGAAGCATTTTTAGAGCACCTCCCTATCCCCACTATACAAAAGTCCCACAAGGATATCATGGAGGCACAGATCACAGTGGAGGAAACCTTAGAGGTCATTAAAAATCTGAAAGGGGGCTCGGCCCCAGGTCCAGATGGTCTTTCCAACCTTTATTACAAGACTTTTGCCGAGACTCTAGCGCCACATTTAACTAAAATGTTCAATTCCAAACGAAAGGGAGACCCCATAGACTCCCAGATGAATGCAGCCTTCATTACTGTCATCCCTAAACCCGACAAAAATCCGGATCAGGTAGAAAATTACAGACCAATATCACTAATAAATAACGATCTAAAAATCCTAACAAAAATTTACGCCAATAGATTAAATACATTCATCAACACTTATATCCACAAGGATCAGGTGGGCTTTATCTCCGGCAGACAGGGTCCAGACCAGGTCAGAAGGGCCATAGACATAGCCTCAATTTTGCATTCGGGATGGGACGGAGGCCCAAAGCAGGAGGGTCTCTTCCTCTCCCTAGATCTACAAAAGGCCTTCGATTCTGTGACCTGGCCTTTCATATTCGCTTCCCTTAAATTCTGGGGATTCGGAGAACATTTCATCGGAATCCTCAAATCACTTTATTCAGAACCGGAAGCGAAAGTCAAACTACAGGGCTTTCTCTCATCCCCAATCAAAATTGCCAGGGGCACTAGACAGGGCTGTCCCCTTTCCCCACTTGTATTCGCTCTAACAATAGAAACACTAGCCATAGCGATCAGGTCAGACCCAAACATTAAAGGTGTCAACTGTGGCTTGAACACCCATAAATGCGCCCTCTTCGCAGACGACCTTCTTCTATTCATCACATCTCCAATTACCTCCCTTCCCAACATTAACAAACTGCTTCAGACATTTGGCGAAGTCTCAGGCCTTCGGGTCAACATGACCAAATCACAAGCATTAAACATCTCCCTTAATTCAGCCCTAGTTGAGAGGTTAAAACTGTCCTTCAATTTTAATTGGAGTGACTCCTCAATTCGATACCTAGGTATAAACCTCACACCCAGCATAGACTCACTCTACCAAGCCAATTTCCCTCCTATGTATCGTAGACTGGAGGAAGACATACGAGCTTGGTCTTCCCACAAATTATCATGGCTGGGGAGAATCCATGCCATCAAAATGACCCTGTTTCCTAGAATTCTGTACCTATTTAAAGCCCTTCCAATCGCGATTAACAGAAATCACCTCAAACACTTCCAGGGGAAGATCATAAAATTTATCTGGGGGGGGGAAGGATATAGATTCACGAGAAAACACCCTTTATGCCCCGAAGTCTAAGGGAGGACTGGGCCTCCCCGAACTATTCAAATACTACCAAGCAGCCAGACTGGCCCAACTCTCCACCATATATTTCAGAGGCGAAAAACCCGACTGGATACAAATAGAACGCCAAGCGGTTCCTACCCACACACTAGACTTTCTACTCTGGACTTCCAGCAAATCTAGACCTCCCATCATGGCACCCACACTTTCACACTCCTTTAAACTATGGGACAACCTGATTCAAAATCCAGCTCTGACCTCACAGCTTCGCCCTCTTTCACACATTTTCCACAACTCCCTCTTCAAGCCAGGGTTAGACATCAAATCCTTTCAATGGTGGCATGATAAGGGAATGTACCGTATTGGACATTACCTCGTCGCCTCCGGACCAATCTCCATGAAATAATGCGTTGAAAAACTAGAGCTCCCAGAATCCGAAAAATTTAGATTTCTTCAAATCTCCCATTTCCTTCACCCCATTTGGAAAGTCAAATCAACCCCCCCAGAGTGCACATCTTATGAACAATGGTGTGGACAAGCAACAGAGCAAAAAGGAGGCATATCCCTGATATATGATGCTCTGTCAACTCCCACATCCAAACTCACATACATGACAGACTGGGAGAGGGACTTGGGCGAGTCTTGGGACCTGGAGATCTGGAATAGAATGAGCACAAGAGCCTACAAAGGTATAGTTAATATTGCATTAATAGAAGCTAACATGAAAGTTCTTACGAGATGGTATCTGGTACCTTCCAAACTTGCACAGATGTTCCCTTCCTCGTCTCCTTTATGTTTTAGAAACTGCCAAGCCCAGGGTTCCATGATACACATTTGGTGGGAATGTCCGAAAATCAGGGGGTTCTGGAATGGGATCTTTCACCTGATCAGGAAAATTACGGACACTCCCATCCCTAAATCTCCCCAGATAGCTCTCCTAAATGGTAATATTCCCAAAATTCCCAAAACAACTGCTAAACTTATTTCTTTTATTCTGACAGGTGCCAAGCTTTCCATAGCAAAGGCTTGGAAACAACCAGGAGTCTCTCTGGCGTCTGCCAAGAGAAAGATCTCATGGATCATGTCTCAGGAAAATTTAGTTAGTGCCATAGCAGACTCAAATAAAGCATTTTTGGCGGTCTGGGAACCCTGGGCGCGGCATGTAGGCATCTCTCTGATACCGGGAGTTGAAGCTTGATCTGTTGCTATTGTTATATTGCAGTCTGTCAACACACCCCACCCCCCATCCTTTCTTCCCCTCCGTCTTCCTTTCCACCTTTTCTTTCTCTCTTTCTTCTTAATCTCAGGAAGTTGTTATTTTACATTTACAGAAAGTATACGGTTCCACACGGTTCCTTCCAGTTTTATATGCACTTGATTGTAATCAGACGGTACCTCGACCCATTTCCCATGGGTTGATCTCCTAGCTGGAACCCTCAGGATATTTTTATGGCACCCCTAGCTCCTTTGGCCTTTTGGCCTTAGAGGGTTTGGGAAGGCTTCCTCACGCAGCCTGGGACCTTTACTCTCCCGGAAGGCGCGATGGGCCTTAACAGGTTAGCCACTCACCTTATGGTTAACTAAGGCTACTCTCCGGTGCTCGACACAGTATGTTCCCGATAGGGGTGTCGAGCCCACCTGCAGCACTAGGTATTGCCTTTTCATACCTGAGGGTTCTTTTCTCTCTTTTCTTACGTATAAGCCTACGTATTTGGTTAACCTCTCTGTTACTGTTCATTATTTGAGTATGGTCACAGAGGTGGGCTGCGCCCCACAGCATTGCCATTCTATGAATTGTAATGTACTGCTCTTCAATAAAACTTCTTTAAACCCAAAAAAAAAAAAAAAAAAAAAAGAAATAGTCAAAAAATAGTAATGCTAAATTTAATTAATCCCGAACTAAATCATATTCGGAAAGTTTGTTATAAGAAAAATACTCTAACGTTATCATAAAAATAAAACTATTTAAAAATATATACTTGGTAGACACTTCCCTGCAGCCGCCTTTAACAATAAAATCATCATCTGTTAGTATAATAATAAACGATTGACAGTCCTATACTCCCCAAAATAAAACCAAAAGACACATCAATCATATATAACTAATTATCGATCGGAAATGAAGCAGTTCAAATCGAACTCGACATTAAGCCCCATGGGTACTCCGACATGCATCTCATACACCCAGAACGACTCACGGCGGCTTAATTGTCTGATGAAATTACCTCCTCTCGCAGCTGAGTTGAAAAACAAGCTAGTCAAATGGGACTATGAGACCCAAAATAAAAAGAAAAAGAAATATATAAGAGATTTCAAGGATTTTGGGAAAGGGAATGTATATAAATGGCAAGGTAAGCCAGGAGAGTCAATATCAGCTCCTGTACCACCAGCACCCACCAACAGGGAAGCCCTATATACTCCTTCACTTACCCAGCAGGAAGAAGGTGGTAATTGTGATCGATTTGATTACAATGATCCAACCACCCCTGCTAATACCAATTCATTTAAACCTGTACATAACAAAAGAGGTAAGAATAAGAAAGGAAGAGGGACAAGGAGGGAAGTCTTTGAATCACCATATAGGCGGTACCCTTGGAACCCCCCACATATAAATGATGTAAACCATCACCATGATACCTATTTCCCTGAGAATGGGCAGAATTGGGGTTATAATGACAATCAGTATTATAATAAACCTCGCAGCATTCCCTCCAGCAGAGCAAGAGGGTTTCAACCTTTTAGGAATCCCATACCCACCCAGAATAGGTTCACACCTTTACAGAATTCTGGATCTAGGAGGGGAGGGGATTATTACAGGTCCCCAAGAGGGTTCCATTCATTCCACCCAACCCGGGGGGGAGGTCGAATGTGGCCCTACCTCTTGCAAACCCAGACGTGGGACTAAGGAAAAGAAAAACCAGAGAGGAAGGAGAGGAGGAAGGTGAACTAAAAAGAGTCAAGCCATAGTAGGAGCGGGTATCTATAACCTTAGTGGCTCATCTTTGAGTGAGGATGAGATTAAGGTTTTAGACAAGGGCCTTAAGTATGCCCTCACCCGCAACTTAAATAAATTCCAAACCTACATCAGTTTGCAAAAATTCATTAGGACCCTTAATATTAAGAAGTACCATCTCTCTAACACCGTAGTACGTAACTCATCCAGTATCCAGAAATCTTCAATTACGCACTCAACTCTCCGCAACAAATCTGTCTTTAACCCCCCTAACTGAGACAATAAACATATGGAAGTGTTTAGAAATATGGTTAGTAAAGATTTAGATACACTAAAAATCCGGAAAGTTAATGATCCTTTGTATATCAAGAGAGGTATTGAGTCTTTGACAGAACGGAAAGATCTGGTAATACGCCCAGCCAACAAGGGCGGGGGCTTGGTTGTCCTGAGTAAAACATACTATAATAATGAAATGGAGAACATGCTGTCCGATTATAATACTTATGTTCTACTCACTAAGGACCCGATGCTCCAATTCAAAGAGGAGTTACACTTCCTTATAGCAAGAGGAAAACATATTGGTGTCCTCAGCTTAAAAGAAGCCTCTTATTTGGATCCTTTTTTCTGTCGTACCCCCATTATTTATTTTTTGCCCAAAATTCATAAAAATAGTACCCATCCCCCTGGCCGCCCCATAGTCAATGGGATCGACTCAGTCTCTTCCAGACTGGGTCGATACATTGACTATTTCCTTCAGCCCATCGTTATGAAAACCCGTTCTTTTGTAAAAGACACCAAACATATTATCCATATTCTAGAGTCTCTCCCACTTACATCTTCATGTGTACTGATCACAGCGGACGTCAGTTCGTTATATACGATCATTAGCCATGAGGATGCGTTAACCTCAGTGCAGTGGGCTTTTGGTTCAGTAGATCTGACTAAAAGACATAAAAATTATATCTTAGATTGCTTGAGATTTTGCTTGGCCAAAAATTATTTTTGGTACAATAAACGTTTTTTTCTTCAAACAAGGGGTGTGGCAATGGGGGCTCGCTTTGCTCCCAGTGTTGCCAATCTTTTTATGGCACACTGGGAGGAAGAAGTGATTTATAAGAATACACCCCCTGAACTCATCTGTTACCAACGGTACATCGATGATATTATTATGATTTGGGATGGTGATCGATCGAACCTAGACACTTTTATGAAAAAATTGGATGAGAACAATAGAAATATTGTCCTCTCCTGGAATGTGGGTATTGACCATGTCACGTACTTGGATCTTGATAGCCATATAAAAGATAATGGGTTGGAGTTGAAAAATCACTTTAAACCCATGGACCGCAATGCGTACATTCCCTTCGGAAGTTGCCACCATTTACAATGGTTGTGCAACATTCCAAAGGGACAGTTTGTAAGCATTAGGCGGAATTGCACACACGAGCAGGAATATCTTGTGCAGTCGGAAGTTCTATCGACTCGTTTTGTGCAAAAGGGATACAATAAATCGGATATTATGAAACATATCGAGACCGCCCGTATAATGGACAGAACGACATTGATTTCTAATGGCGCTAGGGTCAAACAGGAGAAAACAGGGAATATTAGAATTGTTTTGGACTATAACGTCCAATACAAAAAATTTTAAAAGATAGTCCGTAAATACTGGCCTATCTTGAAGCAGGATAAAACACTCGGCCCTGTTCTACCTGCATGTCCTCAGTTTGTTTATAAAAGGGCACCGTCCCTAAGAGATAAGCTAGCCCCGGGGGTTATCGACCCACCCCGTGTGTCTGAAAATAGGTTATCCAACATCCTGACAGGCTTCTATGCTTGCGGACGTTGCCCAGCTTGTAAACAAGCTAGGGGGAACATTAAAAAACTGAAAGAATTCATTGCCACAGCAACTAAGAGGACCTACCAGATCAAAGACTTCATTACATGTTCCACGACAGGGGTGGTATACATTATGGAATGCGAATGCAGCTTGCAATACATGGGGAGAACGTCCCGACCCTTGCATGTCCGCATTGGCGAACACATCACCAAAATTAACCAGTTGCCGACCGCCGCACGACGATGTACGTCTGCAGAGCTGCACGGGCAGGCAAAAGGGCTTACAGGTACGTCCTTGCCTGCCCGCGGGGGGGGGGTCCGATCGGACAGAAAACAGAAACAGAAGCGGAGGAAGTGATGTCATCTCTCCTCGAGCGGGTCTTTTCGTCCTGGCGCAGAGGAGAGAAGACATCCAAGTAAGTGCACCAACACTACACTAACAGTAGAACACGCAGGCACACTTGTCACCACCCTGTCACCCCCCAGTCACCCCCTGATCACCCCCCTGTACCCCCTGTCACTCTGACACCAATAGCAGTTATTTTTTTTCTGATTATTGCATTGGTGTCAGTTTGTGTCAGTTACAAGTGTTAGGGCAGTTAGGTTAGCCCCCTTTAGGTCTAGGGTACCCCCCTTTAGGTCCAGGGTACCCCCCTAAGCCCCCTAATAAAGTTTTAACCCCGTGATCACCCCCCGTCGCCAGTGTCACTAAGCGATCGTTTTTCTGATCGCTGTATTAGTGACACAGGTGATGCTAGTTAGGGAGGTAAGTATATAGGTTTGCTGTCAGTGTTTTATAGTGACAGGGACCCCCATATACTACCTTCTAAAGGTTTTAACCCCCTGATTGCCCCCTAGTTAACCCTTTCACCAGTGATCACCATATAATTGTTACGGGTGACGCTGGTTAGTTGGTTTGTTTATTATAGTTTTAGGGCACCCGCCGTTTATTACCTTATAAAGGTTTAACCCCCTGATCGCCCGGCGGTGATAGAAGTTAAGTTTTTAGGTCTGCGTCACCCCAGGCAGCGTCAGGTTAGCGCCAGTACCGCTAACACCCACGCACGCAGCATACACCTCCCTTAGTGCTATAGTATCTGAACAGATCGATATCTGATCCGATCAGATCTATACTCCCCAGCAGTTTAGGGTCCCCCAAAAAAATGCAGTGTTAGCGGGATCAGCCCAGATACCTGCTAGCACCTGCGGTTTGCCCCTCGGCCCAGCCCAGCCCACCCAAGTGCAGTATCGATCGATAACTGTCACAAAACACTAAGCACACATAACTGCAGCGTTCGCAGAGTCAGGCCTGATCCCTGCGATCGCTAACAGTTTTTTGGTAGCGTTTTGAATCAGTCGCTGACAGTCAGGAGCTTTTTTGCCTGTGAGTCTCACTAGTGTACCCCTAAATTTAGAGCCCAAAATGGCAAATCGAAGGTACACTAGTGAAGAGGCCTACACATTTCTGAGCATGACAGATAGTGAAGAGGAAGTCACTCATCTGTCAAGTTCAAGCTCAGAATACGATCCTGTAGAGGACAGCGGCTCCATGACAGATAGCTCTGACGACAGAGTTGTGGTCCCTGCTAGGGTCAGGCGTACCAGACCCCGAACTTCTTCTTCTGTCCTTGAAGTGCAAGAACCGCAGATCCCTCGTATGGAGCAGAGAAGTACTAGTGCCGCTATTCCTTCTGGTGAACTGGCAAGCACCAGCGGCCTAGTACACCCTGGTCGTACATCCAGCACTGCAGTATCATGTGGTGACGTGGCGAGTCCCATAAGTGCAGTTCAAGCTGGTGAGATGGCAAGCACTAGTAGGGTCCCGCTGCTACCAAGAAGACGAACACAGGCCCGTCGTGCCCATAGTGCCCTTCCTGCTGCATTCGCCAATCTGAATTGGGTACCCACCACTTCTGCAGCACCCGTATTGCCCCCGTTCACTGGCCAACCCGGAATTCAGGTGGAAACAGTTCACTTTATGCCACTGGATTTTTATTCACTGTTTTTCACCGAAGATCTCTATAGATCTATTGTGGACCAAAGCAATTTATACGCTGGTCAACACATCGTCGCTAATCCCCAGTCCTCCCTTGCCAGAGATTGGAGACCAATTACGGTCTCCGAATTTAAGATCTTTCTGGGCCTTTCCCTCAACATGGGCATAACCAAAAAGAGTGAGTTGCGGTCATATTGGTCCACTGACCCAATTCACCATATGCCCGTGTTCTCTGCTTCAATGGCCAGGGCACGATACGAGCAGATTTTGCGGTTCATGCACTTCAACGACAATGAACTCTGTCGTCCTCGTGGAGACCCTGCATACGATCGGCTTAATAAAAAAAAAAAGCACCCCTGTCCCCCTCTGCTCTCGCGCAAAGGCGAACGCAAGCGTCGGTCTGGCGTCAAATGTAAACAGCAATTGCACCATGCATGTGAGGTATCACCACAAAGGTCAGATCGAGGGCAGTAATTTTAGTAGTAGACCTCCTCTGTAAATCTAAAGTGGTAACCTGTAAAGGCTTTTAAAGGCTTTTAAAAATGTATTTAGTTTGTCGCCACTGCACGTTTGTGCGCAATTTTAAAGCATGTCATGTTTGGTATCCATGTACTCGGCCTAAGATCATCTTTTTTATTTCATCAAACATTTGGGCAATATAGTGTGTTTTGGTGCATTAAAATTTTAAAAAGTGTGTTTTTTCCCCAAAAAATGTGTTTGAAAAATCGCTGCGCAAATACTGTGTGAAAAAAAAAATGAAACACCCACCATTTTAATCTGTAGGGCATTTGCTTTAAAAAATATATAATGTTTGGGGGTTCAAAGTAATTTTCTTGCAAAAAAAAATAATTTTTTCATGTAAACAAAAAGTGTCAGAAAGGGCTTTGTCTTCAAGTGGTTAGAAGAGTGGGTGATGTGTGACATAAGCTTCTAAATGTTGTGCATAAAATGCCAGGAGTCATTTGGGGGGGTTTTGTGCCATCTAGGCATTTTATGGCCTTCAAAAATGTGATAGGTAGTGAGGAGTGAAATCACAACTTTACGCCCTTAGAAATCCTGAAGGCGGTGCTGGGTTTTCAGGGCCCCGTACGCGGCTAGGCTCCCAAAAAGTCCCACACATGTGGTATCCCCGTACTCAGGAGAATCAGCAGAATGTATTTTGGGGTACAATCCCACATATGCCCATGGCCTGTGTGAGCAATATATCATTTAGTGACAACTTTGTGCAAAAAAAAAATTGTCACTTTCCCGCAACTTGTGTCAAAAAATAAAATATTCCATGGACTCAACATGCCTCTCAGCAAATAGCTTGGGGTGTCTACTTTCCAAAATGGGGTCATTTAGGGGTTTTTTGTGCCATTATGGCATTTTATGGCCTTCAAAACTGTGATAGGTAGTGAGGAGTGAAATCAAAAATTTATGCCCTTTGAAATCCTGAAGGCGGTGCTTGGTTTTCGGGGCCCCGTACGCGGCTAGGCTTCAAAAAAGTCCCACACATGTGGTATCCCCGTACTCAGGAGAAACAGCTGAATGCATTTTGGGGTGCAATTCCACATATGCCCATGGCCTGTGTGAGCAATATATCATTTAGTGACAACTATTTGTAATTTTTTTATTTATTTTTTATTTTTTTATTTTTTTTGTCATTATTCAATCACTTGGGACAAAAAAAATAAATATTCAATGGGTTCAACATGCCTCTCAGCAATTTCCTTGGGGTGTCTACTTTCCAAAATGGGGTCATTTTGGGGGGGTTTTGTACTGCCCTGCCATTTTAGCACCTCATGAAATGACATAGGCAGTCATAAACTAAAAGCTGTAAATTCCAGAAAATGTACCCTAGTTTGTAGACGCTATAACTTTTGCGCAAACCAATAAATATACGCTTATTGAATTTTTTTTTACCAAAGACATGTGGCCGAATACATTTTGGCCTAAATGTATGACTAAAATTGAGTTTATTGGATTTTTTTTATAACAAAAATTAGAAAATATCATTTTTTTTCAACATTTTCGTTTTTTTCCGTTTATAGCGCAAAAAATAAAAGCGGCAGAGGTGATCAAATACCATCAAAATAAAGCTCTATTTGTGGGAAGAAAAGGACGCAAATTTCGTTTGGGTACAGCATTGCATGACCGCGCAATTAGCAGTTAAAGCGACGCAGTGCCAAATTGTAAAAAGTGCTCTGGTCAGGAAGGGGGTAAATCCTTCCTGGGCTGAAGTGGTTAAAAAAGGATTAGACTCACACAGTGTCTCTAAACATTTCAAATTATGTCATAAACGCAGTCCTGCAAAACTAAAATTTTGGGGAGTAGAAAAGGTTATACCCCATTGGAGAGGAGGTAATTTCATCAGACAATTAAGCCACCGTGAGTCGTTCTGGGTGTATGAGATGCATGTCGGAGTACCCATGGGGCTTAATGTCGAGTTCGATTTGAACTGCTTCATTTCCGAATGATAATTAGTTATATATGATTGATGTGTCTTTTGGTTTTATTTTGGGGAGTATAGGACTGTCAATCGTTTATTATTATAATAACGGATGGTGATTTTATTGTTAAAGGCGGCTGCAGGGAAGTGTCTACCAAGTATATATTTTTAAATAGTTTTATTTTTATGATAACGTTAGAGTATTTTTCTTATAACAAACTTTCCGAATATGATTTGGTTCGGGATTAATTAAATTTAGCATTACTATTTTTTGACTATTTTTTGACTATTTCTTGATTATGTTCGTTGACAGTGATCAATTTAGTACTGTGGCGATAATTAGTTCAGTATCTCAGTGTTATATAGAAAGCATAGGTGCAGTGTTTTTCCTCCTTTGTCTACACTTCCTACTGCTGATGAAATAACATCTCATGGGGCAGGAGGCGGAGCCTGGCGGAGCAGACATGCATTGTTAGAGCTCCACCCCGCTGAGGAGAGAAGAGAAGGACAAAGCGGAGCCTGCAGGCTCAAAAGGTATCCATTTGAACCTTTTTGCCCCAGGGAACAAA
Organism: Lithobates septentrionalis; assembly: GCA_037952835.1. Classification (NCBI taxonomy): domain Eukaryota; kingdom Metazoa; phylum Chordata; class Amphibia; order Anura; family Ranidae; genus Lithobates; species Lithobates septentrionalis. Next base: position 1,041,149 of record JBBDGP010000211.1, read on the forward strand.
CTGTGAAAGTTTGGGCAGGAAATATGGTACTGGGAGGAAACCGTGGCAGAAATAAAAATCACCTCCCAAAGAGCTCACAGGCACTCACTGCAGCTGAAGCAGCTCCAGTCACCTCACAAGATACAGCATCAGGGCGCTCTCACAGACAGAAAATGTCACAGCAAGACTCTCCATTTGAGTCAGATACAGAACAAATCCTCTCACAAACTTCTCCACAAGCCTCCTCAGTATCCCCAGTAATATTATTACAATTTGAAAAGATGCTTCATAAGGCTTTAAAACAAACCTCAGACCAAATAACAAAAAGCCTAACCAAAGAAATAAGAGAGCTGGGAAACCGCACCGCAGCCTTAGAAATAAAAATGGATGAAATTGAAATTACAACCCAAGAAAATATAACAGAATTGGAACAATTAAAAAAAGAGAATTTAATACTTCAAACTAAGCTCGAAGATTACGAAAATAGAGCCAGACGTTCAAACTTGCGCATAAGGGGAATACCTGAAACTGTGACAGACCTGCAATCTACTATTACTGCTCTATTACAAGAACTAAAGCCAGATATCCCTATTGAACGTTTAGAACTGGACAGAGTACACAGAGCCCTCACAGCCAAAAAGAAAGATGGACCCCCACGTGATATAATCACAAAATTTCATTATTACAGAACGAAAGAACAAATACTAATTACTGCAAGAGAAAAAAAGGAACTTAATTTTCAAGGACACAATTATCAAATTTTTGCTGACCTATCCCAACTTACTATTACTAAAAGATGATCCATGAAACCCCAACTAATGGAACTGCAACGCCACAACATTATGTATCAATGGGGCTTCCCCTTTTCAGTCAGATTTAACTACCAAGGTACAATTTACAGAAGCAGATCAGCAGATGAACTACAACAAACCCTTTTAAAATTAAATCTGACAGAACCCACAAGCAGCAACTCTCCCACACGCAGAAGAATGGCGTCATCTTCACCTTCAGGCAGCACCCAGAAAATTTCAGAACAAAATGGGAATCATCATTCTCACAAAAGAGGCCGTTATGCCACATCATCCATGGACCAAGAAGATTCAATGGACTGACATCCTAATTCCTGATATCTCTTCATTTATTATACTAAGAGATGGTTCTCTATAAAAACCTATATTTATAACTGAATGTAACTGCATTCTGATAGTCACACACTGTGTGGGATCATGTTACATTCCAGTTATATTTCTTATTACTTCTGATTCATATAGCCTTAGAATATATAAGTGAAATAAGGAAATTCTTGTTCAGTTATATATTATCAGGTAATAACAATAGATTTATTACTTTTTAGGACAAATATGTTCAATAATCCAGAAGTAATGGAAGCTTTTTCTTTCTTTTCTTAAAACAAATATATTATTACCTAACTAGTTCCTAGAATTATGTTTTTGTTTATTCTAATCTGAAGCAATACAACCTCAATTTTATGAGTTAACATATCTAAACAGTTACATATGAATAAAATATGTAATTGTTTACTCTAAAAGGGTTAAAATCCCAAAATAATTCAAACTATCTTCATCAATACCAAAGTTATTAACAGTACCTTTCTAACTGAATTATTTAGCCTAGGGCAAGACTAACCATATACAACCACCCTGGAATAAATAATTTCAACAAAAAATATATTCTGCACTCCAATTAATGAAACATCATTTTGATGTCTTTTGACATAGCACTTCTCTCCTGTAAGCGGAAGATCCGTGTACCCCCATTAGCCCTCCTTATTCTCCCAACCATATTATGTGGGAGTGTGACGAAGGCACTTATTCCCCTGAGAGAGATATTTATTCTCTTTCACGGGTAAATTGTGATTACTTGCAAAAAATAATTTATACAATGTATCATCTAATCTCATGTTTTTTGTTTACTCTTTACTCCAGAATTCACTGGTTTCTTTTCTATCTATTCATCTCTTCAGTCCACACAGGTTGATCTGTGCAGTCAGCTCTGCATAACAAAAAGTAAGTCAAAACTATTTGATCTATTGCCATGGCACCACTGAATATACTGTCCCTGAATGTTCAGGGAATAAATGTCCCTCAAAAAAGGACCAAAGCCTTCCGTACTTTCCATAACAAGAAGGCTCACATAGTATGCCTCCAAGAAACACACTTCACCAAAGATTCTACTCCAAAATATATTTCTCCTTTTTATCAACAAATTTACATGGCTTCTGCCTGTACCAAGCAAAGGGGAACTCTAATTGCATTTCACCGATCCACACCATTCACCTTATCATCAGAAATTAAAGACCCAGAAGGTAGATACCTGATACTCATGGGTTATATAATGGATACAGCAATCACGGTGATTTCCTACTACGCTCCTAACAAACAACCTACACCATTCCTCTCACATATATTACAAGTGATTAATACACACAAAATAGGAACAGTGATAATGTGTGGGGATTCGAACCAGGTCCTCCTCCCATTTCTAGATAAATCATCTTTTACACCATCCAAAATAACCTCTAGATTACCTTTTTCTCAACTTCTTTCCAAATACAATCTGGTAGATTCATGGAGAGAAAGTAACCCAATGAAAAAGAAATTCACTTATTTCTCGCACCCTCATCAAACCTTCACCAGAATAGATCATATTTTTCTAACAATAGGAATGATACCAGAAATTATTGCATCAGATATAATTCCGATTCCGTGGTCTGACCATAATGCAGTATACACTACTATAGCCTCAGCCATACCAAAAGCGCATGACCCAACGTGGTACTTACCGGACATAATGCTCAAACACCCACTACATCAGATGGCCATTGAACAAGCTTTAAAGGAATACATATCAATTAATAATACAACAGACATCTCCCCAATAACACTGTGGGAAGCTCATAAGCCTGTCTTGCGTGGTACAATACAAAGACAAATGGCACTATTTAAACGGGAACGCAAAAATCTAGCAAAAAAACTAGAACTCAATTTTAATGCAGCCTACATATCATTTCAAGATAATCCATCTCAGAGTACAAAATCTCATCTGGAAAAATCTAGATTGGAATACGATCTATTTCTCACTGAGTCAGTTGATAAATCCCTCAAACGCTCCAAACACAATTTCTACATGAATACAAACAAACCAGGTACATATTTGGCTCGGGCATTGAATTCAACTAACAAATCTTTCAAACCAATACGTTTGAAATTATCAAAAAATGTTTACACTTGTAATCCAGTTAAAATAGTCCATAAATTTCACTCACATCTCGCAACTTTATACAAGACAAACAATGAATTTAATCCTACAGAAGCTGAATCCTTTTTCTCAAAAATAAACTTACCTGAGTTATCTCAGAATCAAAAAAGCAGTTTGGATGAGCCTATAACTATAGATGAAGTTGCTAACGCCATAAAAGACCTAAAACTTAACAAAAGACCAGGCCCAGACGGCTACTCGGCTTTATACTATAAAACATTCTCAGAAATACTCTCTCCCATTCTCACTGAAACTTTTAACAAACTTCTAGATGGACATTCTTTTCGGCAAGAAACACTTATGGCAATTGTTTGTATGATCCCAAAACCCCTTTCTGATGATACTTCCTGTGTGAATTATCGGCCTATCTCTCTGTTAAACCTCGATATTAAATTATTAGCAAAAATAATAGCAAAACGCCTCAATAGCATTATAGGAAAATTAATACATAGAGATCAAGTAGGCTTCATGCCAAATAGACAGGCAGGCGATAATATACGCAGGGCAGTGTTATTGGCACATATTGCTAAAAAACGGAAAATCCCTTTATGTTTTCTATCTCTCGATATTAAGAGGGCATTTGACACAGTATCCTGGCAATATATGCAATATTCATTACAAAAATGGGGTTTTGGACCCCACTTTTTAACATGGATCAAAGCATTATATAATAAACCCAAAGCCTATATAAAATATGCTGGATACAAATCTGAAGCCTTTAATATCGAAAGAGGTACCCGACAGGGTTGCCCATTATCTCCCTTATTATTTGCCCTTATACTCGAACCCATGGCCCAATACATCAGAACAAACCAAACTATAACTGGCATTGAAGTAGGAGGTATTACACACAAATTATGTATATTTGCAGACAATATATTACTTTTTCTATCATCACCACAGGTCTCTGGTCCTAACTTAATACCAGCTCTTGATGGATTTGCAGCCCTATCCGGCCTTATGATTAATCCAAAGAAATGCCTAGTGCTTAATATTTCACTCACAAACATGGAATTGATCCCGGCTAGGGCTGCACTCCCATTCACATGGGCAGAAAAATCAATCCCATATCTTGGAATTCATTTAACAGCATCTCATTCTGACTTATTCTCAACCAATTATCCTCCTGTATTAAGACAGATCACAAATCTAATAAAACAATGGTCGCAACTTCCTTTAGCCTGAATAGGGAAGATTAATGCAATCAAAATGACTATTCTACCCAAATTGCTTTATCTATTCAGAGTCCTCCCTATTCCAATTCCTTCCTATTTTTTGAGAATAGTACAAAAAAGAGCAACTTCGTTTATATGGGGCTCTTCTAAACCACGTATACCTATACACACACTACATCTTCCCAAAAATAAAGGAGGCCTGGGATACCCTAATTTTACTAACTACTACAGAGCAGCACATTTGGCCAGTCTGTCCAAATACCATGCAAAACAGGAAATCCCATTATGGGTATTTATAGAGGCTTCAGAAAATGACCCTCTATTAATATCAAATTTATTATGGCTTGATCCTAAAGACCACTTTAAAATTCATAATCCCATAACTAAACACTTCTTATCTCTCTGGGATAAACTAAAAACCAAATATCAGTTACAATCTCCACACAATCCTCTCCTTTCTTTTATCAGAAATCCGGCCTTTTATCCGGCATGGATCTACCCAAATTCTTTTAAAGCTTGGACAACATCAGGCATTCAGACACTAAATGACTTCATAGCATCTAAATCATTCCTTTCATTCCCATCGCTTAGAGAAAAATATGATCTACCAAACTCTGAGATATTTAGATATCTCCAAATCAAAAATTTCTATACACCATTCCTAAAGGGGGATACACCATTATCCCAATTATCCATTTTTGAATCAATCTGTACAAAAGATCCATTTGCTAAAGGTACAATTTCATCACTTTATAATCAATTATATGGAGTAGCAAATCTTAATAGACCCTCTTACGTTCAGAGGTGGGAGGAGGACCTGGGACGAACTTTAGAAGACACGGACTGGTCTAACATATGGCTCACATCTAAGTCATCTTCACCCAACATCTTAGCACTGGAGACAAATTATAAAGTCCTAACTCGCTGGTACCTTGTACCCGCTAGAGTGGCAAAATATTCACCTAATACCTCAGCTCTTTGTTTTCGAGGATGCCCAGAAATAGGCACATATTTACACATATGGTGGACGTGCCCAGTAATCCAAACCTTCTGGAAGGAAGTCCCTGTGATTGCATCTAAAATATTTTAAAAAATAATACAACCAGATCCATATTTAACTTTACTTAATCTAAAACCGGAATGGTTAACACTCTCTCAATTCAAACTTATGATCCAACTAATAACGGCTGCAAAACAAACAGTGGCCAAGGCATGGAAATCTCCTACATTGGTACTAGCAGAAACAATTCACAGAATGAATAATACAATAATGTCCCATGCTAAGATGGTAGCCATCGATCAAAATCAAATTCCAAAATTTGAAAAACTTTGGCACCCTTGGATAAAACAACAGTTCCTGTCAAATTTCAATGACTCTGTCCTGTTGCCATGGTAACAGATTAAATGACTTACAGAGACACCCATTCTAAGGCTTCAAAGAGAACTAAAAAGAATAATAAACTGACGAGCGGGACAACCTTGTGGACCATACCTCTACCTTTCAACCCTTTTTCTTCTTTCTCTTTCCTTTTCTCCACCTTACGATTAAAGCTCATTATCAGAATTTATTTGACCTATATACACTCTACTTGTAAACAATATGTATAGTAGGTATAAATCATTTAAATACCTACAAAAGTAACTAAGGAAATGATATATATCTTTCATTTAGGTTTACGTGAACCCAATGTTTAATATTTGAAATTTCATGATATTTACCTATATAAACCCTACTGTAAAACAATGAGCTTACTTTATAGATCCTTGTAAACTTACTTTATGTATCTTTATAACATTGTATACTCAATAAACTTCTTTTGACAAGGAAATAACATCTCATAATTTATTATTGTGGTGATAGTCAGTCCAGCGTCCCAGTGTTATACAGACAGTATAGGTGCATTGTGTTCCTCCTCTGTTTGTACTTCCTACTGCTGGCGAAATAACATCACACCTCCTTTGCTTACACTTCTCATAGCTGAAGGGCGGCTGGCAGCAGCATGTGACCCAGCCCCACCCTATCACAGCTAGTTTTGAATAAAGGAAGGAGGTAACCACTGACGTAGTCGGTCACATGACCAGAAATTGCGTCATTGCGATGACGCGATGGCGCCGCATTTACATACTGAACTACTCCCCTCTCCTGAGTGTTAACCTATAGGAGTGGATGGTAGCCTCATGTGTACACTCAGGAGGAGGGTGCTTGTTTTGGGCAGGAAGTCATGTGATCGGGCATCGTGTCATCACGACGCTGATCACTATGGCAACTGACAATAGCTTAGAGCTCTACACACTTCCTATTCCTGAGAGGTGCGTTCCGATTGGGCGGCCACCACTCAAGACTTAATTAACAACGGATGACCGAATGAGGGGGTTTATATAAATTACTGACTAGACCTGGGGGACCCTAAGACCGCTGAGGAAGTCCTATAGGACGATACGCGTGCGGATTGGTTTTATCCCGGTTTAGACGTCGCTGCAGCCGCCTTATCATTGTCATCTGTAATTAACATGCTCCTTCATGCCTAGCACTGGTCATAGTGCTATATATGTGAGTACCTGTCTTTTTAATAAAAGAAATCACTTTTTAAGCTATACAAAGAGCACTATGTATTTTCTTTGTTTATTCCATGCAAACTTGGAAGAAAATTGTTGAGCCCTATTTAAGAGAGTTCCAGCTTTCCAGTCAAGTTACCACCCTGACCACACAAAAGTGGTGAAAGCGTATATGACCTTCCTGTTAGTTCAGGGGTCCCTTCAACAAGGTGAGCGGTTTGACTGGCAAAAGGGGAGCACAGTTTGAAGATCACTTTGGATTTGCATGAAGCACCCTGCATCACCGTTGTTATCTATTGGTCTTTTCCATCTATGGACATTTCTAATTATTGATTGCGTTATTTAGCGCTGCAATATATATTTTCATTTGCAGTATCCATGTATTTGGCCTAAGATCATTTTTTTTATTTCATCAAACATTTGGGCAATATAGTGTATTTTAGCGCATTAAAATTTTAAAAAGTGGGTTTTTTCCCATAAAAATGCGTTTGAAAAATCGATGCGCAAATACTGTGTGAAAAAAAAAAAATGAAACACCCACCATTTTAATCTGTAGGGCATTTGCTTTAAAAAAATAATTTTTTCATGTAAACAAAAAGTGTCAGAAAGGGCTTTGTCTTCAAGTGGTTAGAAGAGTGGGTGATGTGTGACATAAGCTTCTTTTATGCATGTTGTGCATAAAATGCCAGGACAGTTCAAACCCCCCCCCCAAATGACCCCATTTTGGAAAGTAGACAACCCAAGCTATTTGCTGAGAGGCATGTCAAGTCTATGGAATATTTTATTTTGTGACACAAGTTGCGGGAAAAAGACACATTTTTTTTTTTGCACAACGTTGTCACTAAATGATATATTGCTCAAACATGCCATGGGAATATTTGAAATTACACCCCAAAATACATTCTGTTGCTTCTCCTGAGTATGGGGATACCACATGTGTGAGACTTTTTGGGAGCCTAGCCGCATACAGGACCCGGAAAACCAAGCTCCGCCTTCAGGCTTTCTAAGGGCGTAAATTTTTGATTTTACTCTTCACTGCCTATCACAGTTTCGGAGGCCATGGAATGCCCAGGTGGCACAAACCCCCCCCCCAAATGACCCTATTTTGGAAAGTAGAAACCCCAAGCTATTTGCTGAGAGGTATAGTGAGTATTTTGCAGACCTCACTTTTTGTCACAAAGTTTTGAAAATTGAAAAAAGAAAAAAAAAATTTTTCTTGTCTTTCTTCATTTTCAAAAACAAATGAGAGCTGCAAAATACTCACCATGCCTCCTAGCAAATAGCTTGGGGTATCTGCTTTCCAAAATGGGGTCATTTGGGGGGGTTTGTGCCACCTGGGCATTCCATGGCCTTCGAAACTGTGATAGGCAGTGAAGAGTGAAATCAAAAACTTACGCCCTTAGAAATCCTGAAGGCGGTGATTGGTTTTCGGGCCTGTGTGAGCAATATATCATTTAGTGACAACTTTGTGCAAAAATAAAAAATAAAAAATTGTCACTTTTCCGCAACTTGTGTCAAAATATAAAATATTCCATGGACTCAACATGCCTCTCAGCAAATAGCTGTGGGTGTCTACTTTCCAAAATGGGGTCATTTGGGGGGGGGGGGGGTTGTGCCATCTGGGCATTTTATGGCCTTCAAAACTGTGATAGGTAGTGAGGAGTGAAATCAAAAATTTACGCCCTTAGAAATCCTGAAGGCGGTGATTGGTTTTCGGGGCCCCGTACGCAGTTAGGCTTCCAAAAAGTCCCACACATGTGGTATTCCCATACTCAGGAGAAGCAGCTGAATGTATTTTGGGGTGCAATTCCACATATGCCCATGGCCTGTGTGAGCAATATATCATTTAGTGACAACTTTTTGTAAATTGTTTTTTTTTGTCATTATTCAATCACTTGGGACAAAAAAAATTAATATTCAATGGGCTCAACATGCCTCTCAGCAATTTCCTTTGGGTGTCTACTTTCCAAAATGGGGTCATTTGGGGGGGTTTGTACTGCCCTGCCATTTTAGCACCTCAAGAAATGACAAAGGCAGTCATAAACTAAAAGCTGTGTAAATTCCAGAAAATGTACCTTAGTTTGTAGACGCTATAACTTTTGCGCAAACCAATAAATATACGCTTATTGATATTTTTTACCAAAGACATGTGGCCGAATACATTTTGGCCTAAATGTATGACTAAAATTGAGTTTATTGGATTTTTTTTATAACAAAAACTAGAAAATATAATTTTTTTTCAAAAATTTTTCTGTTTTCCGTTTATAGCGTAAAAAATAAAAACCGCAGAGGTGATCAAATACCATCAAAAGAAAGCTCTATATGTGGGAAGAAAAGGACGCAAATTTTGTTTGGGTACAGCATTGCATGACAGCGCAATTAGCAGTTAAAGCGACGCAGTGCCAAATTGTAAAAAGTGATCTGGTCAGGAAGGGGGTAAATCCTTCCGGGGCTGAAGTGGCTAATCAGTTTTATTAGTATAGTGTAGTCTATATTAGGCCTGTTAGCGCTAGTGACGATTTCCTATACATTTTTTATATTTATTGTATGGATTATATTTTTATAGCTGCACTGTCTTTTTAAGTTTTCATTTCAGGCTGATAGCGTACTCAGTTTATTATGTTTCTCTATGCTATATATACCAATGAGGTGTGGTATGGTATTGTTGGATCACACAGCTCCGTTCTGGGTTTATTTTTATGAAATTACATGCATTACATATTTTTCCCATTCATTGGTAGATCGTAAGGCAATTGATCCCTCTATTGTTAGGGACATTTTTTCCACCACCGATCATAAGGGTTAGTATGTTATAATGTGAGATGACAGCTGAAGCCCATTACTATAATGTCTGCGATCCATGGCAAAATGGCCACCGTTGCTATATCTGGATCATAGAGCGCCAGTCAAATTAGATCCTCCTGATGAAGACACGTGATCCCTGTGTCGAACACGTGTAGGGGAGGGGCCAGGACGGAGCTGACAGCTCAGAGGCATTGAGGAGACAAGCATAACATACTACATGCCATATCGGCCGTCTTTTTTCATTACATGCCATATCGGCGGTCTTTTTTCATTTGAAAGCCTGGAATAGAATGGTGCACTCACGCACCTGTGCAATGTGAGTACCCCATTGTGGGGAATGTGTTTTTTAAATAAATCCTTGCATTATCACACTATGGAGTTTTTTCTTATTTATGGTTTGGAACGATACTGACTGAACCAGCTGGAGATCGGCACCTGCACTTCATTATAGAGCCCAGGAGTGGCTCCAAAGCGTGTTTGGACATAGTTTAGCTACTGTGTCACACGCTCTGAGGTGAGCGCATAGGCTTTTGGGGGGTCACTGGAGTGCACCGAAGCATGGTTTTGCAGTTACACACTTTGGATGAGCATGCTGGATGACACCACTGATGGACACTGTGTTATATTTTTGATATTTTACATCCATCACATATGAACTTTCATTTATCTATTTTTTTCGAAATAGTGTGCACTTTTACAGTTTATGTATGCACTTTGGTTCCAGCGTTGCTTATGCACGCTGCACTTTTATTAATCAGTTTTTCATCACAGATTGTCACTTATGAATTATTGTTCAATATTTATTGGTATTTATATATATCACTTATAGATTTATATTTGAATTATACACTTTGGATACTATTTATTATAATTTTTCTAGCGCAACGCATTTATTTATTTATGATGGCAGAACAAGTCTCTGGAATAATGATCCCCAGAGCCTAGGGGGGAGATGCCTGTTGAGAACTTGAGGTCCTGCAGACTTCTCCCCATCGCCAAGTACCGCAACGTGGTGACTAGCCTCTGCTCAGCAGTGATGGCTTGCCGCATGCAGGTGTCCTGCTTCGTAATATAAGGGGACAGCAAAGCCAACAGATGGTGAAAAACGGGGTGTGTCATCCGGAGAAAATTCCTGAAATCATCAGGGTTGTTCTCCTGGATCTCCCGCAACAAAGGCATATGACAGAATTGGCCATGCTGGAGTAACCAATTCTTCGTCCATGAACTCCTCCCCACCCTGTTCATGGACTGGGCTTGGGTCAAAGCAAGTACCCCAACGCCAAGCCCCTGCACAGCATGAACTCTACAACGAGTACGTAACTGCAACATGGCTTCAAAGAGGTCGGTTGGTCAGAACGAACTAACAGAACACACTGAAGAACAGAAAGGCCTGTGAAGAGCGAGCTGAAAATCAGAAACGAAAGAAAAGAAAGCACTAAAAAACAGATACAGACTGACTACACGCATTGAAAACCAGATACAAACCTACAAGCACAAACTGAAGAGTAGGCATGAGCTTCGAGTTCGAGTCACCGAACAGCGAACAATTTGGGGTGTTCGCGGCAAATTCGAATGCCGCGGAACACCCTTTAAAAGTCTATGGAAGAAATCAAAAGTGCTAATTTTAAAGGCTAATATGCAAGTTATTGTCATAAAAAGTGTTTGGGGACCTGGGTCCTGCCCCAGGGGGCATGGATCAATGCCAAAAAAAGTTTTAAAAACGGCCGTTTTTTCAGGAGCAGTGATATTATTAATGCTTAAAGTCAAACAATAAAAGTGTAATATCCCTTTAAATTTCGTACCTGGGGGGTCTCTATAGTATGCCTGTAAAGGGGCGCATGTTTACTGTGTTTAGAACAGTCTGACAGCAAAATGACATTTTGAAGGAAAAAACCCATTTAAAACTACCCGCGGCTATTGCATTGCCGACAATACACATAGAAAGTCACAGGGAAGTCCCGTCAAGTCACCGTGCGTCAGTAGGGGGCGGGGTCACCGGGTGGCCCCGCCCCCCATTATTTAAGAACTGTCAGACAAGGAGCGCCGTCACACAGCGGGAGCCTCCCTCCAAGCCAGCATGGGTGCGGAGCGGCCCGGAGAAGAAAATGAAGAAGAGAAGAAGAGAAGAAGAGAAGAAAAGAAGAAGAGAAGAGCGGGAGCCTCCCCCCATGCCATGGGTGCGGAGCGGCCCGAGGAGAAGAAGATAGAAGACGCCGAGGAGGAGATGCTGGACGAGAACGCCGGAGGAAGAACCAGAAGAGCCAGAAGAACCAGAAGAACCATAAGATGAAGGAAGATAGAAGAAAGAAGAAGCATTTAAATAAAGGAATTTTCAAAAACTGTCTCTTGTCATTTTTAACATAATTGACAGTTTTTTAGTGAAATGGTAGGGGTAAGTACCCCCTTACCATTTCACACAGGGGGGGGGGGGGCGGGATCTGGGGGTCCCCTTGTTAAAGGGGGCTTCCAGATTCCGATAAGCCCCCCGCCCACAGACCCCCACAACCACCGGCCAGGGTTGTGGGGATGAGGCCCTTGTCCTCATCAACATAGGGACAAGGTGTTTTGGGGGGCTACCCCAAAGCACCCTCCCAATGTTGAGGGCATGTGGCCTGGTACGGTTCAGGAGGGGGGGGCGCACTCTCGTCCCCCCCTCTTTTCCTGCGGCCTGCCAGGTTGCGTGCTTGGATAAGGGTCTGGTATGGATTTTTGGGGGGACCCCACGCCGTTTATTTTTTTTTTTTGGCGCGGGGTTCCCCTCAAAATCCATACCAGACCTGAAGGGTCTGGTATGGAATTTAGGGGGAACCCCATGTCATTTTGTTTTTTAAATTTTGGCCGGGGTTCCCCTTAATATCCATACCAGACCTGAAGGGCCTGGTATGGAATTTAGGGGGACTCCCACGTCATTTTTTTAAAATTTTGGTTCGGGGTTCCCCTTTGGGGAATTCCCATGCCGTTTTTATCAATGAACTTCTATGTGTATTGTCGGCAATGCAATAGCCGCGGGTAATTTTAAATGGGTTTTTTCCTTCAAAATGTCATTTTGCTGTCAGACTGTTCTAAACGCAGGAAACATGTGCCCCTTTGCAGGCATACTATAGACACCCCCAGGTACGAAATTTAAAGGGATATTACACTTTTATTGTTTGACTTTAAGCATTATTAAAATCACTGCTCCTGAAAAAACGGACGTTTTTAAAACTTTTTTTGCATTGATCCATGTCCCCTGGGGCAGGACCCAGGTCCCCAATCACTTTTTATGACAATAACTTGCATATTAGCCTTTAAAATTAGCACTTTTGATTATTCATGTTCGTGTCCCATAGACTTTAACGGTGTTCGCGCGTTCGAACTAACTTTTTTCCTGTTCGCATGTTCTGGTGCGAACCGAACAGGGGGGTGTTCGGCTCATCCCTACTGAAGAGCAGTAACGATCTGGAAAGCACGAGGCTGAAAAGTGCGAATCATCTCTCACCAAACTTATACTAACACGCGATAAACACGAGATTAGCAGAAGGAGCCCAAAGGGTGGCGCATTGGGTATTGAATGTTCCTTTTATAGTGCCATCGTACGTGTTGTACGTCACCGCGTTGTACGTCACCGCGTTCTTCACGGTCGGAATTTGGTGTGACCGTGTGTATGCAAGACAAGCTTGAGCGGAATTCCATTGGAAAAACCATCCAAGGCTTTTCCGACGAAAGTTCTGATCGTGTGTATGCGGCATAAGACCCTCTGCATCCCCCATATCTTAGTCTCTCTGATCAGTGCTGTCTTTAATTGACCGAAAAAATACATGTTGAATCTTCAGGTGTGGGGTTTGGATCCTTGGTATAAATGACAACCTGCTCTTGATATCGGAAAGTACCAGTGAAGAAGTTGCCCCTTTTGTCAGTTTTGCTAATTCTAATCATTTGAATTTGGAATTCAGTCATGAGTTCCAATGCAATAATATTCCTTTTTTGGATATTAGTTTGCAAGGTTATAACTCAACAGGTGATATAAGTACCAGAACTTATCACAAGACATGTGCAGGCAATTCACTACTGCTAGCTTCCAGCTGTCACCCCTTGCACACTATACGGGCAGTGCCAGTGGGAGAATTTATTAGGACTGAATGCAACTGTTCAACTGTGGAACATTTTACAGATGAATGCAATGTGGTATCCTCTTGGTTGAAAGCACATGGATATAATAAACAGGATATAGATAAAGCCATAGTTATAGCCAATATTAGAGACAAGAGAACTCTTTTGAACAAATCTTGTTCAAAAAAATCGAAAAAAACAAAAAAAACTGTTAAAAATCACCCCATTACGTTTGTCACTATGTGCTCACGTGAATTTAATAAGATTACCAGCATTATACAGTGGGGCAAAAAAGTATTTAGTCAGCCACCAATTGTGCAAGTTCTCCCACTTAAAAAGATGAGAGAGGCCTGTAATTGTCTTAATAGGTATACCTCAACTATGAGAGACAAAATGTGGAAACAAATCCAGACAATCACATTGTCTGATTTTTGAAAGAATTTATTTGCAAATTATGGTGGAAAATCAGTATTTGGTCAATATCAAAAGTTCATCTCAATACTTTGTTATATATCCTTTGTTGGCAACGACAGAGGTCAAATGTTTTCTGTAAGTCTTCACAAGGTTGTCACACACTGTTGTTGGTATGTTGGCCCATTCCTCCATGCAGATCTCCTCTAGAGCAGTGATGTTTTAGGTTTTCTATGTGGTTGAGATCTGGAGACTGGCTAGGCCACTCCAGAACCTTGAAATGCTTCTTACGAAGCTACTCCTTCGTTGCCCGGGTGGTGTGTTTGGGTTCATTGTCATGCTGAAAGACCCAGCCACGTTTCATCTTCAATGCCCTTGCTGATGGGAGGAGGTTTGCACTCAAAATCTCATGATACATGGCCCCATTCATTCTTTCATGTACATGGATCTGTCATCCTGTTCCCTTTGCAGAGAAACAGTCCCAAAGCATGATGTTGCCACCCCCATGCTTCACAGTAGGTATGGTGTTCTTTGGTGGCAACTCAGCATTCTCTCTCCTCCAAACACCACGAGTTGTGTTTCTACTTTACAGTTCTACTTTGGTTTCATCTGACCATATGACATTCTCCCAATGCTCTTCTGGATCATCCAAATGCTCTCTAGTAAACCTCAAACGGGCCCGGACATGTACTGGTTTAAGCAGGGGGACACATCTGTCACTGCAGGATCTGAGTCCCTGGCGGTGTAGTGTGTTACTGATGGTAGCATTTGTTACGTTGGTCCCAGCTCTCTGCAGGTCATTCACTAGGGCCCCCGTGTGGTTCTAGGATTTTTGCTCACCCTTCTTGTGATCATTTTGACCCCACGGGGAGATCTTGTGTGGAGCCCCAGATCGAGGGAGATTATCAGTGGTCTTGTATGTCTTCCATTTTCTATTTATTGCTCCCACAGTTGCTTTCTTCACACCAAGCTGCTTGCCTATTGCAGATTCAGTCTTCACAGCCTGGTGCAGGTCTACAATTTTGTTTCTGGTGTCCTTCAACAGCTCTTTAGTCTTCACCATAGTGGAGTTTGGAGTGTGACTGTTTGAGGTTGTGGACGGGTGTCTTTTATACTGATAACAAGTTCAAACAGGTGCCATTATTACAGGTAATGAGTGGAGGACAGAGGAGCCTCTTAAAGAAGAAGATACAGGTTTGTGAAAGCCAGAAATCTTGCTTGTTTGTAGGTGACCAAATACTTATTTTCCACCATAATTTGCAAATAAATTCTTTTAAAAATCAGACATTGTGATTGTCTGGATTTGTTTCCACATTTTGACTCTCATAGTTGAGGTATACCTATGATGACAATTACAGGCCTCTCTCATCTTTTTAAGTGGGAGAACTTGCACAGTTGGTGGCTGACTAAATACTTTTTTGCCCCACTGTACATAAACATATTCCTATCTTATCCACAGACAAAGACCTTAGCTCTATTTTGGAAGCAGGGTATAGGTTTTCCAGCAGAAGAGCAAGCACACTGGAAGATCTTTTTTCTCCAAGCATGTTCCAATCAGAGGCTTATACAAAAGCATGGTTACACACCACAGGCTCTTATGCCTGTGGTGTTATTACCTGTAGGTTTTGAACCAAACATTAAAAAAACTCTGATGTAGTACACTCATGTTCCATAGGTAAGAGCTTTAAATTACATTTAAATTATATTAATTGTGGAACTACTAATGTGGTATATGTGGTGGAATGTGTATCATGCCATCTACAATATGTAGGGTGCACTACAAGGGCTCTAAGAACTAGACTAAGCGAACACTACCACGGAGCATCTTATGAGTCAGATAAAGGTTTATCAAATGTGTCAAGACACATTAAATATCACCATTCAGGCAATATGTGTAGAAATCATACACACACACAGGGATGAAACCCATTTACCTTGATTGAAGATAACATCTGATTGGTAGGGATGAACTTCCTTGTGCATATATATATGCTATGTGTGTCACTTTAGAATGTGCTGTGAACAAGGCCTGCATGCTGAAACGCGTCTGAATGTTTTTTTTTATCATGGTCATACGACAACAATAAAATTGAAGACTGAATTTCCAGTGGTGCCGGCTCTATGTACTTTTGTGGTTCGTTTCTGGATGTGGGAGGGACATCCTGAGCCAGAGCACCTGGACTAGATGTGCCACCATCCATCTCATCATTTGACTTTTCTGCTTACAGCGGTGTGATTTTGTGTTGCATACATTGACTTCTAGAGCAGGGATCTCCAAACGATGGTCTTCCAGCTTCCAGCGAAACTACACATCCCATGAGGCATTGTAAAACTCTGACATTCACAGACATGACTAGGCATGATGGGAAATGTAGGTCCTGAACAACTGGAGGGCCATAGTTTGGAGACCCCTGTTCTAGAGGATCAGCTTCCATAATAGTACCACTCTCAGTGCGCTTGTTCCACAAGTTCCCTGTTAAGAAGCTGTTCACTTCCTCCTTTCTAACTCTTTTCTCCAGCATGCAGGGTATTTCCAGCAGATTGCTTGACATCTGCTAAATCTGCTCTGCCATTTATACCACAGGATAACCTGATTCTAGGGCAGCTCCAGCAGGGATGATGGATAGGGGCTTCTTCTCACTTGCTAGTAGGGATGAGCCGCACACCCCCCGGTTCGGTTCGCACCAGAACCTGCGAACGGACCGAAAATTCGCACGAACTTTAGAACCCCATTGACGTCTATGGGACTCGAACGTTCGAAATCAAGAGTGCTCATTTTAAAGGCTAATTTGCATGGTATTGTCCTAAAAAGGGTTTGAGGACCCGGGATGTGCCCAAGGGGACATGTATCAATGGAAAAAAAACTTTTAAAAACGGCAGTTTTTTTCGGGAGCAGTGATTTTAATGATGCTTAAAGTAAAAAAAAAAAAAAGTGAAATATTCCTTTACCTGGGGTGTGTCTATAGTATGCCTGTAAAGTGGCGCGTGTTTCCCGTGTTTAGAACAGTCCCTGCACAAAATGTCATTTTTAAAGGAAAAAATCTCATTTAAAACTGCTTGCGGGTTTAATGTAATGTCGGGTCCTGCCAATATGGATGAAAAGTTAGTTAGACAAACGGCATGGGTACCCCCCAGTCCATTACCAGGCCCTTTGGGTCTTGTATGGATATTAAGGGAAACCCCGCACCCAAATTAAAATAAGGGAAGGTGTGGGGCCACCAGGCCCTATATACTCTGAACAGCAGTATACAGGCGGTGCAAACAAGACAAGGACTGTAGGTTTGTTGTTAAGTAGAATCTGTTTGTAATTTTGAACGGGTACATTTTTAACATGTTTAGCTCCAGCCAAAAAATCTTTTTTAAGCTTTTTGGAAAACATAGGGAAGGGCTATCACCCCTGCGACATTTGTTTTGCTGTCTGTCCTCCTCTTCAGAAGATTTCACCTCACTTTTTGTCCCAATGACAAATGTTTTTTGAAAATTTGGGGTTTTTTGTGGAACAAGGATTGGAAAGCATCAGTGGAAAGGAGAAAAGTTTTTCCCATATTAACTCTTACAGGAGAGAATTTCCCTTCCATGGGGTAGATTTCATCTCACTTCCTGTTGTCTCCTTCGGTTTGCAAGTAGGAGTTGTTTGTAAGTTAGATGTTTGAAAGTAGGGGCCTGCCCTATATACTCAGCAGAAATTTGGGCCTTAGGTGTTGTTGTGGCCACAACACTGTAAGCCCTCACAGGGCCCTGCTGTGAAGTATTAGATCAAGAATTGTAATTACATGCCCCTGTTGAACAAGGGCAGAAAAATTGGGCCTTTGGTGGTGGTGGTGGTGGTGCTGGTGCCACAACACTGTAAGTCCTCACTCACTCTTGGTGGGTGCAGAAATGGGCCCTGCTATGAAATATTAGATCAAGAATTGTAATTACATGCCCCTGTTGAACAAGGGCAGAAAATTGGGCCTTTGGTGGTGGTTGTGGTGGTGCTGGTGCCACAACACTGTAAGTCCTCACTCGCTCTTGGTGGGTGCAGAAATGGGCCCTGCTGTGAAATATTAGATCAAGAATTGTAATTACATGCCCCTGTTGAACAGGGGCTGAAAAATTAGGCCTTAGGCACTGGTGCTGGTGCCACAACACTGCAACCCCTCACAGATACTCTAGTTGGAACGCAGAAATGAGCCCTGCTGCAAAGTATTGCATCAAAAATTGTAATTACACGCCCCTGTTAAACAGGGGCTGAAAAATTGGGCCTTAGGCACTGGTGCTGGTGCCACAACACTGCAACCCCTCACAGATACTCTAGTTGGAACGCAGAAATGAGCCCTGCTGCAAAGTATTGCATCAAAAATTGTAATTACACGCCCCTGTTTAACAAGGGCTGAAAAATTGGGCCTTAGGCACTGGTGCTGGTGCCACAACACTGCAACCTGTCACAGATACTATAGTTGTAACGCAGAAATGAGCCCTGCTGCAAAGAATTGCATCAAAAATTGTAATTACACGCCCCTGTTAAACAAGGGCTGAAAAATTGGGCCTTAGGCACTGGTGGTGGCGACCAGAACCAAAAATTTTCTTACAAGCTATCAGCGTGATCATTGAGGAGGAAGAGGATAATTACTCAGGGATAGTCACTCAGCATCAGCATAGGCAGTCTTTGAAGGGATCTGAGTTTTCAAAAAAAATTATTCGGTTACATCAGCATCAGGTGCTTGGTAGCTGGTGGTGATCCAAGACTGATTCATTTTTATGAAGGTCAGTTGATCGACCGAGTCGGTGGACAGACGCACCCTGTGATCGGTTACAAAGCCTCCAGCAGCACTGAATGTGCGTTCCGAAAGAACGCTGGATGCAGGACAGGCCAGTAGCTCAATTGCATACTGTGCAAGCTCTGGCCAGTGATCCATCCTCAAGACCCAGTAACCCAGAGGATTTTCGGTGTCCAAGTCAGATCTTGCCCCTAGGTATTCCTGCACCATGTAAAACAGACGCTGGCGATGGTTGCTGGAACCGATCATACCTTGGGGCTGCGGACTAAAAAATTGTCTGAATGCATCGGTCAGATGGCCACCTTCTCCACCACTCTTTCTTTGATCGACTGAAGCCTCAGCAACACGTTGTCCAGAAACAGGAGTTTGTAACCTCCCAATCTCTGGGAACGTGTTGCACACACCTTTCTGCAAGGCCTCCCGAAGATGTTTCATCCTCTGCTCCCTCTGCGATGGCAAGATAAGGTCTGCAACCTTACCCTTGTAATGTGGATCAAGGAGGGTTGCCAGCCAGTATTGGTCCTTCTCCTTGATACCACGAATACGAGGATCCTTACACAGGCTTTGCAGGATCAGGGAGGCCATGCAGCATAGGTTTGCTGAGGCATTCGGTCCGGAGTCCTCTGGGTCACTAAGGACGACATGGTCCGCAGCCACCTCCTCCCAGCCACATACAAGTCCATGTGATTCTTGGGACTGATCCCTTAAAGACTGCTGCTGATGCTGAGTGCCAGGCTCCACCTCCATACTGACACAATCTTCCTCCTCCTCCTCCTCGTACTCTTCCTGTGTGATCGGCGGGCACGCGGGAACACTGTCTGGATAAACAGGGCCTTGAGAGCTAAGGAAGTCCTCCTCTTCCTGCCTCTGTTCTGCCTCAAGTGCCCTGTACATTATTCCACGCAGCGTGTGTTCCAACAGGTGGACAAGGGGGACAGTGTCACTGATGCATGCACTGTCACTGCTCACCATCCTCGTGGCCTCCTCAAATGGTGACAGGACAGTGCATGCATCCCTGATCATGGCCCACTGGCGTGGGGAAAAAAAACAAGCTCCCCTGACCCTGTCCTGGTGCCATAGTCGCACAGGTACTCATTGATGGCCCTCTGCTGTGTGTGCAGCCGCTGCAGCATGGCCAACGTTGAGTTCCACCTGGTGGGCATGTCACAGATTAGGCGGTTCTTGGGCAGGTTAAACTCCTTTTGGAGGTCCGCCAGCCAAGCACTGGCATTATATGACCGGCGGAAATGCACACAGACTTTCCTGGCCTGCCTCAGGACATCCTGTAAGCCCGGGTACCTGCCCAAGAACCGCTGCACCACCATGTTAAGGACGTGAGCCAAACAGGGCACATGGGTCATTTGTCCCTGTCGGAGGGCAGAGAGGAGGTGGGTGCCATTGTCGCAAGCCACCATTCCTGCCTTAAGTTGGCGTGGCTTCAACCACCTCTGAACCTGCCCCTGCAGAGCTGACAGAACCTCTGCCCCAGTGTGGCTCCTGTCCCCCAAGCACACCAGCTCAAGCACCGCATGGCAACTTTGGCCTGCGTACTTGCGTAGCCCCTTGAACGGCTACGGAGCACCTCTGGTTCCAAGGACAAAGCACAGGAAGAGGCCATGGAGGAAGAAGAAGAGGAGGGGGTGGAGGAGAGAGGTGTGTCACAATCATTAGCATTTTGGAGGCGTGGTGGCAGAACAACCTCCAACACTACTGCACCTTGTCCTGCATCCTTCCCAGCTGCCAGCAGAGTCACCCAATGCGCCGTGAAACTTAGGTAACGTCCCTGTCCATGCCTGCTGGACCATGAGTCAGCGGTAATATGCACCTTACCGCTGACCGCCCTGTCCAGCGAGGCATGGACATTGCCTTCCACATGCTTTGCCAGACAAAGTACCCTGGGCATGGGTGAGAGAGGATGAGGAGGATGAGGACGGCTTGGTCATCCACTCGACCAAGTCTTCCGCATGTTGCTGCTCAACATGGCCAGCTGCCGAAAAAAAGGCCAAGCGTGTCCCACGGCCACGTGCTGATGAGGATGCACCGCCTCCACGACCAGCACTAGACACAGAGCCTGCTTGCTCTCTCTTATTGGCTTGTGACTGTCTGCCTCTCCTTCTTGGCCTTCCAGACATACTAATGGCTTGTAGCTGCACTAAGCTGGGATATATATATATATATATATATATATATATATATATATATATATATATATATATATATATATATATATATATATATATATATATATATATATATATATATATATATATATATATATATATATATATATATATATATATATGTATGTACTGATACTGCAGCTAGCAAAATCAACTGCCTGCCTGTAGTATGAGAACACCACCAACCTTCTACAGGTAGCTTTAGCTGAACACTGTGCAGAGCTCGCAAAAAACTAACTTGTAGCTTTTTTAGCTGCCTGCGGTAGTGATAGGATCAGGAAAACACCACCAACCTTCTACAGGTAGCTTTAGCTGAACACTGTGCAGAGCTCGCAAAAAAATAACTTGTAGGTTTAGCTGAACACTGTGAGGAGGATGCACCACACTAGCTTGTAGTTTTAGCTGAACACTGTGAGCAGGACGCACTGCACTAACTTGTAGCTTTAGATGAACACTGTGCAGAGGTCTCACTACACTAACTTGTAGGTTTAGCTGAAAACTGTGAGGTGAACGCACCACACTAACTTGTAGGTTTAGCTGAACACTGTGAGGTGGACGCACCACACTAACTTGTAGTTTTAGCTGAACACTGTGAGCAGGACGCACCGCACTAACTTGTAGTTTTAGCTGAACACTGTGAGCAGGACGCACCCCACTAACTTGTAGTTTTAGCTGAACACTGTGAGCAGGATGCACTGCACTAACTTATAGCTTTAGATGAACACTGTGCAGAGGTCTCACTACACTAACTTGTAGGTTTAGCTGAACACTGTGAGGTGGACGCACCACACTAACTTGTAGTTTTAGCTGAACACTGTGAGCAGGACGCACAGCACTAACTTGTAGTTTTAGCTGAACACTGTGAGCAGGACGCACCCCACTAACTTGTAGTTTTAGCTGAACACTGTGAGCAGGACGCACTGCACTAACTTGTAGCTTTAGATGAACACTGTGCAGAGGTCTCACTACACTAACTTGTAGTTTTAGCTGAACACTGTGAGCAGGATGCACCGCACTAACTTGTAGCTTTAGCTGAACACTGTGAGCAGGATGCACCGCACTAACTTGTAGTTTTAGCTGAACACTGTGAGCAGGACGCACCCCACTAACTTGTAGTTTTAGCTGAACACTGTGAGCAGGTCGCACCGCACTAACTTGCAGTTTTAGCTGAACACTGTGAGCAGGACGCACCGCACTAACTTGTAGTTTTAGCTGAACACTGTGAGCAGGACGCACCACACTAACTTGTAGTTTTAGCTGAACACTGTGAGCAGGATGCACCCCACTAACTTGTAGTTTTAACTGAACACTGTGAGCAGGAAGCACCGCACTAACTTGTAGTTTTAGCTGAACACTGTGAGCAGGACGCACCGCACTAACTTGTAGTTTTAGCTGAACACTGTGAGCAGGACGCACCCCACTAACTTTTCGTTTTAGCTGAACACTGTGGGCAGGACGCACTGCACTAACTTGTAGCTTTAGATGAACACTGTGCAGAGGTCTTACTACGCTAACTTGTAGTTTTAGCTGAACACTGTGAGCAGGACGCACCGCACTAACTTGTAGTTTTAGCTGAACACTGTGAGCAGGACGCACCGCACTAACTTGTAGTTTTAGCTGAACACTGTGAGCAGGACGCACCCCACTAACTTGTAGTTTTAGCTGAACACTGTGAGCAGGACGCACTGCACTAACTGTAAATAGTCTAGCTGCCTGACTGTGGTACCAATAGGATCAAAAGAACACCAGCAATTTTCTTCAGGTAGCTGTAAATACTGTAACAAGACAAGCCTGCCTGTCAGTAAGAAGATAACAGGAACGGATCTAGCTAAACTGAATACAGTGTATATATATATATGCAACACCTGGGATGCATATATATACACAATACACTGTAAGTGCAGCTAACTCACTGATTGTCCTGCCTAATCTATCTAACTCAAAGAAATGACACTGTCTCTCTGTCTATCTCTCTTTCAACGCCAGAACACACACTACACAGGGCCGCCGTGTAGGCGGCCTTATATAGTGTGGGGCGTGTTCTAAACCCCCTGAGCCATAATTGGCCAAAGCCACCCTGGCTTTGGCCAATTACAGCTCTCTCTACTGACGACGCTGTGATTGGCCAAGCATGCGGGTCATAGTGCATGCTTGGCCAATCATCAGCCAGCAATGCACTGCGATGCCGCAGTGAATTATGGGCCATGACGCGCCACACTAATTTGGCGCGAACGGCCCATATCGTTCGCAATTTGGCGAACGGGCGAACAGGCGATGTTCGAGTCGAACATGGGTTTGACTCGAACACGAAGCTCATCCCTACTTGCTAGCTGCCCCAGGTTACACACATTTCAATGGCTGAGTGGCACCCAGAGGGCAATTGGCAGCAACTCCTCTAACATAAACTTCCTGCAGTGACATCTGCAGGCTGCATTAATTTCCTGCTTGCTCTGCACACCAGTCTCAGAGTCTGAGCAAGTACAATAATGGCATGTGACTTTGGTAAATAGAAGCAAAAAATAAAAAAAGATTTTAATGTGTTCTACAAACTGTTGCCTCACTTGTTATATTACTATATGATAATGTATATGTGAACTAGTTATAATGGGTTTAATGACACTTAAAGTGAAACTTCACTTTGCAAAGTAAACATGCTCTACTTTTTTAGTTATAGTATAGTGGAACACTTAATCTTGGTGATATGCACTATAATAGGAAAACAATGGCTGAAGTATTAACAGCCAGTTCTATGTAACATGGAGCTTCTGAATGGTATTTGGAACAGCTTAATTGGGAAAATATAACATTAAGTTACTTTGCATATTGTTTGTTTAATTCATATGCAGATCAAAGGGGTGACCTTTGACCTGCATATGATATCCATTAGAGAAACCTCACAAATATGTTTAACCCTTTATTTACCTTTAGCTAACCTTAATAACCTCTAATTTATCCACCTGTAAGTATTTTTACTGCTATTTTGTTTAGTCATTTCTAATATTTTAAACCATTAATATTTCAGCTTTGTTTTAATTTGTATTCATGTTGTTTGTTAATTTGTGTCACATTAAAAAATGCTTGAAAAAGGAAATAAACAAGTTTATTTGAAAATGCTCTGATTTTTAAAATGTTGTGTACCAAACTCAAAATTTTAGTTACATTATAAACTGGACAATTTATAGAAAAAATATTTGTGTTTTTTTATTTTTTTTTATTTTTTCCAGTGTTTACTTGTCCTTAGATTACATAGAAATTAATTTTTTTTGCAACACAATATCATGAAAACAAACCCTTATTTGTCCAAAAAACAAACAAAATATGCATTACTTTGTTAATTGAAGTAATGACAAAGTTATTCCTGAATAGACAGGCCCATAGCAGAAATGTAAAAATTTCTCTGGTCCAGGTACAAGAACTAAAGTGATTAATGATTGCAAATCTGTGAAAATGTCACCACCTTACTAAGTCCTATCAGTGCAAACCTATTTTGTTCTGATCTTGATTAAGTTTGTAATAATAACAGTGTATACAAAGAGATTGTTTTTTTCTTGTGAGTAACAATGTACAATTCAAAGGGGAAAAAGGCTGTTCAAAACGAATAATTATGCTTTGACTTTGCGTTTTACCATTGAAAGTAACCGGGGTAAACCTCAAAAGCTGTCAATTTTTGTAAAAGATGCATTAGGAAAAATTACAGCAAAGTGCATTATTTTTCCCAACTTTTCCGTATGTCAACCTTTTTAAGACCTAGGAAATAAAAATAAATATATA
Source organism: Lithobates septentrionalis (assembly GCA_037952835.1). NCBI lineage: Eukaryota > Metazoa > Chordata > Amphibia > Anura > Ranidae > Lithobates > Lithobates septentrionalis. Next base: position 1,066,154 of record JBBDGP010000211.1, read on the forward strand.
TGGATCAAAATCTGTGACCAAGTAAAAGCCCTATCTTTTCTGAAAAAAAAAATTATACACAATAAATTGAAATAGACGACAAAGGTTTAAAGTATAGAATTGAGACTAAGAATGAAGTGGTTAATATAAAAATTGTCTTACCAGTGTTGGAAGCTGCAGATAACTATGTTATGCATATTTATAACTTTCAAATGCATAACTTTATATTCATTGCTTAACTTTATATTCATTACCCTCTATTTGCAATTTAGTTGTTCAGTTAATGGCGCTGATTTATTAAAGGACACAAGACTGTTCCCTTTGCAAAATAAAATTTATTTTAACCATCCAATCACGCAAAGAGAAAGTAAAATAAAACTTAAAAGGAAAAAAACAAAACAAAGCATTATTTACTAACCTCTGTGAATGTTTACTTTGCTAAGTGAAAATGTCCTTTCCTATTGCTAAGGGAACAGTCTCTGTTCCCTTAGTAAATCATCTCTAATGGGTCTAGCTCAGCTTGCAGGTTTGAAAAATTTTCCATGTTTTTCACTGTGTTACCTGCATACACAGAAACAGCTTTTAGTCCCAATCCCGCTATCATTTATAAACAAGTCAAAAACGTACTGGTTTCAAAAATTAAGTTTGGGGTACACCATTTATAATCCTAAACCATTCCAAATGTGAGTCATCAAATGTGAGTGCATTTGATGACTCACATTTTTAGCTTCCTGTTAATTGAACTGAAATTTCAAATGATGTTATTAGCTCTCACCAGTTCACTTCTGTGAACTATGATGTGATAGAGATGAGGAGGGGGGTTTATAGTAAATATCAGGAGAGCATCAGAGTGACACTGCTCCTCCGTGGATACTGTGCTCCTTCGTGCTGTGAGTGTGTTGTCACCCAAGGATAGGAAGTATAATTCTGGCACAATCCCCAGGCAAAAATAAAGAAATAAAATGAAAGAGGAAACTGATGCAGGAACCACATCCAAGGACTGACAACCTGCAATACGTAAAACTTTGGTTTTGGGGTTTAGATTTGAATCAGGTTTTAAATCCATTTACGTATTATATATTTAAGTTAACATAAGCTAAAATAAAATAATGAGGTTGCCATTCCTGACTACTAAATCTTCAGCTAATAACCTCCTATTCAGTCCTTTTTCAGGTGTCATGCTCAGCCCTTTTCTTTTTTCAATTGAGATATAGTAAATATAGTAAAAGATTTTTTAATAGGTTGCACCTTACAATTACTCTTTTTCTAAATAGCTATTTGCAATGTTTGTTCTATTATATGTATAACTCTTATGGAGTGAAAAAATCATTGAAATCTAGAAGTAAGTATTCCGCTCCCTCTTTAACGGTATGTGCTTTCTTAATAATTTTTAGCCATGTGACACTGTCTCAGCATCTTAAGTGCAATCTCTCCAACAGAGACACAAACACCAGCAATGACACCTTTTAGATTAAGTGCAAACATTTTAGATTCTCTATCAAATTTTTATAGTTATAATTAAACAATGGAAAACACGCTGGCATGTGCAAAAAGAGTCGCTGGCAGAGACAGTCAGACACATTGTGCCTTGTCTCCATTTGGGAGATTTCCCTTTTTTTCTTTTTAACTTACAACCTAGTACTCCAACCTAATCCTTTATAAATTTCCAACAGCTTTAAACAATATCCTGCCATTCAGATAAACTGGAGCTCTTCTTTAAAAGTGTTCATATAAATTACATTTTAGAAAATAAGTATATTTAATGTATTCAAAAGTACATTTACTTTGTAAAAATTCACTTTTCCAAACAAGTTTAAGCTGTATCACAGTTTAGAAAATACTCAGTACAATTAGGTAAAGACATCATGGAAGAGCTTCAAGGGAGTATGCTACAAATACAACGTATGATAGATTAAATAAAAGGAATCGTGTTTTTATTATATGTTCCGACTGAAGCAGCTGTCTTAGAGAAGGATAGAGGAATGTGTCTTTAGTAAATTTAATTTGCAGTAGACTCTTTGGGATTCTTGGCAGTAGAACAGTGCAATTTAAACAGTGGGAAAATGCAGGCAGAAAATGATAGTATCGTTAACCAAAAGATTGGTGTCTGGTGTTTGAGGCTGTCATACTGTGCCTCAGAACTCATAAGTATGTAATCTAGCACTAAAAAAAATGACACTTGATGCTTGCTACTTGTCAGACAGCTGTATCTCCCAATCACAGTTATGTGTTCCTTATTTAGACGGTGAGATCTGACTTGGGGAAAAGAAAGAAATGGAGAAAATATGTTAAGACAACATGACACCTAAATGATAATAACTATAACATTTGATGTGCAAAACTTGGCAATACAAGACGAAAAAAATATCTATTTTAATTTAAACTGTGCATTGCAAATGTCACTGTAAGCAGTTATCAATATTTCTGACAAATTCATTTATATATTTTGATGAATGATAAACTTATAAAATATATTTTTAAACCTCCAACTAAAGCCTCTAGACATTCCTTTCAGTTTATATCTTTAATTGGTATAACATCACTGTCAGCAACAGCTTACTGACAGCGCCTGTTGATCGAAGGACACATTCTTTTAATTAAGTGTGATAAGTGATGAGTCACAAATTCACATGGAAGTTTCAATGCATGCATCACAATGAGCAAGGCATACAACTTCCCTTTACTAAAAATATATACCTGATCCCATCCCTGTGCTGTAGTGCAGTGCATTTTGAAAAATACAAAATTTTTTCTCTGCTTTTTGTGGCTTGAGAGGCCCAAGTCAATGGTCAGGCCCAAGTCATCCAACCACATCTAAAGTGCACTTTGATACATTTTTTGTTTCAAATAATTCTATTGAAGGTTATCAAAATACAAGCTTACAGATGAAACAATAATATATATCATTGATGAGTATCAACAGCAATTATCGGCAAAACATCAAACATAATAGAGAATGTCATCTGGGGTGATTTAAACAGAAAAGGATGTTTCAGTCAGTGGCTCAGATATAACAGGAATTTTATAAAATCAATCTTTCTAGGGGAGGGACTCAACCTAGTCATGTGGGTAAAGCAACAGTCATGGGTTTGTCAAAGCATGTAAAATTTCCTCCAGTGGAGTCATGAGGGCCGGTGACAGGGAAAAGGGAGTTATGGGAGGTTAATCTATTCTGTAGTCTTGAGCTCTCTTGTCTCTTGTTCCCTTCTACTCTTGTGGGACCGACTCCAGTCAGCTATTAAAATTTTAAACTTTCATTAGCCTGGAGTATTCTGCTGATTCTGTAAGATCTCGCCAGCATGCCCAGGTTGTACAAAATTTGGTGGGGGTCTTACAGGCATGATGTACTAAATCATCCATTTCTAGAGTTTTCCTAACATATTGCAACCATTCTGCTATTGTTGGGGGGGGGGGGGGTTATCTTTCCAATGTATCGGTTTGGCTCCATTAATTAGGTAGAGGGTCGAGGATTTCCGATACGCAGATTGGGGGAGGGAAGTGTGGTGAAGAAGATATTGCGCAGGGGTTTAATCTGGGGAGTAGGATGTGATACTTGTAATGAGATGGTGTGCTTCTCTCCAGAAGGGTTATATTAGCGGGCGGTCCCACCAAATGTAAAGTAGTGAACCAGGGTCTGCATTACACCTCCAGCAAAGTGGAGCATTTTGATAAATTTTTGCTTATTAGCAACAAGTATGACAAGCCCTGCCCTTGGATACTGGCCATGTGTTTCAACAAATTAAATTACAGCTTTGCAAGCATGTATGCTACAGCCCAGTCTATGTTTGATGGGAAAATGATAATCATGGAGGTTCAGAGGCAACCCCTCTCTATTGTCCCTCCCACAGATTCTCCAAGGACTTCAAATGCTGCAGTCAGACATTAGAGGACATATGCACTCCATCTTTCCAGAATAGGATGCACGTTACTTCAATTCCACTATAGGGCCAAATTTTGTATTCTGGTAACTGTGTGCTCTGACATGGTTTATGTACACTACTAACCACGCATCTCCCTGCACAGCAAGCTAGGCAGAAAAAAGTCACTGATTTGGGGTGTTGTGCTTCAGCTTTATTAGATATGCTATCATCATTTTGCCAAACTATAGCTGATCTTTGTGTTAGTACATTAGAAATTTGGAGATGACTTTGCCTTTTGTTAACACATAATTAAGATCCATTTCTAACCACTTGTGGACTGCCCTGTCCATAAGAATGCTGCTTTGAAATGTTAGTGCAGAAGTTAGTTTCCTTGTCAAAAGAAGTTTATTGAGTATACAATGTTATAAAGATACATAAAGTAAGTTTACAAGGATCTATAAAGTAAGCTCATTGTTTTACAGTAGGGTTTATATAGGTAAATATCATGAAATTTCAAATATTAAACATTGGGTTCACGTAAACCTAAATGAAAGATATATATCATTTCCTTAGTTACTTTTGTAGCTATTTAAATGATTTATACCTACTATACATATTGTTTACAAGTAGAGTGTATATAGGTCAAATAAATTCTGATAATGAGCTTTAATCGTAAGGTGGAGAAAAGGAAAGAGAAAGAAGAAAAAGGGTTGAAAGGTAGAGGTATGGTCCACAAGGTTGTCCCGCTCGTAAGTTTATTATTATTTTTAGTTCTCTTTGAAGCCTTAGAATGGGTGTCTCTGTAAGTCATTTAATCTGTTACCATGGCAACAGGACAGAGTCATTGAAATTTGACAGGAACTGTTGTTTTATCCAAGGGTGCCAAGGTTTTTCAAATTTTGGAATATGATTTTGTTCGATGGCTACCATCTTAGCATGGGACATTGTATTATTCATTCTGTGAATTGTTTCTGCTAGTACCAATGTAGGAGATTTCCATGCCTTGGCCACTGTTTGTTTTGCAGCCGTTATTAGTTGGATCATAAGTTTGAATTGAGAGAGTGTTAACCATTCCAGTTTTAGATTAAGTAAAGTTAAATATGGATCTGGTTGTATTATTTTTTTAAATATTTAAGATGCAATCACGAAGACTTCTTTCCAGAAGGTTTGGATTACTGGGCACGTCCACCAAATGTGTAAATATGTGCCTATTTCTGGGCATCCTCGAAAACAAAGAGCTGAGGTATTAGGTGAATATTTTGCCACTCTAGCGGGTACAAGGTACCAGCGAGTTAGGACTTTATAATTTGTCTCCAGTGCTAAGATGTTGGGTGAAGATGACTTAGATGTGAGCCATATGTTAGACCAGTCCGTGTCTTCTAAAGTTCGTCCCAGGTCCTCCTCCCACCTCTGAACGTAAGAGGGTCTATTAAGATTTGCTACTCCATATAATTGATTATAAAGTGATGAAATTGTACCTTTAGCAAATGGATCTTTTGTACAGATTGATTCAAAAATGGATAATTGGGATAATGGTGTATCCCCCTTTAGGAATGGTGTATAGAAATTTTTGATTTGGAGATATCTAAATATCTCAGAGTTTGGTAGATCATATTTTTCTCTAAGCGATGGGAATGAAAGGAATGATTTAGATGCTATGAAGTCATTTAGTGTCTGAATGCCTGATGTTGTCCAAAGCTTTAAAAGAATTTGGGTAGATCCATGCCGGATAAAAGGCCGGATTTCTGATAAAAGAAAGGAGAGGATTGTGTGGAGATTGTAACTGATATTTGGTTTTTAGTTTATCCCAGAGAGATAAGAAGTGTTTAGTTATGGGATTATGAATTTTAAAGTGGTCTTTAGGATCAAGCCATAATAAATTTGATATTAATAGAGGGTCATTTTCTGAAGCCTCTATAAATACCCATAATGGGATTTCCTGTTTTGCATGGTATTTGGACAGACTGGCCAAATGTGCTGCTCTGTAGTAGTTAATAAAATTAGGGTATCCCAGGCCTCCTTTATTTTTGGGAAGATGTAGTGTGTGTATAGGTATACGTGGTTTAGAAGAGCCCCATATAAACGAAGTAGCTCTTTTTTGTACTATTCTCAAAAAATAGGAAGGAATTGGAATAGGGAGGACTCTGAATAGATAAAGCAATTTGGGTAGAATAGTCATTTTGATTGCATTAATCTTCCCTATCCAGGATAAAGGAAGTTGCGACCATTGTTTTATTAGATTTGTGATCTGTCTTAATACAGGAGGATAATTGGTTGAGAATAAGTCAGAATGAGATGCTGTTAAATGAATTCCAAAATATGGGATTGATTTTTCTGCCCATGTGAATGGGAGTGCAGCCCTAGCCGGGATCAATTCCATGTTTGTGAGTGAAATATTAAGCACTAGGCATTTCTTAGGATTAATCATAAGGCCGGATAGGGCTGCAAATCCATCAAGAGCTGGTATTAAGTTAGGACCAGAGACCTATGGTGATGATAGAAAAAGTAATATATCGTCTGCAAATATACATAATTTGTGTGTAATACCTCCTACTTCAATGCCAGTTATAGTTTGGTTTGTTCTGATGTATTGGGCCATGGGTTTGAGTATAAGGGCAAATAATAAGGGAGATAATGGGCAACCCTGTCGGGTACCTCTTTCGATATTAAAGGCTTCAGATTTGTATCCAGCATATTTTATATAGGCTTTGGGTTTATTATATAATGCTTTGATCCATGTTAAAAAGTGGGGTCCAAAACTCCATTTTTGTAATAAATATTGCATATATTGCCAGGATACTGTGTCAAATGCCCTCTTAATATCGAGAGATAGAAAACATAAAGGGATTTTCCGTTTTTTAGCAATATGTGCCAATAACACTGCCCTGCGTATATTATCGCCTGCCTGTCTATTTGGCATGAAGCCTACTTGATCTCTATGCATTAATTTTCCTATAATGCTATTGAGGCGTTTTGATATTATTTTTGCTAATAATTTAATATCGAAGTTTAACAGAGAGATAGGCCGATAATTCACACAGGAAGTATCATCAGAAAGGGGTTTTGGGATCATACAAACAATTGCCATTAGTGTTTCTTGCCGAAAAGAATGTCCATCTAGAAGTTTGTTAAAAGTTTCAGTGAGAATGGGAGAGAGTATTTCTGAGAATGTTTTATAGTATAAAGCCGAGTAGCCGTCTGGGCCTGGTCTTTTGTTAAGTTTTAGGTCTTTTATGGCGTTAGCAACTTCATCTATAGTTATAGGCTCATCCAAACTGCTTTTTTGATTCTGAGATAACTCAGGTAAGTTTATTTTTGAGAAGAAGGATTCAGCTTCTGTAGGATTAAATTCATTGTTTGTCTTGTATAAAGTTGCGAGATGTGAGTGAAATTTATGGACTATTTTAACTGGATTACAAGTGTAAACATTTTTTGATAATTTCAAACGTATTGGTTTGAAAGATTTGTTAGTTGAATTTAATGCCCGAGCCAAATATGTACCTGGTTTGTTTGTATTCATGTAGAAATTGTGTTTGGAGCGTTTGAGGGATTTATCAACTGACTCAGTGAGAAATAGATCGTATTCCAATCTAGATTTTTCCAGATGAGATTTTGTACTCTGAAATGGATTATCTTGAAATGATATGTAGGCTGCATTAAAATTGAGTTCTAGTTTTTTTGCTAGATTTTTGCGTTCCCGTTTAAATAGTGCCATTTGTCTTTGTATTGTACCACGCAAGACAGGCTTATGAGCTTCCCACAGTGTTATTGGGGAGATGTCTGTTGTATTATTAATTGATATGTATTCCTTTAAAGCTTGTTCAATGGCCATCTGATGTAGTGGGTGTTTGAGCATTATGTCCGGTAAGTACCACGTTGGGTCATGCGCTTTTGGTATGGCTGAGGCTATAGTAGTGTATACTGCATTATGGTCAGACCACGGAATCAGAATTATATCTGATGCAATAATTTCTGGTATCATTCCTATTGTTAGAAAAATATGATCTATTCTGGTGAAGGTTTGATGAGGGTGCGAGAAATAAGTGAATTTCTTTTTCATTGGGTTACTTTCTCTCCATGAATCTACCAGATTGTATTTGGAAAGAAGTTGAGAAAAAGGTAATCTAGAGGTTATTTTGGATGGTGTAAAAGGTGATTTATCTAGAAATGGGAGGAGGACCTGGTTCGAATCCCCACACATTATCACTGTTCCTATTTTGTGTGTATTAATCACTTGTAATATATGTGAGAGGAATGGTGTAGGTTGTTTGTTAGGAGCGTAGTAGGAAATCACCGTGATTGCTGTATCCATTATATAACCCATGAGTATCAGGTATCTACCTTCTGGGTCTTTAATTTCTGATGATAAGGTGAATGGTGTGGATCGGTGAAATGCAATTAGAGTTCCCCTTTGCTTGGTACAGGCAGAAGCCGTGTAAATTTGTTGATAAAAAGGAGAAATATATTTTGGAGTAGAATCTTTGGTGAAGTGTGTTTCTTGGAGGCATACTATGTGAGCCTTCTTGTTATGGAAAGTACGGAAGGCTTTGGTCCTTTTTTGAGGGACATTTATTCCCTGAACATTCAGGGAAAGTATATTCAGTGGTGCCATGGCAATAGATCAAATAGTTTTGACTTACTTTTTGTTATGCAGAGCTGACTGCGCTGATCAACCTGTGTGGACTGAAGAGATGAATAGATAGAAAAGAAACCAGTGAATTCTGGAGTAAAGAGTAAACAAAAAACATATGAGATTAGATGATACATTGTATAAATTATTTTTTGCAAGTAATCACAATTTACCCGTGAAAGAGAATAAATATCTCTCTCAGGGGAATAAGTGCCTTCGTCACACTCCCACATAATATGGTTGGGAGAATGAGGAGGGCTAATGGGGGTACACGGATCTTCCGCTTACAGGAGAGAAGTGCTATGTCAAAAGACATCAAAATGATGTTTCATTAATTGGAGTGCAGAATATAGTTTTTGTTGAAATTATTTATTCCAGGGTGGTTGTATATGGTTAGTCTTGCCCTAGGCTAAATAATTCAGTTAGAAAGGTACTGTTAATAACTTTGGTATTGATGAAGATAGTTTGAATTATATTGGGATTTTAACCCTTTTAGAGTAAACAATTACATATTTTATTCATATGCAACTGTTTAGATATGTTAACTCATAAAATTGAGGTTGTATTGCTTCAGATTAGAATAAACAAAAACATAATTCTAGGAACTAGTTAGGTAATAATATATTTGTTTTAAGAAAAGAAAGAAAAAGCTTCCATTACTTCTGGATTATTGAACATATTTGTCCTAAAAAGGAATAAATCTATTGTTATTACCTGATAATATATAACTGAACAAGAATTTCCTTATTTCACTTATATATTCTAAGGCTATATGAATCAGAAGTAATAAGAAATATAACTGGAATGTAACATGATCCCACACAGTGTGTGACTATCAGAATGCAGTTACATTCAGTTATAAATATAGGTTTTTTATAGAGAACCATCTCTTAGTATAATAAATGAAGAGATATCAGGAATTAGGATGTCAGTCCATTGAATCTTCTTGGTCCATGGATGATGTGGCATAACGGCCTCTTTTGTGAGAATGATGATTCCCATTTTGTTCTGAAATTTTCTGGGTGCTGCCTGAAGGTGAAGATGACGCCATTCTTCTGCGTGTGGGAGAGTTGCTGCTTGTGGGTTCTGTCAGATTTAATTTTAAAAGGGTTTGTTGTAGTTCATCTGCTGATCTGATTCTGTAAATTGTACCTTGGTAGTTAAATCTGACTGAAAAGGGGAAGCCCCATTGATACATAATGTTGTGGCGTTGCAGTTCCATTAGTTGGGGTTTCATGGATCGTCTTTTAGTAATAGTAAGTTGGGATAGGTCAGCAAAAATTTGATAATTGTGTCCTTGAAAATTAAGTTCCTTTTTTTCTCTTGCAGCAATTAGTATTTGTTCTTTCGTTCTGTAATAATGAAATTTTGTGATTATATCACGTGGGGGTCCATCTTTCTTTTTGGCTGTGAGGGCTCTGTGTACTCTGTCCAGTTCTAAATGTTCAATAGGGATATCTGGCTTTAGTTCTTGTAATAGAGCAGTAATAGTAGATTGCAGGTCTGTCACAGTTTCAGGTATTCCCCTTATGCGCAAGTTTGAACGTCTGGCTCTATTATCGTAATCTTCGAGCTTAGTTTGAAGTATTAAATTCTCTTCTTTTAATTGTTCCAATTCGGTTATATTTTCTTGGGTTGTAATTTCAATTCCATCCATTTTTATTTCTAAGGCTGCAGTGCGGTTTCCCAGCTCTCTTATTTCTTTGGTTAGGCTTTTTGTTATTTGGTCTGAGGTTTGTTTTAAAGCCTTATGAAGCATCTTTTCAAATTGTAATAATATTACTGGGGATACTGAGGAGGCTTGTGGAGAAGTTTGTGAGAGGATTTGTTCTGTATCTGACTCAAATGGAGAGTCTTGCTGTGACATTTTCTGTCTGTGAGAGTGCCCTGATGCTGTATCTTGTGAGGTGACTGGAGCTGCTTCAGCTGCAGTGAGTGCCTGTGAGCTCTTTGTGAGGTGATTTTTATTTCTGCCACGGTTTCCTCCCAGTACCATATTTCCTGCCCAAACTTTCACAGTTTGTTCCCTGGGGCAAAAAGGTTCAAATGGATACCTTTTGAGCCTGCAGGCTCCGCTTTGTCCTTCTCTTCTCTCCTCAGCGGTGTGGAGCTCTAACAATGCATGTCTGCTCCGCCTCCTTCCCCCCCTGCGGAAGTTAGTTTCAATCAACTGGATTTATTATGTGACATAGTAGACTATTCTTAATTTATCCCAGTCACTTTTTCACCTCTAATGAGTTTCAGAAACATACTCTTACAAATGCTGAGGTATGCCCCTGACAATAACTAGAAGTAAATAAGTGCCATGGATAAGCTACAAAATGTAGCTAACTACTTATATATCATGGACTGGATAACTGAGAACCTAGTACAGAACCAACACTGCTAATTATCTGTTTTCAAAACATTATCATATTAATATCGACTTGCATCTAGTGATAGTTTAGTTTGTAATTCTGACTTTATCTTTGTATTTGTACCTTCAAAGCAATCTTGGTTGTATACTTTTTATTTGGGTCTACTTTAAAGCTCCCCTGTGTATTGGCCATAGTTGGCATGTTTTCAGAGTTTTCACTGTTTTCATTTGACCTTGGCTTCTTTTCTAATTTGTTTTTTTTTGTCAAAGGTGACATTATTTGTCAGAGTGCAAACCTTACAACTCCTTTTAGAAAAGATATTTGACTTATCATATTTGCCTATCAAATTACCTTGTTACAAGCTAACAGTGTTGGTCAGAGCCCCTTAAGAAACAATGACTTATCTTGCCGCCTTCTGGAAAACTCTTTGTTTCTTGGGTTGTTCACTTCTAATGATTGTTAGCTTGTTGCGGGAGTATCTTTAAAGTATAGCCAAAGCTTTTTTAGCTATACTTCTTCTATGGATCACAGGAGTGCAGTTCATTCTGCACTCCTGTGACTAGGGATGAGCCAAACACCCCCCGGTTCGGTTCGCGGCAGAACATGCAAACAGACCAAAAATTTGTGTGAACATGCGAACCCCGTTAAAGTCTATGGGACTCGAACGTGAAAAATCAAAAGTGCTGTAATGTAATGTTACTCACCCAGGCAATTACCAGGTCCTTTGGGTCTGGTATGGATATTGAGGTGAACCCTGCACCCAAATTTAAAAAAAAAGGCGTGGGGCCCCCAGGCCCTATATACTCTGAACAGCAGCAGTATACAGGTGGTCCCCGGGTTACAAACAAAATAGGGACTGTAGGTTTGTTCTTAAGTTGAATCTGTTTGTAATTTGGAACAGGTAGATTTTGTAAGTGTAGCTCCAGCCAAAAAATCTATTTTTAAGCTTTTTGGATAATATAGGGAAGGGCAATCATCATCCCTGTAACATTTGTTTTCCTGTCTGTGCCCCTGTTCAGAAGATTTCACCTCACTTTCTGTCCCAATCACAATTGCATTTTGAAAATTTTGGGTTATTAGGGAAACAAGGATTGGTGAAAAAACATCAGTGGGGATACACCTTTTTCCCATATTAACTCTTACAGGAGAGAATTTGCCTTCCAAGGGGTAGATTTCCTCTCACTCCCTGTTGTCTCCCTCTGTTTGTAATTAGGAGTCGTTTGTAAGTCGGATGTTTGAAAATAGGGGAAAGCCTGTATATACTATATGGCCTGCCCTATACATGCTGCAGAAAATTGGGCCTTAGGTGTTGGTGGTACCAGAACTGTAAGCCCTCCCAGTTACTTTTGGTGGGCGCTGGAACGGGCCCCGCTGTGAAATATTATATCAAGAATTGTAATTACATGCCCCTGTTAAACAGGGGCAGAAAAATTGGGCCTTAGGCAGTGGTGGGGGTGGTGGCACAACACTGTAACGCCTCACAAATACTTTTGTTGAGCGCAGAAACAGGCCCTGCTGTGAAATATTAGATCAAAAATTGTAATTATATGATCCTGTTAAACAGGGGCAGAAAAACTGGGCATTAGGCAGTGGTGGTGGTAGTGGTGGTGGTGGCACAACACTGTAAAGCCTCGCAGATACTTTTGTTAAGCGCAGGAACAGGTCCTGCTGTGAAATATTAGATCAAAAATTGTAATTATACGATCCTGTTAAACAGGGGCAGAAAAATTGGGCCTTAGGCAGTGGTAGTGGTGTCACAACACTGCAACCCCTCACAGATACTCGTGTTGAGTGCAGGAATGAGCCCTGTTTTTAAATATTTGATCAAAAATTATAATTACACGCCCCTGTTAAACAGGGGAAGAACCATTGGGCCTTAGGTAGTGGTGGTGGTGCCCTGAACCGAAAATATTCTTAGAAGCTATCATCATGAAAATTGAGGCGGAATAGGATAGTCACTCAGCATAATAGGATAGTCACTTAGCATATGCAGTCTTCAAGGGATCCCACATCCATAGAAAAATCATTCGGTTACATCAGCATCAGGTGCTTGGTAGCTGATGATCCAAGACTGATTCATTTTTATGAATGTGAGCCGATTAACAGAGTCTGTGGACAGGCACACTCTGTGATCGATTACAAAGCCTCCAGCAGCACTGAATGTGCGTTCAGAAAGAACACTGGATGCAGGACAGGCCAGTACCTCAATTGCATATTGAGCAAGCTCTGGCCAGTGGTCCATCCTCAAGACCCAGTAACCCAGTGGATGTTCTGGTGGAAAGGTCTCCAAGTCTAAGGACTGAAGAATTGCCTGAAGGCATCGATCAGCCAGCCACCTTCTCCACCGCTCTTTCCGTTACTGACCGAAGCCTCAGCAACACGTTGTCCAGCACCAGGAAATTGTAACCTCCCAGACTCTGGAAACGCATTGCACAAACCTTTCTGCAAGGCCTCCCAAAGATTTTTCATCCTCTGCTCCCTCATGAAGGCTGGATAAGTTCTGCAACCTTACCCTTGTAACGTGGATCAAGAAGGGTTGCCAGCCAGTAATGATCCCTCTCCTTGATACCACGAATCCTAGGGTCCTTTCACAGGCTTTGCAGGATCAGGGAGGTCATGCAGCATAGGTTTGCAGAGGCATTCAATCCTGAGTCCTCTGGGTCACTAAGGATCACATGATCCTCAACCACCTCCTCCCATCCATGTACAACTCCATGGGTTTCTGGGGACTGAAAACAATCCCTTGAAGACTGCTGCTGATGCTGAGTGTTATCCTCCACCTCCATGCTGACACAATCCTTCTCCTCCTCTTCTTTTTCCTGTGTGATCGGCGGGCCTGCAGGAATACTAGTATCTGGATAAAGGGGGCCTAGAGATGTAAGGAAGTCCTCCTCTTCCTCCCACTGTTCGGCCTCAAGTGCCCTGTCATTATTCCACGAAGCGTGTGCTCCAACAGGAAGACAAGAGGGACAGTATCACTGATGCATGCACTGTCACTGCTTACCATCCTTGTGACCTCCTTAAATGGTGACAGGACAGTGCATGCATCCTTGATCAGTAGCCACTGGCATGGTGAAAAAAAGCTAAGCTCCCTTGACCCTGTCTTGGTGCCATACTCACACAGGTACTCATTGATGGCCCTCTGCTGCATGTGCAGCTGCTGCAGCATTGCTAACATTGAGTTCCACCTGGTGGGCATGTCACAGATGAGGCTGTTCTTGGGCGGGTTGCATCCTCTTTGAATGTCAGCCAGCCGAGCACTAGCATTAAATGACCACAGACTTTCCTGGCCTGCCTCAGGAGATCCTGTAAGACCTGGTACCTGCTCAAGAACCACTGCACCACCAAATTCAGCATGTGAGCCAAACAGGGAACAGGGGCCAAGTGTCCCTGTCGGAGGGCAGAGAGGAGGTTGGTGCCATTGTCGCATACAACCATTCCTGGCTGAAGCTGGCATGGTGTCAACCACCTCTTAGCCTGCCCCTGCAGAGCTGACAGAATCTCTGCCCCAGTGTGGCTCCTGTCCCCTAAGCAGACCAACTCAAGCACCACATGACATCTTTTTGCCTGAGTTCTTGCGTAGCCCCTTGAACGCCTACGGAGTGCTGCTGGTTCCGAGGACAAATCCGCAGAGGAAGAGGCCATAGAGGAAGAAGAAGAGGAGGGGGTGGAGGAGAGAGCTGTGGCAGAATCAACACTAGCATTTTGGAGGCATGGTGGCGGAACAAGCTCCAACAATACTGAACCCTGTCCTGCATCCTTCCCACCTGCCAGCAGAGTTACCCAGTGTGCCGTGAAAGAAAGGTAACGTCCCTATCCATGCCTGCTGGATCATGAGTCAGCAGTAATATGCACCTTACTGCTGACCGCCCTGTCCAACGAGGCCAAGACATTGCCTTCCACATGCTGGTAGAGAGCCGGAATGGTCTTCCGTGAAAAGAAATGGCATTTGGGAACCTGCCACTGAGGTACCACACATTCCACAAATTCACGAAAGGGGGCAGAGTATACCAGCTGAAAAGGCAGTTGCAGTGCTAGCAGTTTGGCCAAGCTAGCATTCAGACACTGAGCATGTGGATGGCTGGGACTGAATTGTTTTACACGGTTTAGCAACTGGGGTAGGGAAATTTGCCTGCTAAAATCAGATGGAGGTGTACTGATAGCACATTGGCTGCAAGTACTTGGGACACCTATTGCTATACCTTCATTCCTCTCAGTACAGGTTTCTGAGAGGACTGGAGGTATAGTAGGGTTGGAGAACCCAGCTGATGAGGAGCAGGGAGAGGTCTGCCTTGTTCTTTGATGTGGGTCTTTTAAGTGCTGTTGCCAACGGACTGCATGGGAGGTTGTCATATGTCTGGTCAAGCATGTGGTGCCCAAGCGGCTGCTGTTTTGGCCACGCTTGACACGCTTCAGACATATGTTGCAAACAGCAATGGTGCGATCTGCTGCACACGTGTCAAAAAAGGCCCACACCAAAGAACTTTTCAAAATATGTGGGGAGTAAGCAGCGCCCTGCACCTGCTTAGCTCTGCGGTGTGATGCAATAGGGTGGCTGCCCTTAAGCTGCCCCCTAGAGGGCATCCTACCTCATTGGAGATGTGCCTCCTCCTCCTCTCTTCTATCAGGCACCCAAGTTGAGTCAGTGACCTCATCATCCCCTCCCTCCTCGTCACTGGAGCAAACTTGGCAGTATGCTGCAGCTGGGGGAACATGACTGCCAGTTTATTGACCTTCTTGGGCACCCCCCTCTCTCTAGGTTGACGTTACTCCCTTCCTCAACCTGAGTACCATCAATGTAGCCTTCAAATGACTGCACATCCTCCTGCAGCATGTACCCGACACTGTGGTCGAATAGTTCGGGGGACTGCTCCATGCATGATAGTGGGGAAAGGGAAGGAGTGACTGTTGACATGGAGCCGATGGAATAGGCCGCTTTGGCAGCTGCATTGGCAGGCAAACTACTCTGAGCCTGGGTGACAGAGGATAAGGAGGATGAGGATGGCTTTGTTATCCATTCCACCAACTCTTCTGCATGTTGTGGCTCAATAACACGCCAGCTGCAGGAAAAGAGGACAAGCGTGCCCCACGGCCATGTGCTGAGGATGCACCATATCCACGACCAGCACTGTCGACTGTAGACACAGTGCCTGCTTGCCCTCTTTTAGTGGCCTGTGAGCATCTGCTCTGTTCCTGGCGTACTGTAAACAGTACGCCAGGAACGGCCTGCAGTGAGATATAACTAAACTGTATGCAGTAAATATATATATATATATATATATACGAGACTATTTGTATATATATATATATATATATTAAATACACTGCAGCTAACTGAATAACCTGCCTGCCAGAAGTATATTAGAAACAGTACGCCAGGAATGGCCTGCAGTGAAATATAGCTAAATTGTATGCAGTGAACATATATATATATATACAAGACTATCTGTATATATATATATATATATATATATATATATATATATATATATATATATATATAGTAAATACACTGCAAACCTCTTCTAGATCTGGTCTAGGTCTGGGGGAGAAAGGTCTTACGTACAAGTGGGGCCACCTGTTTCACTTCATAGTCCGCAAGGGCCCAGATACCTATCCTTTACGTCACCCTTTGGAGCTTCCAGACCTGTTCACCTTTGCTGACATGGAACCGTTTCCAGTATACAATTGGCTGCTGACTGTTATCACCTAAGATCCACTGCGCCAAGCTCCCCCGGGTAGACCACAAAGGGCCCACTTTAGTCGCAGAGGTTGTGGGAACCACTCTCAAGCTAGACGGGTGGAAAACTCCCGCTCACAACCCCGAATGAAGAGGTGGCTGGTTGATCCTATACACGCAGACAGTGGACACGCACCCAGCTCAGAATTTCTCTTTTCTTGTTTCCCAGGTTGAATTTTGAGTTAAACTATTTTTATTGTTATTTACAGGTGACATGCCAGGAACAATGTGTGTAAGGCCTGCGAACTGGGGGCCTTCCAGCTTGCCATTCAGATTATCCTTGTTAGGCGCCCGTCTTCCCCTTGTGGCCTAGGCTCTTGAGATGGCTCAGTGGAGGTCCTCGCCGGTGGTTAATCAATTACACATACACACATCAGGTATGCTGAATGATTACAATAGTTTATTGAATGCTTTGCTGTTTTATGCTGTGCCTCTACAAGACTCTGCCCCATTTGGGGGCCAATCAAAATGATACACATTAGCATATTTAGTAATTTCTTAATCTTGTGATTTTCCATATTTTAGTAATGTCTTCATCTTGTGACCTTAATGTTAACCCCTATAGCTCAAGCTAATAGGTCATTGATTCCTTACTTTCTGTCACCGTCTGCTGATCATGAGATGCCCAACCACAACTTCCTAAAAAACTAATTCTAGCCGTTGTTGGCCTTCTCATACCCAGCAACAGTGTACAGAGATAAAAACCACAGACAGATGTTTCCTAAGATGAAGACATCAGACAGGAATAGACAGACAGGGTGATATTGGAATGAGATAATTCAGTCATTAAGTAATACTTGTCATAAGACAGTTTCTCTAAAATGTACCAAAAAAAATCTTTTTAAATCACTAAGCAGATAAGCATTCCTGAACTTATATCCTCAGGGTAAAATCAATAATCAATCATAATGCAATGTAATATGGAATCTCCTTACAATCCTCCCTTTGACCATTCGATATCATCGAAATGGTCATTCCACCTTTTCGTCACGCCTCAAGGATTCATATCCCTCGGCCTCATTTTCCTGGTTCTCGTACCATACCGTGGGATCTCTGGAAATGGAAGTCAGCTTCATGGTTTCGGAATGTGCTTCGCTACCCTTTTTGCAGAGGCATTTAAGTAACATGAAGCATGCATACAAGAACAATATGAAAAGCAGTATGGTAAAAATTGTCATTGCAGTGTTCTTAAACCATGAAGTGAGACCTCCCAAACTGAACCCGGTAGAGAAAGGGTCCCATGTTTGCACACCTCAGCTCCCCTGGAAATGTTTCCCAGTATGAAGCACCAATCTGGAGCGTGGCTCCTGCCCACAATTTGAAATCTGAGGGGCTTATTGGGACTTTTTCTTATGACTTTGGCAAGAATTATGGGGGGGGGGTTCCATTCAAAAAAGGAGTGATGTTTAAGGGAATGGCCATCAATGGGATTCTGGCTGTACTGGGGTGGAGTTTGCTGCATATCCAACATTTCTCAAAACCAGACTTTTGTGCATAACTGTACTTAAACTTCAACAACAACATCTTGTCAGTGAAACCTGAAGGGGGTTCAGTGGGGGATATACTTCTTTTATATTTTAAACTAGATGTATTGGCTGTCTGTGCATTTCCACATATCCCTTCTAGTGACCCTAAATCTTCTGGATGGTACACACAATTTGTTATTAACCAAGTAGGTATGAATACTATCAGAATCAGACATGTCCAGAAGCATAATGTTTTTCCTGACACAAAGGTAGAAATCATTTTGTCAGGTACTGTGTACAAAGTTCTGTTACTCGTTCCTTCTTGTTGGTGGGGAATTCGTCTCGTCGTCCAGAGAGATTTGTTTTATGCCTTCTTGAATGTCCTCCAAATCTGGTCGCTGTTCCTGAAGAGAGAAGTCTTGGGATGCTGGTGGAGGGTTAGGGGTCTGGGGTTGCTGTGGACACTTCTTTAACCGGCTGGCGTGGATCCAGGTGTTTCCTAGATCGGTCAGTACAGCAGTTCTGGAAACCTTCTCTATCTTCCAAGGTCCAGAGAAAATGGGTCCAACCTTCTTTTTGTGTGCCAGTTGTTTCACCAGTACTTTGTCTCCTGGGATGAAGGGATGAGTAGGTTCTGTTGAAAGAGGAGAAAAGGTGACAGAGACTTGTTCGTTCATATCCTGTAGCATACTTACCAGATTTTTCACGTACATTTCCTGTTGAGAATAGATGTTAATGTCAATGTTTTGATCTAAGAGGGGCAGCTCTATGTTTGCAGGAACTCCCATCAAAATCTCAAAGGGCGAGAGTTTTGTTCTAGCATGTGGTGTTGTTCTGATCTGGAATAGGACAGAAGGAAGGTAATCCAACCATCCTTTCATGGTGCCCCCCGTAGCCTTTTTTAACTTGTCTTTAATGTTCCTATTCATTCTTTCCACTACTCCTGCACTTTGTGGGTGGTAAGGGATGTGCAATTTCCACTGTAAGCCTAGTAGCTTAGCTAAAGTCTGTGTAACAGAGGAGCTGAAGGCAGGCCCTCTGTCTGACCATATGGCCGTTGGTATTCCAAACCTACAAACCCAATGGTTCAGTAGGCATTTGGCAGCAATTTTAGCAGTCTCACCTGTACACGGAATACCTTCAACCCAACCTGACCATTTGCATACGATCACGCAAAGGCATTTCAAATTGCCTTTTTGTTTGGGCATGTGTGTGAAGTCTATTTGCAAATCTGTCAGGGGACCCAGGGGTGGGGGCAGGTGGCCATATAATCCATGATTTTTCCCTTGGACATTGTTTTGTGCACAGGTCAGACAACTGCTGGTGAGGAGTTTTGCCTGTTTACTTAAGTTGTTAGTACAGAAAGACTTTGTGTATATGTTTGTTAGGGCGGTGGTACCTATATGTCCTGGACCATGGAGATAGGAAAGTATGAGAACACTGCTTGATTCTGGTATGCCCAATATCTTCCCCTCTTTTGACCAAAGACCTTCTTGGTCCTTGGTCAAGCCATCCTTGACCCAAAAAGAAACATCCTCTTCTGTAGCTAATCCCTGTATTTGTGCCACAACGGTTTTAAAGTTGGGTGATGTAAAATGTTCTTTGAAGAACATTGTTGTGGGGGCTGGCTGACCAATGTATAGGGCAGCGGCTTTTTTTGCTTCTCTGTCTGCCAGAGCGTTTCCTTTGGAAACTCTGCTGTTATCCGATGAATGTGCCTTTACCTTGATGACCGCTATCCTCTTTGGGAGAAGAATCGCTTGCAGGAGTGCTTTAATTTGCGTAGAGTTAGCGATTGGCTTGTTGTCAGCGGTTTTAAATCCTCTATTCGCTCAGATTACGCCATAGTCGTGCGTGACACCAAAAGCGTATCTACTATCTGTGTAGATGTTTACCTCCTCATCAGAGAAAAGTATGCAAGCTCTTGTGAGCGCCTCCAATTCTGCTACCTGTGCTGAGGAGGGTGGTAAGGCTTTTGCTTCCAACACCACATCAGGTAGTTGGACAATGGCATACCCTGTCAGGAATGTTGTATCAGAGGGGCGAGTACAACTGCCGTCTATGAAGACGTCCTGTACTCCTGGTAGGGGAATGTCAGTGAGATCTGGGCGAGGGCTGGTTATTGCTGCAACCTGTTCAACACAATTGTGCTTCTGATCAGGGTCTCGTGGCAGCTTGAGCAAAGAATGTAAAAGACGGACAGTGGGATTACTTGGTGGTGCGTGTTTGAGGGTGAGGTTATCAGTATTCAGAAGTGTGATCTCATACCCACTAAGCCTTTGTGCTGTCATATGCTGTGTGTTCATGTTTTGCAGGAGGTGAGTTACTGAATGAGTAGTGTAGAGAGTCAGTTCATGGCCTAATACTGATTTGTTAGCCTCCTGAACTGCCATAGCACAAGCAGCAAGGTTTTGTAGACAAGATGGCATCCCTTGTACTTGGGTAGGCAACTTTTTTGAGAGATAGGAGACTGGTCGGTACCCGGTTCCATGTTGCTGTGTCAATACTGCAGCAAAAGAATTTCCCGATACCACACAGTATAATTGAAAGGGTTTGCCATATTCTACCAATCCCAGGGCGGGGGCCTGAGTCAGACTTTGTAACAAGGCCTGAAAAGCACAGAGCCTTTCTGTTGTCCAATCTACTGTCTTTGGGGCGGTGGACAAGGTAGCCTCCCTCAGAATGCCATCATAATATGAACAATCTGGGATCCATTGGCGGCAATATACGATTGCGCCCAAGAATGAGAGCAAAGTTGCTTTGTCTCTTGGAGGACTGAGAGCCTGCAGGGCTGCGGCACGTTTGGGGGATACCAGCCTGGTTCCCTCCTTCAGAATGCATCCCAGGTATTCTACCTGACTTTGACACCATTGTATCTTCTTCCGCGATGCTAGGTGGCCAGACCTGGCCAGGTGATGTAACAGAGATGTGGAATCGACCGCACAATCTTCAGCAGATCGACTGCACAGGAGCAAGTCGTCCACATACTGTATTAGCACCGACCCGCGCTCAGCAGTCCATGACTTAATTGTCTCATTAAGGACCATGGAGAAGGCTGCGGGACTGTCCACGTACCCCTGCGGTAATCTTGACCAGGTCAACTGTTTTCCCCTCCCCCATGAGAATGAAAACATGGGCAATACCCCATCATCGATCGGGATGCTAAAGAATGCGTTCGCCAGGTCTACTACTGTGTAGCAAAGGGAATCAGCAGGTATTTTAAAAAAGATAAAAGAAATATCTGCTACCAAAGGTGGCAGAGGTATAACCTGCTTGTTCACGGCCCTTAGGTCCTGTACAAGCCTCCATTCCCCATTCGCCTTTTTCACAGGGTAGATTGGTGTATTCCAGGGGCTTATAATGTGTTTCAGAATCCCTTTTGCTATGTAATCATTGATTAATGGTGTGATGCCTTCAATTTTTTCAAGTGGCAGGGGGTATTGCTTGTGATATTGTACTACAGCGTCTGGACGCATTTGTGGTGTGTAAGGTGTACAGTTAATAAAACCCACACTCCCTTTGTTGTCTGCCCATATAGCATGTGTTTCTAGAGTGGGTGGCAATGATGCAAAGAGTCCCCTGAAAGTGTGTCTCTTTGGAGCATGTAAATCGCAGAACGGTGAGCTGGCAGTGAGGGAGCCCCCTCTGTCAAATTTAATGGTGATATTCAGTTTTGAGAGTAGGTCCCTCCCCATTAAAGATACTGGGCAATCCACATGGACAGCAAAACTCTGGGTGCACAGTTCCTGCCCTTCTGGAGTGGCCACGGGCAATGGTGGAGTGATGGGGTGGGTAACTGATGTCCCATTTATACCAATAGAGTTTCCCTCAGTGCAGTGCGGTGTGTCATATATGGCATCATTCAGACTACTGAATGTAGCCCCTGAATCCAAAAGTAGACATATCAGGTGATTGTCTACCCGCAATAGTACCTGCGGAAGACTTTTCCATGATGAATTGTAACACACAAGGCTGAGGGACGGGACATACTCTTGGCATCCCTATTGTGGTGTCCGCCGAGCGGATGGCCACTGCATCGGAATGCGTGGGGGTGGTCTATTAGGCTGAGGCTGGTATTGGGGTTGTGGTGGGGGTGGTTGGGGTTGTGGTGGGTGAGAATACCTGATATCCTGAAGGCGACGGGGGGTGGTGTTAAGATTCCTACCTCTTCCTCTCTGGGCGTTTGTTCTAATTCTGTAGGGACATTGGGACTTCCAGTGCCCCAGTTCCCCACAGTTAAAGCACCCCTGGTCTGGTGGGTAACCCTGGTCTGGGGAATAAGATTGCATTGGTGGATAAGGTTGCATTGTCATTATGTGGGTGGGCGGGGTCCCACCAGTTGGCAGAGTCTGGGTTGGTGTCAGGGAGGGAAAAATGCCACCCTTTTGCTCAAATACCCCTGATGTTTCTCGTGACCTAGCATCTTTCATAAATTCATCTGGGGGTTGTTCTGCCCACTTTGGATTAGTGAATTTAAGCAACTGTGTCACCTTCGTATCGCCACCAGCCATAATGGTGGTGGTGAACAATTGGGGGTTGGCGTTATCTACTGCTTTCCACAGACCATATACCCGGGTACAAAATTCATAGAACTTTTCCTTCGGTCCCTGCTTTGCTAGGACAAGTTCCTGAAGTGCAGATGAACCCTTGTATATAGTAGACCAATGATTCCCCATACTTTTCCAAAAAGACACCCAATCTTTATTTTCTTCTATGTGGGCTGTCCATAAGGCATCTACGGGATGCCCTTCTGGACTGTCAGGGTCAACTATACTAAGAATCCCTGCTATATCTTCCTTATCCAGGCTCGTCCCTGCACTGTATTTTGCAAGGAAAGCGCCAGCCTCCCTAGGGCTTTTCTTTGGGCTGGGGCATAACTCCTTTATTTTTGACAGTGTGCCTAGGGGTAGGGGAATATGGACTACCGTCTCCCCTATATGCATAAGTGGTGCTTTAAAGGTGGCACCTAGAGTTTCCTGTTCCATTTCTATTTCTCTTTCCTCAGTAGAGGATTCACCCTGCTCCCTTTCCTCCTGTGGGGGTTTCTGGCTTATGGCCGGTTTAGTTTGGCTTCTGAGTGTAGTGGATGGCTGTGAAATTATCTTTTCCTTAGCTTCCTTAATCCTTCTTGCCTCTTTCTCTAGTTTCTTATCGTACGCCTCTAAATCTTCCCTTTTCCTCTGTATCCTTTCTTCCTCTTCCTGCTGTCTTTTATTAAATTCTTTCTGTTTCTCCTCCCATTCCTTTTCCCTGGGGCTTAACTTCCTGACTCCTTCCTCTTCTCCCTTTTCCAGGGACATTCCATCCCTTTCTTCCTTTGTTATCGCAGAATACTCTCTTATTTCACCCTCCCTCCTATCTAGCTCTCTTTTGTAATGTTCTAGCTCTTCCTCCCTCTTAGACATTTTCTCCTCTAATTCCTCCTTTCTCTTCTTAAGCTCTTTTAACTTCTCTTCTAATTCCCTTTCCTTCGGATCCAACCTCCTAATCCTCTCTTCTTCCCTCCTACGTATACCTTCTGCCCGGACTTCCTCTTCCCTGTTCCTACTTTCGTTTTCCCATCGTGTAACTTGTGCCTGATCAGCTGCCCCATATACCATGGTAGCCAATACTGCTGGATCCAGAGATGGATACAGCTGAAGACATGGACCCAATGTTCCATCCTCCTGTTTAACCATCACATAAGGGGGGGGTGCTTCGGGTTGCTGAGATAGGGCGGGTGAATTTACAGGTTTTGGTGTGGGGGCTTTAGTTACATACTTTGTTTTATATTTGGCTAAGCATTTATTCCATGTTTTGTAACAATCTTTCATATACTGGGTGTCTTCCCATTTCCCAGGTGGGTAGGAGTGCTTGTGTACCTGACACACCTTGCTCACTTCCTTCCACTTGTCTTCAGAACAGGGACCCACTGGTCCCGGGTCATGTATCCCCAGCTGTTGGCACCTCTCTCTGACCTGTGTCCAAAACGGTTCTACCTGTGGCCCCGGTAGTGTGTTTTTAACATACTCATAGGGAGATGGGTTGGCCATGGTCTGGGTTGCCGCAGAATTCCCCATCTAATAACCTTGGTAGTGTGTGTCTAGTACAGGGACAGAGATGAAAGCAACCTGTTTGTGCTATAATCTGTTCCCTGACTTGGGAGTAAGTCCCTTGGTCTCTTATGGCAGTGGGGCTGAAATAGCTATGAAGGTTAACCCTTAGTACTCGGTATAGAGTACCCCTTCTTGCAGCAGGATAAACCCCCCTTGCACCAAGTCGGTATGAAAACCCGGTTGGTCTAGTGGTGAGCAGGATCCACGTCCTGTCAACACTAAGGAACAGTAAACCAAAGGTGCAATGTGGGCAGGCGGGCGCTATCTCACTACAGTCAGGCTCTTGCCTTATGTGGTTCATTTAGTGCATATATATGTAATGCTTTAACAAAAAAAAATCCTCTAAATCAATACAGTACTTTACATTCAGTTGTCATACACATATATATCATACACTTATCTCTAATTCTCTAATTCTCTATACACTCTAAATACTTACGGTGGTACCTAAAAGAAAACAAGCAAAATCTTATATATACAGTGGCAAAATAAAGTTACATTATATGAACATGTTATAATAAGTGCACTTTTCAATATCTTCCCCAAAAATTGGGCGTCCACTCAGCCACTCCTTATACTACGGGCGTATTCTATACTTCCCGAGTTTTAAACACACATATAACTACTCAACACAGTCAGACCAACCTAGTCAGACTATTTAAAAAAACCTGCGAGCCCTTCTTAACCCTCCAAGGGACCAGCCTAGTCCGTTGCGAAGGCACAGTTATGTAAGTGGGTGGACATACAAGGTTATTTGAACATGGCAAGCATCAACACCAGTTACCAAAAAATAGGTAAAAAGGAGTAAAATGACTTACCTGTTCAAATACACCCCACCACTTCTGGTACCAAAACTGTTAGGCGCCCGTCTTCCCCTTGTGGCCTAGGCTCTTGAGATGGCTCAGTGGAGGTCCTCGCCGGTGGTTAATCAATTACACATACACACATCAGGTATGCTGAATGATTACAATAGTTTATTGAATGCTTTGCTGTTTTATGCTGTGCCTCTACAAGACTCTGCCCCATTTGGGGGCCAATCAAAATGATACACATTAGCATATTTAGTAATTTCTTAATCTTGTGATTTTCCATATTTTAGTAATGTCTTCATCTTGTGACCTTAATGTTAACCCCTATAGCTCAAGCTAATAGGTCATTGATTCCTTACTTTCTGTCACCGTCTGCTGATCATGAGATGCCCAACCACAACTTCCTAAAAAACTAATTCTAGCCGTTGTTGGCCTTCTCATACCCAGCAACAGTGTACAGAGATAAAAACCACAGACAGATGTTTCCTAAGATGAAGACATCAGACAGGAATAGACAGACAGGGTGATATTGGAATGAGATAATTCAGTCATTAAGTAATACTTGTCATAAGACAGTTTCTCTAAAATGTACCAAAAAAAATCTTTTTAAATCACTAAGCAGATAAGCATTCCTGAACTTATATCCTCAGGGTAAAATCAATAATCAATCATAATGCAATGTAATATGGAATCTCCTTACAATCCTGATCCAAGGATGAACAAAGGCTGCTCTTATGCACCGATCATCCCACATAATCGATGGCATGTCTCCAAAATTTTTCTGACAGACCCAGTACTACGTTTGCTATCTTCAAACTTTGACCTAATGCCTTCACAGTGGTATACTTCGAATGTCCCGTCGGAGCAATGGTCCTTAGACTATGTGCAACAGCAATTGCTCTTTTTAGGGTTGGGCTCCCCTGCCGAGTAGCCACATATCAGGGGTGTTCTGTTGACGACCACACCCGGGCTCGGAGTATAGGATCAATGAGGAGGCTGCGGCTGCCTGATGGTGGAACCGTGGACTAACAACGTATCACTTTCAATGGAGACTTGACGTAGTAGTAGTAGTATGCTATTCCCCATGATGATGCACACACATATATGTATATGTTTGGGGATATGTATGTACTTGTGGGGGTACTTATATGTGTGCAAATGTGAGTATGTAAATGTTCTCTTAACTAATACCTTGCCTTTGACTTGTTACAGGTTTTACAATTTGTTTACAGTTTTTCAGGTACCACCTGAATGCCATGGTCCTGCCTCGGGGTGATCCCGGCTGACCCGCAGCTCCTAGATTTGGGCACCGTGCAGCAGGGCTGCCCTGGGGCTGGGGCACTGGGCCTGTGCTGTCCTTAGTTACAGCTTGCTGCTAGGGCAAGTACTTTGTGATTTCGACTCGTGGGTCCGTCTTCACCAATCTTTTATATTTTATTTATTTATTTATTTTGTTTTCTTCAGGCAGGTAACAACAATAGTGCTTTAATCGCATGACCACAAAGGCTGCGGGGGGGCCCATATGGCCAGGGCCCTGGAACTCAGCTGTGCCTTACCACTCCCCACACTGGGCACACTCTGCCCAGGTGGCAGTATCTTCTCTCTGCAGAGTCTACATTCTTGACTAGATCTCTTCTTATCTCTCATCTTCTTTCTCTTGTATTTTTTCCCCCCTTTTTTTTTCTTTCTCCTCTCCCCCTTCCCCCATTCCCCCCCCCCTTCCTTTGCACCCCGGGAGTCGACGCAAGTTGACTTAGGCTAAGACAACATGACTGTCAAGATCCTCTCGTGGAACATAAAGGGGCTGAATTCCCCAGAGAAGCGTATTAGTTGTCTTGCCGAGCTGTGGAGACAAAGGGCGACAAAGGGCTCACATTGCATTTCTCCAAGATACTCACTTTAGGACAGACAAGATACCCGAATTAATGAACAAACACTTCCCAACGGCCTATCATAGTCCGTCTTTATCCTCTAAATCTAAAGGGATGAGTATACTCATTTCTATGTCCCTCCACTGGCAATTTCTCGATGAGTACTGTGACCAAGAGGGCAGAATCCTGCTCATAAAGGGAAAAATTTGTTCTCAGACCTTCACTCTTGCGAACATCTACCTCCCGAATTCCAACCCTCTCCCCACCCTTGAGGCTTTCATATCCACCCTCGACTCCTTCCTCAAAGGAACCCTTGTCTTGGGAGGAGATTTCAACTTAACATTGGACCCTCATAAAAACTCCTTAAACTTGTCTTCCCTCCCAAGGGGAACCCGACTTCGCCTAAAAGATCTTTTACACTCACATCAACTAGTCGATATCTGGAGAATGGTCCACCCACAAGAGCGGGATTATACCTTCTATTTTACCGTCCATGGGTCCCACTGCAGAATCAACCTTTTTTTCCTAAAACACTCGACCATTCCCATGGTCACCAAGACGGATATAGGTCACATAGCACTTTCCGATCATACCCCGATTCAGTTGGAACTGGCTATTTCACAAGCATCCCCCAGAACATCCACATGGCGACTTAACGAGGCGCTCCTAAAAGACCCTGAGATTGCCGCAGATGTCCTTAGGGAACTTAAGTCCTATCTTTCTGTCAATATAGACTCTGTAGACAACCCAGCCACTGTGTGGTTATAAGAATTGGCCGGATAGTGCTACCGAGGCGGAACTGGTCCGTCTTCAGAAAGCTATAAGAGATCATTGCATGTACGAGGCGAAACATGTACTACTGAAGGACCGTCATTCTTTTTACGAGTATGGCGACAAGTGTGGTCGACTATTGGCCAATGCTTTACGTGTGAAGCGCTCCCAGACGTATGTACCCGCTCTTCTCCCGTCATCGGGCTCCAGAGTTCATTCATCTCCAGAACTAGCTACTAGCAGAACTAGATACTTTCCGCGCTTTCTACTCCAAATTGTATAATTTGGATCCAATCTCCACCCCTCTGTTGTTGCCCCAAAAAGCCTTGGATATCCGCAATTATCTTCAAGAAACTGACCTTCCTAAGCTGAGGACAGAGGAGCGAGAGGACTTGTCCAAACCTATTATCACGGAGGAATACGTAGCTGCAATAGCTAACACCCAGTCCCGTAAGGCTCCCAGACCGGACGGTTTCACCCTCCCCTATTACACTATGTACCAGGACACTTTGGCACCATCATTTCTTGCGGCCTTCAATGCTGCGATTGCTGGACACAACCTCCCTGCTGATATGCTGCACGCCTCTTTATCTGTGATCCCTAAGCCCGGTAAGGACCCACTACTATGTGCCAGTTACAGGCCCATTTCACTTTTGAATTGTGATATAAAACTATTCACCAAAATCCTTGCCTCTAGGATGAATGCCTTATTACCACGTCTAATTGGAATAGACCAAGTCGGTTTTATCCAAACTAGAGAGGCCAGGGACAACACCACCCGGACACTGAACATCATATAAAAAAAGCGAAGCGTTCCCGAATACCCCTGCTGCTCCTTTCCACGGATGCTGAGGCATTTGACAGGGTGGACTGGTCCTTCCTCCGGGAAACACTTAAATTCGTGGGTATGCCAGAGCCCATCCTGTCATGGATTTCGGCCATCTATGATAATCCCACAGCGACTGTTCGGGTAAATGGATACAACTCCAGCCCTTTCTCTATCTCAAACGGCACCAGACAGGGCTGCCCCCTATCTCCAATGCTGTTTGTCCTCTCCCTGGAACCTTTTCTACACCATATCAGGGGTAATCAGTCCATAAGAGGCATCCAGTCGGGCAAATGTCAACACAAAGTTGCAGCTTATGCTGACGACCCTTTATTCTACATTACCAAGCCCCTCACCTCTCTACCCTCCCTGTTACAGGAGCTAAAAGGGCTATGGCACACTGTCTAATTTTAAGGTTAATTTACAAAAATCAGAGGCCTTAAGTGTTTCCTTGTCAGATTCTACCATTTCTAACCTACGTCCCTTCTTCCCATCCAAATGGGCTGCCCGCTCAATACAATACCTAGGAACAAAAATCTCTGCAAACGTACAAGACATCATCACCCTCAACTTCCAGCCCCTTTTATCTACGCTTGCTGCTGATCTTGGGAGGTGGGACTCTCTGGCCCTTTCCTGGTTCGGCCACTGCAATATACTTAAAATTAATGCAATGCCCAGACTTCTATATTTATTGCAGGCTCTGCCCATTAAGATACCTCAGACATTCTTTCACACCGTGCATTCACTATTCATCAGATTCATCTGGCGTGGAAAACACCCATGTCTCGGCAGAGAACTCCTACTAAGACCAACGATTAAAGGCGGTCTCGGATTTCCAGATACAGCCCTATACTATACTGCGGCACATATGACCAGGGTCATAGACTGGTGCCGTCACAGTGATTTGAAGCTCTGGGTGTCGCTGGAACAGGAGGCAGCCAGAGCCCCACTTGCAGGCCTACCTTGGGCTGGAAAAACTCCTGCCACCCACTTGACTACTCACCCACTGATTGGACCAACTCTTACGGAACTGAAAAGGTTTTTCCGTTTAGCCTCATTAAGAAATTTTCCATCCCCGCAGATGCCACTTATTGGTCATCAGGATTTTCTACCTGACCTCACTGACCCATCCTTTCAATCGCAAGCCCCACAGGGACTCATGAGGGCCTCCTCGCTTTTGCATTCCTCTGGTTGGCTAACTATGGAGAACTTGCTCTCAGGTCAGGCACCACTCACATTAGATCGCTGGAGGATCAACCAATTATCTTACTTTCTTGGCTCACTGCCCAAACCAACCCACTTTGGCAGAAAGCTCCACTCTTTAGAGGAACTCTGCTTGAGTGAGGGACCAATCCGAAGGTCCCTATCAATCTCCTACAAATCCTTATTGGACCTTCAAGCCACTGAAGACCCCCCATTCTTAGCAAAATGGGAGAGAGATTTGCAAGTCATCTTCACAGAACCCCAAAAAGAATGCATTCTCTTTTTTGCACAGAAATCCTCTCTGTGCAGCAAATATCAAGAGACCATATATAAAATAGTGACACGCTGGTACAGAACTCCTTCCGTGCTGGCAAAGATATATCCTCTACAAACTGATCGCTTTTGGCGCTGCGGCATACACCCAGGCACTCTATTACATATTTTCTGGAACTTCCCTGTGCTCCAAACTTTTTGGCAGCTGGTGCCTAAGCTCGTACAGAAACTCACAGACATTTCCCTTCAGGATAACCCAGCAGCGGTTCTCCTTAACCTTACTCCCCTGTCAAGGAAACGTTACCACAAATCCCTCCTCAAGCATCTCCTTAATGCTGCTTGGGCCAGCATCCCATCTCTTTGGAAGCAACAGTCTGCACTACCGGTAGCCCAATGGTTCACAAGAGTAAAGGACATCTGGTCTGAATGACCTCTGCTTTGCGAGATAAGTCGGAAGAACATAAGTCCAGATGGTATCATTGGAACCTTTTTCGCTTCTCTGACAAATTCCACCAATACATGGCAGGATCCACTGTCTAGGATCCCAATCGACAGTTCAGCATTACTGATCTTGGCTCCCGGGGGCAACTGCCCCTCCCCTCCCGCCTCCCTCCCTTGATTTTTATTTTTTATTTTTTCTCTCTCTCTCTTTTTCTCTCCCTCTCTTTCCCACTCTCCCTTGTCTTTTCTTTCTTTCCACTTCCTACTTTTCTCTTTCAATAAAAAAGACACAAAAAGTGCTGGGCACAGTTGTTTATGTTTACCCTATATTAGACTTCAGCGAGAGGTATGAGTCAGACTGAATGGCAACCTTCACTCACATGCAACTGTTTTGTTTGGTCGTTATACTTGATGTGCTCATTACAGTCTATATGCAATGCAAAGTTGTCTTAATGTTTGTATCTGTGTCATATCTTCAAATAAAAAAAAAAAAATACACTGCAACTAACTGAATAACCTGCCTGCCAGAAGTATATTAGAAACAGTATGCCAGGAATGGCCTGCAGTGAGATATAGCTAAACTGTATGCAGTGAAAAAAAAAAAAAAAAAAAATATATATATATATATATATATATATATATATATATATATATATATATATATATATATATATATACAGTGGCTTGCGAAAGTATTCGGCCAATTGTGAAGTGGAACGAAATCTTTTGGATTTTTGAAACTTTTTTAACTAATAAAAAAATGAAAAGTGGGGCGTGCAAAATTATTCGGCCCCCTTGCGTTAATACTTTGTAGAGCCACCTTTTGCTGCGATTACAGCTGCAAGTCGCTTGGGGTATGTCTCTATCAGTTTTGCACATCGAGAGACTGAAATTCTTGCCCATTCTTCCTTGCAAAACAGCTTGAGCTCAGTGAGGTTGGATGGAGAGCGTTTGTGAACAGCAGTTTTCAGCTCTTTCCACAGATTCTCGATTGGATTCAGGTCTGGACTTTGACTTGGCCATTCTAACACCTGGATACGTTTATTTGTGAACCATTCCTTTGTAGATTTTGCTGTATGTTTGGGATCATTGTCTTGTTGGAAGATAAATCTCCGTCCCAGTTTCGGGTCTTTTGCAGACTCCAACAGGTTTTCATCCAGAATGGTCCTGTATTTGGCTGCATCCATCTTCCCCTCAATTTTAACCATCTTCCCTGTCCCTGCTGAAGAAAAGCAGGCCCAAACCATGATGCTGCCACCACCATGTTTGACAGTGGGGATGGTGTGTTGAGTATGATGAGCTGTGTTGCTTTTACGCCAAACATATCGTTTTGCATTGTGGCCAAAAAGTTCGATTTTGGTTTCATCGGACCAGAGCACCTTCTTCCACATGTTTGGTGTGTCTCCCAGGTGGCTTGTGGCAAACTTTAGACGAGACTTTTTATGGATATCTTTGAGAAATGGCTTTCTTCTTGCCACTCTTCCATAAAGGGCAGATTTGTGCAGTGTACGACTGATTGTTGTCCTATGGACAGACTCTCCCACCTCAGCTGTAGTTCCCTGCAGTTCATCCAGAGTGACCATGGGCCTCTTGGCTGCATCTCTTCTTCTTCTTCTTCTCAGTCTTCTCCTTGTCTGAGCTGAAAGTTTAGAGGGACAGCCAGGTCTTGGTAGATTTGCAGTGGTCTGATACTCCTTCCATTTCAAAATGATCGCTTGCACAGTGCTCCTTGGGATGTTTAAAGCTTGGGAAATCTTTTTGTATCCAAATGCAGCTTTAAACTTTTCCACAACAGTATTACGGACCTGCCTGGTGTGTTCCTTGGTCTTCATGATGCTCTCTGCGCTTTCAACAGAACCCTGATACTATCACAGAGCAGGTGCATTTATACAGAGACTTGATTACACACAGGTGGATTCTATTTATCACCATCAGTCATTTAGGACAACATTGGATCATTCAGAGATCCTCGCTGAACTTCTGGAGTGAGTTTTCTGCACTGAAAGTAAAGGGGCCGAATAATTTTGCACGCACCACTTTTCAGTTTTTTAATTGCTAAAAAAGTTTAAAATATCCAATAAATTTCGTTCCACTTCACAATTGTGTCCCACTTGTTGGTGATTCTTCACAAAAAATTAAAATTTTATATCTTTATGTTTGAAGCCTGAAATGTGGCAAAAGGTTGAAAAGTATATATATATGAGACTATCTGTATATATATTAAATACACTGCAGCTACCTGAATCACCTGCCTGCCAGAAGTATGTTAGAAACAGTACACCAGGAATGGCGGAATGGCCTGCAGTGAGATCTAGCTAAACTGGATACAGTGGATATATATATATATATATATATATATATATATATATATATATATACAAGACTATCTGTATATGTATATATTAAATACACTGCAGCTAACTGAATAATCTGCCTGCCTGCTTGCCTGCTCAATCCAAATGAGACTCTCTCTCCGTCCACGCCAACAACACACTACACAAGGCCGATGTGCAGGCAGCCTTATATGGTGTGGGACGTGGACTTAGTCCCCCTGAGCCATGATTGGCGAAAGGCACCCTGCCTTTGGCCAATTATGGCTCTCTTGGCTGAGGGCGCTGTGATTGGCCAAAGCATGCAGGTCATAGTGCATGCTCTGACCAATCATCATACAGCAATGCACTGTGCTCCCGCAGTGCATTATGGGCCGTTACGCGCCGCTCGAATTTGGCCCATAATGTTCGGTTTTCGACGAACAGGCGAACAGCCAATGTTCGAGTCGAACTCATGTTCGACCCAAACAGAAAGCTCATCCCTACCTGTGACCCGTTTTCAGCCAACAGTAGGCTAAAGCCTGCTGTTGACTGATGTCACTAAGCCAGACCAAGCTCGATTAGGATCCTGACTTGCCTGGACCAACAGCTGTCTCAGCATCTCAGCAAGCCACTGGGAGACTGAGTCAGCCGCTCCTTCCGCCTGCACAGCCCAATACTCCAGTAAGAGCTAGAGGGGCAGAGTAGAGAGCCAGTAACTGACAGTCACCAGCTCTGTGCAGGCTGAAGAGGTGGCAGGGGACAGTTGCAGCTGGGATCGGTGCTGCAGCCACCTAGGTGAGTGTGATTGTTTTATTTTTTTTAAAGCAATACATCTCTTTTAAGATAACAGACTGTCGGACTAATTAAAAATTTCCAGAAGCAGGTGTTTTGCATTTTTTACATTTCACAACAAACAGCATTTGACAATTGCAAACCAAAATTCTAAATGCTCTCAAGTCGCCATAGCAGCTGGCCTTCAGGAAAAATAAAACATTCTTAAACGTTTCCCCTATTTGTGGCCCAACTCCTGGTTGTGCCTGATACAGACCATTGTGCCCTCTGCATGCAATGTACCAGTGTATCTTCAAATTAAAACCCATCTTTCTGCCTGATGTAATTCTGTAGAAACCATGTGGCCTTTACTATGCGTACTGCATTACAGAGTGACAGGTTGATGTGAGAGTAGTTTCTCGCAATTTATTGGACAAAATTTTCAAAGCACACTCAACCATGCAACAGGCATATGTCAGATGATAATTTAAAACATGCCACTCTGTAACCAGGACACAGAGGTGCAGTGTGCAAACACTGATGCATTGGAGCTGCTGCCATATGTTCCAACATCAATATACCCAAAGCGATAATTATCATCAACAGCTAGTAAGACAATAGAGAAATACCTTTTGTAGTTAAACAGCTTGCAGCCAACAGCAGATGACATATTCCGTTAACCACTTGACGACCGCCTCACGCCGATGTACGTCGGCAAAGTGGCACGGACAGGCAAAATCACGTACAGTGTACGTGATTTGCCTTCCGCGGGTGGGGGGTCCGATCGGACCCCCCCCCGGTGCCCGAGGCGGTCGTCTTTTGTCCAGCGGCGATCGGTGATGAGGGGGAGACCATCCGTTCGTGGCCCCCCCCTCGCGATCGCCGCCGGCCAATGAGAATCTTCCTTTGCTGCTGTATGCTAAACAGCAGCAAAGGAAATGATGTCATCTCCCCTCGGGTCGGTATTTTCCGTTCCGGCCCGAGGAGAGAAGACATCAATGTGAGTGCACCAACACACACACACACAGTAGAACATGCCAGGCACACAAAACACCCCGATCCCCCCCCCGATCGCCCCCCGATCCCCCCCCAATCACCCCCCCCCCCCTGTCACAAACTGACACCAGCAGTTTTTTTTTTTTTTTTTTTTTTTTTTTTTTCTGATTACTGCATGGTGTCAGTTTGTGACAGTTACAGTGTTGGGACAGATACTGTTACCCCCCTGTAGGTCTAGGGTACCCCCCTAACCCCCCCCTAATAAAGTTTTAACCCCTTGATCACCCCCCCTCACCAGTGTCACTAAGCGATCATTTTTCTGATCGCTGTATTAGTGTCGCTGGTGACGCTAGTTAGTGAGGTAAATATTTAGGTTCGCCGTCAGCGTTTTATAGCGTCAGGGACCCCCCTATACTATCTGATAAATGTTTTAACCCCTTGATTGCCCCCTAGTTAACCCTTTCACCACTGATCACCGTATAACCGTTACGGTTAACGCTGGTTAGTTTGTTTATTTTTTATAGTGTCAGGGCACCCGCCGTTTATTACCGAATAAAGGTTTAGCCCCCCGATCGCCCGGCGGTGATATGCGTCGCCCCAGGCAGCGTCAGATTAGCGCCAGTACCGCTAACACTGACGCACGCAGCATGCGCCTCCCTTAGTGGTATAGTATCTGATCGGATCAATATCTGATCCGATCAGATACTATACTAGCGTCCCCAGCAGTTTAGGGTTCCCAAAAACGCAGTGTTAGCGGGATCAGCCCAGATACCTGCTAGCACCTGCGTTTTGCGCCTCCGCCCAGCCCACCCAAGTGCAGTATCGATCGATCACTGTCACTTACAAAACACTAAACGCATAACTGCAGCGTTCGCAGAGTCAGGCCTGATCCCTGCGATCGCTAACAGTTTTTTTGGTAGCATTTTGGTGAACTGGCAAGCACCAGCCCCAGGCGTCAGGTTAGCGCCAGTACCGCTAACACCCACGCACGCAGCATACGCCTCCCTTAGTGGTATAGTATCTGAACGGATCAATATCTGATCCGATCAGATCTATACTAGCGTCCCCAGCAGTTTAGGGTTCCCAAAAACGCAGTGTTAGCGGGATCAGCCCAGATACCTGCTAGCACCTGCGTTTTGCGCCTCCGCCCGGCCCAGCCCACCCAAGTGCAGTATCGATCGATCACTGACACTTACAAAACACTAAACGCATAACTGCAGCGTTCGCAGAGTCATGCCTGATCCCTGCGATCGCTAACAGTTTTTTTGGTAGTATTTTGGTGAACTGGCAAGCACCAGCCCCAGGCAGCGTCAGATTAGCGCCAGTACCGCTAACACCCACGCACGCACCGTACACCACCCTTAGTGGTATAGTATCTGATCGCATCAATATCTGATCCGATCAGATCTATACTAGCGTCACCAGCAGTTTAGGGTTCCCAAAAACGCAGTGTTAGCGGGATCAGCCCAGATACCTGCTAGCACCTGCGTTTTGCCCCTCCGCCCGGCCCAGCCCACCCAAGTGCAGTATCGATCGATCACTGTCACTTACAAAACACTAAAAGCATAACTGCAGCGTTCGCAGAGTCAGGCCTGATCCCTGCGATCGCTAACAGTTTTTTGGTAGCGTTTTGGTGAACTGGCAAGCGCCAGCGGCCTAGTACACCCCGGTCGTAGTCAAACCAGCACTGCAGTAACACGTGGTGACGTGGCGAGTCCCATAAGTGCAGTTCAAGCTGGCGAGATGGCAAGCACAAGTAGTGTCCCGCTGCCACCAGAAAGACAAACACAGGCCCGTCGTGCCCATAATGCCCTTCCTGCTGCATTCGCCAATCCTAATTGGGAACCCACCGCTTCTGCAGCGCCCGTACTTCCCCCATTCACATCCCCAACCAAATGCAGTCGGCTGCATGAGAGGCATTTTTATGTCCTCCCGAGTACCCCTACCCAGCGAACGCCCCCAAAAAGATGTTGTGTCTGCAGCTAGCGCGGATATAGGCGTGACACCCGCTATTATTGTCCCTCCTGTCCTGACAATCCTGGTCTTTGCATTGGTGAATGTTTTGAACGCTACCATTCACTAGTTGAGTATTAGCGTAGGGTACAGCATTGCACAGACTAGGCGCACTTTCACAGGGTCTCCCAAGATGCCATCGCATTTTGAGAGACCCGAACCTGGAACCGGGTACCGTTATAAAAGTTAGTTACAAAAAAAGTGTAAAAAAAAAAAAATATGAAATAAAAAAAAATAGTTGTTTTATTGTTCTCTCTCTCTCTATTCTCTCTCTCTATTGTTCTGCTCTTTTTTACTGTATTCTATTCTGCAATGTTTTATTGTTATTGTTATTATGTTTTATCATGTTTGTTTTTCAGGTGTGTAATTATTTACACTTTACTGTGCTTTATTGTTAACCATTGTTAACCATTTTTTTGTCTTCAGGTACGCCATTCACGACTTTGAGTGGTTATACCAGAATGATGCCTGCAGGTTTAGGTATCATCTTGGTATCATTCTTTTCAGCCAGCGGTCGGCTTTCATGTAAAAGCAATCCTAGCGGCTAATTAGCCTCTAGACTGCTTTTACAAGCCGTGGGAGGGAATGCCCCCCCCCCCCACCGTCTTCCGTGTTTTTCTCTGGCTCTCCTGTCTCAACAGGGAACCTGAGAATGCAGCCGGTGATTCAGCCAGCTGACCATAGAGCTGATCAGAGACCAGAGTGGCTCCAAACATCTCTATGGCCTAAGAAACCGGAAGCTACGAGTATTTCATGACTTAGATTTCGCCGGATGTAAATAGCGCCATTGGGAAATTGGGGAAGCATTTTATCACACCGATCTTGGTGTGGTCAGATGCTTTGAGGGCAGAGGAGAGATCTAGGGTCTAATAGACCACAATTTTTTCAAAAAAGAGTACCTGTCACTACCTATTGCTATCATAGGGGATATTTACATTCCCCGAGATAACAATAAAAATGATTAAAAAAAAAAATATGAAAGGAACAGTTTAAAAGTAAGATTAAAAAAGCAAAAAAATAATAAAGAAAAAAAAAACAAAAAAAAAAACACCCCTGTCGCCCCCTGCTCTCGCGCTAAGGCGAACGCAAGCGGCGGTCTGTCGTCAAACGTAAACAGCAATTGCACCATGCATGTGAGGTATCACCGCGAAGGCCAGATCGAGTGCAGTAATTTTTCCAGTAGACCTCCTCTGTAAATCTAAAGTGGTAACCTGTAAAGGCTTTTGAAGGCTTTTAAACATGTATTTATTTTGTTGCCACTGCACGTTTGTGCGCAATTTTAAAGCATGTCATGTTTGGTATCCATGTACTCGGCCTAAGATCATCTTTTTTATTTCATCAAACATTTGGGCAATATAGCGTGTTTTAGTGCATTAAAATTAAAAAAAGTGTGTTTTTTCCCCAAAAAATGCGTTTGAAAAATCGCTGCGCAATTACTGTGTGAAAAAAAAAAATGAAACACCCACCATTTTAATCTGTAGGGCATTTGCTTTAAAAAAATATATAATGTTTGGGGGTTCAAAGTAATTTTTTTGCAAAAAAAAAAAACTTTTTCATGTAAACAATAAGTGTCAGAAAGGGCTTTGTCTTCAGGTGGTTAGAAGAGTGGGTGATGTGTGACATAAGCTTCTAAATGTTGTGCATAAAATGCCAGGACAGTTCAAAACCCCCCCAAATGACCCCATTTTGGAAAGTAGACACCCCAAGCTATTTGCTGAGAGGCATGTCGAGTCCATGGAATATTTTATATTGCGACACAAGTTGCGGGAAAGAGACAAATTTTTTTTTTTTTTTTTTTTTTTTGCACAAAGTTGTCACTAAATGATATATTGCTCAAACATGCCATGGAAATATGTGAAATTACACCCCAAAATACATTCTGCTGCTTCTCCTGAGTACGGGGATACCACATGCGTGAGACTTTTTGGGAGCCTAGCCGCGTACGGGACCCCGAAAACCAAGCACCGCCTTCAGGCTTTCTAAGGGCGTGAATTTTTGATTTCACTCTTCACTGCCTATCACAGTTTCGGAGGCCATGGAATGCCCAGGTGGCACAAAACCCCCCCAAATGACCCCATTTTGGAAAGTAGACACCCCAAGCTATTTGCTGAGAGGTATAGTGAGTATTTTGCAGACCTCACTTTTTGTCACAAAGTTTTGAAAATTGAAAAAAGAAAAAAAAAAATGTTTTTTCTTGTCTTTCTTCATTTTCAAAAACAAATGAGAGCTGCAAAATACTCACCATGCCTTTCAGCAAATAGCTTGGGGTGTCTACTTTCCAAAATGGGGTCATTTGGGGGGGTTTTGTGCCACCTGGGCATTCCATGGCCTCCGAAACTGTGATAGGCAGTAAAGAGTGAAATCAAAAATTTTCACCCTTAGAAATCCTGAAGGCAGTGATTGGTTTTCGGGGTCCAGTACGCGGCTAGGCTCCCAAAAAGTCCCACACATGTGGTATCCCCATACTCAGGAGAAGCAGCTAAATGTATTTTGGGGTGCAATTCCACATATGCCCATGGCCTGTGTGAGCAATATATCATTTAGTGACAACTTTATGAAAAAAAAAAAAAAATAAAAATAAAAGTGTCACTTTCCCGCAACTTGTGTCAAAATATAAAATATTCCATGGACTCAATATGCCTCTCAGCAAATAGCTTGGGGTGTCTACTTTCCAAAATGGGGTCATTTTGGGGGGTTTTGTGCCATCTTGGCATTCCATGGCCTCCGAAACTGTGATAGGCAGTGAAGAGTGAAAGCAAAAATTTACACCCTTAGAAATCCTGAAGGCGGTGATTGGTTTTCGGGGCCCCGTACGCGGCTAGGCTCCCAAAAAGTCCCACACATGTGGTATCCCCATACTCAGGAGAAGCAGCTAAATGTATTTTGGGGTGCAATTCCACATAGGCCCATGGCCTGTGTGAGCAATATATCATTTAGTGACCACTTTTTGTAA
The DNA here is from genome assembly GCA_037952835.1 of Lithobates septentrionalis. Lineage (NCBI taxonomy): Eukaryota > Metazoa > Chordata > Amphibia > Anura > Ranidae > Lithobates > Lithobates septentrionalis. Next base: position 1,105,520 of record JBBDGP010000211.1, read on the forward strand.
ATATTTTTTTTTTTTTTTTTTTTTGTCATTTTTCAATCACTTGGGACAAAAAAAATAAATATTCAATGGGTTCAACATGCCTCTCAGCAATTTCCTTGGGGTGTCTACTTTCCAAAATGGGGTCATTTGGGGGGCTTTTGTACTGCCCTGCCATTTTAGCACCTCAAGAAATGACATAGGCAGTCATAAACTAAAAGCTGTGTAAATTCCAGAAAATGTACCCTAGTTTGTAGACGCTATAACTTTTGCGCAAACCAATAAATATACGCTTATTGACATTTTTTTTACCAAAGACATGTGGCCGAATACATTTTGGCCTAAATGTATGACTAAAATTTAGTTTATTGGATTTTTTTTAGAACAAAAAGTAGAAAATATCATTTTTTTTCAAAATTTTCGGTCTTTTTCCGTTTATAGCGCAAAAAATAAAAACCGCAGAGGTGATCAAATACCATCAAAAGAAAGCTCTATTTGTGGGAAGAAAAGGACGCAAATTTCGTTTGGGTACAGCATTGCATGACCGCGCAATTAGCAGTTAAAGCGACGCAGTGCCAAATTGGAAAAAGACCTCTGGTCCTTAGGCAGCATAAAGGTCCGGGGCTCAAGTGGTTAATGTGCACCCCAACTATGGCTTCTACATAGTCTGGGAACTTGCATCATTCTCAAAAGAGATTATCATTTTGTCCCACTCCTCTCTAATTTGCTCCCTCATCATTATCTCAGATAATACATTACAGGTGTCAGATACTATTCAGCATGTTGTTGACTTCCCTACAAGAAAATCATAAAGAACATTTGATAATGATTGTCCTGCTGCAAAGTGCCTGCAAAATAAAAGCACAAATAGATACATTTTTTTCTACAGTTGATGTCCTTAACCTCCCTGACGGTATGATTATTTCGGATTTTAGGTGCTGAAAGCGGTACAATTATTTTGCATGGAAATTTGGCGTTTTATATTGTAGGCCTGTAATTCTTAACAATAACACACTTAAATCTGTCCACCAAGAGTCTAGTAGATATCCTGGGTATGATGAAGTTTGAAACAGAAAATCATAAATTATAATATATTAAATAAATATAAATAATTAAAAATAATAATTAATAATTTAAAAAAAAATAATAATATAATAATAATAAAATAAATTTCCCCACAATTCACTATCGCTCAGTTTTGCAAGTGTTCTAATTTACTATCACTGTTTTCTAGCTGGTCTAAAGCCACTTTTGATGTAAAGGGACACTTTTTGGTTGCTATGGACAATCTCAAGTTTCCAGGCAGAAAGAACAGTATATATAATATAAAACTGCATGCAGGGCATTGGAAAAAGCACTGGGGACAAAAGGGATGTGAAATTCCATACAGTCGCGACGCTCGCAGGGAACGGAGCCTGGCACAGAGAGGCTTTGGTGGAGGACAGAGCCCTCAGAAAGCACGGGGGGACATCACAGGATCCCGGGGACAAGGTAAGTATACCGCTCCAGGATCCTGCAATGCAATCCCGAGTGTGGTTTGGGGTTACCGCTAATGGTGCTGAAATTTAACCCCAAGCCACACTCGGGAATACCGTCAGGGAGGCTACGACCCACTTCAAAGATAACTATGTTTACCACAAATGCCAGCAGAGGGAGACATGTAGTGTTTCGGCTCCACACAGGTTGCAAGCTGCGAATAGAAAAAAGGGGAAAAAAAACTGCGCTAAGGTATATATCTATGTGTGATATAAAAATATATATTAAACCCCTAAAAAATTAAGCCAATTGTGAAGAAGCAGCAATTCTTTTATACAGCATCGATATAATAGAATAAATTTATAAACAATAGAATCGCGCTAACCTGTGAATGTGTATCAACGTTAAAAATTATAAGCAACAAATGATATAGCTAGTGCGTAAGAACCACACTCATAAATACACACAGGAAGCCGCCAACATAAAAAGTATACTCACATAACTCAAGACTAATTGGATAAATGTATATGTGGCGCTACCTCATCTACAATCAAAATACTAAATTACAATAATCAATAAAAGTGATTGAATAAAAAATCCTCCCAGGTGCCGCTGCTTCTGGGTACGAAAGCTCCTGATTTTACTGTGGAATGCATGATTTTTTAATGTAAGTTGCTACAATTTTTTTATGAATAAATCTTAATATATTACACTATGGAGCCATCCTCTCTTTTTCCATCATCCATCTGAGGGTATTCGAGGTTAACCACTGACTGCGGGAGAGTGTTTGCTGTGGCCAGCGGAGCTGTGTCCCTGGAGGCTGTGACAACGACCAGAAGCTCGTTCCCAGTATACTGTTCCATTACCTGTGGGTACACGCTCGATTCGGCCCACTGGGGGCCGCAACTACAGGTGTGTGGCTGGGGGAAACGATCAGCACACTCGGGACCTGATTGGATCGATAGACTCACTATCGGATATTGGCCGTCACAGAGCTCTGGTCACTGCACTTGCACTTTTCTCATCATCTTCAGAGGATTTGTACCCTGCTTTTATCGGGAGTCGCAAGTTACTATTCTTGAACTGCACTTTGCATTTGTTTGGACACTTATTCCTTAGCCTCAGGGTTACCAGTCCATCTGCATTTGTTTTGCACACTCAATATTGCACTTGCACTTTTATATGACTTGTTATTATTATTTCTTGGGTTGCTATTTGTTGCACCTTATGAAGAATTATTCTGTATTACATATTATTCAGATTTTATGTGTATGGTACTATTATTAGAAGTTCAACATTTGGTACATGTGATTGTTTATCATTGCTATATATGCACAATGCACTTTGATTAGCGGTCATGTTATTATAGTTTTTGCACATTTTCAATGCCATTTCTACTTACCTGATTATTGCATTCTACATGGAGTATATTTTGTGCATTTAATCACTTCTATATTAGGAGTCTACACATTACGTTTACTTTATTGTTCATTATTGTTCTATATACACAATGTGTTTTGATTAGTAAAGGTCACTTTAATTCATACTTTTTTGTACATTTTATCGCCACTTACTTGATTATTGCACGCTACATTGAGGATTTTTTATTCAAACACTTTTATTGATTATTGTAATTCAGTATTTTGATTGTAGATGAGGTAGTGCCACATATAAATTTATCCAGTTAAAAATAATAAATTAAATAAAAAAATAGTGAATCATTGACAGTACAATGTAAATAAGTGAAACATATATAATAGTTCATACATCCCATAAAGCTGCGAATACTTGCATGCCAGGTAGTTGTCCTGTTTTGATCCCATCATTGAAATCTTGAGGTAAGAAGCATAATATCTGCCTGGCTTTTTGTGAAAAGAAATTACTTTTTTATTTTATTTTAGGAATGTAATTTCCAATATGTCATAAAAACAAAACAACCAGGTAAGTAAGAAGGAACAGTAGCCAACATATTAGTGGGGGGGTAGGGGGAAAGGGCAAATAAACAAGTAGGCCCAAGATAAACAAAGGCTACCACAGTGGCAAAATATGAAATTATTACATTAGGGCATGGCGCAATGGAAGAAAGTGAAATATAGGCAACACATAGAGGAAAAAAAAATGCAGGAAAAAGAAACAAGCATGCGCTAGAGTGACCTTTCAGACAACTTCTTGGTGCGGCTAATGCTCCATTGCATTTCTAAACAACAAAACACACTTACCTACCAACAGGGATGTGTGCAAATCTGCAAATTATTTTTGTCATATTGCCACATCACACCATAGGTAACTCAGAACTAGCACCTCTGTTTCCCGTTGACAATAATGGGGTAAACTCATTATTATCCTCTCTTTCTTTCATGCTCATTCTCCAGAACAACTGCAGCACAAGCAGCAGCCACATGAAAAACATATAGATCGGGGGCGTGGCCAGCAGCAGAAGGAGATGGCCGCATAAGGAGAGAGCTCCGTGAGAACCAGCGGTACCGGCCCGAATAAAGCGACGTTAGAAGCCAGCAAACTAACAGCATAAAGCTCCAGAGGTCCCAGCAACACACAGCCAGCGATGGGTAAGAGAAAACCCGTGGGGGGACCCCGCAAACTAACGGACTTTTACCCCTCGGCAAGCACGCCGGAGATCCAAGATGGCGCCGCCGCTCACAGGCAGCAATGAAAGAGATGCTGGTCTCTTTACGGGGGTCCATGCACAGGGACCTCATGGACTGCATATTGCAAATAAAAACCGACATTAATCACATTGGGGAGAGAGTTACCCACGTGGAGGACAAAATGGCGGAATTTTCAACGGCACACAATGAGTTAGTGGATGCACATAATGAAAAAGAGGAGGAGTTGGAAGCGTTAAAAAACAAAATGGCGGACCTGGAAGACCGGTCCCGCAGAAATGCGGGGGGTGGCGGAGTCTGTACCCCCCTCCGAACTCCGGAACTATGTACAGCAACTAATTAAAGAGCTACTTCCTGACACGCCAGATGGGGAAATCACGGTAGATCGAGCTCACAGATTACCTAAGCCACAATACCTACCAGAGAAAGTACCCCGCGACGTCATAGCTCGCATACATTTTTTTCACGTCAAAGATGATTTATTGCGTTTTGCAAGGCAAAACTCCCCACTACCCAACCCGTACTCAGGCATAAATATCTACGCTGACCTCTCCCAGCACACAATGCTAGCAAGGAAGAAACTAATAACACTGACCAAAATATTGCGTAACAACAAACTTCCATACTCCTGGGGCTTCCCTACAAAACTTCTTGTAACTTCTTGTAACTTCTTGTAACTAAAGATGGCCGAACATTCGCTATCAGATCTTTAGAAGAAGGCCTCCAGCTGTCAAGAAAATGGGGGCTTCTCCCAATAGCTGAGGAAGATATCCCTACCACCAAACCCCCAAGGAGTATATCCCCTGAATGGAAAACAAACAAAGACACTTGACTGACCTTCTACAAAATACAAAATATAAAGAAACAACTTACTCATAGTTTGCCCACTAATCTTTAGGGCTGAAGCTGGTTTATAGGAGCATGTACCCCCAAGTCGTCTTATGCGATTTTACTCGCACTTTGAGGAAAACCTCCTCACTTTTTTAAGTTTTGTTTTTTGTTTATATGTTGACATTTTTTACCTTTTATTTCCTGTTCCACCACTGGCAATCATCTACAGCAAGCTTGATGACAAGGATTTGGAATATAATACCTCTGCAACTCCATCCCACCTGAGTGAGCATCCTACAAGCAAATCAAAGACACCTCTAACTGCAGGTACTTTTATATTTTACATCACATATCACATTTTGATTGAAACTACAATCAAGCATTTAGCTCAACGCACAAATGGTCCTTAATTTCGTGACCATCAACGCACATGGTCTCAACATACCATTCAAAAGAAGGGCAATGTGGCAGCAAGCAAAATCCCTGAAGAGCGATGTACTATGCATCCAAGAAACTCATTTTGTCCAACAGAAGCATCCCTTATGCAAAGACAAACAATTTCCGCACATTTTCATGGCCTCAGGCCCAAAAAAAAAAGCTGGTGTGTTGATAGCTATAAATCAAAATGTAGCATTTAAATTACAGGATGTAATATATGGCAAGGCTGGAAGATATATTATTTTAGTGTGTGAACTAAACAATACCTGGTATACTATTATCAATGTTTATGCTCCAAATCAGGGGCAACTGTCCTTTTTGGGTGCCCTCAAGAAAAAAGTTGGGAGCATCAGAAAAGGATTAGTACTGTACTGTGGGGATTTCAATTGTGTTCCTAATAGACAAATAGATTGTTCATTTCCACATAGATCAAAAGCTACAAGAATTGAACTCCAACACTTCTTACATTCCTCTGATCTATATGATGTATGGCGTTGTGTCAACTCCAGTGAAAAAGATTTTACTTACTACTCAGCTTCCCATAAGTCTTATTCCAGAATCGACTTATTTGTATCTGATTTACATTGCCTGAATAATGCAGTATCAGCTAAAATCCACCCAATTACTTTGTCTGATCAAGCTCCTGTGTCCCTTGCAATTAAGGAAAATAATGTAGCGCCACCTACACATCTATGGCGGAATAATATATCAATCTTGAAAAATCCTAAACACAGGGAGGGTTTGTGTGAAAGGATCAAGGAATTCTTTCAAATTAATGATACTCCGGATGTAAATGTTTTTACGCTGTGGTGGTCACATAAAGCTTTTAGTAGAGGCCTATTAATACAGGCAGCATCAAGGGAAAAAAAAAGAAATTAAAAAGTTTTACCACACTAATGACTAAGCTTTCATCCCTAGAACAACAGCACAAAGCAAATCCCTCCTCCCAAACAACTACAGAACTAAACCAAACAAGACAGGAGATTAGAACATATTTAATTTTAGATCATCAGTATCACCTGCAAAAATTCAAAGCCACACATTACACACAAGGAAACAAAGCGGGCAAATTCTTAGCGGCCTACATTCGTAAAAAACAACAAAAGTCCAAACTATCATATATTAAAGACCCTATTACGTCACAGATAGTATACCACCCTAAAGATATAGCAAATTCATTTTGCAATTACTATAAACAACTATATAATTTAAATTCAGACCCATCAACGCCACAACCCACTAATACAGGGATCAATAATTTTCTCCACTCAGTCAACCTCCCTACCCTAAATAGTGACCAACTAAATTATTTAAATTCCACAATATCAGAAAATGAAATAGCTCAGGTAGTCAACTCCCTACCCCAAAACAAATCGCCAGGTGCAGGCGGCTTTTCTGCCGAATACTACAAAGCTTTTTCTGATATCTTAGTGCCGTATATGAATAAACTTTTCCACAAAGCTACTATTGACAGCACATTTCCAGAAGAAATGCTCCAAGCCATCATAGTAGCCCTTCCTAAAACAGGGAAAAAACCAGATGCCCCACAAAATTTTAGACCCATATCCCTACTTAATACTGATTTAAAAATTTACTCAAAAATTCTAGCTAATCGCCTAGCAGAAGTAACCCCCCACTTAATCAAAGCAGACCAGGTAGGTTTTGTTAAAGGAAGGCAAGCTCCAGATGGAACCCGTAGGATGTATAATCTCCTTAAAATAGCGGAAATGAGAAAGGTGCCCACAGTGTTCCTGACATTAGATGCCGAAAAGGCGTTCGATCGGGTCCACTGGGGGTACCTACTGGCAACACTTGCTAAATTTGGTCTTGAAGGTCCAATCCTTTACGCCATATCAGCATTGTATACAGTCCCAACCGCACAAGTATATACTTCCAATGCTATGTCTAATAAATTCAATATAACAAACGGGACCCGCCAGGGTTGCCCTCTATCGCCACTGATATTTTCTCTGGTGATGGAACCCCTGGCGGAGACCATTAGAAAAGATACACACATCAAGGGTATCAAGGTTTCAGACATAGACCACAAGATAGGTCTATTTGCTGATGACGTGGCATTAACACTAACCACACCAGCCACATCTCTTGCAAGAACCCAACACATTCTCAGCGAATTTGGGAAAATATCATATTATAAACTGAATATCAGCAAATCCTCAATCCTCCCTATACACATTAATAACCCTAACCTTAAGAAACTAAAAGCTGAGTTTCCCTTTGTATGGGCCCATAAATACTTAAAATATCTAGGGATAAATCTAGCGTACCCCTCTAGCTCCGTATATGACCATAACTACCCTTCTTTGATAAACACCATTAAAAATGATCTTACACATATCTCCTCACATGAACTTTCATGGATAGGGAGGATAGCCGCGTTTAAAATGACTGTTCTACCAAAGATATTATATTATTTTCGCACTATCCCCATCACATTACCCGACCACTTTTTTACTACAATCGATAAACTTTTAAGGAAGTTCATATGGGATGGTAAAATAGCAAGACTATCATACTCCACGCTACAAAAACCAAAATACAAAGGTGGAATAGGATTTCCCAAAATACGTAATTATTATGTAGCAGCCATTTTAGATCAAGCCAAGTCTTGGTTTCATCAAACAACAGACAAACTGTGGGTGCAAATTGAAAAGGCAATAGTTCATCATAGGGACCTACCATCTCTTCTTCTAGCTACATTAACAAATAGACCATTGTTTTACCCTAACTTTCCTTCTATCACTGCAACAGTCAAAGCTTGGCAATTATTTAACGCTCACACTGACAGTAACAGAACAAAAAAAAAAAAGAACAATCACCTTAGGCATGTACGAATTCCTTCTCCCCTCCTTAAAAGTGAATGAAAAACACCTCTCGAAAAATACGACGTATGCACAATTTAAAGATCAAAGCCCAACAACACTCTCATTTGCAAACATTCAACTATACCATTATCATATAAAATACCCACATCCCTATCTCAGTCATAATCCGGAAGTATGGACATACCTCACCACATCCTACAACAAACCCAAAGGTCTCTCCTGGTTCTACAAAAATATACCCAATACGCATAACCAGGCTAAATCAGTTGGCATGCTAAACTGGGAAAAAGATCTTAAAAGCAAATTTGCTTTATCCGAATGGAACAAAGCTATTCAAACCACTTACCTATACTCTCATTGTACTAATCACTGGGACATCTCCCTTAAAATACTATATAGAAGCTACTTAACACCGATGAGAATTTCTCAAATCTTTAGTAGTTCTGATAATTTATGCTGGCGGAAGTGTGGCAATAAGGGAACGATATACCACATTTTATGGGAATGTAAGTCTGTGAGAGGCTTCTGGAATACAGTTTTCTCCCTAATGGCAAAAATCACAGGATCTGTCATCTCCCCCAACCCTGCATTAGCTCTTCTCAATTTGGGGATAGATAAAATACCTACAAAGCATAGAAACATAACTACCCATATTTTGATAGCTGCACACTTATCTATTACTTCAAAATGGAAATCAGATTCTATATCAAACATTAGTGAAGTAATAGATAACGAAAGATTGGAGTGTTATTAGATCTCATCACAGGATGGACTGTGGAGGTCTCATATGTAGAGCAGTGCCAACGTCCTATTTTAAGTCTTAGAAAAAAGGGGGAAGGGGGGGGGTTTTGAATACCCAAGAGAACGAAACAGATGGACTTTGTAGGCACCAATCATAAAAATCAATGTAAACTTTTATTTATACACAAATTTAAAAAGAATCACAGAAACGTAAACATTTTTTTAAAAAACGCAGTACATTGCGGAAATTGGTATTAAATGTCACTACATAAATGTATGAGAACGGATCGGGGAATAGCCCCTATACCAGAGGGAGGGATAAACCCCTTCCGTTCCCATTGAATAACCTCAAACTGATATAGCTCGGTATGGCTCTACATGTTTCGCAAATTTGAATGCTTCTTCAGGAGCTTGTTTGGGTTACCTGTAATGGGAAATAGAGAAGGACATACACCAAAAAACAAAAACAAACATACAGTAGCATATTAATATTATTTTTGCATAAAGACTTTTCAAAAGTGCGTCTCAATCAGAACCACTGAGTACCGTGAGGAAGCGATCCCAAAGGCCCAAGATTCAACACGCATATGGTGACCTGTGATAACATGCGGGGACGTGTCTGGTAAAGAGATTTATATCACCAGTAGACTCAAGGGGGGTAGTGAGCTAGAGAATCCCAACTGTCCAAAAAAGGGGGGGGTAATAATAACCAATGTACATCTGTGGTAAAACCAGAACATTCATATGTAGAGGAGAGCATAAGGCACAGCTAGATGGGGGGTGGGGGTCAGGGAGGGAAAGAAAGAGGGAGAGGCAAGGGGGGGGGAAGGAAAGAGGGGGGGGGGGAGAGAGAAAGGAGAAACCAAAAAGGGGGAATAGACAGAGGAACTGGGATATAGAAAGTAATGTACCAGCCAGAGTAACTGAATCCGTCTTCAGATCAGGTAGAGGTTATGGATAATTGAGAAGCCATGCATTCAGAGACACAGCCTCCAATAACCAAGGTGCATAAGGTAATCCAGAGACTGTAATCTGAAGATGTAGATAATATCTAATTAGCCAATATTGAGACCAGCTCCTTATAGTGTGCCGTTATACCAATAAAACAAATGGCATAAACAGATCCTCATATACATGCTAAGTACAGGTATGCCTATAGGGTTAAATAATTGCACATGAAGGACTGCTCCTACCTTGTAGGGTAAGACAGGTGAGCAGGTCTTGTAAACAGCATCAATCAGCTACTTGCTTGTAAACCTGGCACAAAATAGATCTTGACTGACATGGCTGCAATAGAGCTCTGATCCTATCCCAGCAAGGAGCTAACTAATAAGCTCCCAGAACTGCCATCTATATTAGGGAGTGAGAGAAACATCAGGTTTCATCTAGTTGCACAAACAGAGTACAGCTACAGAGCATTTAGTTTAGATTTGTATAAATCCAGCATACTCTTACCAGACAGCTTGTGTTGTTAAACAGGTAACACCTTACAGAGGCCTATCTGACCACTGAGCATGTGCGATGGGATGTGAGAGCGTGTGCAGCTCCTTTTGGCCGAATCAGGTGATGCTTGTCTTACACACCTGATTGGGACGTGTATTTAAGGCTGTCAGCAACAGCCTTATATCACGCCACTACCCTCCAGGGCGCTCTGATGCCTGGGTGTTACCTGTTTAACAACACAAGCTGTCTGGTAAGAGTATGCTGGATTTATACAAATCTAAACTAAATGCTCTGTAGCTGTACTCTGTTTGTGCAACTAGATGAAACCTGATGTTTCTCTCACTCCCTAATATAGATGGCAGTTCTGGGAGCTTATTAGATAGCTCCTTGCTGGGATAGGATCAGAGCTCTATTGCAGCCATGTCAGTCAAGATCTATTTTGTGCCAGGTTTACAAGCAAGTAGCTGATTGATGCTGTTTACAAGACCTGCTCACCTGTCTTACCCTACAAGGTAGGAGCAGTCCTTCATGTGCAATTATTTAACCCTATAGGCATACCTGTACTTAGCATGTATATGAGGATCTGTTTATGCCATTTGTTTTATTGGTATAACGGCACACTATAAGGAGCTGGTCTCAATATTGGCTAATTAGATATTATCTACATCTTCAGATTACAGTCTCTGGATTACCTTATGCACCTTGGTTATTGGAGGCTGTGTCTCTGAATGCATGGCTTCTCAATTATCCATAACCTCTACCTGATCTGAAGACGGATTCAGTTACTCTGGCTGGTACATTACTTTCTATATCCCAGTTCCTCTGTCTATTCCCCCTTTTTGGTTTCTCCTTTCTCTCTCCCTCCCCCCCCCTCTTTCCTTCCCCTCCCCCCCCCTTGCCTCTCCCTCTTTCTTTCCCTCCCTGACCCCCACCCCCCATCTAGCTGTGCCTTATGCTCTCCTCTACATATGAATGTTCTGGTTTTACCACAGATGTACATTGGTTATTATTACCCCCCCCCCTTTTTTGGACAGTTGGGATTCTCTAGCTCACTACCCCCCTTGAGTCTACTGGTGATATAAATCTCTTTACCAGACACGTCCCCGCATGTTATCACAGGTCACCATATGCGTGTTGAATCTTGGGCCTTTGGGATCGCTTCCTCACGGTACTCAGTGGTTCTGATTGAGACGCACTTTTGAAAAGTCTTTATGCAAAAATAATATTAATATGCTACTGTATGTTTGTTTTTGTTTTTTGGTGTATGTCCTTCTCTATTTCCCATTACAGGTAACCCAAACAAGCTCCTGAAGAAGCATTCAAATTTGCGAAACATGTAGAGCCATACCGAGCTATATCAGTTTGAGGTTATTCAATGGGAACGGAAGGGGTTTATCCCTCCCTCTGGTATAGGGGCTATTCCCCGATCCGTTCTCATACATTTATGTAGTGAAATTTAATACCAATTTCCGCAATGTACTGCGTTTTTTAAAAAAATGTTTACGTTTTTGTGATTCTTTTTAAATTTGTGTATAAATAAAAGTTTACATTGATTTTTATGATTGGTGCCTACAAAGTCCATCTGTTTCGTTCTCTTGGGTATTCAAAAACCCCCCCTTCCCCCTTTTTTCTAAGTAATAGATAACACCCACTACAAGTATGAAAATTTTTTCGCTTACTCAAATAATTTACTAACAAAAGCACAAAACGAATGGGCTCCATGGTGCGCATGTTTTCCAGGGGTTTCTCACTGAAATCCTGAAGCAGTCAACCTTGCTGAATTAAAAAGCCGGTGGTAGGATGTTGTCATCATACTTTTATGTTTTGTTTTATGTTCCTTTCTTTATTTTAGAATAGTTTTTGTTCCTAAGTTTCCCTTTTCTTTGTATTCTCCCTCATTATATATTGGTTCGTTATGGGAAAGCTCAATACTTATCCACATATATGAACCCATACTTCTTTGATGGTAAATATCTTAAGAAACTCCAGGTTACTTATATCTCTACACATAATTGTTTGTAACACAAACACTTTAAGAGAAAATTGAGGAAATCGAGAAACAACCATTTTATAAGCTTGATTGTGCTAATGAATGGGGGGGGGGGTGCCCTCCCGGACACAGTTTGTTCCCAGATGGGGTGTCCCGGGGGGTGACCCATATCCCTGACTTGTTCCTGTTAAATAACGGATTTAGCCCGGAATACTTAATTTCATCTCATTTATTTACCAATTATCGTGTAAAGAACACTAAGATATATAATTCCTTGTACTGGATTCTCTTTTTTTTTTTTTTAAATTGTTTGTTTATTGAAAGTTTACCATGTTATACAATGATATAACAATATACACACATATTAAATGGAATAACATAAGAAAGAAGTCCATCTCAAGGAAAACACTTCATCACATTCTATGAATAAACAAGGGTAGAAATAGTATAACTAGTGATTGACATATAAGATATACACATCTAGTGTAGGAGAGAAAAAAAAAAAAGACCAGCATTAAATTATTCTAGGTATTGGTTAGCTACATGAACATCATGTCTGATTGGGTTTCTCCAAATTATATTCAGAAGCATCCCACGGTTCCCATGTTTTATCAAAACTAGGAAGGGTTTCTTCAATAATAGCCGTAAGATGTTCCATCCTACGAATATCACCTGTGTTATTTAGAAATTGAGCAAAAGTAGGGGGAGCTTTGGTCAACCAGCATTGGGGAATGGCCCGTTTAGCTGCTAGTAAGACGAAAGCCATCAACTTCCTATGGTGTTTGGACATTTTTGGGATCGGAAGGCCTAGCAGAAGGTGTATTGGGTGAAAGGGGATAGAGATGTTCAAGATCTTCTCTAATGATATGTGGATCTGTGTCCAAAAAGGCAATAGAACGGGGCAATCCCAAAATATATGATAATGTGTGCCTATGGACACACCACATCTCCAACATAAGCCTGATGTTGTCAGTTTGTGCTTCAACAAGAAATCTGGAGTCCTATACCAAAACATACAGACTTTGTAGGCTGTTTCTTTGTGGGTCACACATCTGGATACTTTTGAAGTAGCTTCCCAAATCTCCCTCCATTCTTGTAGAGCAATAGGCCGATCTAAGATGTGGGACCATTTACGCATGTATGCGTGGGTGTGTTCTGTAAGGGGGGGAGTTTCTTGCAGTATTTTGTATATAGTGGAGATCAGGCCAGGTTCATGAGGACCTCTGGAGCACGTCAATTCAAATTGTGTGGGTATAGAAAGTGTCAGTTGTGGTAGTTTTTTGGAGAGGAAATGTTGAATTTGAAGAAATGAGTAAAAGAGATTCCGCGGAATTCCATGTTTAGATTGTAGTTCTGAAAAGGTAAGTATTTTGCGTGTTATCGGATGAACTATATGGCGTAGCTGGAATATACCTGCTTTTGTCCAGGGCAACATGGCTTCATAAGATAGGCTATCCGGAATGTCTGGATTAAAGGTGATGTTTTTTAAAGGGGAACAATGGGATGTGAGTGAAAATTTGCCCGAACATTTTTTCCAAACTGAGAGGGTAAAGAGCATTGGATTTAGGCATATCTTGCGTAGTTGGGCGAAGGATTTATCCGTGGATGGCCATAATAAACTGCATGGATGAGCTGGGATTGTAATGCTCATCTCAATTTCGGACCAGCGGTTAGGAGCAAACCTAGATGTCCAAGAGGCTATAGCCCTCAAATGTGTAGCATAATAATATTTGATTATATCTGGTGCTCCTAGGCCTCCTCTATTTTGGGAAGTTAGAAGTACTGAGCTGGCCACTCTATGTGATTTATTATCCCATATAAAATTTAGAAAACTTCTCTGTAGGATTTTGAGCTGAGACAATGGAATCATCACTGGCAAGGTTTCGAAAAGGTATAAAAGTTTCGGGAGGATCGACATTTTAAGGACATTTATCCTTCCTAAGAGGGAGAGAGGGAATTTCGTCCAGGTTTTCAATAAGTTGTTGATTTCAGTGAACATAGATGGAAAATTAGCTTGGAAAAGGGTAGAATACGAAGGGGTCAAATAGACTCCAAGGTATTTTAGTGACTTAGGACACCATCGGTAGTTAAAATTACCTTGTAGAGTCGAGAGTGCATCTTCTGAGATATTAATAGGGAGTGCTTCTGTTTTGGTTGAATTGATTTTATAACCGGAAATATCCCCAAATAAGGCTAAAGTTGTGTGGAGTGAGGGAAGTGATATGTGAGGATGGGTTAAAGTTAAGAGGATATCGTCTGCGAAGAGTGATAATTTGTATTCCCTTTGTCTCAACCGGACTCCACTTATGTCTGGATGGGATCTAATGGCCTCTGCCAGGGGCTCTAAGCTAAGGATAAAAAGAAGGGGAGATAGGGGGCAGCCTTGGCAAGTACCATTAGTTAGAGTAAATGAAGGAGATATATGGGAAGCCATCTGCACTTGGGACGAAGGAGAAGAATAAAGTGCTTTTAACGCTTGTACAAAGGGACCGGAGAGGCCATATTTATGTAAGATAGCAAACATGAATGACCAATTCAAGCGGTCAAACGCTTTCTGAGCGTCTAGGCTAAGAATCAAGGCAGGTTTCTTAGTTTTCGTCAGGAGATCGATAAGATCGATCGTTCTCCTAGTGTTGTCTCCTGCCTGTCTAGAGGGGACAAACCCGACCTGGTCCCCATGTACAAGCGACGGGAGGAGCAAAGAGAGTCTGTTGGCCAAAATTTTAGTGAAGATTTTATAGTCAGAATTAAGAAGGGCAATGGGTCTATAGTTATCAGGTAAAGAGGGGTCTTTCCCTGGCTTTGGAATGACTGTAATGAAGGCGTGGAGGAATTGGGAGTGGGGTATTGTACCTGACATTAGCGAGGAGAATAAATTAGCCATGTGGGGTAATAGAACTGGCAGAAAACCTTTAAAGTAGGGGTAGGAGAGTCCATCAGGGCCAGGCGCTTTATGATTAGGGAGTTGTTTCACTACTTCAGTGATTTCTTCCACAGAAATGGGGGCATTTAGGCCTATGCGATCTTCAGTGGAGATCGTGGGGAGTCTCAAGGATTCTACGAAGCAGTCAAATTTATCCTGGGTGAATTGAAAATTCGGGTCTGTTGATAAACAATTGTATAAGCCTTGGTAAAATTCACCAAAGACCCTTGACATATTACGAGGGCAGTATGTGGGAACACCGTTAGACTGTATTAAATGGTCAGGAGTGGAAGTGTATGCTCTAGGTCTTAGTTTGTTAACCAACATTCTATGAGGCTTGTTGGCAAACTCATAAAACTTGGACCATAAGTTGGATTTAGTAAACTTAGTCAGATCCAAGGATTTGATGCGGTTGCGCAGAGAGACCACTGCTCTGAGGCGGGTCACCGTAGGGAGGCTGAGTAGGCGTTTCTCTGCTTCAGACAGATTGTCTAAGAGGGACGTTCTCTGAAGTTCACGGTCACGTTTGTAACGAGAGCCTGCAGAGATGCATTCTCCTCTGAAAAAGGCCTTATGGGCCTCCCATAGGGTGGACGCCCCAGAGACTGAACCCTCATTAAGTTCAAAGAATTCCTTCAACTTTCCCTGTAAGTGGAGATGTATTTCAGGTACCTTGAGAAGAGACTCATTAAGGCGCCCATGGCATGTTCTAGGTGTAGGTTTTGACAGAAGGATATCTAGAGCGATGGGTGCATGATCAGACCATGTTATAGGGTGTATTTCGGAATTCACCACATAGGGTAAAAGGGGGGCTGAGACAAAGAAATGATCTAGTCTGGTATATAATTTATGAGGTGGAGAATAAAAGGTAAATTGTTTGGCTAGTGGATGTTTTATCCTCCACGTGTCAAACAGATTGTGGGATCTTATGAATTTCCGGAATGCCGTGGAAAGCCGCTGAACCTGAGGGGATGGAGCATGTGAAAGAAGGGCGAGTCTATCTTTAGTAGGTGACATACACATATTAAAGTCTCCTCCAATAATTAAATATGGTTGACAATAAGACTGGAGTTGATCAAAGAAAATATCCATGAACCCAATCTGACCTGTATTGGGTGCATAAACGTTGGCCAGGGTGAAGGAGACGTTATTGTGATCACAATTTAGGAGGATAAATCTGCCCTGGGGGTCAGCGTAAGAGGATTTTACCTGAATAGATGAGGAGCGTTTTAACAAAATAGCTACCCCAGCCTTCCCAGAAGGGTCAGAGGCTATAAAGGCGGTAGGAAATTGTTTGGAAGCAAATTTAAATGTACCATTTGTCTTAAAATGCGTCTCCTGAACCATGATCACATCAGCCTTTGAAGATTTGAACTCCCTCAGCGCCAGCCAACGCTTGCGTATAGAGCCTAAACCCTTAACGTTACAGGAAAAAACACTTACAGCCATTTTTTAAATATGAGCACAAAGCAGTGGGAGCAATCACAATAGGGCGAAGATGTGTATACTATGATGAGTGGGAAGTTGAAACATAGACAATATATGCATTCATATGGACATGTATAAAAAATGGCAAAGGAGCCTCTGTATACCAATATTGGATCAAAAAAAAGATCCCTTACAAAAGTTTTTGGAAAAAGAAAGCCAGAGAGAAAAAAAAATGAAAAAAAAATAGAAAAAAATGTAAAAATAAAAAATAAAACTAGAACCTGAATAGGATCAAAAAGGATCTGTAGTAAAAAGAAAAAAAAACTGAAAAAATTTTTTTTCCCCCAAGGGGGTCACCTTTTTGGGTCGTGACCATGATGGAAAAAATGGAAAAAATGGAAAAAAGGGGGGGCATGTCAACCTACGAAACCAGATACGTAGGCTCGGCCCCAACCGAACATCAATTAACAGAACAATCCACCTGTAACATATAGATGGCTATAGAGTCGAGGATTATATGAATTGTAAGGCAACCAAGGTAAAACTGTGGACTTTGAACAGGGAGTCCGAGGCCGTGTAAGATAAAAGAGGAACGTGGCCCAGCATGGCAAAGGTAAAACCAGATTTGAGTCAAATAGGAACCTCAGGTGGGACCCTTTGATGATGTTGCTCCTAGAGGAGTGACAGGTGTTTTTTCCGCGATCTTTGACGAACTGGGGTCCAGATCTTTGCAGGTGTGGACAGAATCCGGGAAGGTGGGAGTTGGGGCTGAAAATCTTCATCCGGGATCGGGGGTAGTCCTAGGTTCCTGACAAAGGACTCACATTCCTGCAAGTCCCTCATTGAATGTTGAGTCCCATCTTTGTTGACTGACAAGCGGAAGGGGAAACCCCATCTATAGGGGATTTGGTGTTGTTGTAGGTGAGATGTAACTGGTCTTAGAGCTCGACGTTTTCCCAGGGTAATAGGAGACAAGTCGTTAAAAATTTGAATCTTCGCACCTTTAAACTCCACTCGGGATCTATTACGGGTAGCTACGCTCAGAGCCTCCTTGCTCTCATAGAAATGAAAGCGAGCAATGATGTCCCTGGGATTGGCACCTGGAGGGGGCTTAGGAGCCAGTGATCTGTGGGCCCTGTCGAGTCACCAGTCTATGTCAGGGATGTGGGGAGCAAGCGTTACAAAGAGGTCCAAGAGATAGGGACGAATTTCCTTGTCAGGGACATTTTCGGGAACCCCTCGAATCCGTAGATTTTGACGTCTCTCCCTGTTTTCGAGATCCTCTTGTTGCGTCTGTAGTTGTGTAACTGAATTTTTTAAAGTGACGTTTTCTTCTTCTAGTGCATGTATATAGTGGACCATGTCGTCAAACTTGGACTCCAGCGTATCTGTGCGCTCCCCCAATTGGTCTATCTCACCCCTAAGTTCATGAGCAAGTTTGCTGACTTCTTTGGTGATGGTCTGGGTGATGCTGTGGAGCAAAGCTTGCAGCTTGGTGTCCAACACGTCTACTGTCACAGGTTGAGACATATTGGTGGGGGGGACGGGTAGGTGGGTAGATCCTGAATGATGGGGCTGGTCTGTGGTGGGGGAAGGGGAACTAGCCAATGTGATCGTATTAGTCGCGATCGTATCAGTTAGGACCGCAGCGTATGATGGGA
Source organism: Lithobates septentrionalis (assembly GCA_037952835.1). Classification (NCBI taxonomy): domain Eukaryota; kingdom Metazoa; phylum Chordata; class Amphibia; order Anura; family Ranidae; genus Lithobates; species Lithobates septentrionalis. The sequence goes on from JBBDGP010000211.1 coordinate 1,123,897, forward strand.
TATTTGGAGCTGGGGATTGCGGCTTACGGAGAAAGCGATCCATAGACTGGTTGGGCTTGGTTGCGTCCTGTGAATTGTGACCTCGATATACGTGCCTCTGATCACCGATCTTCCCCATAGACCGGTCAGGATGTAGCTAAGTGAATCCCCGAACAGTGGATATAACTCCCGGGTCTGTGGTTGCTAAAGTAGCATAGCGGGATGTTTTGATGTACGGATGGGGGCCAGAGCCTAGGTCTTAGGTGTCCGCCATCTTAATAGGCTATGGTTGCAACTGTCCACCCATCCAATAGAGGTGGCTTTTGTGAAGGTTGCTTTAGCAGATCCGCTGAAGGGAGAGGTGGCTGGGTGAGATTGTGCTATGCCCACGTTCACACACCGTTCTGGAAGAGTGATGAAAGAGAAAATGATGAGGTGTAGAAGGAGTCCCAATATGGCCGACGGCTTCCGGGTGTAGGCCGAAGCCGCGGTCTTTCCTACAAGGCTGCCGCCTGAGTGGGTGCCGCTCCTATCGGGGCTTTGTGTGATCTACTGGGCACAGGGGATGAATCAGCAAGTGGACGCTGTCAGGGGCTTCTGCTATACAGGGAGGTGGTAGGAAGATTGTTGTTACTCACTGTGGCCACTGATGAGCCCGGGAGCTGGAACGACAGGCCGCAGGCTTCGGCGCGGTGTTAGGCCGTATGGCGAGCGGAGCTCAGATACCCTCCGGTGGATCCCAGATAGCCGATTGCCGCTGCGGAGACAGCCGATGCCCGCCGAGGGTGAGGCGGGTATGTTCTTTGGGATGGCTATTGAATTCCCTGCAGGATGTAGAGTGCCAGGGAGAAGGGACCGCAGGCCTCAAGATGGCGGCGGGCCTCGAGGCCGGATAGCAAAGGACAGTCACAGGGTAAGCTCGTCCGAGCCAGATATGCTCCCAATAGGCAGTTGTAATTGTTGCCTTCAATGTCCTGAAGGATATGCCAGAGCAAGTGGTGTAAGCCGGGATGTAGCAGTGGCAGGATGGCGGTGGATTGTCCGGATGACAGCTTTTCTATATATTGTTGCACCTGGGTGAGGAGGATGAGGTTGGCCCTGTAGGCCTCAAGATGGCGGCGTCCGCGGAGATGTGGAGTAGGCCGTCAGGGATCCCCAGATGGGTTCTCAGCCGATCCATCCCCTCCAGAGATGGGGTCACAGGTGGATGAGGACGGGCGGCCTTTCGTCCCGCGGATCGTGGCACTCTAGGCCGGAGGATGCTGGAGGCTCTGCAGGCCTCAAGATGGCGGCAGGCCGTGGCTGTGTGAAGCAGGTCGCGGGCCGGGTGGAGGCCTAATCAGCTTGCCAGGCTCCTCGATACAGGCTGGAGCTAAGGTAAGGGATGCCCAGGGGCAGATGGGTGGATATTGGAGGCTCTGTGGGCTTAGGATGGCGGCGGGCCGTGGCTTGTGCAGATCGGGCCGGGTGGAGATCCCACCGTCCGGCCGAGCTCCTCAATACAGGCTGGGGATGAGAGAGGGGATGCCCAGGGACAGGTAGGGTAGATTTGGCAGCTCACCAAGGTTTCCTGTGGCAAGGATGGCGATGGATTGTGGCAGGATTTGCGGAGCTCTACACCAGCACGTCCTCCTCTGTTCACATTGGGACACGCCCCCCCGTACTGGATTCTCTTATGTTTATAGTAAGAACCAAAAAATGCACTATGTATCTACTAAATGCTAAACTATACTGTATTGTTCTACTGTTGTTAAAGTGGAAATCTTAATAAAAAACAATGAAAAGAAAAACATATAGATCGTCCATAACAGCTGCAGCAAACAGTGAGGTCTACCTTTTATGCAATGGCTTCCAAATTACACATCAGGGACTAGGCCAATGGCTGTTAACTTTTGCCACTTTAAAACCTAACTTTCAAAAACACTTTGGAAATGCTCAATATGATTCAATACACAATAACACATGTCAACATGTTAGGTAACACATTTTAAAACATAACAATGCACAAGGGTAACACATGTTGACTCAGAACAACATACCTGCCTAACACTTCAAAAAAGGACCTCCTTGCACATGCATATCTAAATGGGCCATAAGAGTGGACCAAATTCTTGTGACATAACTGACCAAATATGGTAATATCCTGGGAGATCCCACTCCTTTGTATACTTTTACGGCAGGGTCCTAGGAGATAGCTGGTGTGTATTTTTCAGGGATAACCCCAAGTCGTTATTTTTTTCATGTGCAGTCCTTCATTAACTTCTATGTCAGACCCTCATCTCAGGTAGAGAGTTGTGGCAAGGGATTCAGTTCATCTATACAAGACCCTTATCCCTGTCCTTTATTTACAAATAGAAGTGTCTGTGAGCTGCCATTAGTAGTAGTAGATAAATGTATAACTAGAAGTAGATGTACAAATCATACAAATCATACAGACGTTAAAGACATTACCCAGGCATTTATTTAAAGGAATTTTGAAATTGTAATGTTTCGATTCAAGCATTATTAAAATTGCTGCTCTCCACCAAAAGGAATATTTAACATGTTTTTTTTTTTTGCTTTCTGCTGTTCCCTATGTCACACTCACCTGTTCCTCATTCCAAAGCAGGTATTAATAGTGGAACTGTTTTTTAGGGACTTTAAGTGAAGGCATGACCTGGTAAGGTCAATTATTCCATCCCTTGGGACTTTGAGTGAAATTGTGGTCCCGTAGGGTCACATATTTCCATCCCTGTTATGATCGAGAAGAGGAGAGAGCAAGGGGGTGAGACTTTAAGTGTGGCATGTGGTTGCAAAAGAGTAGTTTGGTGAACATAATTGGAATTTTTTGATTGCCATAAGGTACAAACAAGATACATAATATAAAGACACGTTAAGGTAATGCATGGGTAATACAATACATCTTAGTCATAACTTGAATATCACATAATATAGCAAACAATAGCTTTCCAGAGTGCACCAAAAATGAGGTTTGGGTATAAACGTAGTACATAGTAATGCCTGCAAAGCCTCCGGCCTTTTGGGTCCTAGGATAAGGTATTGAAAGTTAGCTGACAAAGCTATATATATATTGATGAAAAGCATAACGTATGGCAGCTCAACGCATTTCGTGGCTGGAGGGCCACTCGTCAGGAGCAAGCACTTGATGGATCTAAGAGTAGAAATATTAATATTGGCTTAGATAATATGGTAATATGGTAAATGCAAACATGGACAGGGGTGGGGTTAAAAACCCCCTAACCAAATGCATATTAACTTGAGTTCATGTGATGGTAGTGTGGTGCCGGGCAAAACGAGCTATCCGACAGTATTCCCCACCGGAAGCCGCAGTTGGCAATTTGACAGGGGCGCCCCATGGGCATCAACCAGGGCAGGCATGGAACCAAAGGCAAACCTATGTGTAGAGTGAAATATAGGGTGAACCAGAGTATTCACTAAGGAGAGTGAAGAACGTGAGGGAGTGAACAGAGGAATCCTTGCTGGTGAAGAGGAAGGGGTAGTGAAGGCTGACAATCAGATAGGTAGTGGGGTAGAGAAAAAATTGAAAGGAACAAGTTACCATCAATAGAGCGAGGAAGTGAGAGTAAAAACAAAGAACGGAGGTGAAGATAGTTGAATACCTGTGATGGGGGCACCAATTGGTGTAAAAGGAAGGAGATCCTATGCGGGTGCAAACCAGTGTGAGAAGGAGCCTCGTGTGCCAGACACCGCCCGGAAGATGCCCATATATGCGCCACCACTGGAACACCCAGCGGCGTCACACCACGTAGCAAGACAAGGGGAGGGGCAAGGCGGGCCAGGCAGCCAATGCTACCACATAACTGGGCGTGACAGCGCAGAGAGAGCGCCGCACGTCTAGTGTGAGAAGGAGTCTCATGTGCCAGACACCGCCTGGAAGATGCCCATGTATGCGCCACCACGGGAACGCCCACCGGCCAGCATGGGATGCGTGACACTGATGCGCAGTGGCGCCACCCATGCACATGAACTCGAGTAAGTTAATATGCATTTGATATGGTGATTTTTAACCCCAACCCTGTCCATGTTTGCATTTATCATATTACCATATTATCTAAGCCAATATTAATAGTTCTACTCTTAAATACATCAAGTGCTTGCTCCTGACGAGTGGCCCTCCAGCCATGAAACGCGTTGAGCTGCCATACGTTATGCTTTTAATCAACATATATATAGCTTTGTCAGCTAACTTTCAATACCTTATTCTAGGACCCAAGAGGCCAGAGGCTTTGCAGGCATTACTATATACTACGTTTATACCCAAACCTCATTTTTGGTGCACTCTGGAAAGCTATTGTTTGCTATATTATGTGATATCCAAGTTATGACTAAGATGTATTATATTACCCATGCATTACCTTAACATGTCTTTATATTATGTATCTTGTTTGTACCTTATGGTAATCAATAAATTCCAATTATGTTCATCAAACTACTCTTTTGCAACCTTGTGCCTCACTTAAAGTCCCACCCCCTTGCTCTCTCCTCTTCTCGATCATAACAGGGATGGAAATGTGTGACCCTACGGGACCACAATTTCACTCAAAGTCCCAAGGGATGGAATAATTGACCTTACCAGGTCATGCCTTCACTTAAAGTCCCTAAAAATAGGATTTTTTAAAACAGCTTACCTGTAAAATCCTTTTCTTTCGAAGGACATCACGGGACACAGAGCCACAGTAATTACTGATGGGTTATATAGGTATCACTGGTGATTGGACACTGGCACACCCTATCAGGAAGTTCAACCCCCTATATAATCCCTCCCCCTTGCAGGAATACCTCAGTTTTGTAGCCAAGCAATATAGTGTATTAGAAGAGGGGCGGGACCTCTGTGTCCCGTGATGTCCTTCGAAAGAAAAGGATTTCACAGGTAAGCTGTTTTAAAAAATCCTATTTTCTTTCTCGAACATCACGGGACACAGAGCCACAGTAATTACTAATGGGATGTCCCAGAGCAATGCTACCTGAGGGGGGGGAACCATGACCAAGTAGGGTGCAATCAGACCTGAGGACCCTGTACCGCTGCCTGCAGCACACTACGCCCAAAGGCGATATCCTCATGCCTTCTCACATCCACCTGATAGAATCTGGTGAATGTATGAACTGAAGACCAGGTTGCGGCCTTGCAGATTTGAGCCATAGAGGCCCGGTGATGCACTGCCCAAGAAGCACCAATAGCCCTTGTGGAATGTGCCCTGATCTGAAACGGAGGAATCTTCTGTTTCAAACCGTAAGCTTGAATGATCAACTGCCGAATCCATTTAGAAATGGTAGCTTTTGACGTTGCCTGTCCTCTATTGGGACCCTCTGGCAGCACAAACAAAACATCCGTCTTGCGGATCTGAGTAGTTGCCCCTAGATAGGCCTTAACTGCTCTTACTACATCCAACGAATGTAGAGATCTCTCTTCCGGAGAACAGGGATCTGGAAAAAAGGAAGGTAGAACAATGTCTTGGTTTAAATGAAAATCAGAAACCACCTTCGGTAAAAAAACTAGGATGAGGGCGTAGTACCACTCTATCCTTGTGTATAATCAAATAAGGCTCCTTACAGGAAAGAGCTGCTAATTCTGATACTCTTCTAGCAGAAGAGATGGCCACCAGAAAAATTAATTTCCTTGTCAACAAGACCAAAGGAATCTGACTTATTGGTTCAAAGGGCTGTTTCTGTAACACAGCCAGGACCAAATTCAAGTCCCAGGGGTTTAGGGGCGCTTTAACCGGAGGATTAAGACGCATCACCCCCTGCATAAAGTTTCAGACCAAAGAATGCGAAGCAAGTGGCCGCTGAAATAATACTGATAAAGCAGAGACCTGGCCCTTGATGGTACTCAAGGCCAGCTTCATCTCTAATCCCATCTGTAGAAAATCAAGGATTCTACCTATGACATATTTCCTGGGATGCCAACCTCTGGATTCACACCAGGTTATATAAGCCTTCCAGACTCTATGATAAATCATGCTGGAAGCTGGCTTCCTTTTATTAATCAAGGTCGATATGACAGGACCTGAGAGCCCACGACTCTTCAGAACGTGGGTCTCAATAGCCAAACCGTCAAATTTAGCGTTTGTAAGGCAGGATGGAACACTGGACCTTGAGATAACAGGTCCACGGGGAACCCACCGTCATCCTTACTATTTCTGCATACCAAGTCCTTCTGGGCCAAGCGTGGGCCACCAGAAGTACCGACTTCCTTTCCTGCCTGATCCTGCGAAGGAGTCGTGGTAGTAGCAGAATAGGCGGGAATGCGTAAATCAGTGAGAACCGATGCCACGGAATCACCAACGCATCCGTCCCGCATGCAAGAGGATCTTTTGTCCTTGCCACAAATCTGTCTATCTTTTTGTTGAATCGGGATGCAAAGAGATCTACATCTGGAACCCCCTATCTTTGGCATATGGCCCAAAAGATGTCGGGATGCAGAGACCATTCCCCTGGAAGTAACTGCTGGCGACTTAGATAGTCCGCCTGCCAATTCTCTATTCCCGGGATGAAAACTGCTGATATGCATGGCACATGCATCTCTGCCCAGACTAAGATCTGGTTCACCTCTTTTTGAGCAGCTCGGCTCGGGGTGCCTCCCTGATGATTGACATAAGCCACTGCTGTGGCATTGTCGGACTGGATCCTGACCGGACAACCCTGTAGCCTGATAGTCCAGGCCTTTAGAGCTAGATGTATCGCCCGGATCTCCAGAATGTTGATGGGTAAGGTCCTCTCTGTCTTGGACCATACCCCTTGGACCGCAGCCTGTTCCAGAACTGCTCCCCAACCTGACAGACTGGCATCTGTTGTTACCACCGTCCAGGTAACCGGTAGAAAGGATTTCCCCTTCTGCAGGTTTTCGAGTATGAGCCACCAATTGAGGCTCTGACGCACCGCATGCGACAGGTGCATCGGAAAGTCTAATGCCTGAACCTTCTTGTTCCAGGTCGACAGAATACTGTGTTGCAGCATTCTTGAGTGAAACTGAGCATAGGGAACTGCTTCGAATGAAGACACCATCTTCCCTAGTAGCCTCATACAAAGGCGGACTGAGGGACCCTTCTTGGTCCTTACTGTCAGAATCAGCTCTCTCAAAGCAGTGATCTTTGCCTGGGGTAGAAATATTTTCTCCTGGCTTGTATCTATAATCAGACCTAAATACTTCAGTCTTCTTACTGGTTTTAGGAAAGACTTTTCTAAGTTGAGGATCCAACCCAGGTGTTCTAGTTACCTGACCGTGGTCCTCAAGTTTCCCTTCAAAGAGGCTACCGACCGGTCTATCAAGAGCAGGTCGTCTAGGTATGCTATGACAGCTATACCCTGAGCCCTTAATCTGGCCAGAGGAGGAGCCAAGATCTTTGTGAACACTCGAGGTGCAGTGGCTATCCCGAAAGGCAGAGCCACAAACTGGAAATGGCGCCCTCCTACCTCGAAGCACAGAAACTTCTGATGAGCAGGAAAAATGGGCACATGAAGATATGCATCTCTGATGTCTATTGATGCCAGAAATTCTCCTCCCTGCAGGGTGGGAACTACTGTTCGAATTGATTCCATGCAGAAGGATTGAATCCTTAGGAATCGGTTCAGATCCCTTAAGTCCAGAATGGGCCTGACATCCCCATTTGGCTTTTGGACCGTAAAAAGGTTGGAATAGAAGCCCAATTCCTGGTCCTTTGCGGGAACTATCATAATGACCTCTTGCGACAAAAGTCGCTCTAACGCTAGAAGGAGCGACTGCTTCTTCTCTGGGTCTCTGGGAACATTTGATCTGAGGAACCGAGGAGAGGGGAATTCCTTAAACTCCAGCTTGTACCCTAAGGTTACCGTGGAGATTACCCATCTTCCTGGAAGTCCTCCTGCCAGAGCTCTGAGAACTGTCGCAGTCTTTCCCCCACTCAAGTGAGCGGGGGCGCCCCCTCCTGCAGAGGTCTTAGTGTTTTGCCTAGTAGGCTTCTTTCCCCAGGACTTCTTTTGTCCCTGGGGTTGACTCTTGTCTCTGGACCCCGATGGAGGCGGCCGTCGAGACTGCCTGGAGGCTGAAGCCCCCGGCGCTGGGGAAAGAGTCCGTTTGAAAGAGGGAAGCTTACTCTTCTTCTTGACAGGTAAGAGAGTGCTTTTCCCACAAGAGATTCTCTTGATATAGTTATCCAAGTCCTCTCCAAACAACCTTGCACCACGAAATGGAAACCCAGCCAGTAGCTTCTTACATGGTGCTTCGGCTGACCAATTTTTCAACCATAGGATTCTACGTATATGCACCAACCCCAGTGAAAGACGGGAGGTTTGCACGATAGAATCTCTAATGGCGTCAACCACAAAGCATAAGGCTGCTGGAAGGTTAGCAAACCCCTGGGCCTGCTGTTCAGGTAATACTTTGATGACCTGCTTAACATGGTCTCTTAAGTATTGACAGACTCCAATCGCTGCTTACGGAGGAAATGGCGGCATCAATAGCCGGTATTCCCCACATTTTAGTAAACTTTTCTTCCATCGGATAAAGTGTTGAAAACTTTCTCGGCGGAAAAAAACGTTTGTCTGGGTGATCCCACTCAGAATAAATGAGCTTTTCAAGTAAAGTATGAACAGGAAAAGCATGTGCTGCTTGGAAAGGTTTCAGTGACCCCAAAGCAGAAGAGGATTCTTTAGCAGTTTCAGGTATGGGCAACTTAAATGTGGAGCGGACCAATCCAGTGAGGATCTGCACTAAGACTTTCTCCTCTTGGGAAGTCGCAGAGGGTCCCTCTCCACCTGAATCCTCCGAAGAGGAATCATCCATCCCATCCTGAACCTCTGAAAGGGATTCATCTCCTTTATCCCAGAGTTCCTCTGTCTGAGGGTCTTGGGGAACAAAGGAAAGCCTAGTGCGTTTTCTTCCACTGAGTGAAGACGTAATCACGGCCATTAATCTTTCCTCTAGACCATTAATGGTTGAGGAAAAAACCTCTTGTGTAATATATACAGGGGCTGAAGTGCCAGAAGCAGGTGTAGCCCCTGACCCCGATGGCTCTCCCTGGCTAGCCGTCCCTGGCCCATCTTTAGGGGGGGAGGATGCTGCCGACAGGGGGCCCTCAGAACCTGAACGAGATCCCCTAGTGTCTCTGGTTCCTGGGGTGCTTGAACCTCTTCTACCCATAGTGCAAAGCAACAAGGTGTGAGGTATACAAATGAACACTGCCCGCTGAGCGATGTAGTCTGGCTAAAAGCCTTGCTACCCAATGCTCAGTCTGGTGTTACTTCAGTAAATGCTGCCTAGGAGAATGCCTGTGTCCCACCTTACATGCGACCGTCAGCTCTGTGTCTCTCAGAAGGCTGTGTGCACCTGTACAGAGTGCCTTTAATAGCCTGCAGCTGGCCTGAGTGGGAGTCTAAGCACCTGTGCTGACGTCCCGCCCCCTCCTCTACCGCCCCCCCCCCCTCGAGTTTTGAAAAAAACGAGCGTTTCCCGCGCTGCCGACTCTCCTGTCATGCTTCTGGAGAAAGGCTGGGGATGGGTGGGGGGGGAGGGAGGGAGACTGGTAACAAGATCTGCCTGAACGGCTATCTTCAAAGACAGTCAGCATGTGTAGGTTTGTGCTCTTGGCAGCCCCCGGTGGTCACAATAGGCATAGCATGCATTTACCTTAAAGGAGAAAAGCCACTAGAACTCAAAAATTCTGTGGAATCTCCTCTTACCTTATCCAGCCGCAGGGTGCTGTTTACACAGACCCAATCTTCACCTCTCACGGTGGGCTCCATTTGAAAAAACCGTCAGAGACTGGGGCCCCCATCAGTAGGGGGATCCAACAGTTCTGGGACCGTAAAGCACCTCGCCAGAAATTAGGAAGTTTAAAGCCATTTTCTGATCTGCGGGGTCCAGCTCTCTAAAAAGAGAAGCATTACAGGTAAATCCTCGTTTCTTCGGACACGACCATTCGGTACCATTCAATTCGGCCATGAAAAGATACTTTGAATGGATCCGGTTCGCCTGGCTTGCCCCAGTATAGGATCTTAGGATATTCCCTTTGGAGCTCAGCACAGGACATCTTTACACGTCCATCACCTAAGACACTGGCGTAAAAACTGAGGTATCCCTGCAAGGGGGAGGGATTATATAGGGGGTTGAACTTCCTGATAGGGTGTGCCAGTGTCCAATCACCAGTGATACCTATATAACCCATCAGTAATTACTGTGGCTCTGTGTCCCGTGATGTTCGAGAAAGAAAAACAGTTCCACTATTAATACCTGCTTTGGAATGAGGAACAGGTGAGTGTGACATAGGGAACATAGACCAAAGCAAAAAAAAAACATGTTAAATATTCCTTTTGGTGGAGAGCAGCAATTTTAATAATGCTTGAATCGAAACATTACAAATTCAAAATTCCTTTAAATAAATGCCTGGGTAATGTCTTTAACCTGCCTGTGAAGTGAGGCGTCTGTATGATTTGTACATCTACTACTAGTTATACATCAATTTACTACTAGTAATGGCAGCTCCCGGACACTTACTTCTATTTGTAAATAAAGGATAGGGATAAGGGTCTTTTATAAATTAACTAAATCCCTTGCCACAACTCTCTACCTGAGATGAGGGTCTGATATAGAAGTTAATAAAAGACTGCACATAAAAAAATAACAATTTGGGATTATCCCTGAAAAATACACACCGGCTATCTCCTAGGACCCTGCCGTAAAAGTATACAAAGGAGTGGGATCTCCCAGGATATTATCATATTTGGTCAGTTATGTCATGAGAATTTGTTCCACTCTTATGGCCCATTTAGATATGCATGTGCAAGGAGGTCCTTTTTTGAAGTGTTAGGCAGGTATGTTGTTCTGAGTCAACATGTGTTACCCTTGTGCATTGTTATGTTTTAAAATGTGTTACCTAACATGTTGACATGTGTTATTGTGTATTTAAGTCCCACCCCCTTGCTCTCTCCTCTTCTCAATTATTCCAAAGCAGGGTCTTTCCCTGTGTTTAGCCACCAGCTTCCAGCCAATCACAGGGGTGACACTGTCTTAAAGGGCTACTGTGCGGGTTGCTCAGTGTTTAATCAATACCTGCGCTAAAAATAGTATATGTGCAAAAACAAATCGCATTTAAAGCAATCCTCATTAATGTCAATCTTATATTGAAATAACCATTGACCAAAACAGCTGAGAATAATAATAAAGTGCAAAATGTGCAATAGTGTTAGCATACATACATAAATAGAGCAGCCTGTATAAAGTGCAAGGTATACTAGAGAGTGGCCAAACATTAATAAACAAGCAGTCTAAATAGTCCCACATTCATTACAGGGTAGCCCCTGAACAGTCCTGTGGAGAATAAACCACCTCAGCAGTGAGAGGAAAAAATTAGTCCATAATAGAATATCAGAAGGAAGAGAGAGGAAAGTTCCATAAACAATGCACCACTTCTAGGGGACAACCGAATATTCCACGGTCCGTCAGGTCACACAGCCCAAAAGGTGTATGAAGAGGAAGAAGATGTCTATATGAGAGTTTCCCCGTACTCCAAGGAAGTAACAGATGGACTCTTACCCGAACTGATGGACCTCCCTTCTGGCGAGGTCGTACTGGCAGGCAGACTTAGCCCTCTGCAGGGACTGTGGATGACCCCGAGTCCTCCGATGTATCTTCCGTCTACGGCCTGGAACGGACTAATACTTCCTCCTGCGGGGGGGTGACAGACCCACTCAACCCGGAGGGGAGTGGGTAGAAATGGAGAAAGGGCTCCGATGGTATAGTATTGTAAAATTTATTGGGATATTACAAATAGCATAGCCGCAACACATGGGCTCTATGACAATTTAAAAAAAAAAAAAAAGTATAAAATTTGCCGGCATAAAAAACTAGCATCCACCCGTGCAGATCATGGGGCAGGCTGAGAGATGGCTTACGATGCGTAGCCACGCCCTACATGTTTCGTCACACTCTGACGTCTTCAAAGGGGCACGGGCGATGCATCAAGCCATCACCTTTATCCTATCGAACGTGAACCAAGCCTCGTTCCTGGCTCCGATTCACATTACACTCAGCAATGATCCAGTGTTATGTGAATCGGAGCCAGGAACGAGGCTTGGTTCACGTTCGATAGGATAAAGGTGATGGCTTGATGCGTCGCCCGTGCCCCTTTGAAGACGTCAGAGTGTGACGAAACATGTAGGGCGTGGCTACGCATCGTAAGCCATCTCTCAGCCTGCCCCATGATCTGCACGGGTGGATGCTAGTTTTTTATGCCGGCAAATTTTATACTTTTTTTTTAAAATTGTCATAGAGCCCATGTGTTGCGGCTATGCTATTTGTAATATCCCAATAAATTTTACAATACTATACCATCGGAGACCTTTCTCCATTTCTACCCACTCCCCCCCGGGTTGAGTGGGTCTGTCACCCCCCCCCCGCAGGAGGAAGTATTAGTCCGTTCCAGGCCGTAGATGGAAGATACATCGGAGGACTCAGAGTCATCCACAGTCCCTGCAGAGGGCTAAGTCTGCCTGTCAGTACGACCTCGCCAGAAGGGAGGTCCATCAGTTCGGGTAAGAGTCCATCTGTTACTTCCTTGGAGTACGGGGAAACTCTCATATAGACATCTTCTTCCTCTTCATACACCTTGTGGGCTGTGTGACCTGACGGACCGTGGAATATTCGGTTGTCCCCTAGAAGTGGTGCATTGTTTATGGAACTTTCCTCTCTCTTCCTTCTGTTATTCTATTATGGACTAATTTTTTCCTCTCACTGCTGAGGTGGTTTATTCTCCACAGGACTGTTCAGGGGCTACCCTGTAATGAATGTGGGACTATTTAGACTGCTTGTTTATTAATGTTTGGCCACTCTCTAGTATACCTTGCACTTTATACAGGCTGCTCTATTTATGTATGTATGCTAACACTATTGCACATTTTGCACTTTATTATTATTCTCAGCTGTTTTGGTCAATGATTATTTCAATATAAGATTGACATTAATGAGGATTGCTTTAAATGCGATTTGTTTTTGCACATATACTATTTTTAGTGCACGTTTTTGTTTATTTGATTGTTTTTTACACTGATATTGGTGTTATATCCGTGCAGCTTTGACCTTATATTATTTTGAAGCTTTAGCGCGGTTACATTTTTTGGTTTTAATCAATACCTGCACATGAAAGCAGCCAGACAAGCATTTTACAAGCATAATTTACACATGTGCGCACATCAACTTGCATAAACATGCATAGACACGCATATGAGCATACATGCATTTAAATGGCCAGATTAAAATAATATTCTGATGATGATCTGGATGCCCCAACTGCTGTACCAGTTACATAACTCCCTGTTTTGGATCAGAATGGACTGGTTTAAGAAAATTTAAACCCTGTTTAGGGAATAAATTTGGAAGAAGAGACAGGCATGAATAGGCTTACAGATATTGCAGTTACCAACAAAAGAAGGAGGAATGGCAGTTCCACACCCCCATAACTATTTCTTAGCTACCCATCTGCAACATCTAAGGGGAGGTAGTATATTGGGGGATAGGAACATAAATATACGACTGATGCTGCAAGGAGCTCTGCATAGTAACCTGGTAGAGTCCTTGGAGACAGACTCTCTCTCGCCTTGTCCCCCTACACTAAAATTAATTTCTAAGGTATGGCAGGCATCTAAAACAATTATGGGATATAATGGGGTATCAGATTTTGCCCCGATTTGGGATAATAAACATTTCCCAGAGCTGATCCCGGTGGGTAAAATAGAAGAATGGGAGGTCTGCGGTATCAGAAAACTAGCTCAACTATATAAAGGGAATATTCTTAAGTCATTTGCTGAGTTGAGGGATGAGTACAGTATACCAAACCACTCATTTTATCGGTATCTCCAAGTTAGACACGCCCTGAATGCTCAGTTTAAAACACAAACAGTGGAATGGTATAGACTCCCCCTTATACAAAAAATAGTTAACTCTAGCTTGTCCAAAGGTCTGATATCTGAGATATATGAACAAATCTGTGGGAAAATAATTAATAAGAAAAAATCACTGAAGAACAATGGAAAATGATAATGGAAATGAGCCCCCAGGTGTCAGTCTCCCTCTCACAAAGAATGTCGCAATTATTTTTGCTACATAGAGCTTATTACACTCCAAAGAAGCTTTTTTGGTATGGATATAAAGCGGATGATAAATGCCCAAGGTGTCAAGGTGTCAAGGAACAGGTGATTTAATTCATCTGATGTGGAGGTGCCCAAAACTATTCAGGTACTGGAATGACACACTTGAGGAAATTAATAGGACCTTTGGGATTAAGCTGGAGATGGATGCTACATTATGTTTGCTGGGGAAAATAGAGGTAAACACTATATCTAAAAATATCAAAATGACAGTAACAATATGTCTATTCCAAGCAGGAAAGATAATTGCCCAAAATTGGCAATCCGCAAGGACCCCTACATCGGAAGAATGGGGTAAGGTGATGGACGCCAATGTATGGAGGGAAAAAGTGGTATTTACAAGGCGGAAGAATTTGGATAAGTTCTTAAAAATGTGGAAGCCCTGGTTGGATAAAATAGGGTGCCTATTATAAAGGGGAATAGAGAATATGCCTAAAGAAAATGTGGAGTGTGAGGCATAGAGAGGGGTGCTGAGAGGGCTGGGGTGGGGGGAAAGGCGAGGGAGAAAGAAAGGACTAAAACACACTATACTTAATGATCACATGATCATATGAATAATATGTAAAGAGATGAAGGCTTATAATGCACTGGGGGTGGGGGGATAATGGGGGGGAGGGAAGAGGGAGGGAGAAAAAAAAGTGAAAAAAAAGGGGAAACGATACTAACAGAGGGAATGGAATTATGATTAGGGTAGCACATAAATATTTCCTTGTCAAAATAGTTTTATTGAGTACGGAGATTATGTACAGATAACATTGAATAATAACATACATTCAGTATAAGGAAGCTCATTTACAATTAAAGAATAGTTAATTCATTAATAATATCGTAAAACAAGACAATATATTCTAACACAAGGCAATATATTTTAAAAGGAAATAAAGAAATAGGAGAGAAAAAGAGCTTTGGAGTCTTTGTCCATTTCAAAAGAATAGAATTAAATGAGTTATGTAAGTTCTGCTACATCGTTTGCCTTGTTTTATTTCTATTTCTAGACAATAATTGAGATTATTATTTAAATATCAATTAGAGCTTCAATATCATAGAATAATATAGTATAAGGGAAAAGAAAGGATAGAAAGTATAGTAGGAAGGGGAGAAGAGAAGAAGGTTAAGGGAAAGAATACGCAAGGTCAGGCCGAAAGTCACCACAACAACTAGGGCTGAAATATAGCCTATATCATGTTATCACAACTACCATGGCAGTAGAACACTTGTCTAGGGTTGGCATGGAATATGTAATCCAAGGCTGCCATATTACCTCAAATCTGGGGATCGTGTCCAATTCTATAGCTATCATCTTGGCATGAGTCATATAGTAATTCATTTTAGCTTTTGCTTCATTTATATCTAATAGAGATGAGCCGAACACCCCCCTGTTCGGTTCGCACCAGAACATGCGAACAGGAAAAACGTTTGCTCGAACACGCGAACACCGTTAAAGTCTATGGGACACGAACATGAATAATCAAAAGTGCTAATTTTAAAGGCTAATATGCAAGTTATTGTCATAAAAAGTGTTTGGGGACCTGGGTCCTGCCCCAGGGGACATGGATCAATGCAAAAAAAAGTTTTAAAAACGTCCGTTTTTTCAGGAGCAGTGATTTTAATAATGCTTAAAGTCAAACAATAAAAGTGTAATATCCCTTTAAATTTCGTACCTGGGGGGTGTCTATAGTATGCCTGTAAAGGGGCGCATGTTTCCTGTGTTTAGAACAGTCTGACAGCAAAATGACATTTTGAAGGAAAAAACTCATTTAAAACTACCCGCGGCTATTGCATTGCCGACAATACACATAGAAGTTCATTGATAAAAACGGCATGGGAATTCCCCAAAGGGGAACCCCGAACCAAAAAAAAAAAAAATGACGTGGGGGTCCTCCTAAATTCCATACCAGGCCCTTCAGGTCTGGTATGGATATTAAGGGGAACCCCGGCCAAAATTTTTTAAAAAAATGACGTGGGGTTCCCCCTAAATTCCATACCAGACCCTTCAGGTCTGGTATGGATTTTAAGGGGAACCCCGCACCAAAAAAAAAAAATGGCATGGGGTCCCCCCAAAAATCCATACCAGACCCTTATCCGAGCACGCAACCTGGCAGGCCGCAGGAAAAGAGGGGGCGACGAGAGTGCGGCCCCCCCTCCTGAACCGTACCAGGCCACATGCCCTCAACATTGGGAGGGTGCTTTGGGGTAGCCCCCCAAAACACCTTGTCCCCATGTTGATGAGGACAAGGGCCCCATCCCCACAACCCTGGCCGGTGGTTGTAGGGGTCTGCGGGCGGGGGGCTTATCGGAATCTGGAAGCCCCCTTTAACAAGGGGACTCCCAGATCCCGGCCTCCCCCCTGTGTGAAATGGTAAGGGGGTACTTACCCCTACCATTTCACTAAAAAACTGTCAAAAATGTTAAAAATGACAAGAGACAGTTTTTGACAATTCCTTTATTTAAATGCTTCTTCTTTCTTCTATCTTCCTTCATCTTCTGGTTCTTCTGGTTCTTCTGGCTCTTCTGGTTCTTCCTCCGGCGTTCTCGTCCAGCATCTCCTCCGCGGCGTCTTCTATCTTCTTCTCCTCGGGCCGCTCCGCACCCATGGCATGGGGGGGAGGCTCCCGCTCTTCTCTTCTTCTCTTCTTCTCTTCTTCATTTTCTTCTCCGGGCCGCTCCGCAACCCATGCTGGCATGGAGGGAGGCTCTCACTGTGTGACGGCGCTCCTCGTCTGACAGTTATTAAATAATGGGGGGCGGGGCCACCCGGTGACCCTGCCCCCCTCTGACGCACGGTGACTTGACGGGACTTCCCTGTGATGTCACGGGGAATGCCACAGGGAAGTCCCATCATGTCCCGTGCGTCAGAGGGGGGCGGGGTCACCGGGTGGCTCCGCCCCCCATTATTTAAGAACTGTCAGACGAGGAGTGCCGTCACACAGCGGGAGCCTCCCTCCATGCCAGCATGGGTTGCGGAGCGGCCCGGAGAAGAAAATGAAGAAGAGAGGAAGAGAAAAAGAGAAGAAGAGACGAAGAGAAGAGCGGGAGCCTCCCCCCATGCCATGGGTGTGGAGCGGCCCGAGGAGAAGAAGATAGAAGATGCCGCGGAGGAGATGCTGGACGAGAAAGCTGGAGGAAGCACCAGAAGAGCCAGAAGAACCAGAAGAACCAGAAGATGAAGGAAGATAGAAGAAAGAAGAAGCATTTAAATAAAGGAATTGTCAAAAACTGTCTCTTGTCATTTTTAACATTTTTGACAGTTTTTTAGTGAAATGGTAGGGGTAAGTACCCCCTTACCATTTCACACAGGGGGGGGGCGGGATCTGGGGGTCCCCTTGTTAAAGGGGGCTTCCAGATTCCGATAAGCCCCCCGCCCGCATACCCCCACAATCACCGGCCAGGGTTGTGGGGATGAGGCCCTTGTCCTCATCAACATGGGGACAAGGTGTTTTGGGGGGCTACCCCAAAGCACCCTCCCAATGTTGAGGGCATGTGGCCTGGTACGGTTCAGGAGGGGGGGGCCGCACTCTCGTCCCCCCTCTTTTCCTGTGGCCTGCCAGGTTGCGTGCTTGGATAAGGGTCTGGTATGGATCTTTGGGGGGACCCCAAGCCGTTTTTTTTTTTTTTTTGGCGCGGGGTTCCCCTTAAAATCCATACCAGACCTGAAGGGTCTGGTATGGAATTTAGGGGGAACCCCACATCATTTTTTTTTTAAATTTTGGCCGGGGTTCCCCTTAATATCCATACCAGACCTGAAGGGCCTGGTATGGAATTTAGGAGGACTCCCACGTCATTTTTTTTTTTTTAATTTTGGTTCGGGGTTCCCCTTTGGGAAATTCCCATGCCGTTTTTATCAATGAACTTCTATGTGTATTGTCGGCAATGCAATAGCCACGGGTAGTTTTAAATGAGTTTTTTCCTTCAAAATGTCATTTTGCTGTCAGACTGTTCTAAACACAGGAAACATGCGCCCCTTTACAGGCATACTATAGACACCCCCCAGGTACGAAATTTAAAAGGATATTATACTTTTATTGTTTGACTTTAAGCATTATTAAAATCACTGCTCCTGAAAAAACGTCCGTTTTTAAAACTTTTTTTTGCATTGATCCATGTCCCCTGGGGCAGGACCCGAGTCCCCAAACACTTTTTATGACAATAACTTGCATATTAGCCTTTAAAATTAGCACTTTTGATTTCTCCCAAAGACTTTTAAAGGGTGTTCCGCGGCATTCGAATTTGCCGCGAACACCCCAAATTGTTCGCTGTTCGGCGAACTTGCGAACAGCCAATGTTCGAGTCGAACATGAGTTCGACTCGAACTCGAAGCTCATCCCTAATATCTAATGTTGGTGATTTCCAAGATTTTGCTAAAGTCTGTTTAGCTGCTGTGAAGAGATATACCAACAATTTGAATTGGGTATGCATTATGAATTCAGGTTTTAAGTTGAGAAGGGCCATTGCTGGATCGAAAGGGATTGTTTTCCCAATAAGGTTAGTTGCAATGTTAAAAATTCCCCTCCAGAATATTTGAGCTAATGGACACGACCACCAGATATGAAGGTATGTGCCAGGGTCCAAACAGCCCCGAAAACATTGCGCCGAATAATTTTGCACATATTTTGCTACTCTAGTAGGTACTAGATACCAGCGTGTTAAAACTTTATAATTAGCCTCAACCGCCAATATATTAGGGGAAGCTGTTTTTGTTGTTGACCATATTTGTTTCCAATCTGAATTATCAAAAGTACGCTCAAGGTCCTCTTCCCATTTCTGGACATAGGATAATTTGTCTTTACTGGAATGAACCAGCAGGTGAGAATATATAGTAGAGATTGTGCCTCTAGCATGCGGATTTTTTTTACAAACTTCTTCTATGTGTTAATGGGGATGTTTTAGACACTAAGGGTGCAAAGAAATTTTTAATTTGGAAGTATCTAAATAATTCCGACTGCGGTAGACCATATCTCTCACAAAGGGTTGAAAAAGGGATGAATGATGAGCAATGTACAAATTTATACATACACAGTACGTCTCTAGATACCCTTTCTTTAAAGGAATTAGGGAATATCCATGCTGGATAGAAAGCAGGATTTTTATAGAATGACAACATCGGGTTATGAGATGATTGTAAATGGTTATTCTTTTTGAATCTATCCCAAAGGGAAATGTAGTGTTTAGTAATTGGATTCTTTAGGTCTATGCGATCTTTTGGAGTGATCCATAGTAAGTTTGATATTGGAATAGGATCGCATTCTGTGGCTTCAATATGTACCCATAAAGGGGTCTCCTGATACGCATGATATTTAGCCAGGCTTGCTATGTGTGCAGCCCTATAGTAATAAGCAAAATTAGGGCAACCTAGGCCTCCGTTTAATTTTGGGAGATATAGTGTATGTAGTTGTATGCGTGGTTTGGAGGAACCCCATATGTATGACGATGTTTTCCTTTGTAATATTCTTAGGTGATAAGCTGGAATAGGGATTGGTAATACTCTGAATAAGTACAGTAATTTTGGTAGTATCGTCATTTTTTACCGCATTGATTCTTCCGAACCACGATAATGGAAGATGAGACCATGATTTCATTAAGTTTGATAATTGTTTTAAAATTGGAGGGTAATTAACTGAAAATAGATCTGCTAATGATGCTGTAAGATGTATGCCTAAGTATGGGATTGATCTGTTCGACCATGTGAAAGGAAGACTAATTTTAGCTGAAGTCAGTTCAATGTTAGAAAGAGATATGTTCAATGCTAAACATTTTTTAGGGTTTATGTATAAACTAGAAATGTTAGCAAATTTATTGAGAATTGGGATTAGGTTTGGGCCTGACACTTGTGGAGATGAAAGAAATAGGAGGATATCGTCTGCAAACAAACAGAGCTTATGTTGAAATCCTCCCATTTCTATCCCTGTTATAGTGGGGTCAGATCTAATTACTAGTGCGAGTGGTTCTATTAGGAGGGCGAATATCAATGGGGATAGGGGACATCCTTGTCTTGTGCCTCTCTCAATGTTGAAGAAGTCAGATTTATAACCTGCGTATTTGACATACGCTTTAGGTTTGTTATATAGAGCCGTAATCCAATTTATAAAATTTGGACCGAATCCCCATTTCTGCAAGGTATAATTCAAGTAAGGCCATGCAATAAAATCGAAAGCCTTTTTTATGTCAAGTGAGAGAAAGCAAACAGGTATGTGACGTTTTTTAGCTATGTGTGCCAAGAGGGTTGCTCTTCGTACATTGTCACCTGCCTGTCGGGAGGGCATAAAGCCTACTTGGTCACGATGTACGAGGGTACCCATGATCATATTAGGACGGGCTGCTAGAATTTTTGCCAACACTTTAATGTCCATGTTCAACATGGATATGGGGTGATAATTTGTACATAGAGTATCATCTGAGTGAGGTTTAGGAATCATGCAGATGATTGGCAATAATGATTCTTGTCTAAAGGATTTATTATTTAATAGGTCATTAAACGCTTTAACAAGCATAGGTGAGATAATGTCTGTAAAAGTTCGATAATAAAGGGCTGTGAATCCGTCTGGTCCCGGCCTTTTATTTATTTTTAATGTTTTAATAGCCTCTGCTACTTCATCGCTAGTTATGGGTTTTTCTATTGACAATTTTTGGGATTCCGTCATTTTGGGTAGGTTGATACGTGAAAAAAAGGCATCAGCTTCCTCAATGTTAGTTTTATTTGTCTCTGTGTATAGAGTTTTCAAATGAGAGCTAAATTTCTGTACGATTTTAAGAGGATTACTGGTGTATACATTGTCTGCTATTTTGAGTCTAATGCCGCGTGCACACGGTCGTACTTTTCGTCTACAAAAGTCGGACAGCCTGTCCAACATACTTCCGGCGTACTTTCGGCGGACTTGCGGCAGACTTTCTAACGAACGGACTTGCCTACACACGACCACACAAAAGTTCGACAGCATAGTACGCGGTGACGTACACCAAGTCCGGCGAGACTATAAAACGGATGTTCAATAGCCCGTACGACACCCTTTGGGCTCCTTCTGCTAATCTCGTGTTTATCTCGTGTTAGTAGAAGTTTGGTGAGAGACGATTCGCGCTTGTGAGACTCGTATTTTTCAGTTCGTTTTAACTGTTGTTCAGTCTGTGCTTGTGAGGTTTGTATCTGCTTTTCAGTGCGTTTGGTCAGTTGGCATTGAGAAATCTTTGTTTTATTGTCCGCTCGTTCCTGATTTTCAGGTCGCTCTTCACAGGCCTTGCTGTTCTTCAGTGCGTTCTGTTTAGTGCGTTCTGACCAGCCGACCGTTTTGTAACCATGTTACCTGTACGTACTCGTCGTCGAGCTCGTGCATTGTATGTGTTTGGTGCTGTAGTTTATTCTTCAGACCAAGACCAGTCCATGAACAGGGCGAGGAGGAGTTCATGGACCAAGAATTGGTTGCTCCAGCGTGACCAGTTCTGTCACATGCCATTGCTCCGTGAGATCCGTGAGAATAATCCTGAGGATTTCAGGAACTTTCTCCGGATGACGGACCCCGTTTTTGACCGTTTGGTGGCTTTGCTGACCCCCTATATCAGCAGGCAGGATACCTGCATGAGGCAAGCCATCACTCCGGAGCAGAGGCTAGTTGCCACGTTGCGGTACTTGGCGACAGGGAGAAGCCTGCAGGACCTCAAGTTCTCGACAGGCATCTCCCCCCAGGCTCTGGGGATCATTATCCCAGAGACCTGTTCTGCCATCATACAGGTCCTGCAGAAGGACTATATTAAGGTAAGATATTTTTCTTTGATTAGCATCACATGTTCTTTTATGTAATCTTTGATAATGTAATGTATTTCTTGCTTCAAACACTACTTACCATCATTGCAATATAGTGTGAATGTCCCCTTTTTATCCTCACACATGCTGCATTTTTTTCCTGTTCTTTTTTGTCATGCATGTATATTTTCCTTCAATAACCTCCCCAACATGCAATGATGGGAACATATCCACCTAGTCTACTCATTTTGAATGTATTTTGTTTGAGTGTATTTAGTGTGCTGCTAATAAGCAATTAGCTTGATTTCCCAACCCCCCACCCCCCACCTAAACTCACTCCAAATAGTGTGCTGCTAATTAGCAATTAGCTTGATTTCCCAAGATTTCCCAACCCCCCACCCCCCACCTAAACTCACTCCAAATAGTGTGCTGCTAATTAGCAATTAGCTTGATTTCCCAACCCCCCACCCCCCACCTAAACTCACTCCAAATAGTGTGCTGCTAATTAGCAATTAGCTTGATTTCCCAAACCCCCACCCCCCACCTAAACTCACTCCAAATAGTGTGCTGCTAATTAGCAATTAGCTTGATTTCCCACCCCCCCACCCCCCACCTAAACTCACTCCAAATAGTGTGCTGCTAATTAGCAATTAGCTTGATTTCCCAACCCCCCACCCCCCACCTAAACTCACTCCAAATAGTGTGCTGCTAATTAGCAATTAGCTTGATTTCCCAAACCCCCACCTAAACTCACTCCAAATAGTGTGCTGCTAATTAGCAATTAGCTTGATTCCCCCACCCTCGTAAAAATTGGCTTGAATGTTCTGTGTTGTTGATTTGTATAAAGCAAATATATGTTGCACTTTGCAAAATGCATGTGCACTCTACAAGTGCATTTGTTCCAGTGCTTTAGTAAATGAGCAGAAGCTCTGCTGATTTCCATCATCAAATCATATGCAAGCCACAAAGTGTTTTCATTAATTGCCCTTGCATGTGATTGTGTACTCCTTGCAACATGACTGCCTTTTTACCTTCCCTCATTTACTGTAAGCTGGTTAGCAACTGCACTTGCAGAGTGCGACAACTGCAGTCTTGTAGCCTTTTTAGTCCCTAAATTCCTGCGTGTCCTAAAAGTAATCTTTTTTATGGTTTTCACAACCCCCTAAAATGTAATCAATGTTCCATCAGAGGGGGTGAGCAATCTGATAAGTGTGCCTTTCCATATTAGATATTACAGAAGATTTAAATTATTTAATGTTATACTGATGCTGGGGAATAATGTTTTTAATTGTATAATTTTCTTGCAATGTTACCTTCCAAATTAATGATTTTGGTTTTCTTGTTTGATTCCCCAGTTTCCTTCAATGCCACAGGAATGGCAGACTGTGGCATCCCATTTTGCCAGCCGTTGGGACTTTCCCAATTGTGGAGGGGCTATAGATGGGAAACATGTCCACATCGTGCCACCACCCCATTCGGGGTCATATTATTTTAATTATAAGGGGTTCCACAGTATTGTTTTAATGGCGGTGGTGTCGGCACACTATGAATTTTTATATGTGGACGTGGGGAAGAATGGCCGGATGTCGGATGGAGGAGTATTTGCCCAGACGGAGTTCTGCCAGCGTCTCCAGAGTGGTGGCCTGGGATTGCCACCTGATGCGGATAACGTGGAAGGACTCCCCTTTGTCTTCATTGCCGATGAAGCCTTCGCTCTGAGCAAGCACCTCATGAGGCCATTCCCCCAAAGAACCCTCACCCCGGAGAGGAGGGTTTTTAATTACCGGCTGGCCAGAGCTAGAAGAGTGGTTGAGAATGCGTTTGGGATTCTGGCCAGCCGGTTCCGCCTGTTTCAAACATCGATTAATTTGGCGGAATACAAACTTAATTTTATCATTTTATCCTGCTGCATTCTGCACAACTTTTTACAAAAACATTCGCAAAATTATATCGGAACAGTTGGGCCTGAGGCCGTACTTCTAGATGACCACCTTACGGGCCTGGATACTGTCCGTACTGGCTTGGCCCCCCAAAGTGCCCGTCAAGTTAGACAGCAATATGTGAATTATTTTATGGGTAGGGGGGCCATTGCAATGGGCCAGGATATTTAATTTTTTTAAATAAAAAAAATTTGGATGAAATATTGAATTAGATTTATTGCTTGCCTTTCTTTTGGGCTTTCTCCTAAGGTTATGGTCGATCAGTTGTAGTGCCAACTGTATTTTCCTTTTAACCACTTGAGCCCCGGACCTTTATGCTGCCTAAGGACCAGAGGTCTTTTTCCAATTTGGCACTGCGTCGCTTTAACTGCTAATTGCGCGGTCATGCAATGCTGTACCCAAACGAAATTTGCGTCCTTTTCTTCCCACAAATAGAGCTTTCTTTTGATGGTATTTGATCACCTCTGCGGTTTTTATTTTTTGCGCTATAAACGGAAAAAGACCGAAAATTTTGAAAAAAAATGATATTTTCTACTTTTTGTTCTAAAAAAAATCCAATAAACTAAATTTTAGTCATACATTTAGGCCAAAATGTATTCGGCCACATGTCTTTGGTAAAAAAAATGTCAATAAGCGTATATTTATTGGTTTGCGCAAAAGTTATAGCGTCTACAAACTAGGGTACATTTTCTGGAATTTACACAGCTTTTAGTTTATGACTGCCTATGTCATTTCTTGAGGTGCTAAAATGGCAGGGCAGTACAAAAGCCCCCCAAATGACCCCATTTTGGAAAGTAGACACCCCAAGGAAATTGCTGAGAGGCATGTTGAACCCATTGAATATTTATTTTTTTTGTCCCAAGTGATTGAAAAATGACAAAAAAAAAAAAAAAAAAAAATATTTACAAAAAGTGGTCACTAAATGATATATTGCTCACACAGGCCATGGGCCTATGTGGAATTGCACCCCAAAATACATTTAGCTGCTTCTCCTGAGTATGGGGATACCACATGTGTGGGACTTTTTGGGAGCCTAGCCGCGTACGGGGCCCCGAAAACCAATCACCGCCTTCAGGATTTCTAAGGGTGTAAATTTTTGCTTTCACTCTTCACTGCCTATCACAGTTTCGGAGGCCATGGAATGCCAAGATGGCACAAAACCCCCCAAAATGACCCCATTTTGGAAAGTAGACACCCCAAGCTATTTGCTGAGAGGCATATTGAGTCCATGGAATATTTTATATTTTGACACAAGTTGCGAGAAAGTGACACTTTTATTTTTTTTTTTTTTTTTTTTTCATAAAGTTGTCACTAAATGATATATTGCTCACACAGGCCATGGGCATATGTGGAATTGCACCCCAAAATACATTTAGCTGCTTCTCCTGAGTATGGGGATACCACATGTGTGGGACTTTTTGGGAGCCTAGCCGCGTACTGGACCCCGAAAACCAATCACCGCCTTCAGGATTTCTAAGGGTGAAAATTTTTGATTTCACTCTTTACTGCCTATCACAGTTTCGGAGGCCATGGAATGCCCAGGTGGCACAAAACCCCCCCAAATGACCCCATTTTGGAAAGTAGACACCCCAAGCTATTTGCTGAAAGGCATGGTGAGTATTTTGCAGCTCTCATTTGTTTTTGAAAATGAAGAAAGACAAGAAAAAACATTTTTTTTTTTCTTTTTTCAATTTTCAAAACTTTGTGACAAAAAGTGAGGTCTGCAAAATACTCACTATACCTCTCAGCAAATAGCTTGGGGTGTCTACTTTCCAAAATGGGGTCATTTGGGGGGGTTTTGTGCCACCTGGGCATTCCATGGCCTCCGAAACTGTGATAGGCAGTGAAGAGTGAAATCAAAAATTCACGCCCTTAGAAAGCCTGAAGGCGGTGCTTGGTTTTCGGGGTCCCGTACGCGGCTAGGCTCCCAAAAAGTCTCACGCATGTGGTATCCCCGTACTCAGGAGAAGCAGCAGAATGTATTTTGGGGTGTAATTTCACATATTTCCATGGCATGTTTGAGCAATATATCATTTAGTGACAACTTTGTGCAAAAAAAAAAAAAAAAAAAAAAAAATTTGTCTCTTTCCCGCAACTTGTGTCGCAATATAAAATATTCCATGGACTCGACATGCCTCTCAGCAAATAGCTTGGGGTGTCTACTTTCCAAAATGGGGTCATTTGGGGGGGTTTTGAACTGTCCTGGCATTTTATGCACAACATTTAGAAGCTTATGTCACACATCACCCACTCTTCTAACCACTTGAAGACAAAGCCCTTTCTGACACTTATTGTTTACATGAAAAAGTTTTTTTTTTTTGCAAAAAAATTACTTTGAACCCCCAAACATTATATATTTTTTTAAAGCAAATGCCCTACAGATTAAAATGGTGGGTGTTTCATTTTTTTTTTTCACACAGTAATTGCGCAGCGATTTTTCAAACGCATTTTTTGGGGAAAAAACACACTTTTTTTAATTTTAATGCACTAAAACACGCTATATTGCCCAAATGTTTGATGAAATAAAAAAGATGATCTTAGGCCGAGTACATGGATACCAAACATGACATGCTTTAAAATTGCGCACAAACGTGCAGTGGCAACAAAATAAATACATGTTTAAAAGCCTTCAAAAGCCTTTACAGGTTACCACTTTAGATTTACAGAGGAGGTCTACTGGAAAAATTACTGCACTCGATCTGGCCTTCGCGGTGATACCTCACATGCATGGTGCAATTGCTGTTTACGTTTGACGACAGACCGCCGCTTGCGTTCGCCTTAGCGCGAGAGCAGGGGGCGACAGGGGTGTTTTTTTTTTGTTTTTTTTTTCTTTATTATTTTTTTGCTTTTTTAATCTTACTTTTAAACTGTTCCTTTCATATTTTTTTTTTTAATCATTTTTATTGTTATCTCGGGGAATGTAAATATCCCCTATGATAGCAATAGGTAGTGACAGGTACTCTTTTTTGAAAAAATTGTGGTCTATTAGACCCTAGATCTCTCCTCTGCCCTCAAAGCATCTGACCACACCAAGATCGGTGTGATAAAATGCTTCCCCAATTTCCCAATGGCGCTATTTACATCCGGCGAAATCTAAGTCATGAAATACTCGTAGCTTCCGGTTTCTTAGGCCATAGAGATGTTTGGAGCCACTCTGGTCTCTGATCAGCTCTATGGTCAGCTGGCTGAATCACCGGCTGCATTCTCAGGTTCCCTGTTGAGACAGGAGAGCCAGAGAAAAACACGGAAGACAGTGGGGGGGGGGCATTCCCTCCCACGGCTTGTAAAAGCAGTCTAGAGGCTAATTAGCCGCTAGGATTGCTTTTACATGAAAGCCGACCGCTGGCTGAAAAGAATGATACCAAGATGATACCTAAACCTGCAGGCATCATTCTGGTATAACCACTCAAAGTCGTGAATGGCGTACCTGAAGACAAAAAAATGGTTAACAATGGTTAACAATAAAGCACAGTAAAGTGTAAATAATTACACACCTGAAAAACAAACATGATAAAACATAATAACAATAACAATAACAATAAAACATTGCAGAATAGAATACAGTAAAAAAGAGCAGAACAATAGAGAGAGAGAATAGAGAGAGAGAGAACAATAAAACAACTATTTTTTTTTATTTCATATTTTTTTTTTTTTACACTTTTTTTGTAACTAACTTTTATAACGGTAACCGGTTCCAGGTTCGGGTCTCTCAAAATGCGATGGCATTTTGGGAGACCCTGTGAAAGTGCGCCTAGTCTGTGCAATGCTGTACCCTACGCTAATACTCAACTAGTGAATGGTAGCGTTCAAAACATTCACCAATGCAAAGACCAGGATTGTCAGGACAGGAGGGACAATAATAGCGGGTGTCACGCCTATATCCGCGCTTGCTGCAGACACAATATCTTTTTTGGGGGCGTTCGCTGGGTAGGGGTACTCGGGAGGACATAAAAATGCCTCTCATGCAGCCGACTGCATTTGGTTGGGGATGTGAATGGGGGAAGTACGGGCGCTGCAGAAGCGGTGGGTTCCCAATTAGGATTGGCGAATGCAGCAGGAAGGGCATTATGGGCACGACGGGCCTGTGTTTGTCTTTCTGGTGGCAGCGGGACACTACTTGTGCTTGCCATCTCGCCAGCTTGAACTGCACTTATGGGACTCACCACGTCACCACGTGTTACTGCAGTGCTGGTTTGACTACGACCGGGGTGTACTAGGCCGCTGGCGCTTGCCAGTTCACCAAAACGCTACCAAAAAACTGTTAGCGATCGCAGGGATCAGGCCTGACTCTGCGAACGCTGCAGTTATGCTTTTAGTGTTTTGTAAGTGACAGTGATCGATCGATACTGCACTTGGGTGGGCTGGGCCGGGCGGAGGGGCAAAACGCAGGTGCTAGCAGGTATCTGGGCTGATCCCGCTAACACTGCGTTTTTGGGAACCCTAAACTGCTGGTGACGCTAGTATAGATCTGATCGGATCAGATATTGATGCGATCAGATACTATACCACTAAGGGTGGTGTACGGTGCGTGCGTGGGTGTTAGCGGTACTGGCGCTAATCTGACGCTGCCTGGGGCTGGTGCTTGCCAGTTCACCAAAATACTACCAAAAAAACTGTTAGCGATCGCAGGGATCAGGCATGACTCTGTGAACGCTGCAGTTATGCGTTTAGTGTTTTGTAAGTGTCAGTGATCGATCGATACTGCACTTGGGTGGGCTGGGCCGGGCGGAGGCGCAAAACGCAGGTGCTAGCAGGTATCTGGGCTGATCCCGCTAACACTGCGTTTTTGGGAACCCTAAACTGCTGGGGACGCTAGTATAGATCTGATCGGATCAGATATTGATCCGTTCAGATACTATACCACTAAGGGAGGCGTATGCTGCGTGCGTGGGTGTTAGCGGTACTGGCGCTAACCTGACGCCTGGGGCTGGTGCTTGCCAGTTCACCAAAATGCTACCAAAAAAACTGTTAGCGATCGCAGGGATCAGGCCTGACTCTGCGAACGCTGCAGTTATGCGTTTAGTGTTTTGTAAGTGACAGTGATCGATCGATACTGCACTTGGGTGGGCTGGGCGGAGGCGCAAAATGCAGGTGCTAGCAGGTATCTGGGCTGATCCCGCTAACACTGCGTTTTTGGGAACCCTAAACTGCTGGGGACGCTAGTATAGTATCTGATCGGATCAGATATTGATCCGATCAGATACTATACCACTAAGGGAGGCGCATGCTGCGTGCGTGGGTGTTAGCGGTACTGGCCCTAATCTGACGCTGCCTGGGGCGACGCATATCACCGCCGGGCGATCGGGGGGCTAAACCTTTATTCGGTAATAAACGGCGGGTGCCCTGACACTATAAAAAATAAACAAACTAACCAGCGTCAACCGTAACGGTTATACGGTGATCAGTGGTGAAAGGGTTAACTAGGGGGCAATCAAGGGGTTAAAACATTTATCAGATAGTATAGGGGGGTCCCTGACGCTATAAAACGCTGACGGCGAACCTAAATATTTACCTCACTAACTAGCGTCACCAGCGACACTAATACAGCGATCAGAAAAATGATCGCTTAGTGACACTGGTGAGGGGGGGTGATCAAGGGGTTAAAACTTTATTAGGGGGGGTTAGGGGGGTACCCTAGACCTACAGGGGGCTAACAGTATCTGTCCCAACACTGTAACTGTCACAAACTGACACTATGCAGTAATCAGAAAAAAAAAAAAAAACAAAAAAAAAAAACTGCTGGTGTCAGTTTGTGACAGGGGGGGGGGGTGATTGGGGGGGATCGGGGGGCGATCGGGGGGGGGATCGGGGTGTTTTGTGTGCCTGGCATGTTCTACTGTGTGTGTGTGTGTTGGTGCACTCACATTGATGTCTTCTCTCCTCGGGCCGGAACGGAAAATACCGACCCGAGGGGAGATGACATCATTTCCTTTGCTGCTGTTTAGCATACAGCAGCAAAGGAAGATTCTCATTGGCCGGCGGCGATCGCGAGGGGGGGGCCACGAACGGATGGTCTCCCCCTCATCACCGATCGCCGCTGGACAAAAGACGACCGCCTCGGGCACCGGGGGGGGGTCCGATCGGACCCCCCACCCGCGGAAGGCAAATCACGTACACTGTACGTGATTTTGCCTGTCCGTGCCACTTTGCCGACGTACATCGGCGTGAGGCGGTCGTCAAGTGGTTAAATGTCTAAATAAGCTCCATTGCCACTGTAAACAACTTGTTGACAATTATAACCAAACTGATACTGAGCATAGAAATAACAAACCACACATTTCTTGAATTCCTATAAGGAGATTTTTTTATTAATCGTTGTTATGCATTCAGTTATGCATTTATTATAAAATGTTCCTAGCCAAAAATATAATATCTTAATAATTATGAAAAATATAATTATATATGAAGATTTGTACATAATCCCTAAAAAAAATTTTTGGGGCTTTTTTAAAATCCTTTTTTTTTTTTTTTAAATTTTTTAAAAATCTTTTTATTTTTTTTAATTTTTTTTAATAAATTTTTTTATTTTTATTTGTGTTTTTATTAAAATCAATTTTTAAATTTTTTTTTTTTTTTTTTTTAACCACTTCCCGCCCGCCCTATGGCGGATTGACGTCCGGGAAGTGGTTGTGTTATCCTGACTGGGCGTCATATGACGTCCTTCAGGATAACATGCCGCAGCGCGCCCCCGGGGGCGCGCATCGCGGCGATCGGTGGAGCGGTGTGTCAGTCTGACACACCGCTACACTGATCTTGGTAAAAAGCCTCCGGCGGAGGCTCTTTACCACGTGATCAGCCGTGTCCAATCACGGCTGATCACGCTGTCAATAGGAAGAGCCGTTGATCGGCTCTTCCTCACTCGCGTCTGACAGACGCAAGTAGAGGAGAGCCGATCGGCGGCTCTCCTGGCAGGGGGGGTCTGCGCTGATTGTTTATCAGCGCAGCCCCCCCGCAGATCACCACACTGGACCACCAGGGATCACCACTAGGACCACCAGGGAAGGGGCAACATGTGGATGGCCAGGTATGTACCCCATGGCCATCCACATGTGCCCAGTATGCCAAATCTGTGCCAATCAGTGCCCACAAATGGGCACTGATTGGCACAATTATGTTGCAGTGATGCCCAGCAATGCCACCCTTAGGGGCATCACTGCAAACAAGTAATGCCACCAGTGCCACCCATCAGTGTCCATTCATGCCACCTGTCAGTGCCCATCCATGCCCATCAGTGCCCATCTATCAGTGCCCATCCGTGCCCATCTGTGCCAACTATCAGTGCCACCCATAAGTAACCATCAATGCCACCTACAAGTGCCATCAATGCCACCTATGAGTGCCCATCAGTGCCGCCTATTAGTGCCCATCCGTGCCACCTATGAGTGCCCATCAGTGCCGCATACCAGTGCCACCTATCAGTGCCCATCAGTGCCACCTATCAGTGCCCATCAGTGCCGCCTATCAGTGCCCATCATCAGTGCCCGTCAGTGCCACCTCATCAGTGCCACCTCATCGGTGCCACCTCATCGGTGCCCATCAGTGCCGCCATATCAGTGCCCGTCAGTGCAGCCATATCAGTGCCCGTCATTGAAGAAAAAAACGTACTTATTTACAAAAAGTTTTAACAGAAACAAAGAAAAACTTGTTTTTTTTCAAAATTTTCGGTCTTTTTTTATTTGTTGCGCAAAAAATAAAAACCGCAGAGGTGATCAAATACCACCAAAAGAAAGCTCTATTTGTGGGAACAAAATGATAAAAAATTTGTTTGGGTACAGTGTAGCATGACCGCGCAATTGTCATTCAAATTGCGACAGCGCTGAAAGCTGAAAATTGGGCTGGGCGGGAAGGTGTCTAAGTGCCTGGTATTGAAGTGGTTAAATCAATTTTTTTAATTTTTTTTTTGTTTTTTTTTAAAATCAATTTTTTTTTTATTTTTTTTTTGTTAAAATCAAGTTTTTTTTTTTTTTTTTAAATGTAGTTTCTATAAACAGCCCTCCTTTTTTAAATTTTGTTAAACAGCCATATACGTAATGCAAAAATAATAAAGAGAAGGCCCAGAATGGGGTCAGCAAAACAGGAAATGAAGGACATGATGGATGTTTTGGGGTTTCAAAAAGGGAATTTAGATTCGACCCAAAACATCAATCATGTCCTTCATTTCCTGCTGCATACAATCCAGCCGATTCCGCATTTGATCGATCTCCCCATTCCAGGCCATTATTTGACCAATTAGCCGTTGGGCACTGTCTGAGGTGAAATATTCAGTTCTTGTACCTAAAGTGGAATGAAAACAAATAATGTGTTTAGAAATATGCACACATACATAGTTTACCTTACCATAATAAAGCTGTTGTCTCAGACACTGACCTGCTGCGGTGCCCATGTCGCATAATTCCTCCACATCCTCGGGGGTGGGGCTGTTGCTTGACTCAAGCACAACCAGATCACCTAAAATAGAGTAGAATAATTACATAAAAGAAAAGGCATGCATAGATTTCCGGAAGCTGGTGTGTCAGACACTCACCTGGTGGGGTGCCCATGTCGCCCACCTCTCCTTCATCCACATCCTCAGTGGGGCTTGGGCTGATTTCCCAAGTATGTTGTTTGGCTTGGGGTGGACTGTGTTCTTGTTGGCTGAGTGATTTTTCCCCTATGTGAAACAAAAAATTAATCTACTTAGCACACAGATATTTTAGTACATAGTAATTTTCCTACCTTTGTAGTGAAGTGGTGTACAAATGTTCTGTTTGTGTAGAGTTCCTATTTTACCTCAATATTAAAAATGAAAAATACATATCGGATAGATAGATATCAATATCTCGAAATATAGTTAATAATCTTTTAATCTCTCTCTCTCTCTCTCTATATCTGTAGCAAAATATAAATATCTAAATAAATGTTAAAAAAAAAAAAAACATAACTTAAATTATTCCAAAATAATGTTTTACATTTCTATATCTATCTATATCGATCTATCTATCTACCTATCTCTCTCTCTCTCTCTCTCTCTCTCTCTCTCTCTCTCTCTCTCTCTCTATATATATATATATATATATATATATATACATACATATATATATATATATATATATACATATATATATACATATATATATATATACATATATATATACATATATATATATATATATATACATATATATACGTATATATATATATATATATATATATATATATATATATATATATATATATATATATATATATATATATATATATATATATATACATACACATATATACATATATAGATATGTAACGATGTTTATTAAAAAGATCGTTTGAAACGACGAAACAAAAATCGTATAGGAATGAAAAGCACATGGAGCAGTATACAAGGTAATAAACACAAGAGAAAAACACGACAAGTACTTACTTTTTTTAAGCACTTTACGGATCCATCTGTACTGATCCGGCTCCCTGAGCTTGAGGTCAGACCATCTTTTTCGAATTTGATCCTTGGAGCGCTGGACCCCAAAAGAAGCCTGTAAAGTGTCCACCACCTTCGCCATTATTTTGGCCTTGCGCAAATTTGGCCGGGCGTACGGCCCATACTTCCCATCATAGTCCTTTTTTCGAAGAATGGCCACCATCTCCACCATCTCTTCAAAACTCATATTGGAGGCCTTAAATCTAGGCTTCACAGATCTTGTTGACGTTCCAGCCTCCGGGCTTTTTTCGCTACCTGAGTTAGTTAACATGTCATGTGTCTCCGCCATTATTCACCCCACTACGCGCCGTAATTAAAAATGGGCGGAGAACATGAGTTAAAATCAAACGTCAGGGGCGGGCGACGCAGGCGGAGTTTCACACATGCGTAGTGTATAAAGAGGGTCCTTGTGCACGTGTCGTACGTACGTTCTGTGCGTCGAATTAGGGGGCGGAGAACATGAGTTAAAATCGAACGTCAGGGGCGGGCGACGCAGGCGGAGTTTCACACATGCGTAATGTATAAAGAGGGTCCTTGTGCACGTGTCGTACGTACGTTCTGTGCGTCGAATTAGGGGGCGGAGAACATGAGTTAAAATCGAACGTCAGGGGCGGGCGACGCAGGCGGAGTTTCACACATGCGTAGTGTATAAAGAGGGGCCTTGTGCACGTGTCGTACGTACGTTCTGTGCGTAGGTGATAGTGGACCGGGACGTTACTTAACGAAGGTAATTTAAAATGTTATTTTTTTTTTTTTGTTTTTTTTATGGTCATGACTTTGTAACAAGCGGCCTATATGGCTTGATAGATTGATGAGGCCTACATAGGGAGAAGATGATGAGGGGTTAGCAGAAACCTAATAAGTGTTTTTTGTCTTGTGACTTTATCTTTTCCAGATATAATGAATCCCCTATTTAAGGATTCAGAGTTCCTTACAGCTTTCATTACGAAATATCGAGAGATGAGGAATTTGTGGGAGGTAAAACACCCTCAGTATTATGCTAAGCATGTGAGGAAGTCAACGCTGGAGAGACTTCTGTCCTTTGTCCAGGCGACCATCCCGGACGCAACAATGGAGACATTGCTCAAGAAAATTGGGGTCTTGAGGAATATGTATAAGAGGGAGCATAGGAAGATCCAGGAATCAATGAGATCAGGAGCATCAGCAGATGATGTTTATGTACCCAGGCTGTGGTACTACAATCAACTACGTTTTCTTGATGACCAGACTGAAGCCAGGGCATCACTTTCAACCCTTCCCTCCACCCTTCCCTCCACCCTTCCCTCCACCCCAGCAGAGGCTGATGAGGAGCAAGCTGGGTCTTCCATCCTGGATGAACCGGATATGACCATCTGGAGTCAGGTAAATTAGTTTAAACAATATTTACTGTACTAATATTAATGAGGTTAACTGGATGTTAGAATTTTCTCCCAGATTTTTGCACTCAAAATTGTGTAGACATATCAATTGACAGGAGTAGCTAAATATGTTTGGCACCTGCTTGAAAAAATTAGGGTGTCTGATTAGACTCTTTTATTAAAGAGATGTATTCACATTAAATTTGCTAGTCATGAGAAGCAAATTGTGTGTCATTGATGAACCCCAAAAAATATACTAAAACTATGTCCTTTTTTTATACACAGGATGAGTCCATCCAGGAGGAATGTGTGGAAAGTGGCAGGCAGGAGGAGACCGGGCCCATGGACAGCCTGGAGAAGGCCGGATTCCCCATCATCCTGGAGGAGGCTGGGCCCAGTGTCAGGCAGGAGGTGGCTGGTCCCAGTGAGGTGGCTGGGCCAAGTGAGGTGGCTGGTCCCAGTGAGGTGGCTGGGCCCAGTAGGAGCATGACCCAATCACAAGTGCCTCCCCTCCACCTTCCCAAAAAAAGGGCCAGGAAGGGGGCCGTCACACAGGAGGCATCCCTGCGCCTCATGCAAGAGGCCACACGTTTCTTGAGGAGCCCCCCCGAAGCAGAAGAGGCCTATGGCTGCTACTTAGCCAGCAGGCTTCTACAAATGGACTGGGAGCAGCGTCTCATTTGCGAGCGCCTATTTGGGGAAACTATCCAGAAGGGGCTGCAGGGCACGCTAACCCGAAACACACAACTACATGAGGCAGCCCCCCCTCCTCCTCCTCCTCCTCCTCCTCCTGCCACAACTGAAACACCACAGCCACAGCCTCCAAAGAAGGCTACGGGGAAGGCTGCAGGGAAGGGTGCAGGGCAGCGTGGAGGGAAGGCTGCAGGGAAGAGAAGAAAGTGATGACCTGGGTTCAGTCTGGTCTGACAGAAGACGCAGGCTGTTGTAGTACCACAGTCTGGGGACATCTATATCATCTGCTGGTGCTGTTGATCTCTGGGATTCTTGGACCAGATTGTGCTCCCTCTTATATGGACTCCTCAAGATCCCAATTTTCTGGTACACAGACTTTTTCCAGCGTTGACTTCCTCTTTATTTTATTTTGACCATGAATAAATGGATCTTTTTTTGAGTTTAGCAAAGACTTTATGTGTTTTCTTTTAAATCATTGATTTTACACACAATGTTAAATTATCAAGGGACAACAATCTCATTGAGTTTGCAAAAACACACCAAAAATACATTACTAATGTTAATAATGTTCGAGTGGTAAGTCTGGGAAAGAACAAAAATATACATAACCAAAAACGGTGCTTTGGGTTAACTTTATCTTAAAAATAAAAAATAATCACTAGAAAAAAAAAAAAATTATAATGGGTTCTTTGTGTTAACTTTACAAACCTAAAAAATCTAAAAAAAAATTTAAAAAAAAAAAAAAAAAAAAAAAATACAAATGGGTTATTTGTGGTAACTTTACAAACACCAAAAAATGAAAATTAAAAATCTAGAGATAAACATATAAAAAAGTTCAACACCAATCATAAAATAAATATCTGGATAAAAATTCCAAGAAAATATGATTCCACACAAAAAAAACAAAAAAAAAAAAGGTAAAAAGTATTATATTAGTATGGAAACATTGTTTTTAAAAAGCATACTATATCATTCATGAGATCAAAGAGAAAAAGAATCCAGAAATCAGTTTGGGAGAACTCTGAATATGAACAGCAAAACACCTTCGTTCTTTATAGCATTCATAATGAAGAAATAAAATGCGCTGCATTCAACGATCACAGATTTTGCAGCGTGATGAATGTGCTACCTACAATACGAACACTAGTTTTACTAGACCGAGTGCTTCCGTTTAGTTTTTGCTTATGAGCATGCGTCGTTTTTTTGTCCGTCGGACTAGCATACAGACGACCGGACTTCGGGGTCCGTCGTAGTTACGAAGTAAAGATTTGAAGCATGTTTCAAATCTAAAGTACGTCGGATTTGAGGCTAAAAAAGTACGTTGAAAGTCCGGAGAAGCCCACACACGATCGGATTACCAGCCAGCTTTAGTCCGTCAGCGTCCGTTGAACTTTTGTAGACGAAAAGTACGACCGTGTGTACGCGTCATAATAGGTTTATAAGATTTGTTGATAGACTTTAATGCCCTTGCCATGAGAGTACTTGGTTTATTGGAATTCTTATAAAACATATGCTTAGTTTTCCTGAGGGATTTGTCAGCAGATTCAGTTAAGAAAAGATTATATTCCAGGCGGGCTTTCTCTAAGCAAATTTTCCCTTTCTGGTTAGGATTGTTTTGAAAAGCTACGAATGATGCATTAAATTCAGTTTCTAATTGTTTAGCCAATTTTATACGATCCCGTTTGAGTATACCTGCTTGTTGCTGAAGTATTCCTCTCAGAACTGGTTTGTGTGCCTCCCAAATTGTGAGTGAGGAGATTTTGTCACTTGTGTTATGTTCTACGTAGTCATTTAGAGCCTGTTGGATTGTTAAACAGTGGGAGGGGTGTTTAAGTAGCACATCTGGAAGATACCATGAAGGGTCATGCCCCTTGGGTATAGTAGAGGCCACCGAGGTATAAACTGCATTGTGATCTGACCAGGGTATAGGGATAATTTTAGATAAAATTACTTCAGGAACCATCCCTATTGTTACAAAGATATGGTCTATGCGACTAAAAGTTTGATGTGGATTAGAAAAATATGTATAATTTCTTTTAGCTGGATTAGATTCTCTCCAAGAGTCAATCAAATTGTGCCTAGAAAGAAGTTGAGATAAAGACCTAGCATCTTCTGTTCGTGGTGGGGTATAAGGGGTTTTGTCAAAAAATGGAAGGAGGACCTGGTTGGAGTCCCCACATATAAAAATTTTGTTATTTCATCTTGAGAAACAAAAAAGGAGGAGGAAATATAATAATAAAAAAATAAATAAATAAATAAATAATAAAAAATAAAAAATGTATACATATATATATATACATCTATACATACATATACATACACACATACAGAATAAAAAAATACATATACATATATAATAATTTAATCAGTCCACTATATAATAGGGATTGTTTATAAATAAAAAAAAATGCGTGGGGGTCCCCCAAAATTCCATTACCAGGCCCTTCAGGTCTGGTATGGATATTAAGGGGAACTCCGCGCCAAAATGTTTTTAAAAAATGGCGTGGGATTCCCCCCAAAATCCATACCAGACCTGAGCCTGGTATGGATTTTAAGGGGAACTCCGCGACACAATAAAAAAAATGGCGTGAGGTTCCCCCCAAAATCCACACCAGACCCTTATCCGAGCATGCAACCTGGCAGACCACAGGAAAAGAGTAGGTGACGAGAGAGCGCCCCCCCTGAACCGTACCAGGCCACATGCCCTCAACATTGGGAGGGTGCTTTGGGGTAACCCCCCCAAAGCATCTTGTCCCCATGTTGATGAGGAGAAGGGCCTCATCCCCACATCCCTTGCCCAGTGGTTGTGGGGGTCTGCGGGCGGTGAGCTTATCGGAATTTAACAAAGGGGACTCCCAGATCCCGGCCCCCCTGTGTGAAAAGGTAATGGGGTACTTTGTACTCCTACCATTTCACCCAAAAAAGTGAAAAAAAAGGTAAAAAAAACTCACACACAGCTTGGCACAAGTCCTTTAATAAAATAAAAATTCCAGCGATGTAACCCTTCTACAATCCACAAGCGATACAGCCTCCTCCATAGGAGGCACCCAGTAGAATGACGCGTGACTCGAATGAAAGTTCTTAAATAACTGAGGGCGGGGCCACTTGTGACATGTACGGGTGACCCCGCCCCCCTCTGGTGCAAGCGGAAATGCCGGGGTTACCCAGTGACATGTACGGATGACCCCACCCCCTCTGACGCAATGGGGGTTTCTCTTGACGCGTCAGAGGGGCGGGGTCACCCGTACATGTCACTGGGCAACCCCGGCATTTCCCCTTGCATCAGAGGGGGGGCGAGGTCACCCGTGCATGTCACTGGGTAACCCTGGCATTTCCCCTTGCATCAGAGAGGGGCGGGGTCACCTGTCCACAGCACAAGTGACCCCGCCCTTGGTTATTTAAGAGCTCTCATCCGAGTCGCGCATCATTCTGCTGGGCGCCTCTTATGGAGGAGGCTGTATCGTTTGTGGATTGTAGAAGGATTACATCACTTTTTTTTATTAAAGGACTTGTGCCAAGCTGTGTGTGTGTTTTTTTACCTTTTTTGTCACTTTTTTGTGTGAAATGGTAGGAGTACAATGTACCTCATTAACATTTCACACCAGGGGGTGCTGGGATCTGGGAGTCCCCTTTGTTAAAGGGGCTTCCAGATTCTGATAAGTCCCCCGCCCGCAGACCCCCACAACCACCAGGCAAGGGTTGTTGGGATGAGGCCCTTCTCCCCATCAACATGGGGACAAGGTGCTTTGGAGGGGCTACCCCAAAGCACCCTCCCAATGTTGAGGGCATGTGGCCTCGTACGGTTCAGGAGGGGGGGCACTCTCTCGCCCCCCCTCTTTTCCTGCGGCCTGCCAAGTTGCGTGTTCGGATAAGGGTCTGTGTGGATTTTTGGGGAACCCCATGCCATTTTTTTTATTTTGGCACGAAGTTCCCCTTAAAGTCCATACCAGACCCATAGGAGGTGCCTGGCAGAATTACGCATGACTCAGATGACAGTTCTTAAATAACCGAGGGCGGGGCCACCTGTGACATGGACGGGTGACCCCGCCCCCTCTGATGCAAGGGGAAATGCCAGGGTTACCCAGTGACCCCCACACTTTTTTTTTTTTCAATGACTTTTATGTGTATTGTCAGGACCGACAATTCATTAACCGCTAGCTGACCGCCGGCTGTCTATTGATGGCCAGGCGGCGCAGCTCTCGTTGCGGGCAGGCGTCATATGACGGCCTCGCATTCCTAGGCCACCAGGGGGCGCGTGCGCGCGTGCCGCCGGCGATCGCACGCGCCCACCGTGTCACTAGGCACCCGGTGCGCGTGCCCGGAGGCCGCGATGTCCGACGGGCACCCGCGATTACCGGTAACACAGCAGGACCGTGGATCTGTGTGTGTAAACACACAGATCCACGGTCCTGTCAGAGGAGAGGAGACCGATGGTGTGTTCCCAGCACAGAGGAACACCGATCGGTCTCCTCCCCTAGTGAGTCCCCTCCCCCTACAGTTAGAATCACTCCCTAGCAACACAGTTAACCCCTCGATCACCACCTAGTGTTAACCCCTTCCCTGCCTGTCACATTTATACAGTAATCAATGCATTTTTATAGCACGGTTCGCTGTATAAATATGAATGGTCCCAAATATGTGTCAAAAGTGTCCGATGTGTCCGCCGCAATATCGCAGTCACAATAAAAATCGCAGATCGCCGCCATTACTAGTAAAAAAATTTAAAAAAATAAAAATGTTATAAATCTATCCCCTATTTTGTAGACGCTATAACTTTTGCGCAAACCAATCTATATACGCTTATTGCGATTTTTTTTACCAAAAATATGTACAAGAATACATATCGGCCTAAACTGAGAAAAAATTTGTTTTAAAGAAAAAAAAATTGGATATTTATTATCGCAAAAGATAAAAATTATTGTGTTTTTTTTAAAACTTCTCACTCTTCTTTTGTTTATAGCGCAAAAAATAAAAACCGCAGAGGTGATCAAATACCACTAAAAGAAAGCTCTATTTGTGGGGAAAAAATGATAACAATTTCATTTGGGTACAGTGTTGTATGACCGCGCAATTGTCATTCAAAGTGCGACAGCGCTAAAAGCTGAAAAATGGATTGGGCAGGAAGGGGGCAAAAATGCAATGTAATGAGGGGGTTAATAGCCGGTACTATCGCTAGCACTTTTAAATTACTTTTTTTTCTTTAGAAACGTAATTTTGTTCTCAGACTGTTATAAACACAGGAAACATGCGCTACTTTACAGGCATATTATAGACACCCCCCAGGTACGAAATTTAAAGGAATATTTCACTTTTATTGTTTCACTTTAAGCATTATTAAAATCACTGCTCCCGAAAAAATGGCCGTTTTTAAAACTTTTTTTTGCATTGATATATGGGCCCTGGGGCAGGACCCAGGTCCCCAAACAATTTTTATGACAATAACTTGCCTTTAAAATTAGCACTTTTGATTTTTCACATTCGAGTCCCATAGACTTTAACGATGTTCGCGTGTTCGAACAAATTTTTTGCCTGTTCGCATGTTCTGGATGCGAACCGAACCGGGGGGTGTTCAGCTAATCCCTAGTGTTGAGTTAATTTGAGGGGGCTACTTTACATTGTAGCAAAATGTCATTTCTTCAGTGTTGTATTTACAAAAATGTGAGGGGTGTACTCACTTTTGTGAGATACTGTATGTAAGAACACGACAGTAAAGCACAGCAAGCAAGTTAAAAACATATTAATACTGCTGTCCACTTCTTTTTTTTGTCACATTCTTTGTATAATAAGTATTAGGTATTATAAGTGTTAAAAAAGTTATTTAGGCTCATTGGAAGACTCCCATTATTCTGACATGTTCAAATGTGCACATGCGATGGCAACATGATCATAGCCAACATAAAGTGCACCTGTAATGAAGTCACTGTAGTCATATAGCCTTAGGGACTAAAAAAATCCCAACCCAGTTAGATCACAGCCTCAGCTACAAACTTACATATGTCTTCTATCAGGTCTTGTTGCCAGAAAAATATCTTCCATAAGAACAATGTCTTAGCTTTACACTGTTTTGAATTCTATGAAAAAAATGTAATGCCAGTCAAGTGTATGAATAAAGAGTAAAAACTGTTTAATACGAAAAGTGCATAATTCCAAAAACTTGTCCGAACAAGTCTTTCTGCACTGAGTACATGTCACTGATTAAATAAACTCATTATCATTCATCCTAGCTTTGCAAATAAAACCTGAACTCTTCCGCTGAGCATTCAGAAGGCAGACACTCTGCATGAAAAAATTCAAGAGTCAAAACAAAGCACTAGAGTTTTCTGTAAAACAGAAGATGACAACTTCAAATGGTTTGTCCACCTGTGAAGAAATATTTATCTACAGGACAAGGATTAAATTACATGCTCCCTACAGCATACAAAAACTGGAGAAAATTTGCAGTCAGTAGGTTCTGGAGCTCCAGTTGCTGGATGCATGGCCTACATACAAAATATTCCTGGAACATTAAAAAAGACAAACAAGAAATACAAGTTTCAAAAAATCTTGAGTACTTTGTTCATTTTCATGGCCAGTGTAAAATTTAGTATGCAGCACTAATCTAAAACATCTCAACTTCTTCCCACCTGGCCACTGCAGATAAACGGCTGGGTGGACGTTCTTGAATGTCCCTCAGAAGGACCAGGATTTTTTTTCACCAAAGACATGTAGCAGAATACATTTTGGCCTAAATTAATGATGAAATTTGATTTTATTGGATTTATTTAAAAACAGAAAGTAGAAAATGTTTTTTTTTTTCAAAATTGTTACTCATTTTGCGTTTATATCGCAAAAAAAACAACAAAAAAATATATATTATTAAAAAATAATACCACCAAAAGAAAGCTCTATTTGTCTAAGCAAAAGGATAAAAAATGTATTTGGGTATAATGTAGCATGACTGAGTAATTGTCATTCAAAGTGCAACAGCATTTAAAGCTGAAAATTGTTCTGGGAAGGAAGGGGTGAAAGTGCCCAGTATTGTGGTGGTTAAAGAGCTGAATGCCAATTCTAGAACAATTTTTCTTGAAAGAGAAAATACCGTAGTATTCTGTGGTTATACAGTAAGGCTGCTGGCAGAAGTTGTTGAACATTGCAGGCTGTGGGGAGAGATGGGTTAGTGTGTAGGAAATGCTTGTATTAGGCACCTAGGGTGTAGGTATATGAGAAATGAATCCAACGTTTTTTCTTCTTTTAAAACTGGAAACTGTTGCTGACATTTTTCTTTGAAGTTTCTTCTCATTTGTGAACTGTAGGCTGGCTGTGAGCTTTGCACTCATTAAATTCTTTAAAGCATTTTAAAGTGATCCCTGCAGATCATTCAGAAATTATTTTATCAATGCATGATCTTCGACTGCTGTGTTTGACTTGTTAAAGCAAGCTGTTTATAAAAGAAATGTTTCGTAGAACGACATGATTAACT
The DNA here is from genome assembly GCA_037952835.1 of Lithobates septentrionalis. Taxonomy (NCBI): domain Eukaryota; kingdom Metazoa; phylum Chordata; class Amphibia; order Anura; family Ranidae; genus Lithobates; species Lithobates septentrionalis. Next base: position 1,166,648 of record JBBDGP010000211.1, read on the forward strand.
TTCCACTGAGAAAAGACATCTTTTCACAAAGCAAACTGCGGTAAAGTAATGACAAAGGTTCCTAAGATCAGTGCATTCTCAGCTTGTAAAAACTGGTGATAGTATACAGCTTTCTTTATTATCCATATTTAGGCAACATTATAAAATACTGAATCATTGCTTGCATGGTGTAAATATGCAGCCTCCAACAAAGTTCTAAGCAGGAGAGAAAGGCTGTATATGTAGATGATAGTAAAAAAAGAAATTGTTATAATAAGAAATTTACACCTTGCGATCAGCGGATTGCAACTGGGAAGCTGATTCGTCTGTGTTGAGGGAGTGTTCATCCACAAACACTCCCACTCTAGAAAGATTTGTCCCTTTGGCTCCTGTGCTGTTTTTGATTGGCGAGGACCGAAGGACGGTGGGCGGTGCTTTTTGCGGCACCGCTGCGTCACTTCCGGTTTCTTGGCCACCACTCACTGTGTTGTGGACTGTGCGTGGTGGATTAAGGAAGGCCTGAGTGGCACCTCTGTGATTCTGGCTAATGGTAAGTGCCGTGGGCCTCAGGCTCAGTCGTCATTCTTCAGTCTCTATCTACTCTGACACTGACAGCTGCGGCTGCCCCTCTGCTCCGCACACACTTCCCTGCACTTACATAGTTACATAGTTACATAGTAGGTGAGGTTGAAAAAAGACACAAGTCCATCAAGTCCAACCTATGTGTGTGATTATGTGTCAGTATTACATTACATATCCCTGTATATTGCGGTCATTCAGGTGATTATCTAATAGTTTCTTGAAGCTATCAATGCTCCCCGCTGAGACCACCGCCTGTGGAAGGGAATTCCACATCCTTGCCGCTCTTACAGTAAAGAACCCTCTACGTAGTTTAAGGTTAAACCTCTTTTCTTCTAATTGTAATGAGTGGCCACGAGTCTTATTAAACTCTCTTCTGCGAAAAAGTTTTATCCCTATTGTGGGGTCACCAGTACAGTATTTGTAAATTGAAATCATATCCCCTCTCAAGCGTCTCTTCTCCAGAGAGAATAAGTTCAGTGCTCGCAACCTTTCCTCATAACTAAGATCCTCCAGACCCTTTATTAGCTTTGTTGCCCTTCTTTGTACTCGCTCCATTTCCAGTACGTCCCTCCTGAGGACTGGTGCCCAGAACTGGACAGCATACTCCAGGTGCGGCCGGACCAGAGTCTTGTAGAGCGGGAGAATTATCGTTTTATCTCTGCAGTTGATCCCCCTTTTAATGCATGCCAATATTCTGTTTGCTTTATTAGCAGCAGCTTGGCATTGCATGCCATTGCTGAGCCTATCATCTACTAAGACCCCCAGGTCCTTTTCCATCCTGGATTCCCCCAGAGGTTCTCCCCCCAGTGTATAGATTGCATTCATATTTTTGCCACCCAAATGCATTATTTTACATTTTTCTACATTGAACCTCATTTGCCATGTAGTCGCCCACCCCATTAATTTGTTCAGGTCTTTTTGCAAGATTTCCACATCCTGCGGAGAAGTTATTGTCCTGCTTAGCTTAGTATCGTCTGCAAATACAGAGATTGAACTGTTTATCCCATCCTCCAGGTCGTTTATGAACAAATTAAATAGGGTTGGTCCCAGCACAGAACCCTGGGGAACCCCACTACCCACCCCTGACCATTCTGAGTACTCCCCATTTATCACCACCCTCTGAACACGCCCTTGTAGCCAGTTTTCAATCCATGTACTCACCCTATGGTCCATGCCAACGCACCTTATTTTGTACAGTAAACGTTTATGGGGAACTGTGTCAAATGCTTTTGCAAAATCCAGATACACCATGTCTACGGGCCTTCCTTTATCTAGATGGCAACTCACCTCCTCATAGAAGGTTAATAGATTGGTTTGGCAAGAACGATTCTTCATGAATCCATGCTGATTACTGCTAATGATATCATTCTTATTACTAAAATCTTGTATATAGTCCCTTATCATCCCCTCCAAGAGTTTACATACTATTGATGTTAGGCTAACTGGTCTGTAATTCCCAGGGATGTTTTTTGGGCCCTTTTTAAATATTGGTGCTACATTGGCTTTTCTCCAATCAGCTGGTACCATTCCAGTCAATAGACTGTCTGTAAAAATTAGGAACAACGGTCTGGCAATCACCTGACTGAGTTCCCTAAGTACCCTCAGATGCAAGCCATCTGGTCCCGGTGATTTATTAATGTTAAGTTTCTCAAGTCTAATTTTAATTCCGTCCTCTGTTAGCCATGTAGGTGCTTCCTGTGTTGTGTCATGAGGATAAACACTGCAGTTTTGGTTACTGAAGCCCCCCGATTCACTCGTGAAGACTGAGGAGAAGAATAAATTCAATACCTTTGCCATCTCCCCATCCTTTGTAACCAGATGTCCTTCCTCATTCTTTATGGGGCCAATATGGTCTGTCCTCCCTTTTTTTACTGTTTACATACTTAAAGAATTTCTTGGGATTTTTTTTGCTCTCCTCCGCTATGTGTCTTTCATGTTCTATCTTAGCCATCCTAATTGCACCCTTACATTTCTTATTGCATTCTTTATAAATTCTGAATGCTGAGGATGATCCCTCAACCTTGTATTTTTTGAAGGCCTTCTCCTTTGCTTTTATATGCATTTTTACATTGGAGTTAAGCCATCCAGGATGTTTGTTCGCTCTTTTAAATTTATTACCCAATGGGATACATTGGCTAATGCCCTTATTTAATATGCTCTTAAAGCAAACCCATCTCTCCTCCGTATTCTTTGTTCCTAATATTTTATCCCAATTTATGCCTTTTAGCAAGGTTTGTAGTTTATGGAAGTTGGCTCTTTTGAAATTCATTGTCTTTGTGTTCCCTTCATGTTTCCTATTCGTGTGATTTATACTGAAACTAATTGACCTGTGATCGCTGTTACCTAAATTGCCCACTTCTCTGCTCTCAATCATTCTCCACTCAGTGCAGACAGGGCCCAGGCCAGGGCAGGTGACTGAGTGATAGTACGGCTGAACTGGAGCATCAGGGTGTCAGTGAGTGTGCTACTGCCACATCATGTCTCACTGGCTGAAAATACATTTAGGGGATTTCTGCCATGTACTGACTACTGAGGGTCAATCAGGAGGTGTCACTTGTCAGTCTTCCTGGATGTGTGTATATATAGCTGCATATACTACATAGATAATATACACAAATTGTGAGTACATTTGTCCTGTGTAGTGTATACAACTATATACACCCAAGTTCTTCCTTCCTGTATATAGAGACCTTCCTTCATCATCATTGACTGCAGATATACATCCACACATGCCAGGGTGCTGGGTGTAATCCTTGACTCTGACCTCTCCTTCAGCCCCCACATCCAATCGCTGGCTAAATACTGCCGCCTTAACCTCCGCAACATCTTCAGAATTCGACCCTTCCTGACTAATGACACCACAAAGCAACTTATTCACTCCTTAATTATTTCCCGCCTTGACTACGGCAACTCTCTCCTTAATGGCCTACCTTTACGCAGGCTATCCCCCTTCAGTCTATTATGAATGCTGCTGCTAGACTAATACACCTCGCTAACCGATCCGTGACTGCAGCGCCTCTCTGCCAATCCCTTCACTGGCTTCCCCTACCTCATTGTATACAATTCAAAAGGCTAACCACAACATACAAGGCCATCCACAACATCGCCCCCAGCTACATCACCAACCTCATCTTCAGATATCGCCCAAATCATCCCCTCCGCTCCTCCCAGGACCTCCTAGCTCCCTTGTTACCTCCTCCAATGCTCACCTTCAGGATTTCTCCAGAGCCTCTCCCATCCTATGGGACTCCCTGCTCCAGTATGTTCTAACCTGTCCACCTTTAGGAGATCCCTGAAAACTCACTTATTCAGGGAAGCCTATCCCACATCTACCTAACAACTGTCCCCGAGCCACCCCATTAAATCATTCCCCGCATCTATTACCTTTTGTATCACCACCCCCTCCCTTTAGAATGTAAGCTTTATGAGCAGGGCCCCCCCCATCCCTTCTGTATTGAATTGTACTGTAATTGTGCTGTCCCCCCTCTACATTGTAAAGCGCTGTGTAAACTTTAAGGCGCTATATAAATTGTGTATAGTAATAATAATATAATAATCACCTGTTACTGTATATATAGCTGTATACAGGACGGATGATGTATACCTGCATACCCTGATCTGTGAGGCTGAGCTATATACCCTGATCTGTAATGCTGAGCTATATACCCCGACCTGTAATGCTTAGCTATATACCTTGATCTGTGAGGCTGAGCTATTGTATATACCCTGATCTGTGAGGCTGAGCTATATACCCTGATCTGTGAGACTGAGCTATATAACCTGATCTGTAATGCTGAGCCATATACCCTGATCTGTAATGCTGAGCTATATACCCTGATCTGTGGGGCTGAGCTATATACCCTGATCTGTGGGGCTGAGCTATATACCCTGATCTGTGAGGTTGAGCTATATACCCTGATCTGTAATGCTGAGCTATATACCATGATCTGTGAGGCTGAGCTATACACAGTACCCTGATCTGTGAGGCTGAGCTATATACCATGATCTGTGAGGCTGAGCTATACACAGTACCCTGATCTGTGAGGCTGAGCTATATACCCTGATCTGTAATGCTGAGCTACAAACCCTGATCTATAATGCTGAGCTGTATACCCTGATCTGTAATGCTGAGCTATATACCCTGATCTGTAATGCTGAGCTGTATACCCTGATCTGTAATGCTGAGCTATATACCCTGATCTGTAATGCTGAGCTATATACCCTGATCTGTGAGGCTGAGCTATATACCCTGATCTGTGGGGCTGAGTTATATACCCTGATCTGGGAGCCTGTCTTATATACTTTGTCCGTGATGCTGAGCTGTATACTCTGTCCTGTGATACTGGGGCTGTATAGTCTGTCCTGTGATGCTGAGCTGTATACTCCTGACACTATGGGTGGAAGCAAGTGGAATATAGGGGACGGAGTGGGTGGATTATATAAGAGGTGGGGCTTATAAGAAGTGGGACGGGTCAAAAAGAAAGGGCGGGGTCTGGCGCCCCACCATCCTAAAACTTCACCAACCACCACTGTCTGTGTCCCAGCAGGGGACAACAGGGAAAATTCACCCTCTCTGTTTGTCTTGAGCATCACTGTCATCGAGACAAAAAGTAATTTCAAATCCAAAATTTTAGAGTTGTCTAAAGAAAAAGGGGTAATGCCGCGTACACACGGTCAGACTTTCTATCCTACTTGGTCCGACACACTTTCTGACGGACTTTGTCTGCCAGGTGCGCCGGACTTTAAAACGGACGGACTTGCCCACACACGCCCGGACTTTGCGGCCCCCTAAAACGTCACAGTCCCAGCATGCCCAGGGACTGTGACATCAAAAGGGGGCGGGGTCTCCACCTATATAAGTCACAACGCAGCCCTCGGAGAGCAGTCCAGCCGGAGAGAGCGTCGTGTCAACATCTGGGGAAGAGAAGAGAAGACAAGAAGCCCAGAAGCCCAGAAGTCCGGACCTCTGCTGGCAAGAGAGCTACCTGAAGACAGCAGAGGAGCCGGCCGAAGAATTGGAACACCGGGTGAAGAGAGCGGAGAAGAACCAACCGGACGCCGGGAGAAGATGAAGCGGAGTGACCCCCGAAGCCGGAAGAAGACCCCCGAAGCCGGAGGAAGATCCCCCCCGGAGCTGTTTAATAAAATATTTTAAAAACCTGTGTAGTGTGTTTTATTACTTACACTTTTTCCCTAGGTGAATGGGTAGGGGTACCATGTACCCCATACTCATTCACATAGGGTGGGGGGCCGGGATCTGGTGGCCCCCTTATTAAAGGGGGCTCCCAGATTCCGATAAGCCCCCCACCCGCAGACCCCGACAACCAACAGCCAGGGTTGTCGGGAAGAGGCCCTTGTCCTCATCAACATGGGGACAAGGTGCTTTGGGGTGGAGGGGCCCCGCAGGGCGCCCCCTCCCCCAAAGCACCCACCCCCATGTTGAGGGCATGCGGCCTGGTACGGTTCAGGAGGGGGGGGGGGCGCTCGCTCGCCCCCACCCCCTTTCCTGACCGGCCAGGCTGCATGCTCGGATCGGGGTCTGGTATGGATTTTAGGGGGGACCCCACGCCATTTTTTCGGCGTAGGGGGTTCCCTTTATAATCCATACCAGACCTAAGGGTCTGGTATGCCCCGCGCTCGCCGCAATAGGAAAATTTGTTTTTCCTATTGCAGCGAGCGCGAGATGCAATACCCTGCCCTCGTGTCGTATCTGGTCCGTCGGACCAGCATACACACGAGCGGGCTTTCCGTCGGACCAGCACACAGACGAGCGGACTTTCCACCCGAAACTGAGTCCGACAGAAAGATTTAAAACATGTTTCAAATCTAGGTCCGGCGGGCTTTTGGGAAAAAGTCCGCCGGAAAAGTCCGCCGGCGCCTACACACGGGCGGATTGTCCGGCACACTCTGGTCCGCCGGACCAAGTATGCCGGAAAGTCCGACCGTGTGTACGCGGCATAAGGGTAAATATTCCAATAAAGACATCTGTTCTGGTGACAACTGCCTAGGAGGGAAATTCAGCTTATTTTTTTCTCTCACTTTCTGTTTTGTTGAGACAGGATGTGGGGATACATCTTCCCAATAGTGCACAAATTGCAAAAAAAAAAAAAAAGGTTTTAACTGTTCTCTACTCTTTTCAAAATTGTTCAAAATATTTTGGCCTTACACGTGCTTCAAATCAGAACTGTTGTATTAACGCAAAACCACCAAAAATACCCAAATCTGGGCTGGAAAATTAGAGTTTCACATAATACATCAAATCTAATAAGATTTTATGAAACAATACACACATCTGAGAGAGACCAAAAACTCACTAGGTTCAGTGTGAAGCAGTAAATAGTGTGGAAAAGCATATTTCAGTTTCTCATAAGTGCTGAGTAATTTTAATCTCTATGGCTTCTCATATAAGTGACACCTTAAAAGGAAACTATAATGACTTATGTTCATTTTTATAAGTTTTCGAATTATATTTTTATATTATTTCTTCATTATATTCATTTACAGAAAATGCTGGGCTTTCTAATAGGAAATGCATGCACTGCCCCTGTAAAAGAAACATACTCTTGAACACTGGAAAACATTGGCTCCTGTCTCTGCTAGTAAAGGGGGAAAGGCTCTTTGCTTCTTCTGAGACATGCAGATATGGTTGTGTTCTAAGATATTCTGTTATTCAGATCCATTCACAATACAGGCTGTTCAGGCTAAACACAGCATAGTGTAAATAGTCTTTTGAAAAACAAAGGTACTAGCTTGTGTCCCATCATCTACTGGTTGCAAGCAGTGAATGTGAAATATTCATAGGCATTTATTAACTGCTTGCCGACCAGCCACCGCCGTTATATGGAGGCAGGTTGGCTCTCCTGCATGAATCGCGGTAGCTGTACGACGAGAGCTTTAAGGGCTATAGGGGGCACACGCTTGGCTGATGCACATGGCTAGCGGCCACAATGTCTGCCGGCAACCCGCGATCGCTCCTTAGAAAGCCAAAACTGGTATCTGTCAATGTAAACAGACAGGTCCCCATTCTGTCAGGGAAGTAGAGAGAGATCTGTTGTTCCCAGTGATCAGGAACAGCGATCTCTCTCTACTCACTGTCAGTCCACTCCCCCTCCAGTTAGAAACACCTCCCTAAGGTACACTTAACCCCTTGATTGCCCCTAGTGGTAACCCCTTCCCTACCAGTGACATTTATGCAGCTCTGAACGCTGTATTAATGTCAATGGTCCCAAAAAAAGTGTCAAAAGTGTCCGATCCGTCTGCCGTAATTTCGCACTCCCTGCTAAAAAATCTCTGATCACCGCCATTACTGGTAAAAAAAAATTAATAATAAAAATGCCATAAATATATACCCTATTGTGTAGACACTATAACTTGTGTGCAAACCAATCAAAAAACACTTATTGGCCTGAACTGATGAAGACATTTTATTTCTTTTTTTTGGATATTTATTATATTTATTATAGCAAAAAGTAAATAATATTTTTTTTTTTCAAAATTGTCACTCTGTTTTTGTTTATAGCGCAAAAAATAAAAACTGCAGAGGTGATTACATATCACCAAAAGAAAGCTCTATTTGTGGGAAAAAAGACATCAATTTTGTTTGGGTAGAGCGTCGCACGACTGTGCAATTGTCAAACTACGCAGTGCCGTATCGCAAAAAATGGGTTGGTCAGTAAGTGGGTAAATCCTTCTGGGGCTGAAGTGGTTAACTTGACAAAAAAAAAAGTAGCTCTGATCATAACTCATAGACAAAAATATACAATCAACATAGCTGTATCATTCTAAACTGCTGTATTCAAACTTCTATTAAAATGCCATATGGAATACACCCAATTTATTCTATATAGTATTTTCCACAAATGCTGCTCTTACCTGCAAAAAACCTTTATGTTTTAAGGCTCCAGGGTTGATTTATACATCTCCAGAGTTGGCGGCAGACAGAATTGAATTTGCACCTTGATAGGAGCCCGGTTTGTGGCCTCCTGTTTAATGCAGCATTCCTTACAGATTAAGCATCATCTGACTCTCAAGCTGAAACAAGCTGCCCATCAATGCAGCACATCAGTGCCCATCAGTGTAGCTTTATCAGTGCCCATCAGTGCAGCATCATCAATGTCCATCAGTACAGCCTATCAGTGTCCATCAGTGCAGCCTCATCAGTGCTTATCAGTGCCCATCAATGAAGCCTAGTGCCCATCAATACAGCCTATCAGTGCCCATAAGTGCAGCCTCATCAATGCCCATCAATGCATCCTATCAGTACCCATCACTGCAGCCTATCAGTGTCCAAAAGTACAGCCTCATCAGTGCCTATCAATGCTGCCCCATCAGTGCCCATTAGTGCCACCTCGTCAGTGCCCGTCAATGCAGCCTATCAGTGCCCATCAATGCAGCCTCATCAGTGTCCATCAATGCAACAGGGATGACAGGGAGAAATTGGGAGGATTGCCGGCCAGATCACACAGAGCTGGAATCTCCTACTGTGACACAGCTTTTAAATGAAGTGCCGGCCGCTGTCTATCATAAAAGCCGGTCCAGGAGGCGAGACTTTGTTTGACAGCGGCCAGTATTTTATATACAAATTGTGTCACAGCAGGAGATCCCCCTCTGTGTGATCCGGCCGGCAATCCTCCTTACAGTTTCCTGGCTAATCGCTTCTGGCAGAAGCAGCGCAGCCTTTTTACAGGGCATCAGATGCCAGAAGTGATCAGCCAGGAAAATGTTGGCCCAGTCGGCCCTTGCTCCACACTCGCCCTCAACTAATTTCCACTTGCCAAATGCGAGCAGGCGAGTGGAAATTTTGGGGGCTGATATAGTGCATATATCTTTTTTCCGGGAAAAGGTTCAGGAACTCACCACTCTCCCCTAGGTCACACCTGTCTCCACCTTCTACCCACTCCTAGAACCACTCCTCTCCACCCCTACACACCTCCCAGCACTGCCCCCTTTACAGGGAACCAAGTATAATTTTGGGGGTATATACAAGTAATTTTTATGGCAAAAATACACAGCCCCCCGTATCCAGCAAGAGACAGCCCTCATATCCAGCAAGAGATTTTCCGCATATCCAGCAAGAGAAATCCCCATATCCACCAAGAGACATCCTCATATCCAGTAAGAGACATTCATCATATTCAGAAAAAGGCAGCCCCCACATACCAGAAAGAGACATCCCCTATATCCAGCTAGAGACATCCCCATATCCAGCTAGAGACAGACCCATACCCAGCAAGAGACATCCCCCATATCCAGCAAGAGACGCCCCTATATTCAGGCCACATTAATAGACATCCCCTTATCGCGGCAGCATTAATAGTCAGCTGGGCAGCCCCCATATCCAAGCAATATTATTAGACAGCTCCCATCCAGAAACACTGACAATGAATTAATTACCAAAAGCAATGTACTTAGTCTCAGACAGTGAGCAGTCAGGAGTCTCAGGACAGGCTAGGACACTGCAGCACAGCTCTTCCACACAGCTATGACTGGCGCCAAAAAAAAGGAGGATTCAGTCTGCTCATTGTGTCCTTTGGTGGAGGTGCTGGAATGCCCTACCTGCAAGTTCCACCAGAAAAAATCTCTCTCTCTCTCTCTCTCTCTCTCTCTCTCTCTCTCTCTCTCTCTCTCTCTCTCTCTCTCTATATATATATATATATATATATATATATATATGTATAAAGGTAAAACAGTATAGATGCATATACACGCATATATATATATATATGATTATACTTAATAGATAGTAGTAAATTCAGAGATCAAATTTTGTAAGCTCTATTATTGTGTAAATGCTGACAAAAAGAGGATTGTACAGTATATAAGATACAAGGACTTGAAACACTGGAAAAATGCTTGTCTTAAACTTACAGCAGTGGTGCTACAATTACATGTCCCTCTCTCAACGGTTAGAAAGTTTACGGTGATAACTTCGGACTTCTTATTCACTCTGAAGGTTCTTCAGATACAGTCTCCCATAGCTGGACCAAGCAGTTACTAAACTGTTATGTAACCATAGAAATAAGCAGTTTAAATTGGTGGGAATGGTAGAAACAGTTGCCTTGATAATGCATGCAGTAAGCGTGTAAACACAGCTGTAAGCTTTGGTGGGTTTTAAATATGGGTGTACTGTATCTTGACAAGATTTTGTTTGCTTCAGACAAACTTTACATTCCTGCAGACTTAAAGTAAGTCAAATTCCGGTCATAAGAAAATCAACCACAGGTCAAATGCAACTATCAATGAATTAATAATGATCTCATATACAGTATCTCACAAAAGTGAGTACACCCCTGACATTTTTGTAAATATTTTATTATATCTTTTTATGTGACAATACTGAAGAAATGACACTTTGCTACAATGTAAAGTGGTGAGTGTACAGCTTGTATAACAGTGTAAATTTGCTGTCCCCTCGAAATAACTCAACACACAGCCATTATTGTCTAAACCGCTGGCAACAAAAGTGAGTACACCCCTAAGTGAAAATGTCCAAATTGGGCCCAAGGTGTCAATATTTTGTGTGGCCACCATTATTTTCCAGCACTGCCTTAACCCTCTTGGGCATGGAGTTCACCAGAGCTTCACAGGTTGCCACTGGAGTCCTCTTCGACTCCTCCATGACGACATCACAGAGCTGGTGGATGTCAGAGCCCTTACACTCCTCCACCTTCTGTTTTTGGATGCCCTACAGATGCCCCACAGTTGGTCAATAGGGTGTAGGTCTGGAGACATGCTTGGCCAGTCCATCACCTTTACCCTCAGCTTCTTTAGCAAGGCAGTGGTCGTCTTGGAGGTGTGTTTGGGGTCATTATCATGTTGGAATACTGCCCTGCAGCCCAGTCTCTGAAGGGAGGAGATCATGCTCTGTTTCAGTATGTCACAGTACATATTTGCATTCATGGTTCCCTCAATGAACTGTAGCTCCCCAGTGCCGGCAGCACTCATCCAGCCCCAGACCATGACACTCCCACCACCATGCTTGACTATAGGCTATTTCCCAAAGACAATCTCTGGATTTGATGCTGAGCATGTGCACTCAACTTCTTTGGTTGACCACGGCGAGGCCTGTTCTGAGTGGAACATGTCCTGTTTAACCGCTGTATGGTCTTGGCCACCATGCTGCAGCTTTGTTTCAGGGTCTTGGCAATATTCTTATAGCCCAGGCCATCTTTATGTAGAGCAACAATTTTTTTTTTCAGATCCTCAGAAAGTTCTTTGCCATGAGGTGCCATATTGAACTTCCAGTGATCAGTATGAGAGAGTAAGAGCGATAACACCAAATTTAACACACCTGCTCCACATTCACACCTGAGACCTTTTAACACTAATGAGTCACACCGGGGAGGGAAAACGGTTAATTGGGCCCAATTTGGAAATTTTCACTTAGGGGTGTACTCACTTTTGTTGCCAGCGGTTTAGACATTAATGGCGGTGTGTTGAGTTATTTTGAGGGGACAGCAAATTTAAACTGTTATACAAGCTGTACACTACTTTACATTGTAGCAAAGTGTCATTTCTTCAGTGTTGTCACATGAAAAGATATAATAAAATATTTACAAAAATGTGAGGGGTGTACTCACTTTTGTGAGATACTATATGTCTTAAACTGATATGATGGTGTTGACATGGGCCCTATGTAACCTGAAATCAGACAAAGAGGATTGTGGTTAATATTGAGTACAGAATCTGAAATTTTCACATTGTTCTACTAAGTTTCCTAAAACAAGTAATGTTGGAAATGCAAAATTAAGTATTAATGAGTAGGGTTATTAAATGCTTAATTCCTCACTTTTCTTAGTTTTGGGCTAGGAAAACTTTAAAATATATAACTAATATATAACTAATAAAGCAGTATTCATACAAATACATATGCATTGTACATGATTATCTGTTGGTAAATATCCAGATGATAGCATTATATTTTGTGTTTGGTCTGCAGTGCAATAGTTTCAAGTTGCTTTGTAGGCACACAACAAAACTTATGATTTATATCTTAGTCGTTATAATTTAAACCTTCAGAGAGTTAACATATCATACCAGCAAGTTAATTTATTGTCAGTGCTTGGACGGTAAGCAAGGCTATGAATTGGGAATGATTCTGAACTAAAATATAAATGGAGAGAATTTGAAGTTGGCATTCTACTTGCAAAGTGTGCTTGCATGATAATTAGAGCAGCATTGGAATGATAAGGTGGAGAAAAAGAAGCAGCTGTCTTAGGAATAATAGGAGTAGGGATAAGGTATAGCATTGAATGTGTCCAATCTCCTCTTCTGTGAAGCAAAGCAAAACTATAATATCATTCCAAGTAATAAAGGAAAAGTCCCAGATGCATACAGTTAAACCAATATATAAAAAATGTTGAGTACTTCAATTTTACATTGAAAGTAAAATTGAACTTTTGTTTACAAAAAAAAAAATCTTCTCTCAACTATATGAGTAGCAAGGATTTTAATAAATGTTATAGAAAATGAATGATTGTGTTCTCTAGATATTGTCATACAGTAGGCCATTCCAATGTCTTTGCACTAAATTCTCAATTTATCCCTGAGTGGGAGGTTCTGACAGCCCTGATAAGCATTGCTGTAGCCTAGATTCTCCACTCAGAAATAATATTTTGGCATACATACTCCAAAATGATTACGAAGTGAAATTTGCTTGGTTACTAGGGAGTAGGGATGAGCCGAACACCCCCCTGTTCGGTTCGCACCAGAACATGCGAACAGGAAAAAAGTTTGTTCGAACACGCGAACACCGTTAAAGTCTATGGGACACGAACATGAATAATCAAAAGTGCTAATTTTAAAGGCTTATATGCAAGTTATTGTCATAAAAAGTGTTTGGGGACCTGGGTCCTGCCCCAGGGGACATGGATCAATGCAAAAAAAGTTTTAAAAATGGCCTTTTTTTCGGGAGCAGTGATTTTAATAATGCTTAAAGTCAAACAATAAAAGTGTAATATCCCTTCAAATTTCATAGCTGGGGGGTGTCTTAGTATGCCTGTAAAGGGGCGCATGTTTCCCGTGTTTAGAACAGTCTGTCAGCAAAATGACATTTAAAAAAAAAAAGTCATTTAAAACTACTCGCGGCTAGTGCATTGCCGGTCCGACAATACACATAAAAGTTCATTGACAAAAACGGCATGGGAATTCCCCACAGGGGAACCCCGAACCAAAATTAAACAAAAAAAATTACGTGGGGGTGCCCCTAAATTCCATACCAGCCCCTTTAGATCTGGTATGAATATTAAGGGGAACCCCGGCCAAAATTTAAAAAAAAAATGACGTGGGGGTCCCCCTAAATTCCATACCAGACCCTTCAGGTCTGGTATGGATTTTAAGGGGAACCCTGCGCCAAAATTAAAAAAAAAATGGCGTGGGGTCCCCCCAAAAATCCATACCAGACCCTTATCCGAGCACGCAACCTGGCAGGCCACAGGAAAAGAGGGGGGACGAGAGAGCGCCCCCCCTCCTGAACTGTACCAGGCCACATGCCCTCAACATTGGGAGGGTGCTTTAGGGTAGCCCCCCAAAACACCTTGTCCCCATGTTGATGAGGACAAGGACCTCATCCCCACAACCCTGGCCGGTGGTTGTGGGGGTCTGCGGGTGGGGGGCTTACCGGAATCTGGAAGCCCCCTTTAACAAGGGGACCCCCAGATCCCGCCCCCCCTGTGTGAAATGGTAAGGGGGTACAAAAGTACCCCTACCATTTCACTAAAAAACTGTCAAAAATTTTAAAAATGACAAGAGACAGTTTTTGACAATTCCTTTATTTAAATGCTTCTTCTTTCTTCTATCTTCCTTCATCTTCTTCTTCTGGCTCTTCTGGTTCTTCCTCCGGTGTTCTCGTCCAGCATCTCCTCCGCGGCGTCTTCTATCTTCTTCTCCTCGGGCTGCTCCGCACCCATGGCATGGGGGGAGGCTCCCGCTCTTCTCTTCATCTTCTTCTCTTCTTCATCTTCTTCTTCATCTTCTTCTCTTCTTCTCTTCTTTATCTTCTTCTCCGGGCCGCTCCGCACCCATGCTGGCATGGAGGGAGGCTCCCGTTGTGTGACGCGTCTCCTCCCATTATTTAAGAACCATCAGAAGAGGAGACGCGTCACACAGCGGGAGCCTCCCACCATGCCAGCATGGGTGCGGAGCGGCCCGGAGCAGAAGATGAAGAAGAGAAGAAGATGAAGAAGAAGATGAAGAAGAGAAGAAGATGAAGAGAAGAGCGGGAGCCTCCCCCATGCCATGGGTGTGGAGTGGCCCAAGGAGAAGAAGATAAAAGATGCCGCGGAGGAGATGCTGGATGAGAACACTGGAGGAAGAACCAGAAGAGCCAGAAGAAGAAGAAGAAGATGAAGGAAGATAGAAGAAAGAAGAAAGAAGAAGCATTTAAATAAAGGAGTTGTCAAAAACTGTCTCTTGTCATTTTTAACATTTTTGACAGTTTTTTAGTGAAATGGTAGGGGTACTTTTGTACCTCATTACCATTTCAGACAGGGGGGGTGGGATCTGGGGGTCCCCTTGTTAAAGGGGTCTGCCAGATTCCGATAAGCCCCCCGCCCGCAGACCCCCACAACCACCGGCCAGGGTTGTGGGGATGTGGCCCTTGTCCTCATCAACATGGGGACAAGGTGTTTTGGGGGGCTACCCCAAAGCACCCTCCCAATGTTGAGGGCATGTGGCCTGGTACAGTTCAGGAGGGGGGGCGCTCTCTCGTCCCCCCTCTTTTTCTGCGGCCTGCCAGGTTGCGTGCTCAGATAAGGGTCAGGTATGGATTTTTGGGGGGACCCCACGCCGTTTTTTTTTGTTAATTTTGGCGCGGGGTTCCCCTTAAAATCCATACCAGACCTAAAGGGTCTGGTATGGAATTTAGGGGGACCCCACGTCATTTTTTTAAAAATTTTTGGCCGGGGTTCCACTTAAAATCCATACCAGACCTGAAGGGCCTGGTATGGAATTTAGGGGGACCCCCACGTCATTTTTTTTTTAAATTTTGGTTCGGGGTTCCCCTGTGGGGAATTCCCATGCCGTTTTTATCAATGAACTTCTATGTGTTCGCAATAGCCGCGAGTAGTTTTAAATGACTTTTTTCCTTTAAAATGTCATTTTGCTGTCAGACTGTTCTAAACACGGGAAACATGCGCCCCTTTACAGGCATACTATAGACACCCCCCAGCTACGAAATTTAAAGGGATATTACACTTTTATTGTTTGACTTTAAGCATTATTAAAATTACTGCTCCTGAAAAAACTGCTGTTTTTAAAACTTTTTTTTGCATTGATCCATGTCCCCTGGGGCAGGACCCAGGTCCCCAAACACTTTTTATGACAATAACTTGCATATAAGCCTTTAAAATTAGCACTTTTGATTTATCCCATAGACTTTTAAAGGGTGTTCTGCGGCATTCAAATTTGCCGTGAACACCCCAAATTGTTCGCTGTTCAGCGAACTTGCGAACAGCCGATGTTCGAGTCGAACATGAGTTCGACTCAAACTCGAAGCTCATCCCTACTAGGGAGTAACTCACTTTATGCAAAAACACTGCATGTCCTATTATTGTTTTAGTAAAGGGGGGAACAATGGGACTTTGAATGGGACTTGAGGGAAAGTTCACGCCCCCATCCCTACCAACATGAAAAAGAGGGGGAGGTTGGGACTTTGAATGAGGTGTGAAATGGTGGAACCAATCAGATTCACAAAGGTACAAACATGAATATGTTTGTTAGTGAACCAATGATCAGCGATTGCAACAAACAATATGGCATAATCAATATATAAAAATACAAAGCAAATATATGCAAAAACCTGGCATAAACAGATGAGGTAGTACAACATAATCCCTCATGGCAGACAAGTCATATGGAGGAATCTCATAAAAACCAATAAAAGATTGTCATGAAGTGTTGGATGCATCAAGGTGGGCTCGAAACATTTCGTGGACTCGTATCCACTCATCAGGAGCCGGGAAGCATCCAAGTTCTATAAAAAAGTATATAACATCCATTTGATCTAGTGTATTCACCCATATGGGGAGAGTAGAGGGATAGGTTTATGAAATAATTGGCGATGCCAGGAAATACTCACATACAGCCGGTAATGTGATCAAATAATGCCCACATGCCGAGGGTCTGCAAGAATAAGCCTGTTCCGGGAGCTGAGAAGGAAAACGAATGGGAAAGTCCAGGACCACACGCACCATCCCCCTTACGTGGACAGGGCTTCTGTGATAAAATGAGTGGGGTAAATAGTGTGTATCCATGACAACATTGGTCAAAAAACAGGGACTGAAAATGAAAATAAGTATCAAAGAGTAGCCCATGCCCAAAGTAAGAAAAACAAAAAAAAAATTTTTCTTGCAGACCCTCGGCATGCACGGAAACACGTCGAGCCCACCTTGATGCATCCAACACTTCATGACAATCTTTTATTGGTTTTTATGAGATTCCTCCATATGACTTGTCTGCCATGAGGGATTATGTTGTACTACCTCATCTGTTTATGCCAGGTTTTTGCATATATTTATTTGCTTTGTTTATTGTAATCGCTGATCATTGGTTCACTAATACACATATTCATGTTTGTACCTTTGTGAATCTGATTGGTTCCACCATTTCACACCTCATTCAAAGTCCCAACCTCCCCCTCTTTTTTCATATTATTGTTTTAGTACAATTATCTTGCTTCAAAATTGTACAATTATCTCTCTTCAAAACAGCTGCCAGTGGAGTGCCAAAGTGGTTAACACTCTTCTTTTGTGGTTTTGGGTTCAAAATTTGCCAAGGATACTGTCTGCATAAAGTTTGTATGTTCTTCCTGTGTTTGTGTGTTTTTTCTGCCAAAAACAAGGTGACAGGTAAATTGGTTCTAGAAATGGTAGTATGTACATTTGATTGTGGGCTATTTTGGGAGGCAAGGGTTTATTTTATTGCTGTCCCGATGCCGATACTAGTATCGGCATCGGGACCAATACCGAGCATTTGTGCGAGTACTTGTATTCGCACAAATGCTCTCGATGCCTAATCCGATACCTGGAACTGGAAGTCGGCAGGTGGAGAGGGCAGAGCGGAGATCGGTCTGGCAGCAGTGAAACAATGGTTAAGCTGGCCGGGGCAGGGGTGCAGGGTGCCGCTGCATATTCCATCCAAACCGGTGACCACAGCCGTCACATTCGGTAAAGGAAGTGACGTTCCCTGTCTCTGTCGGAGGGTAAACATCCCGACGCCCATCTTGTTACACCCTGCACTCGGCTGCAGTATGCCATCAGCGGACATCTTGTTACACCCAGCCCATATAGTTCGGGCTGGGTGTAACAAGATGTCTGCTGCTGGTTTACTGCAGCTAAGTGCAAGGTGTACCAATATGGGTGTCGCAGCATACTTACTAGATGGTAAATGTTTAATGACATGAATGATGAGAGGCAAGGAAGAATTTTGCAATGCTATATGTCATATAGCATTGCAAAATCCTTCCTCTCCTCTACTCATTCATGAAAATTATTATGCAATTGCCAATCAGTGCTGCATTTCAGTGCTGCCTATCAGTGCCATCTATCAGTGCCCATAAGTGCCGCCTATCAGTGCCATCTATCAGTGCCCATAAGTTCCGCCTATCAGTGCCATCTATCAGTACCGATAAGTGCCGCCTATCAGTGCCCATAAGTGCCATCTATCAGTGCCCATAAGTGCCACCTATCAGTGCCCATCTATCAGTGCCACCTATCAGTGCCCATTAGTCAAACTGTCAAATGACATTAAAAAAAGTATCAGTAATCGGTATCGGCGAGTACTTGAAAGACTTAGTACTTGTACTCGGTCTTAAAAAAGTGGTATCGAGACAACCCTAGTTTATATAATTTGTTTTATGTAAGGTATTGTATAATATATGAATACAAATAAAAACCTGAGCTTAACCACTTCAGCCCCGGAAGGATTTACCCCCTTCCTGACCAGAGCACTTTTTACAATTTGGCACTGCGTCGCTTTAACTGCTAATTGCGCGGTCATGCAATGCTGTACCCAAACGAAATTTGCGTCCTTTTCTTCCCACAAATAGAGCTTTATTTTGATGGTATTTGATCACCTCTGCCGCTTTTATTTTTTGCGCTATAAACGGAAAAAGACCGAAAATTTTGAAAAAAAATGATATTTTCTACTTTTTGTTATAAAAAAAATCCATTAAAATCAATTTTAGTCATACATTTAGGCCAAAATGTATTCGGCCACATGTCTTTGGTAAAAAAAAATGTCAATAAGCGTATATTTATTGGTTTGCGCAAAAGTTATAGCGCCTACAAACTAGGGTACATTTTCTGGAATTTACACAGCTTTTAGTTTATGACTGTCCATGTCATTTCATGAGGTGCTAAAATGGCAGGGCAGTACAAAACCCCCCCAAATGACCCCATTTTGGAAAGTAGACACCCCAAGGAAATTGCTGAGAGGCATGTTGAACCCATTGAATATTTTTTTTTTTTGTCCCAAGTGATTGAATAATGACAACAAAAAAAAAAAAAAAAAAAATTACAAAAAGTTGTCACTAAATGATATATTGCTCACACAGGCCATGGGCATATGTGGAATTGCACCCCAAAATACATTCAGCTGCTTCTCCTGAGTACGGGGATACCAAATGTGTGGGACTTTTTGGGAGCCTAGCCGCGTACGGGGCCCCGAAAACCAAGCACCGCCTTCAGGATTTCAAAGGGCATACATTTTTGATTTTACTCCTCACTACCTATCACAGTTTTGAAGGCCATAAAATGCCAGGATGGCACAAACCCCCCCCAAATTACCCCATTTTGGAAAGTAGACACCCCAAGCTATTTGCTGAGAGGCATGTTAAGTCCATGGAATATTTTATATTTGGACACAAGTTGCGGGAAAGTGACAATTTTTTTTTTTTTTTTTTTTTTTTTTGCACAAAGTTGTCACTAAATGATATATTGCTCAAACATGCCATGGGCATATGTGGAATTACACCCCAAAATACATTCTGCTGCTTCTCCTGAGTACGGGGATACCACATGTGTGGGACTTTTTGGGAGCCTAGCCGCGTACGGGGCCCCTAAAACCAAGCACCGCCTTCAGGATTTCAAAGGGCATAAATTTTTGATTTTACTCCCCACTACCTATCACAGTTTTGAAGGCCATAAAATGCCAAGATGGCACAAACCCCCCCCAAATGACCCCATTTTGGAAAGTAGACACCCCAAGCTATTTGCTGAGAGGCATGTTGAGTCCATGGAATATTTTATATTTGGACACAAGTTGCGGGAAAGTGACAATTTTTTTTTTTTTTGCACAAAGTTGTCACTAAATGATATACTGCTCAAACATGCCATGGGCATATGTGGAATTACACCCCAAAATACATTCTGCTGCTTCTCCTGAGTACGGGGATACCACATGTGTGGCACTTTTTGGGAGCCTAGCCGCGTACGGGGCCCCAAAAACCAAGCACCGCCTTCAGGATTTCTAAGGGCATAAATTTTTGATTTTACTCCTCACTACCTATCACAGTTTTGAAGGCCATAAAATGCCAAGATGGCACAAATCCCCCCCAAATGACCCCATTTTGGAAAGTAGACACCCCAAGCTATTTGCTGAGAGGCATGTTGAGTCCATGGAATATTTTATTTTTTGACACAAGTTGCGGGAAAGTGACAATTTATTTTTTTTTTTGCACAAAGTTGTCACTAAATGATATATTGCTCACACAGGCTATGGGCTTATGTGGAATTGCACCCCAAAATACATTCTGCTGATTCTCCTGAGTATGGGGATACCACATGTGTGGGACTTTTTGGGAGCCTAGCCGCGTACGGGGCCCCGAAAACCCAGCACCGCCTTCAGGATTTCTAAGGGCGTAAAGTTGTGATTTCACTCCTCACTACCTATCACATTTTTGAAGGTCATAAAATGCCCAGATGGCACAAAACCCCCCCAAATGACCCCATTTTGGAAAGAAGACACCCCAAGCTATTTGCTGAGAGGCATGATGAGTACATGGAATATTTTATATTTTGACACAAGTTGCGGGAAAGTGACAATTTTTTTTTTTTTTTTTTTTTGCACAAAGTTGTCACTAAATGATATATTGCTCAAACATGCCATGGGCATATGTGGAATTACACCCCAAAATACATTCTGCTGCTTCTCCTGAGTATGGGGATACCACATGAGTGGCACTTTTTGGGAGCCTAGCTTCATACGGGGCCCCGAAATTCAATCACCACCTTCAGGATTTCTAAGAGCGTTAATTTTTGATTTCACTCCTTACTACCCATCACAGTTTTGAAGGCCATAAAATGCCAAGATAGCACAAAACCGCCCCAAAATGACCCCATTTTGGAAAGTAGACACCCCAAGCTATTTGCTGAGAGGCATGGTGAGTATTTTGCAGCTCTCATTTGTTTTTGAAAATGAAGAAAGACAAGAAAAACGTATTTTTTTTTTCCTTTTTTCAATTTTCAAAAGTTTGTGACAAAAAGTGAGGTCTGCAAAATACTCACTATACCTCTCAGCAAATAGCTTTGGGTGTCTATTTTCCAAAATGGGGTCATTTGGGGGGGGGTTTGTGCCATCTGGGCATTACATGGCCTCCGAAACTGTGATAGGCAGTGAAGAGTGAAATCAAAAATTTTCGCCCTTAGAAAGCCTGAAGGCGGTGCTTGGTTTTCGGGGTCCCCTATGCGGTTAGGCTCCCAAAAAGTCTCACACATGTGGTATCCCCGTACTCAGGAGAGGCAACAGAATGAATTTTGGGGTGTAATTTCACATATTCCCATGGCATGTTTGAGCAATATATCATTTAGTGACAACTTTGTGCAAAAAAAAAAAAAAATAATAATAATTTGTCTTTTTCCCGCAACTTGTGTCACAATATAAAATATTCCATGGACTCGACATGCCTCTCAGCAAATAGCTTGGGGTGTCTACTTTCCAAAATGGGGTCATTTGGGGGGGTTTTGAACTGTCCTGGCATTTTATGCACAACATTTAGAAGCTTATGTCACACATCACCCACTCTTCTAACCACTGGAAGACAAAGCCCTTTCTGACACTTTTTGTTTACATGAAAAAAATTTTTTTTTTTGCAAGAAAATTACTTTGAACCCCCAAACATTATATATTTTTTTAAAGCAAATGCCCTACAGATTAAAATGGTGGGTGTTTCATTTTTTTTTTTCACACAGTATTTGCGCAGCGATTTTTCAAACGCATTTTTTGGGGAAAAAACACACTTTTTTAAATTTTAATGCACTAAAACACACTATATTGCCCAAATGTTTGATGAAATAAAAAAGATGATCTTAGGCCGAGTACATGGATACCAAACATGACATGTTTTAAAATTGCGCACAAACGTGCAGTGGCGACAAACTAAATACATTTTTAAAAGCCTTTAAAAGCCTTTACAGGTTACCACTTTAGATTTACAGAGGAGGTCTACTGCTAAAATTACTGCCCTCGATCTGACCTTCGCGGTGATACCTCACATGCATGGTGCAATTGCTGTTTACATTTGACGCCAGACCAACGCTTGCGTTCGCCTTTGCGCGAGAGCAGGGGGGGATGGGGATGCTTTTTTTTTTTTTTTTTTTTAATTAATTTTTTGATTTTTTATCTTATTTTTAAACTGTTCCTTTCATTTTTATTTTTTTTAAATCATTTTTATTGTTATCTCAGGGAATGTAAATATCCCCTATGATAGCAATAGGTAGTGACAGGTACTCTTTTTTGAAAAAATTGGGGTCTATTAGACCCTAGATCTCTCCTCTGCCCTCAAAGCATCTGACCACACCAAGATCGGTGTGATAAAATGCTTTCCCAATTTCCCAATGGCGCTGTTTACATCCGGCGAAATCTAAGTCATGAAATGCTCGTAGCTTCCGGATTCTTAGGCCATAGAGATGTTTGGAGCCATTCTGGTCTCCGATCAGCTCTATGGTCAGCTGGCCGAATCACTGGCTGCATTCTCAGGTTCCCTGTTGGGACAGGAGAGCCAGAGAAAAACATGGAAGACAGTGGGGGGGGGGGGGCATTTCCTCCCACTGCTTGTAAAAGCAGTCTAGAGGCTAATTAGCCGCTAGGATTGCTTTTACATGAAAGCCGACCGCTGGCTGAAAAGAATGATACCAAGATGATACCTAAACCTGCAGGCATCATTCTGGTATAACCACTCAAAGTCCAGCAACATACCAGTACGTTGCTGGTCCTTGTTGGGCATATATTGTAAACTTTTTTTTCATGCAGCCTGTGGGCTGAACGAAAAAAAGATATTGATCGGTGGGTATGCCCACCATTAGAATACCTCCCTTCATCCACCCACTTCTAATGATGGGCATACATGCACCATTTATATATGCCGAAGCATGGGGGCATCCTCCCGCAAAAGGCAGGAGCAAATTGCTCCTCCACCCACTGCCCCCACGCTTCGGCATATATGCTGAAGTATGTAACTGTGGTGGTGAAATCACCTCCGACAGCGCTGGAGTCACGGCTTTATGTATCGTGGGAGCAAACGCTGTTGCTGTCAAGATAAATAAATCCGCGCTGCAACTGAATGGTGTACCTGCTAAGCAAATGATGGTTAACAAAAAACAAAGTAACATTACAGTATAACAGTAATACTTACCATACCTGCAAAGCAAATACAAAAAAAAACCATAGTAAAAAATAAAACATTTAACGCAACCTGTGCCTACCTAAAATATATATATGCCGAAGCATGGGGGCATCCTCCCGCAAAAGGCAGGAGCAAATCGCTCCTCCACCCACTTCTGCCCCCACGCTTCGGCATATATGCTGAAGTATGTAACTGTGGTGGTGAAATCACCTCCGACAGCGCTGGAGTCATGGCTTTATGTATCGTGGGAGCAAACGCTGTTGCTGTCAAGATAAATAAATCCGCGCTGCAACTGAATGGCGTACCTGCTAAGCAAATGATGGTTAACAAAAAACAAAGTAACATTACAGTATAACAGTAATACTTACCATACCTGCAAAGCAAATACAAAAAAAAACCATAGTAAAAAATAAAACATTTAACGCAACCTGTGCCTACCTAAAATATATATATGCCGAAGCATGGGGGCATCCTCCCGCAAAAGGCAGGAGCAAATCGCTCCTCCACCCACTTCTGCCCCCACGCTTCGGCATATATGCTGAAGTATGTAACTGTGGTGGTGAAATCACCTCCGACAGCGCTGGAGTCACGGCTTTATGTATCGTGGGAGCAAACGCTGTTGCTGTCAAGATAAATAAATCCGCGCTGCAGCTGAATGGCGTACCTGAAAACAATAAAATGTTTAAAACACAGTAAACTATAAAAAAATTACATACCTAAAAAGCAAACATGATAAAACATAACAATAAAACAATGCAGAATAGAATACAGTAAAAAAGAGCAGAACAATAGAGAGAAAATAGAGAGAGAGAGAACAATAAAACGACAACTATTTTTGGTTTTTTTATTTTATATTTTTTTTTTTACTTTTTTTTTTTTATAACTGTAACTTTTAAAACTGTAACGGTTCCAGGTTTGGGTCTCTCAAAATGCGATGGCATCTTGGGAGACCCTGTGGAAGTGTGTCCTAGTCTGTGCAGTGCTGTACCCTACGCTAATACTCAACTAGTGTATGGTAGCGTTCAAAACATTCACCAATGCAAAGACCAGGATTGCCAGGACAGGAGGGACAATAATACCGGGTGTCACGCCTAAATCCGCGCTTTCTGCAGACACGACATTTTCTTTGGGGGGCTCGTTGGGTAGGGGTACTCTGGAGGACATAAGGAAAATGCCTCTCATGCAGCCGGCCTACTGCATTTGGATTGGGAAGGTGAGGTGGAGCACCGTCTGGAAACAGAAGGGCTCTGACGATCTCTTCCTGGAATTTAAGGAAGGATCCAGTCCGTCCTGAAGCTCTGTATAGCACATGAGCGTTCAGCAAAGCCAATTGAAATAAATAAACAGACACTTTTTTGTACCAGCGTCTGGCCTTACGGGCAACTAGGTACGGCGCCAACAACTGGTCGTTGAGGTCCACCCCTCCCATATTAAGGTTGTATTCGTGGACACAGAGGGGTTTCTCCACAACACCAGTCGCCGTAGTAATTTGGGTCGTCGTGTCTGCATGAAGGGAGGTGAGAACGAAAACATTCTTCTTATCCCTCCACTTCATAGCGAGCAAATTATTATACTTCAAGCAGGCTCTCTCCCCCAGCCTAAGACGGGAATCTACAAGCCTCTGGGGAAAGCCCCGGCGATTAGGTCGCACGGTGCCACATGCTCCAATCTGCTGATCAAACAAGTGACTAAAAAGTGGCACGCTCGTATAATAATTGTCCACGTACAAGTGGTACCCCTTTCCGAATAAGGGTGACACCAAGTCCCACACTATCTTGCCAGCGCTTCCTATGTAGTCAGGGCAGTTTATCGGCTCTACGTGACTATCTTTGCCCTCGTAAACCATGAATCTACATGTATAGCCTGTGGCCCTGTCACAGAGCTTATACATCTTGACCCCGTATCTGGCACGCTTGCTGGGAAGGTACTGTTTGAAGGACAAGCGGCCAGAAAACTTAACCAGGGACTCATCAACGCAGACAACTTGATGGGGGGTAAACAAGTCTGCAAAACGTTGGTTGAAGTGGTTTACGAGGGGCCGAATTTTGTAGAGCCGATCGTATGCAGGGTCTCCACGAGGACGACAGAGTTCATTGTCGTTGAAGTGCATGAACCGCAAAATCTGCTCGTATCGTGCCCTGGCCATTGAAGCAGAGAACACGGGCATATGGTGAATTGGGTCAGTGGACCAATATGACCGCAACTCACTCTTTTTGGTTATGCCCATGTTGAGGGAAAGGCCCAGAAAGATCTTAAATTCGGAGACCGTAATTGGTCTCCAATCTCTGGCAAGGGAGGACTGGGGATTAGCGGCGATGTGTTGACCAGCGTACAAATTGCTTTGGTCCACAATAGATCTATAGAGATCTTCGGTGAAAAACAGTGAATAAAAATCCAGTGGCATAAAGTCAACTGTTTCCACCTGAATTCCGGGTTGGCCAGTGAAAGGGGGAAGTACGGGTGCTGCAGAAGTGGTGGGTACCCAATTCGGATTGGCGAATGCAGCAGGAAGGGCACTATGGGCACGACGGGCCTGTCTTTGTCTTATTGGTGGCAGCGGGACACTAGTTGTGCTTGCCACCTCGCCAGCTTGAACTGCACTTATGGGACTCGCCACGTCACCACGTGATACTGCAGTGCTGGATGTACGACCAGGGTGTACTAGGCCGCTGGTGCTTGCCAGTTCACCAGAAGGAGTAGCGGCACTAGTACCTCTCTGCTCCCTACGAGAGCCCTGCGGTTCTTGCACTTCAAGGACAGAAGAAGAAGATCGGGGTCTGGTACGCCTGACCCTAGCAGGGACCACAACTCCGTCGTCAGAGCTATCTGTCATGGAGCCGCTGTCCTCTACAGGTTCGTATTCTGAGCTTGAACTTGACAGATGAGTGACTTCCTCTTCACTATCTGTCATGCTCAGAATCCTGTAGGCCTCTTCACTAGTGTACCTTCTATTTGCCATTTTGGGCTCTAAATTTAGGGGTACACTAGTGAGACTCACAGGCAAAAAAGCTCCTGACTGTCAGCGACTGATTCAAAGTGCTACCAAAAAACTGTTAGCGATCGCAGGGATCAGGCCTGACTCTGCAAACGCTACAGTTATGTGTGCTTAGTGTTTTGTGACAGTTATCGATCGATACTGCACTTGGGTGGGCTGGGCTGGGCTGGGCCGAGGAGCAAAACGCAGGTGCTAGCAGGTATCTGGGCTGATCCCGCTAACACTGCGTTTTTTTGGGGGACCCTAAACTGCTGGGGAGTATAGATCTGATCGGATCAGATATCGATCCGTTCAGATACTATAGCACTAAGGGAGGTGTATGCTGCGTGCGTAGGTGTTAGCGGTACTGGCGCTAACCTGACGCTGCCTGGGGCGACGCAGACCTTATCTGATCCTAAAAACTTAACTTCTATCACCGCCGGGCAATTAGGGGGTTAAACCTTTATAGGGTAATAAACGGCGGGTGCCCTAAAACTGTAATAAACTACAAAAAACCAAAACCAACTAACCAGCGTCACCTGTAACAATTATATGGTGATCGCTGGTGAAAGGGTTAACTAGGGGGCAATCAAGGGGTTAAAACCTTTAGTAGGTAGTATATGGGGGTCCCTGTCGCTATAAAACACTGACAGCGAACCTATATACTTACCTCCCTAACTAGCGTCACCTGTGTCACTAATACAGCGATCAGAAAAACGATCGCTTAGTGACACTGGCGACGGGGGGTGATCACGGGGTTAAAACTTTATTAGGGGGGTTAGGGGGGTACCCTGGACCTAAAGGGGGGTACCCTAGACCTAAAGGGGGCTAACCTAACGGCCCTAACACTTGTAACTGACACAAACTGACACCAATGCAATAAATCAGAAAAAAAAAAACCTGCTATTGGTGTCAGAGTGACAGGGGGTACAGGGGGGTGATCAGGGGGTGATCGGGGGGTGACAGGGGGGTGACAAGTGTGCCTGCGTGTTCTACTGTATGTGTAGTGTTGGTGCACTTACTTGGATGTCTTCTCTCCTCGGCGCCGGACGAAAAGACCGGCTCAAGGAGAGATGACATCACTTCCTCTGCTTCTGTTTACATTCACAGAAGCCGAGGAAGCTTGTCATTGGCCAGGAGCGATCGCGAGGTGGGGGCCACGAATGAGTGGCCTCCCCCTCACCTTTGATCGACCCTGACCTCGATCCGACCGCCGCAGGCACCGGGGGGGGGTCCGATCGGACCCCCCACCCGCGGGCAGGCAGGGACGTACAGGTAAGCCCTTATGCCTGCCCGTGCCGCTCTGTCGACGTACATCTGTGTGCGGCGGTCGGCAAGTGGTTAATGAAATGCCCAAACTCCCCAAATGTTCAGTGAATTACCTATTACCCAGTTTCCAAATAAGTGTCCCCTATAATGTACTCAGTGTACTAAGAAACCAAAATAATAAAAGTGGAGCTAATAAATGTAAATATATATATTGACTCGGTTAAATTGATGATAGGCAACTCCTATCCTCATATTGATTAGTGGTTCCAAATTAATAATAACTACTGCAGTAGGGAACAGACACAAAAGATACGCCCAGCATCTTTCCAAATAAATGTTCTGCTTTATTATGAAGCAATTGAAGTTTTTTATGCACATGATTATGTAGGTATCACATTAATATTACAATTGTACATTTATGGCAACAAGGGGCGTTACATAGGCAGGCTAATTCTAATCAGGACTCGAAAGAATGTAAACATGTACTGAAAACATCATTAGTGCTGTGTGCATAGTGAGGGCAGTGTGAAATACATACAAAATAGAATACAATACAGAACTTACAAATTTCCATTACAGTCTCCCCTCTTTTGATCAATATTTTGATCATTAACCATACCTGCTATCACCTTTAACCTGGAACCTCCACACGCTTAGGTGGAGGTAGTCCTGGCCAAAGAGGCAAAAAACTCCATTTTGGAGAAAATAATAGCTGAGCAACTTTTTCATTACAAAATGACTTTTCATTGTGAAAAACAAATGATTGATAAGACATATTTACAGAGTACTGGCTGTACACTCCTGTGGCCAGAATGACCTTCTAGCTGAATTGTGGGCATGCTGACTTATCAGCATATGTAAACACAGACAATTCTACATAAAATGGAAGACATACAAAAGACAAAATATGACATCAACATGGCTAAACTACTTTTCAAATATATATATATCCCTTAAAATTAAAATAAATAAATCAAAAAGTACCCTAGACTGTGATCACAAGAGGGAAACAAATCAAACACAGAGATTTCTTTAATTTAGTCATTTTTGCAGTGTCTGGTGTGGATCCAGGTGACTTTTCCTTCAAGTTTTGCAAAAACTGTACATGAAATAGATGCTGTATTGAGTCTCCAAACATTTCCTTATATATAAATGTCTCTTACAATCCACAAGTCACCAGACTTTAGTTTTAGATCATTCCAAACTTTTAGGATCTGGAATTGGGGAGAAAATACATAAATGAGTTTGTCAAAAACCTTAAAAGATCAGCAACATTCTCTGTGAGATCCGAATGGAGGAATTCAGCTGCTAAAACAAAATATAAGCAAGTGAGTGACACACTCCCAAACCAAATCCCATAGGGAGAGAGTCCGACATCCCCCTTAGAGGCTTGATAAAATATAAGAAAACATTCAGGCAAAAGTTTTCTAGTTTCTTACTCTACTTTGTCCGCTACATTGTAGACAGTAGGGGGTGTAAAAATAAAACCTCAAAATTTCTAGTAAGGACTCTCCTATAAAAATTATTTCCTCTGTTACTCTCTGTAGATTCTGCACTCTGTACTTACAAACTACTTCTGATAACACTTTTTACTGTGGCCTTTGCAGTAGCATTTGCCACTGGACATCCAAAAAACATGTCCATACAGACAAAATGCATACTCGTAAGATCCTGACTTGGGCATCTGGATATATCTTTTTGTAATCCCTGGAAGAGATGTTCAGCTTTTGGTAACACCTTTGGTAACAGGTAAAACAAGAAGTGGTATGTTATAAAAACAACTGTGGAGAACCCTGGCTCTATCCCACGCTCATTTACTAAGGCAGCCATAACTGCTTGTGACTGATGACATGGTCCATGTGTCAAGCTGGAGGGAAAAGAGTGGCTGGCAGACATAAATGATCACCTTTTCCAAAGTCCTATTTTATAAGAAGTTGCCCCATGTGGACCACTTGTTCTTCTCGTTCTGGGGTCCTTAAAGTTGAATTATTAATCCCAGCTATACTGGGCCATGAACTAGGGTGGAATCTGTGAGTTGCATAGACCCATCAAGTGTCCGGGGCTGTAAATGCAGCATCCTTAGTCACCTGGTCTGCTTCCATGTGTGAAAGTTAATATGGCTACCTCAGCAAGAACCTGGAAGGCTGAAAACAGCCAATCAAATTAACTTGGCATACTTGATTGGTTTACCTGCCGAAGTAAAAATAAACTTCTGGCCCTTTAAATGGAACCAAAAGCTCTCTATATTTCGACTATCTATATAAATATACACTCTTTTTATAGCTCACAGACTTTGCTAAAACATGGAGCTCTGCTTCTTGAGCTGGGGAAAAAGGATCCAATGACTTTGAATACAGAGTATCCTTCTGGGTGATAAACTGCATACTCAAATCTACAAAAAAATTTAATATCTGGGTCTTCAGGGAGTGTGTCCCGCACTGGGCTCACAGCAGCTGATTCCAACGTCATCAATTTAACACATGTGGTTTCCTTTGTCTCCAGCCTCCTCCAATAGAGGCAATAAGGTGTCTAGATTCAAATGTACGCATTTTTCATTGTTAGATTTGTACATAAACAAACTCATATTTTAAACCTTTCATTAGACAAACATTTAGTTAGCTGTATATTTGCTGCACAGAATGTCGGACCATTAAAAATTAAATGTTTGGCCAAAACAATATCTAACTTTGTCTAATAGCACCCTTGCATAAAAGCTACAGCTCTGATATATCGGGGTGAACCCTTCATTACTGGGTCCAGCTTGCATAAATATATTACAATGGCTTGTTTTCTATCACGCTGTTTGTGTAAGATCTCCAGTTTCATGTTTCAAAAGATTTAAAGAATAATTGTGATCACATTGTTTACCATTAGATTCGTTAACCCGGCACATGTTTTGTCTAAAAAACTGGAATTGACATGGTGTCCTTCCAGCTTATCACTGACCTCTCAGCCACATTCTTTCAGGAGAGCACAAAGGAGGGGGTCACATCTGCATACATGACACACACAAGCAATAGAACTAAAGGTCCCAGCATTCGCACACACATACACCAATATCTCTCTAAAATCGCTTACATTTTTCCCATTTGTACACAACACATGCATCATTCTCTTACTTACTTTTAACTCTCATTAATATTTCCCTGCCTAAATTCTGCTTTCCTTATTTTGTTCAGATATCTTTTATATCTAGCTTCTGTGATCAGACGGGCAGCCAGAGTGCTCATCCCATCTTCCCTCTCTGATAACATATAAAGTATTCTGTTTTAATTCTCATTTCTCTGTTTCTGACTGTACTAGTTGTAGTGCCTGACCCCAAATTCATCCCACAACTTAACATCAAAAAGTCCCTTTCTGTCTAGTGTTAATGTCGGCCTTGATCCATCCAGCCGTTTACTCTGCATGATACTTAGTTAGTCCCTGTGGACCTTGGTAACCCAGTTACCCATTGTAGATCCCTGTCCACTTTAACCATTGATCTAGGGGCTCAGTATAGGCGGAACCGCACCTTCGGTTCATATATAGCGCTCCTCTTGCGCTGGGCATTTTTGAGGGTCTCTTACCCTTCATTCCCTTACTTAATTCAATGCCCATAATGACTGGCCAGTCTTCTCTACATGTGCCTATACCCTCTTGCCTCTAAACTACTTTATATAGCAGATGTACTACATATACCTGTGAATAGCACTATTCTTCCCTTTCTTATCTATAACACTCCGATGGACAATAAACAGGGACAACATAACATATAACCACCTATCAATACAGTTTGATTAAGGGGAGTAAAATAGGTACCCTTTGTCCTGAAAATGCCTTACCGATCAAGGAAGTCTGATAACTCAAATGTAAGCAAAAGGCTTACCTCAGCCGGCTGATTATCAGAAATTCCCGGATCGTCTCAAGCTCCTCGTTTTGGATACTCAGGGTCACCTGGAATCCCCTCCTAAGGCAAAGCTCGCCATGCTGACTTGGTTAAATTGATGATAGGCAACTCCTATCCTCATATTAATAAGTGGTTCCAAATTAATAATAACTACTGCAGTAGGGAAAACACACAAAAAATACGCCCAGCATCTTTCCAAATAACTGTTCTGCTTTATTATGACGCAATTGAAGGTTTTTATGCACATGATTACGTAGGTATCACATTAATATTACAATTGAACGTTTATTGTAACAAGGGGCGTTACATGTAATGAAAACATCATTAGTGCTGTGTGCACAGTGAGGGCAGTGTGCAATACATACAAAATAGAATACAATTATATACAGAACTTACAAATTTCCATTACAAAAAACGAAACAAAACAATGCTTTCCTAATTATATATGCTCTTATAAAAAGTGCCAGAAACTAGTGCAAATTATTTGCAACCCCAAAGTGTTATAGTATGTAAGATTGGGTTGACCAGACTCAAGCGGTACGTGCGTTTTCAATGAGTGCACCAGTCCAAAACTGTATTTTTAAGGGCATGGTAACCCTCTTGTATTTAAAAATACGGAAAAGTTCACAAAAGACATCAGTAGCCCCACGGAGGGGGTTACACTATTTCTGTAACTTGCACAAGCAGAATACTTCAGCCTCCTGGCTTACTCTCTTGCCACACAGCTGCTTCAGACCTAAATTTGCCTCCTGCAGACATGCATGCTCTGGCTGCCCCCATACAGCCTCTGTAACTCCTGGATTGGTTGGGAGTCCACCCGACTCCCATGCACAGACCTCTTGTCTGTTGGGTGGAGCCTTGAGCCATAGTCAGATCACAATTAATAGCTCAGCACACAGCTGTGCAATCACAGTGCCTGCCTCTCCAAAAATCTGGTGTAAACCAGCAATCTTATGAGTAGCACAGGGTCCCACTGCTACAAATCCTCCCCTTTGTTTCGAACCGGAGGGAGGAACACATAAACCCATCACTTTAGATGGGACACCTCTGTGGCAGCCATTAGTTGCATAGGCCAAACTCTTTTTCCGGGTATGTTTCCACCAACACTTCAACTTGGTATCTATGTGCCAACTATCAGCAGCAGGAGTCCTAACCTGCCCAACCTTCTTTCTAAAGGCGCACTCCATCTACATCTTCTTCCGGGTGTGCTTCCACAAGTACTTCTTTCTGAACTGTGGGCTCCCACTAATCTCTATACTATCCCTTCTACCTTCTGGCCTCAGCATCCTCCATTTCTTTTTACCTCCCCCAGACCTACTCTCCCAGGGCTGTTGGGGATCCACATTCCTGACAAGTGGTTAGAGAAGTCTTTAACAAGTGGTTAAAGAGTTTTATGATATCTACGGTTTAAAAAAATACACAGTAAGTTCAAGGTATATGCATACAGCTGTTAAAAAAACCAGGCAATTCCTTAATCTACAGGCAGGCACCTAATCGTTTAGATTAGATTTAAACAAAAAATATCTACTAACCAGTTATGTGGAAACAGATATTTTGAGTGCGAAGATATGGGGTAAAAAGCTAGACATAGAAGAGGAAATGGCTGCGCTGAACTCCATGGTGCCCCCAAAAAAGGATAAAGGCAGGAACGGCTGGACAACGATGGAAATCGAAAGGGGGGAGCAACAATGGGAGAAGAGGGATCAAGCCCGGTGCCAGAACATCCGTATCAGAGATGTGGATAGCCCAAATCTATTAATCACAAAAACATAAAGTGAGGCACAAACCCAACACTGACAGAGAGGGCATAGTAAGAATGAGGGACATAGAATATTCAAAAATTTGAAGACATTCAGACCTACCTCACTTTAAAGAAAATGATGGACTGAACTTGAGATATTCAAGTTAGACGGGGGCAGGAAGAGGGAGGGAAGGGGGAAAGACACCCCACAAAGGAAAGTCCCCTAACCAAGGAGGGGAAAGGGGAAATAGAAATATGTACCTTTCAAAGAATATATATGTAATATATTAAACAAATGTACATGCTTACTTGTAGATGGCTGTCGCACAGATACGATGGCCAGTGGGAAAAAAAAAACCCAAAAGAGAAATAATCACCCAAATCAAGAGATCTTAGAATAAGGGTATAAACCTATGCCTATGATAGTATGAAAAAGAAAGCATTGAATTGGTATGTAAACAAATATCGAGATAGATATCACATACAGAGAATAATGGCTAAAAATAGGTATTTGAAATGGGGGAGCAACAGCGCTCTTCCACGGTTCCAGATGTATACATAAAGACAAGGGGTTACCAGAGGTCTTTTTTGGGTGAAAAAATGGTCATCAGTGTCCTCACCTTCAACTTTGCAGCATGAATGAGCAGCGTATGAGCTGACCTTGTATACCCACTGAAAAGAGGGATGGGTCAGAAAAATGGGAGTGAGGAAGTGAATGGAGGTGGGGGAAGAAATATCAAACCCCCCTAAAATCTCACCAATCTAAAAAAAGGGGCAAGCATCATGATGGGTGTTGCCAAACAGGCAGGCCAAGGGAGGCCCCAAGTGATTCCCAATGGCTCCCCCCCAGATGGGTGGCGTGCGAAACTGCCGCATGATGGTAAGTGCCCAAGCACAACAGACCCAGCATGTAACGCCGAGGCCTCATGTCAGCGGGTCCAATGAGGGTGGGGCAATGGAGACCCACGTCATCCACCCACCAGCGCAGATGGATGCCAACGCGACGGGGATGGGAATCCCATCGCATAGCAACAAGATACAAAGGCCAGCATGATGACGTACGCATCCGACGGCCTTTGTGCGCTGGACGAGAACCATTGAAAGACAGGCCGAACTGCCCCATCTAGTGGGCAGATCACAAAGATCAGGAGCAGCCATAAAAAGTACAAGAGAGAAAAGGTAAAGAACAGGGGAGCAGAAAAAGCAAAACAGCGTGTACTGAAACATACGTTGTGTCAGATATATGTACAATTTTGTACATATCTTGTAAATTTACAAGAAAGGAATTCACATATGGTAATATACAAAATTTGCAGAAAACAAATAGCCAGTTAATTAAATTGAAACTATTGTCATTGGTGGACTGAAAAAAGGAATGGAGTAGCTCAGAAGAGGCAATTAATTCTCTTATTGCTCTTTTGGAAGAAAAGGATTCCTCTGATCTGATCAATCGAATCGATTTAAAACTTTTGCTCCAACGTTTGGATCAACCCGAAATAAACACTTACCCCACGAGACCCACTAACAAGAAAAAAAATCTGACAAATTTCGAGCACTTAATGTCAATTCTAATGTCATGGCATTTATTAAATTACCATGCAATGAGATCAAAAGACTAGAAGTAAAGGGTGGAAGATCCAATAATCTTTCTGTTGGTGAGTGTAATGCTTTTCAATCACTGGCATCAAACTTCAGAATCATGGTGAATCCCTGCGACAAAGGTGGGAACATTGTGATTATGGACAATCAAAAATATATTGATATATGTGAAAAAATCCTTAAAAATAAAGAATAGTATTGTCGTATTTCGACTACCAAAATTGCCAACTTCCAAAAAGAATTTTATCAATTGATTGATGATGCCTATGCCAACAATGTGATACTAAAAACTGATTGGGAATTAATACCCACAGCCTTCCCATGCACCCGCACGTTCTACTTGTTACCTAAAATCCACAAAAGTCTTCAACACCTGACAGGTAGACCAATCATCTTAGGGAACGGTTCACTCATGGAGAATTTGAGTAGATTTGTTGACAGATACCTATACCAACACATACTCAATCTGCCTAGTTACATACGGGACACTATGCATTTGTTGCAAAATATAGATGGACTTCATGTCCCCCCTTCAGCTCTATTAGTTGCCATTGATGTTGAGGCACTATATGGTTCAATCCCTCATGAACAGGGCTTGGCCTGCATTAGTCAGATCATCTCACAGACTCATAGGGATGATCGTACTTTGAATAATTTTTTTTTTTTAATTGTTTATTTATTAAGTATTTTCAAGTATATAGAAACAGAGTATACATTCACATAGAAAAGTCATCAAAAGCAATATAATCTTAATGAAAGAAAATTTTGTAGCATATTATGCATCAAGAATAATAACATAAAGTGTCAGATGATTATCAGACATTACATACACATCATGGTAAAGAATAAAAGGATCAATTGGTGAAACAATAGCAATGTTGTGGTTATTGGTACTATTTTACCATACAAATAAAGGAATCTGTCATTTCACCTCCTTAACTCAGGACTACCTGGGGATTCTCCATGTTGTATTCAGAGGAGTCCCAGTTTCCCCATATAGTATCCAATCTAGGGAGGGAATCATCAATTATAGCTGTGATACGTTCTGTCCTGCGAATATCTGTGATGGCTGACAAAAATTGTACAAAAGTAGGGGGGGGGGTACTTGCTAGCCAACATTGGGGTATAACCCGTTTAGCCGCTAGTAAAATGAAAGCCATCAATTTCCTGAGGGTTTTTGGGAGGGGCAGGCCTAGTAAGAGATGTATAGGTTGGTAGGGTACAGGGATATCTAGGACCTTCTCCAGAAGGGCATGAATCTGTGACCAGTATGGCACGATCAGAGAACATTCCCAAAATATATGGAAATGGGTGCCTAAAGATGAATTACATCTCCAGCACTGCCCAGAGGTAGTCAGTTTCTGTCTTAATAGAAATTCTGGGGTCCTGTACCAGAACATCAGTATTTTATGGGTTGTTTCCTTCTGAGTCACACATCTAGATATCTTAGATGCACTTTCCCAGATATTCTTCCATTCACTTAATAAGATAGGTCTGTTTAAGAAGTGGGACCATTTCCACATATATGTGTGAGTCTGCTCTGTGATGGGAGAGGCAGCATGTAAGATATTATAAATAGTGGATATTAGGTGAGAGTCGTAAGGAACTTTGGAGCAAACCATTTCAAATTCAGTAGGTATGGATAGGGTCAGTTGTGGAATTTTGGTGGAAAAGAAATGTTTAATTTGTAGAAAAGAGTAAAAAAGGTTTTTCGGGATTTTATATTTAGATTGTAGATCAGAGAAAGTGAGGAGTTTACGTGTCACTGGGTTAACCAGGTGACGCAGTTGAAAAATACCGGCTTTTGTCCATGGCAACATGGCGTCATAAGAAAGGATCTCTGGATTAAAAATAATATTTGTTAAAGAAGAGTAGGGATGAGCCGAACACCCCCCGGTTTGGTTCGCACCAGAACCTGCGTACGGACCGCAAAATTCGCACGAACGTTAGAACCCCATTGACGTCTATGGGACTCGAACGTTCAAAATCAAAAGTGCTCATTTTAAAGGCTAATTTGCATGTTATTGTCCTAAAAAGGGTTTGGGGACCCGGGTCCTGCCCCAGGGGACATGTATCAATGCAAAAAAAACTTTGAAAAACGGCCGTTTTTTCGGGAGCAGTGATTTTAATGATGCTTAAAGTAAAAAAAAAAAGTGAAATATTCCTTTAAATATCGTACCTGGGGGGTGTCTATGGTATGCCTGTAAAGTGGCGCGTGTTTCCCGTGCTTAGAACAGTCCCTGCACAAAATGTCATTTTTAAAGGAAAAAAAGTCATTTAAAACTGCTTGCGGCTTTAATGTAATGTCGGGTCCTGGCAATATGGAAGAAAATCAGTGAGACAAACGGCATGGGTACCCCCCAGTCCATTACCAGGCCCTTTGGGTCTTATATGGATATTAAGGGGAACAACGCACCCAAATTAAAAAAGGAAACAGCAGTATACATGCTCTGTACTCTGAACAGCAGTATACAGGCGGTGCAAACAAGACAGGGACTGTAGGTTTGTTGTTAAGTAGAATCTGTTTGTAATTTTGAACGGGTACATTTTTAACGTGTTTAGCTCCAGCCAAAAAATCTTTTTTAAGCTTTTTGGAAAACATAGGGAAGGGTTATCACCCCTGTGACATTTGTTTTGCTGTCTGTCCTCCTCTTCAGAAGATTTCACCTCACTTTTTGTCCCAATGACAAATGTTTTTTGAAAATTTGGGTTTTTTGTGGAACAAGGATTGGAAAGCATCAGTGGAAAGGAGAAATTGTTTTCCCATATTAACTCTTACAGGAGAGAATTTCCCTTCCTAGGGGTAGATTTCATCTCACTTCCTGTTGTCTCCTTCCGTTTGCAAGTAGGAGTCGTTTGTAAGTTAGATGTTTGAAAGTAGGGGCCTGCCCTATATACTCAGCAGAAATTTGGGCCTTAGGTGTTGTTGTGGCAACAACACTGTAAGCCCTCACAGGGCCCTGCTGTGAAATATTAGATCAAGAATTGTAATTACATGCCCCTGTTGAACAGGGGCAGAAAAATTGGGCCTTTGGTGGCGGTGGTGGTGCTGGTGCCACAACACTGTAAGTCCTCACTCGCTCTTGGTGGGCGCAGAAACTGGCCCTGCTGTGAAATATTAGATCAAGAATTGTAATTACATGCCCCTGTTGAACAAGGGCAGAAAAATTGGGCCTTTGGTGGTGGTGGTGGTGCTGGTACCACAACACTGTAAGTCCTCACTCGCTCTTGGTGGGTGCAGAAATGGGCCCTGCTGTGAAATATTAGATCAAGAATTGTAATTACATGCCCCTGTTGGACAAGGGCAGAAAAATTGGGCCTTTGGTGGTGGTGGTGGTGGTGGTGGTGCTGGTGCCACAACACTGTAATGCCCCGTACACACGGTCGGATTTTCCGACGGAAAATGTGTGATAGGACCTTGTTGTCGGAAATTCCGACTGTGTGTAGGCTCCATCACACATTTTCCATCGGATTTTCCGACACACAAAGTTTGAGAGCAGGATATAAAATTTTCCGACAACAAAATCCGTTGTCGGAAATTCCGATCGTGTGTACACAAATCCG
Organism: Lithobates septentrionalis; assembly: GCA_037952835.1. Classification (NCBI taxonomy): domain Eukaryota; kingdom Metazoa; phylum Chordata; class Amphibia; order Anura; family Ranidae; genus Lithobates; species Lithobates septentrionalis. The sequence goes on from JBBDGP010000211.1 coordinate 1,204,860, forward strand.
ACGGACAAAGTGCCACGCATGCTCAGAATAAATAAAGAGATGAAAGCTATTGGCCACTGCCCCGTTTATAGTCCCGACGTACGTGTTTTACGTCACCGCATTTAGAACGATCGGATTTTCCGACAACTTTGTGTGACCGTG